>NHQK01000004.1:330000-930000 GCA_016864655.1 Phytophthora cactorum
GTAGGCCATATCGCCCCGCTCGGTAGGGAGATGAAATTAGAAAGTAAACCTGCCGAGCGTAGCGAGGCGGGAATTAAAAGAAAAACACGAATTTATTAAATTTAAATAAAAATCTCTCTGTAAACTATGTTTTTCGTGTACCCGTCGTACTTCAGGATTTTCAGCCAAGATAGTAATGTTCCGTCGGGCTGTAACTCGGGCGTAAACTGTCTGTGGGAAAATACCGGCGCCGGGAGGTACAACCCTAGTATCTGTATAGACTGCCCTTGAGACTTGTTGATTGTCATCGCAAATGCCACTTGGACGGGAAAGTGTTTTCTCCGCAGTTCGAAGGGGAATCCTGAGCTTGAGGTGTCTTCGTGCACGCGATGGTCTCAACAAATGTTAATAAGCTACGCAGCATGTCTATAAAGGCAAAAGGGCTAATTGTATTTGTTACTGAGAGCGCAGCGACGGACAGATACTTGCGCTCTCCTCTCTAAGCTTACAGTATCCGCGCAGTCGAAATTCTACGCCTACTTCTCGAGCACGACGCGGTAGCGCACCGCACTGTTGCACAACATGTCAAAGTGCTCATCCACCCTGGTCATATTAATCACGGAGCGCACGTTCGTTTTGGACGCCACCTTCAGGCGTCCACCACATACACCGCACATCGATCTACCAGCACTAGTGTCACCGGAACCGCTAACGCTACGAGCGGACCCGCTCGAGACGCTGCTGGGACTAGCGCGCACCTCGATGTCACCGCTAGAGCCGCCGGACACGACACTTGTGGGAACACGCACGCCGGTGCTGCTCACGTTACCACTACCGCTGTCAGCAACGTCGTATCGCCCTCACTCGCCGCAGACGACCCATCATAAATCGACACGAAGCCTCCTGCTCCTTGAGAGTTCGCAGACCCGACGATCCTCATCTTCTGCGCTGCGTCCTTGCTACCCACCCCGCCGGCAACCAACTCCACATCGGCACCAGCAGCACTGCTGTTGCCCTGCACGAGGCTCAGGGTGCCCCCAGAACCGCTACGGCCAAACACGCTGCTGCCTGTCGTACTGCTACTGGAGTCGCCGCTCGACACAGTCACATCACCGCCAACACCACTCTATGACAAATCACCAGACACACGAACAGCTCCGCTTGACCCGCTCGACGACAAAGAACCGCCGCTCACGTCCATATGTAGCACTAGCAGCCTCACTCTCAACCGACACAAAGTCGCTCACGTCGCTGTCCATGCCAACTCACCACAGTCACCGCGCCGCCCGTCGAAGAGCTGCTAGACTCTCCCGATACAGACACACGACCCGCTACGGTAGCCGCAACCCCAGACTGCACAGATACGTCTCCGCTGCTAGCCGCCTCCGAGGACCCCGAAGACAGCGTCACCACGCCCGACGCATCATCCACTGACTCACTGCTTCCGATCATCACCGGGCCGCTGAAGGCGACGCCGCTTGCAGAAGCACCGCTGTCCAACGAGCCTGTGCCAGACGAAATGAACACGCCTCCATCGAAGCCAACCTCACTCGCGCCGCCGTTAAGAGAAACAACGCCTCCAATCGCCGCGCCTATCGAGGCCACACCACGGGACAAGGCAACATCGCCCGTAAGACCAGATGAAGCACTCAAAGAGCCACCGCTAACTCGCACCGAACCGCCGGCCACAGTGCTAGTACCGGCCACATTATCGACCTTGCCGCCGATAGCACTACGGCGAACACCGCTAGACAAACTCACCACGCCATCCACACGGACACAGGGCCTTCGCCTGCTCCCTTGCCAAATTTCATTCCCTTGAAGCCCGTAGATAGCTGGCCTGTAGCAGCAACACACAGCATAATAAACCAATATCCGGAGCTCACCGTAGCCCCGGATTCTGGACCGGGGATAAATGGGTCGGGAATATTTCATTTGGACCATCCATTCACCCCGCATGGCTCGGGGTTGGGTAATTTGGTGTTAAACAAACAATTCCACCCACCCCTTGTTACTAAACCCACCCAATGTCTGAAGTGGAAGATCCAAATCCCAAACTCTATCATTTTGTAATTTCTTACCGTAGTGACACATGGTTAATATATGGTGCGCTGTTGGTTGCACACACTTTCGACTTGATTTTGCGGTAAGATGTAGGAGTTACGTACAATTCAGGAGGTTTTTGGGCAGCCAGCTGTAAATGTCACTGGCAAGCCAAATAAAACGCTACGTCTCCAAAGGCCGCAAACCTCGAAGTAGCTCATTCTTGAATTTACTTTCTTCAGCAAAGGGGGCTACGGACCGAAGAACTGTGAACGTATGCACAAAACCTCCATTGTACTTCGGTACATTGCACTGCGGTCGTCGGTTGTGTGCGTGGTATGGTATAGGGGGCTGAGGAGCCATGGCGTTCTACAACGGTCTGTCCACGAACTTTGTTTGCTATGATGGATCGGCATACCCCACCCTGCTGTACGGAGCATAACCGCTACTGTGAAGAAGTGCAAATTTGAGCCCAACCAGATTTATTTAGTTTTAGTATTGACATAATAAATCTTTGAACCCAACCTTTTCTCTTGCTTTACCTATGCATCTTGTCTAGTAGTACACAAAGTCTTCGCTTTCATTACCACCATTTCTTTCGTCCGCGTCTTCTTCTTCGTCAGCCTCCCGCAGCAAGTATTCCAAGTGCGAATACCGCTCGATGTCCTTGTCGCAAATATTCTTCGCATTAAAGTAGATATGCACAAGCTTCTCCACGCGGTCTGATGCCAAGCGGTTGCGCAGCTTGGAGTGTATGAAAGCGTGCGCCAAAAAGTTACGCTCCGATGCAGAGCTTGACGTTGCACATCGAAACACCTGTAGTGCAACCTCTTGCAGCAGGGGAAACTTGTTCATCCCGCACCAGAAGTCGAACACCGGAATCTTTTGCTCGCACAAAAACTTCCAGTGATGTGGCTGGCTGGCCTTGAGCTCACGGACGTGGCAATGATACGCTGCCAGCTCCACAATAACAGCGTCACCCTTCTCTTTCCCATGTCACTCCTCCAAAAACACCTCCACGGCACCGCGGACGCAGTTGTCCATGTTGATACCTCCATAGCGCGGGTCCAGTAGGTAGGCAAGACCATGCGCATCACCGTAGATGAAATCAAAGCGTGACTTGATCAGCGTCTTCACCGTTTTGTGCTCTGCGGCTGTAAGGTTCACTACATTGAGCTCCGCTGGTAGCTCGGTGAACACTTGGTATACGCCCGAGACAGGAGTCGTGTTCTTTTCAAAACTCTTCGAGTTGATCGGTTTGAGCAGGGAAACTGCCTTCTCTAGGCGCGAAACAAAACTGGTCGAAGTCGCCAAGTCGTACACAACACGCCGGGTCTTCTTCTGTTTCTTGGTCTTCGCCTTGAGAAATCTGTGAGCCGAGACGAACGAAAACAGAATACCCTCGGCGGCGAGAATCGTCTGGAAGCAGGCCAGCAAAGACCCCCATCTTGTGCGCCAGGCTTGGCCAGAACCCGGAGCCCCTTCTCTTTGAGACAAGCCGACAGATCCGCCCACATCTTATGATGCTTCCTGAAAAAGCTCACCAGGATCTTGCACCCGCTTTGCCGGTCGTCCATCCATTTGATTTTCTTGACAATGTCTTTGACAAGCGGGTGTAGGCCGTGACATACGCAACCGTGAATTGGGGAACTTCTCCTGTAAAGCCTTCCATGTTGCCTGGTTAGTGCTGGTATTGTCGGTCACCACAGCCCCAACTTCCAGGAAGTCGTACTTGGCGATGACGCGCTCGACGTCAGCAGTCAAAAACGCAGCGTCGTGTGATTGAGTGCCAGTGTATGCAGACTCCAGGAAGGTGTAGATACCGCAGACCGCGCAGTAGTTCACCACAGCCTTGCCATTGATGTCCGTCCAGCAGTAGGTCACCAAGGTCACGACCTTGCCACCCAGCGTCACAGTAACAATCTTGATCGACCTATTGAAGGCGCGGTCAAGAAAGACCGTCGACAGCTGCTCGGCGTTTGGCACTTCGACACCAGGATGAAGCAGTTTCAATGCCTCCAAGAACGTGGCGTGTCCGATATTGTAAAATGGCATACCGGTGCTATAAACTCACCAGGCCAGCTGCTCTTGGAATTGCTTGGTGGTGTCGCTCTTGAGAATAGGGCGAAAGGCGTCCATCATCAGGGTAGTGCTCAAACGTGCAGCGCAGCGCTTGGTAAGATGAAGCTTGATACGCTCCACATGATTGCGGCCAGTAGTCTGGAGCAGCTGCTTGCACTTGATACACCAGACGCAGCCCTGGGGGCCAACATCCACGTGATTCCATGCTGGGTCACGCTTACGCCCGGGACCAACAGAGCTATCACGTGGCTCGGAGACGGCAGGGAGAGGCTCTGGGTGAGTCGAGAGAGGGTTGGAGCTTGCTTGCATGATGAGGACGTCGGGCTTGCGAGTAGGTCGAGAATTCGAAAGTGTGGAGCTAGATTGCTCAGATAGCAGTGTGTAGTTGACGCGCTGCCGCGTGGACGATAAGAATACGAGCCAACCATTTGTTAGAGCCTCCAAGCACGCAGTGCGCTTCATAAAATAATTGTTATCAAGTCTTGAACTGATAATAGGGATAGGGGTTATTTATCCAATTGATCCCCCCCCCCCCGACGATTCTGAGATTTTGGGGTTTTCTAGAACCCTGCCGTAGCCATCGCATCAATTTACAAAAGATAATAATACAAGTCGATAAACTGGTGCCAATCTCGCGTAGCAAATCATTCATAGTATATTACAAAACAAGGCTGCAACACCAAGTTAGAGGACGCTTATTCACTCATGGAATGGCATAGCAAACACTTACCATATATACGAATAATATTGGGCTCGTGGTAGGCCGCAGATAGCGCCGCTCCGATCTCAACCGCCTCGAGCAGCATACCGCCCGCCCTGCCGGGTCATTAAACATCACAGGAGTGGTCTTCGGCAGCGGCGAGAGTGGGAGCACCAAGTGAGGGGTCTTGGTCGGCCGTTCGGCGCGCGTAGGGGTCCGACGGTGGTCTTGGGGTCGCCGGAGAGCCGGCGCCCACACGCCATCTTCAGCGCCGCGGTGGTGGCGGTTGTGTTGTACTTCCTCCGGCACGAAATAAACGCAGGATTCAAATTGAAAGCAATGTCATTCGCTGATAATATCGAAATACGACGTACGGATTGGCTAAAAATACGCGTCTGAATCAGGGCTTTATGCCAGTAGTTTTTGCGCGCCAAAATCGGCTCTAGAACAGTTGGTGTGGCGAAATGAATGGTCAAGTCACTACGCCCCGAGCCATTGTGGATCCCCTCCACAACGCAAAATGCCTCGCGAGTGCAACCACTTGCAACCAATCCTCGCCCGAAGAATGGCACACGTCGCGCGATTATCAACTCTATCCTACGGGTCTCTGTGGACGGTATTGTGCCTCGCGGTGTGATCACCGCTATCGGCCACCAGTACGGCCGTCACCCCACGTCCATTTCGCGCGTGTGGGATCGCCATCTCAGGTCTGAGGTTGCAGGCGTGGAGGATGGTGACCACATCTCCCACATGAAAGGGAACGTCGGCCGCAAGCCGCATGACCGTGACGAGCTGGTCGAGAAGATCCGGGCTGTTCCGATCCAACAGCGCCAGAACCAACGCCAGCTTGCCGAGGCCTCAGGCGTGTCGAAACGGCTCGTCGCCAGCCTCCTCCGCGACGGCCTGCTCCACCGAGTCACCGACCGCATCAAGCCGTCGCTTACGGATGCGAATCGTATCGCGCGTCTCCAGTTCGCACTCAGCCACCTCAATGAGTCTACCATGAAATTTGACGAAGGGTATGTGTATGTTGACGAGAAGTGGTTTAATGAAGACAAAGACGACCGTGCGTATCTGCTGCTTGATGGGGAGGAACCGCCTCCACGCGGCAGGAAGAGCAAGCGCTTCATTCTCAAGACGATGTTCCTGGCCGCGGTGGCAAGACCAATGTAACCTCCTTCTTTACAATAATTTCTATATTTTATTAACCTCTATAATTTGATGGTGATAGATTCGATAAGAGCACCGGAACGATGTTTGATGGCTAGATCGGATTGTGGCCGTTAACGGAGACCTACTTGGCGATGCGAGGCAGCGTGAACCGGAAGAAGGGCACTATCTGTACGAGAAACGTGGCGTCTGTGGACCGTCCACTGTACAAACACTACATCATCGAGGAAGTCATCCCCGCCATCAAGGCCAAGTGGCCAGCGAGTGAGCGTGCGAGAACGATCTTTATCCAGCAGGATAATGCGACTCCCCACGTGCCCGTGTCAGAGCCGGATGTTGTTGCAGCCGGCACTTCGGACGACTGGAATATTCGTCTCCTATTTCAGCCGCCGAACTCATCCGATTTGAATGTGCTGGATCTTGGATTTTTCGCCTCGATCCAGTGCATTCAGTACCGCCAGCAGACGCGCGACATCGAGAACCTGATCCGTGCGGTCACAGAGGCCTTTGAGGAGACCAGCACTACGACTCTAGACAACATCTTTTTGACCCTTGCAGTGTGTGATGCAGTGTATCCGGAGGGAACCGGTATCCCCTCCCACATATGAGCAAAGAAGCGCTGCGCAAGAAAGGAGATTTGCCGACCGCGATCACGTGCGACTTGGCGGCGTACGAACAGGCTGTGTGGGCCCTCGAACGAGCCGGTCAGCCTATGCTGTTTTGAGCTGTGACCAGAATACCTCAGCATCCTATAGATAGCTCAAAAGTGATATCATCGAAATATCTTGTTTGACTTGCTGCGTTCTTTTGGTGTACCTGTCCATACCGATACTGCGTTTTTTGTACCGGAGGAAGTAGTACCAACAGTCAAATTAAATGCAATAAACATAAATAATGAAACCGCTAAAGTATACATAAAAAGTAAAAAAGGCATTTTATGTAGAAACAGACGATCACCATATACGGACAACTAATCTAGCCAATCAGAAAAGGCAATACGTGATCATATTAGTAGTTTGCATAAAGTTAGTTACCCAAACAACTAAAAGTCTCTAGCATCCAATACCAGAAAGCCATGTAAATGATAACCCTAGATCACATGTGCTAAGCTAGCTGAGGGTGTTAGCACTTTACGTTGTGAACGAATTGTAGATTCACCTGAGCTGTCGACAATTTTATATGCGATCAGATTAGCAATATATAATACTTCCACCATCTGCTTCAATATATATGACTGTCTGTTTGCACAAAAAGTATAGATAGATTAAATTAAGTTTACAATCAATATCGCAAAATGAGTACATGCATTGTGTAGTGTTTAGGAGCTATTATTGAAAGAGTTGGCAAGAGGTTTGGTCACTCTCTCAACGACCAAAAATCTTTTCTCTTGACATTTTGCGTTAGTCTCAACTAATTGAGCCTTAATGAGTTTCCATAGCCTTTTTAAAAGCTAAATTAATTAAAATTGTTGAGTGAGGATCAGAAACAAGTACATGTAGTTTGCCTTACTATCAGTACCTTTCATACTTTGTTGCGGAGGACGTGTCGACAAGTGTAGATGAAGTTGACCCGAAGAATGGGCCTCTATATCTGCAAAACATTTTGCTCTATTTTACTTATTGTTCTAGAAAATATGAAGCAATCGCTTAAAACATTACCCTGACCATGACATGACAATTTCGGCAATTTTACATGACAAAATTAAGCATTTTCTTGGGAAGAAAATATCAAAACGTGACAGCATTTTGAACGATGTCGGCGGGGTGTTCTTTTTTTGTCATCTACGGGTATTATGATCAGGGATTGATAGTAGATTGAGAACTAGTACTATTTCGTATGTTATTAATATAATCATATTAGTATTACAATGTCCAAGGAAAAGTGATAGTAATATCATTCAGATATTACATTTATTTCCGTTCAATATTAATAAAACCCTGATATTTTGGATCTGACCGTACTTAGAGAGAAGTAGGGCGCTTTCAACGGGTGGCTCTCCTCCTTCGATCAATTTCAGGTGGTTTCGCCACCCACTTCATCACTTGGCGTATGGAAAGGTGGAGAGCAGCAGTGCAACACATTCCTAAATCGTGCTTTCAGATGGGAATGGCTTTACTCCTCGACCCTAGGACAAAGCGATCAGCAAAAAAATTCCCCAGAATACCCGACACCGGAAGCACACACAGACAAAATCATGATGGATACGAAGGAGTTGCTATATAGAGAACATCGTGAAGTGTACAGGCTCAAGCATTCAAATTCAAGCCGTGTCGAGAGCTCTGCAGCGTTTCCCACTATGACTCCCCCGCGAACGGAGTACCCGACGTTTCTGAAGCTGAAATGAGTCTGCTGCGTGGAGAAGAAGTATCGCTACAGTCAGAACAGAGCTTGGCGGATTCTACACTTGCGAAAGAAGCCGACGCCGTAATGGACAAGTGGCTGAATCTTCGGATAGAGTGGGGTGAAGTTGCAAAGAGGCAGTATCCCGACGCTGACGAACAAACCATGGTGCTGGGCAAGCTAGCGATGTCAGAACCTGACGACAAATGCGTTTGGAATGTGGAACGTCTGTGTCAGTATATAGATGTTCGCCGTTGGTTCGTCGAGACCGGTGAGCGGACATTTCCGACGATCTCAATGCTCGCGCGGATTTGGCTTGACCGAAGCTCCTCGACTGCGTATCATGAAAGAGTCTTTTCGACAGGGTCGTTTGTGATGAGCCCGCTACACAGTCGAACTGGAAATGAAAGAGCCCAAAGACAACTCATTCTGCACCACAATCGACAGGCGGCGTACAAGCGAAACTTGTGGTATGTAATATGACCTATCGTATGTCATTATTATTTAATATTAGTTTCATTTAGTAGTATTACATGACTTGGTCCTCCTGGTAGTACCAATAATAGTAGTAGTAATATCGATACATTTATTAAGATCCAAGAGTCACTCCATTTAGTCATATGAATAATGGGCCGAAATTTATTTCCCTGATTCTGATTCTCGGTCATTTTGATGTACCAAACATAAACGTCGTGATCCACCCACAAACGACGCACTACAGTACGCATGGCGATGGATAGCGCCTTCGGTATTCTGCGCTCGACGCATCAGTTGCCGGTGGTGGAGAGGGAGCTGGTTTTTGGCAAGCGCTCGACAGATGCTGCAGCTGCGAGATCCACGGCGGGCGCAGCATGGGGAAAGAGTTCACGCAAGTGGGTGGCTGCCTCGACCTCCACACGCGAGTTCGGCGACGCCATGCCTCGCGAGCTGCGCACTCTAGTGGCCGCCTCCTTCGACGTGTTCACGCGCACACAACAGAAGCCACAGTTGGGCGCGTTCGACGTCGCGCGTGCCAGTCGCGAGTACCGTGAGGCCCTCAAGACGTGCATCTTCACTTTGGAGGACCGTCTGGAAGCGAACAACGACGCAGACATCAATGCCGAAGAAGAGGGCGAGTTCCTGGACCTTTTGAAGGTGTCACTAGCCATCTGGCACCTGTGTGAGTTGCTGCTTCTCCGTGGAGGAGCGAGAGGAGCGGACAGAACACTCGCTTATGAGCTGGCGTTGTGGCTACAGGAACACTATTGCAGCACGTTGCTGGACAAGACGGAGGCTGAGAGTGAGAGACTGAAGAAGCAACAGAAGCCTGAACAAGACCTAGCCTTCTGGAGCACGATCCAGTCCCTGGTAATGACGGGAAACGGACCCAGCGCCTGGAGTCTGTTAGCCTCGCACTCGAGCTACAAGTCGCTGTTTTCTAGGGATACCATGTCGCTCACTGGAGCGTCGACCAAAGCGGCGTTTCAAGCGGTACAGAATCTGCTACTGACGATGCCTGGAAGAGCGGGAGGCATGGAACAGGACGGAGCAGCAGAGTGGAAGAACTGGAACGATGCGTGCCAGTACTTACTCAATACAGATGGCTACATAAAGTTAAACGCTGGGCTCACGACACTTTTGGAGATTATGGCGGCCAAGGAGGACGCGCTGAAGAGCCATGCGAACACTTGGTACGAGCTGATGATGGCGAGATTGTTCCTGGACGAGCCCAAGACGATCGCGCATCGCTTCGAGTTTCTGATGGCCAACTGCTTCTGCGCCTACAATAGCAACGAGAAGAGTATGGGCAACTTCGATTGCATTATCCTGGCCATCATGCAGTACGACATTCAGAGTGCACTGCAGGATATCATTGCGCTTGGCTTTTCGTGGATGGCAGCGCATCTGGCTGATCTATTGCAGAGAAGTAACGTGATTTTGGCAGATGAATTGTTGCCCGAAGCGGATTGCACATTGCGGGAGCGTTTCCTGCTGCAATACGCGATGGAGATCGGTGCCAGTAGTGGCATGTGGCAATTCGCTGTGCGATACTACGAGTACTGCCCTAAGTTCGGTGCGATTGCGATTCGATCCGCGTTGGCACGTGAACCTTTGCCAACGGATTACAAGACGGAGCGTCTTCTGGCGTACTGCCATGGCAAGAAAATCCTGGCTCAAACTCAGAAACATATTACACTCCAGAGAGCACAAGAGTGCAAAGCAAAGAAGGTTTACGCCTCAGCTCTTCACTGGATGCTGCGCGGCAGCCACCTGGACGACGTGGATGCTCTGTGTGATGAAATTTTGCTGGAATGCAACGACACTAACTCGCTCACTCCGTTGCACGAAGCGGTGCAGTTTATGGAGTCTCATCCTGAGCTGGCGCGTCCTCAGAAGTTGGCGTGGTTGGTGAAATATCGCGAGTTCCAACTGGTACTGGACGACCTTGAGTCTTTGCGGCAACAAATGCAGAAGGATGAGTTGCTGAACAACAAGGAGAAACGCGTGGCCCATGAAAGTAAGCTTCGGTTCGTGTCCGTGGAAGCCGCTAAGCGACTGGACTGGTTATTCAGCTCGACGGAAGCTCCGAAGGCGCTACGCTCTGAAATTCTCCAACAGGCTGAGCGTTTTCTCAAGGAATCTCCGACTGTGTTTGGGTCACGACACTTGTACTCCCTTATGGCGTACCTGCAGCAACTGGACCGTGCATTTGACCGTCAAGAGTTTTACGAGTCGGGCTCGAACAAGCAACTGAAAGAACGCATCGAAAGTTTGATTTCTCGAAATCTGGCAGAGGCAATGCTGCAAGAAGCTACCGCGAGCGGATGTGGCGTGGACCCCCCAAGCCGTCAAGCAACTGCGTTGGTTGCCCATCGGCCTTATTTGATCGCAGACGCGGCGTTTACGCCGATGGAAGACTAAGCTGGTGACTTATCCTGTTGGAGCGTTGGGGTATTAGCTCGAGATGCTCTCAGCTCGCGGACGATATCTTCTACTGCCTGCAAAGCTGATTGTTGCTGGGGAAGTCTTGGTGGTGACGAAGTCTTCTGCCGCACAGGTCCTTGTTCCGGTTCTGGATTGACCAAAAGCATGAAGATGCACTAGACGTTAGAGAAGACGCAATAGCTAGAGCTAAAGTATCCTCAACACGAATCGTACGAGCTGTTTCATCGCCTTCAACGTCTGTGGATACCGGATTGGGTGTTTTCCTGTGTCGACAAAGTTGTGAGCAGATTGGAAAAAGCCTGATCAAATCTAGGTTTGATCACCATCGAAACATGACATCACCGCGCACTTGCTCGTTGTGAATAGTGATCTGCTGAAGCAAACTGAGCATGAGTGCAAGCTGTCAAGCAGACAAAGTGAATGGCGTACGTTTAGAGTTGAGTTGAGACGCGAGTCCTCCAACAAGAACGATCGGGTGATCTACATGTACGTGCACAGAATACTGAGTATGTCCTCCAAGCAATCTTTGAATTTACAAGACATATCACCTTGTTCCCTCCGAGATATTCAGCAAGATCAACAGTGATCACCCCCAAACGGGTGTAGCCTCCGGCGGATGCATGAGCCAATTGACGGATTGAAATGCGAAGGTTGCAGCGTTTGAGGGTTTTCGTTCTGGGTTCGAGCTTGAGAATGCAGTTAGTGATCGTCAACGGAGCATCCCAGACGACTCTGTTTGCGGTTAGTACTCCGCAGGTTTCAGTGATGCCGCTGTGCACGAATATTGCTGATGTGAGCCTCCACTTGCAGTATACTTGGGCGTCAGGGTGGGGGATATTAGAGCACCCAGAATCACAGCGTGGATATCGAACACGACTTGGTGAGAGGCGTCTTTGCCGGGAGACAACCGAACATGCCGAGCAGACAATGGGCAGCGACAATCGCTTTACTAATTTTGGCAATATTTACAATGCCGGATGCTTTTTAGCTGCAGAGGTAACAACATTCGATCTGCTTGTGGCTTAACGATTTTCTATCGGCTGTCCTGAACCTGACGAAAAAGAATTTACTTAAGTAAGATCTTGCAAGTGATGCCTGTTTGGTTGGCCGAGTTATTCTGTTTGAATACAGCATTTGCAAGGTGTCAGTTAGAATGGAACCCGGTGCATCGATTCCTGACCCCGTTGTCCTTAACTCACTTGATTTCTCTCCAAGAAGATCAAGAACGTCCGACATGAAATCGCCTCCGTCCTGCTTGAATTTACATGCAGCTTCAACAGCTTCTTTGAATACCTTGACCACATTCGTACCGTCCGCAGCGGAGACGAAGCTGAACTCGAGGTTGTGCGTCTCAGCGAATTTGAACTTTTTGCTGGTCACCTAACGTGTTGTCAAGCAAGATAAAAACGGTGTGAGTGCGTGATATCAGCATCGAGCACTTCGCAGCCAAGGTATTCACTAACGTTCATATCGACGTCTATCTTGTTGGCAACCAGGAAACACGGGATGTTCTCGCAGTACTCGCGAAGCTCCTTGTACCAGTTAGCTAGGTTCTGGTACGTCACCTTTCGCGTGACATCGAAGACCTACGTACGGGTCAGGACACTCTCAGTGAGGAATTCAAACAGAGCAATTATCTATGCGTCATCTCACCAGAATGCACGCTGTCGCCCCGTAATAGTACGACGGGTGCATACTGGAAAACCGCTCTTGTCCAGCTGTGTCCCAGAAGTCTATCGTCCACAAAAAAATATGCACAAGCATCAGCACGGACTCACTGTTTTGGTCACGCTTGCACCATCGTCCAAATGCCAGTACGCACCAACTTTCACTGTGCGTTTCCCGTTCTCGCCGTCCAGCTCCACCTCCTTCCGGAACAGCGTTAGCGCAAACGTCGACAGCTGCAGAACGAGGCCTTGTCAATAGTAGCTAGCTCTTTGCATACAGCAGCAAATGCACACTGACCTGGCGCGGTTGGTACTCGTTCATCATGAAGCGCTCGACCAGTTTGGACTTGCCGACGGCCGAATCGCCGAGCAGAATGATCTGTCGGTGAGACGAGCAACGCGTCAGAATCAATATCGCTACCCATGCTTCTCTGCCCACCTTCACATCGGGTTCGCCTAGACTGTCCTCCGGCACCTCCATGGTCGCTGCCATTTTCGCCTGGATCTCGGATGAAAGGTCGCAATCGAACCGGTTTTGCATCAGTATCTCTGAAAAGCAGAATTTGGTCCAAGAAAAGCACCGATTTTGTGTAACGCACATAAGCGTCGTGATCCACCCAGAAGGCAAAGCAAAAAACCACTTGGCGCGCACGAGGGCGACGATGGCGGAGCTGGACACGGAGCATGTTCGCATGCTGGACGCTGGTAGACAGCGCGTCGCGTACTCGTCACCGCTGACCTCGAGCTGCTTCGCCTCGGTGGCCTCTAAGAAGACGCAGCTGCTGCAGCACGGCAACACATTTGGCCTGAGTTTCGTGGCGACCGAGAAAGGTAATGCGGAATCGAATCTCTAATCTTATAATTGACAAAACTGTACCCCATGAATGACCCTCATAACTAATACATCTTCTGCAGGCTTTGTGACGACCAAGAACGACGAGCTGGAGGCGTCGTGCACCGACTACACTAAGCGGCGACAGGAGGCTATGGACCATGGGCAGAAACTCACGCTGGAGGAGATCCACGAGCTGCCAGTGGCCAAGGAAGTCCAGCTGCCGTCCATTGCATACTGGATCACGCTCTCTCCGGACGAAGTTACGCTCGCAGTAGCCTACGGAGACTCAGTGGCGCTCTTTGAAGTCGCGCACATCGTGGAGGCGGTGCGGCTTCATATCTTTGCTGCTTGTGAGTGTTCGCTTACTTACTAATGTCGTGGTTTCTTGATTTTAATAATTTAGACAAGTCCAGCACCTTTTCACACGTTTCACAAGCTGCAAGCGCAGGAGATCGCGTGGTGCAGAGATCCTTCTAGCGAGCGGTTGGCGGTCTTGACGCTCGAGAAGCAGGTGGTCGTGTGCACGCTGGAAGGAGCGAGAGATGCCATTAGCACAGAGACCGACGCGTCGTCCATTGCCTGGTCCCCGTCTGGAGAGCAGATTGCAGTCGGTTTAGTGGATGCCACGATTGCCATCTACGCGCGAGACTCTCTTCAGTTCGTTCGATCTATCGCCCAGCCAGAGTCCTGCGCTGAGCAACAGTTTGAGACGCACCACGTCAACTGGGCGGAGAACGACTTGATTCTGGCAGGATACCACAAGTATGACGAAGAAAACGAGGAAACGAGCGCTCTGGCTTGCATTTTCGACAACGAGGAGTGCGTGGAGCTGGATGAGGTTGTCGGATTCTTCGATGTGGAGGGACGACGACACCAGTATTTTTCAAGGTTCTTACCGGATTGGCGAATGTTCTTCATTGCCTGCTCGCTGAGCGCAGATATCGAGTTGCTGGTTTCAGACCCCGAAAGTGGCGAATGGCAACTTTGGAAGCCACTGGAGAAGTATCAGGCACGCCTTCCCATGAACGCTGACGACGAGGAGTCTTTCCCAATGGGCTTTGCTATCAATTTGAACTCGACTACGCCTGTTCCGGTCGATGAAGACGCATTCCCTCCCGTCCCCATTATTTCCAGCACCAACACAGAGGGACTTTTGGTCAACTTTGCCTTCGTTGACACAACTGTGAACGAAGTGGACTTCGTCAAGAGCCCGTCGCCTTTTGACAAGAAAGCAACGCGCGCTGTTGCTGAGACTTCAAGTGAAACTCCAGAGATTAAAGCTGAGGAGCCAGTGTCTCCAAAGAAAAAGGTCTCGCACGAGTACGGCCAGAACGACGAGAACGAGTTTGCTGAGTCTGACGGAGAGTCGAGTGACGAGGAGGAAGAGCGCAAGGAAGAACAAGACAAGGCTAGAACTACGTTCCGCACGATGGCGTCCGATGGAGCTGACTATATCGCTTCGGAGCAGTTCCCGAAGCTGTTTAAGGCAATGGGATCTACGTATGACGAGGAGGAACACGCCAGCACTGTGGAGCATCTCGAGAAGGACGGAAAGATCTATGAGAATGACTTCGTTTCGTGGTACGTGAATTGGATTTTCGGTGACGATGACTCGGATTCGGATGAAGATGAGGCTGCACCTGCGTCGTCAGAGTCGAAACCCGCCGAAATGAAGTCGAAGGAGGAGATTGCAGCGGTATTTTCGAAGTTTACGGCCAAGGAGGGAAGCTGGAAGTGTGCGGTGTGTATGGTGAGTAATGGCCCTGATGCAATGAAGTGCAGCGCTTGTGAGACTGCGAACCCTGCAGCTCCGAAAGTGGTGGCTCCTGTAACGGCGGCGAGTGCTACGTCTGCAGGTTCGATTGGCTCTGGCGGGTTTTCTTTCCCGGTTTCTACTGGGGGTGACTCAAAGCCGTCGTCTTTTTCGTTTGGCGTGGCTCCAGCTGCTGGTTCTGATGCTGGTGGTGCTAGCAAGTCTACCGGCTTCTCTTTTGGTGGAGCGTCATCAACCACAGGGTTCAGTTTTTCGAGTAACACGGCGTCATCTGGTACGGACTTTAACTTTGGAGCAGCTGCAGCTTTGACTGCTCCGGCAGCAACGTCTGGCTTTAGCTTTGGTGTTAATGCGGGTGGCTCTCCTGATGCAGCAGCTACCAGTAAAAACGCTGCTGCCGTTGATTCATCAGTGAAAGACACGAAACCCTCTTCTCCGAAGAAGACGGTCTCGCATGAATATGGTCAAAACGACGAGAACGAGTTCGCCGAGTCGGATGGTGAATCGAGTGACGAAGAGGAAATGCGTAAGGAAGAAGAAGCGCAGGCCAGAGTTACGTTCCGCACGATTGCGTCTGATGGAGCTGACTATATCGCTTCGGAGCAGTTCCCGAAGCTGTTTAAGGCAATGGGGGCTACGTATGACGAGGAGGAACACGCCAGCACTGTGGAGCATCTCGAGAAGGACGGAAAGATCTATGAGAATGACTTCGTTTCGTGGTATGTGAATTGGATTTTCGGTGACGATGACTCGGATTCGGATGAAGATGAGGCTGCACCTGCGTCGTCAGAGTCGAAACCCGCCGAAATGAAGTCGAAGGAGGAGATTGCAGCGGTATTTTCGAAGTTTACGGCCAAGGAGGGAAGCTGGAAGTGTGCGGTGTGTATGGTGAGTAATGGCCCTGATGCAATGAAGTGCAGCGCTTGTGAGACTGCGAACCCTGCAGCTCCGAAAGTGGTGGCTCCTGTAACGGCGGCGAGTGCTACGTCTGCAGGTTCGATTGGCTCTGGCGGGTTTTCTTTCCCGGTTCCTACTGGGGGTGACTCAAAGCCGTCGTCTTTTTCGTTTGGCGTGGCTCCAGCTGCTGGTTCTGATGCTGGTGGTGCTAGCAAGTCTACCGGCTTCTCTTTTGGTGGAGCGTCATCAGCTACAGGGTTCAGCTTCCCAAGCAGCACGACGTCGTCTGGTACGGGTTTTACCTTCCCAAGTAGCACAAAGCCTGCGGCGGACTCTAATGTTGGAGAAGCTGCGGCTTCGACGGCTCCTGTAGCTACTGCTGGTGGCAGTGCATACCCTCCTGACACGACGTCAAAACCCAAACCTCCTACGTTTGGTGCTGCTAGTGGAAGTGGCTACCCTCCCGACACGACGTCGAAGCCGAAGCCTCCTGCATTTGGCGCTGCCAGTAGTGGTGGCTACCCTCCCGACACGACATCAAAGCCGAAGCCTCCTGCGTTTGGTGCTGCCGGCAGTGGTGGCTACCCTCCCGACACGACGTCGAAGCCGAAGCCTCCTGCTTTTGGCGCTGCCAGTAGTGGTGGCTACCCTCCCGACACGATATCAAAGCCGAAGCCTCCTGCGTTTGGTGCTGCCGGCAGTGGTGGCCACCCTCCCGACACGACATCAAAGCCGAAGCCTCCTGCATTTGGTGCTGCCGGCAGTGGCGGGTACCCTCCCGACACGACATCAAAGCCGAAGCCTCCTGCGTTTGGTGCTGCCGGCAGTGGTGGCTACCCTCCCGACACGACGTCGAAGCCGAAGCCTCCTGCTTTTGGCGCTGCCAGTAGTGGTGGCTACCCTCCCGACACGACATCAAAGCCGAAGCCTCCTGCGTTTGGTGCTGCCGGCAGTGGTGGCTACCCTCCCGACACGACGTCGAAGCCGAAGCCTCCTGCATTTGGCGCTGCCAGTAGTGGTGGCTACCCTCCCGACACGACATCAAAGCCGAAGCCTCCTGCGTTTGGTGCTGCCGGCAGTGGTGGCTACCCGCCTGACACGACATCAAAGCCGAAGCCTCCAATGTTCGGCCAGTCAACTACTTCGGGCACGGCGGCATCGTCGTCTTCGTTTGGTTTCGGTTCTTTTGGGAAGAGTCTTTTCGGGTCGAAGCCGGAGTTGTCAGCGTCGACAGACTCTTCTGCTCAAACCAATACTTCAGCTAGCACCGTCACTCCAACGAAGCCAAAGTCTTTGTTTGGAAGCAGTGGGGCTACGGGAAAGGCACCAGACACGTCGTCGTCTCCGTTTGGAGTTGTCCCGAAGGCGAATTCGAAGAGCGCATTTTCATTTGGCTCAGCGAGTGCTAGTGACTCCAAGGAGGTTGCCGCGAAAATTAGTTCAGCAAGACCAAGCTTCTCCTTTGACAGTGTGTCCTCAACGCTGGATACTACACAGGATCGTGTCATTTCTGAAGACCAGCCTCCAACCAAGCGTACACTGAAGTTCGGAGATACGCGCGCATTTGATGCTAAAACGAGCACGGCCCCGTCCACGACGGCTAAAGCAAAGCCGATTGCAGCCCCCGCCAAGGTCTCTAAGGATTTCCCTTCTTCGCGAATGGAAGGTCAACTGTGGAAGCTGATTGTGGACTTTGACAAGTCGCTGCAGCGCGTGAACGAGAGCTCGAAGAATATTTCGTCTAAGGACGCGGAGTTTTCGAAGAAACTTTTGTCCCAAATGGACA
Organism: Phytophthora cactorum; assembly: GCA_016864655.1. NCBI lineage: Eukaryota > Oomycota > Peronosporomycetes > Peronosporales > Peronosporaceae > Phytophthora > Phytophthora cactorum. The sequence goes on from NHQK01000004.1 coordinate 348,199, forward strand.
AGCTACGCGCGCAGATTTCGAGTCTCTGCGATGAGATTAACAACTTGGACGAGTCGCGGGATCAAGTCGAGAAGGATGTTTTGTTTGTTATTGGAAGTGACGGTGACGTACACGAGCAGCTCGAATATGGGCGTGAAATTTTGGACAGTTTCAATGATGAGGGTCTTAAGAGAACGCTAGAGGAGCAGCCACTGGACCAGCGATCGAAGGAAACCTGGGACTCACTGAAGAACAAATTGAGTGAAGTAGAAAAGTGCTGTGTGGAGCTGGACAGCCACCTCTCATCTTCCAAGATCGGCGCTGATGCAAGTGGCGCAGTGTCTTCAGCGCACTTGTTCCGTGTGTTGAAGCAGACTTACGACAACTCGAAGATGCAGTATAACAAGGCATGCAAGCTAGCGGAACATTTGGAGAAGCTGAGTTTGCGTGGCGACCACATGCGTCGAACGAATGGTGTTAGTAGGATTTCCGGTGAAGCTGAAGCTCATCCTACGGCAACCAAGGCGGAGATGGTTCAGATGATTGTGGAGACCGAAGAGCGCAGCCAGGATGTGCGCCGCAACTTCTTGTCTCTATGCAACAATGTTGTTACTCCTCGTGATGTCTTCTCGACGCCGCGACGAAAGTTGGCACCTCCCACGCCATCCAGTTCCTCAAATTCGCCACTTCGGGTTAAAGCCTGCAGCAAGCTGATGCCGAAGACGCAGCTAAGCGTTGCTTCCCCCATGAGCACAGCAAAGCAGTCATCACGGTCCGTCTCGTTCAAGGATACCCCCGTCAAGTCCGGGTCGAAGCTGTTCTCGCTGGCGGAGGCTATGACACCAAAGGACGAGCCTGCCAAGCTCGTCCAGACGCCCCAGCCAGCAAAACCGAGCGTGGGTGTAGGCAAGGCCCCGCAGAGACCGAGTCTAGGCGCTCCAGCTACAGAGACCAAGCCCACAACGACGACTGCAGCAAAGCCTAATGTCTTTAGCTTCCCGAAGCCAAAGGACACTACAAGTGCGTTTGGAGCTGCAGCCAAGGAGGAAGACAAGAAGACCACGTCGACTGCGTCATCGTTTGGCGGGTTCGGAGTTAACTCTCCGGCAGTCAAGCGAAAGGCTGTTGACGAGCCGGCTCCTGCTTTCTCACTAGGAGGAAAAGAAGCCCCAGCATCTTCCGCCGTCAATTTTGGATCGAAAGACACGAGCCCAGCACAGCCGCCTTCGACAGCTTCTGCTACGAACTACAAGGCGCTTTTGGAAGAGTTTTACAAGGTGCACAACCCGTCGAAGACTGGGAGTGTGCTTGAGAAGGCTTTGAGTACGTACAAGGGCAGGGAGGAAGACTTGTTCACTCGACTCTTCACGATGTACGTCCCAGATTCGACGCCAGAGGATGTCAAGAAGTATTTAAGTGGAGGGCCAGTTCCTCCAAAGTCCGAGTCCGTGGCTTCAGCTTCCAAGGCTTCAGCGCCTGCAAGTACAGCAGCCAAGAGCCCGTTTGGTGGATTTGGAGCCTCAACTACGACTCCGAATAGTGCAGCCAAACCCAGCCCGTTCGGAGCGTCCCCATCGGCCTTCAGTCTCGGCCCAGCTGCCAACACGTCGTCTGGCTTCGGCGGATTCGGATCCACAGCGACGAATTCTACCACTACGACCACAGCGCCGTCTCCCTTCGGTCAGCCTGCGGTGGACTACCGTCAGAAGTTGGTGGAGTTCTACCAGAAGCACAACCCGAACAAACTCAGTAGTGTGGATGCCACGCTCCAGAAGTACAAGGGAAACGAAGAGAAGCTTTTCCAGAATCTGGCAACGAAGTACAAGGTGAATGCAAGCCCAGCCGTGCAGCCTGCGAATCCTACAGCTACAGCAAGTCCTTTCGGCAAACCTGGAGCATTCTCAGCGTCCAGCACCTCAGCTGGAACGACTTTCGGGTCTGCTAGCTCGGTTGGTTTTGGCGCAGCTAAGCCTGCCCCGAGTGCGTCTCCGTTTGGTGCAGCTGCAGCCCCTGCTTCGTCTCCGTTTGGTGCTACATCTCAACCCTCCGCTGGCTTCGGGTCTGTTAGTGGAAGTGGATTCGGTGGCTTCCAGTCGACTACAGCTACGACCCCAGCGTTTGGTGCTCCTTCTCCATTTGGCGCGACAGGTGGCGTCAACTACCGTGAGAAGCTCGCAGCATTCTATCAACAGCACAATCCCGCGAAGCTGAGCTCCGTAGACGCGACGTTGGAGAAGTACAAGGGCCGTGAAGATCACCTGTTTGCGATGCTTGAGCAGAAGTACGTCAAGAAGACCCCGACAGCGCCCGCTGCTGGAGGCTTTGGCGTCCCCAGTACGACAGCGTTCGGTGGAGCTAGCGGCTTCGGCGCGCCCTCGGCGTTAGGAGCAGCAAGTGCGGCTCCTGCGTTCGGCTCAGCTTCGAACTTGGGAGGTGCGGCACAGCCAGCATTTGGAGGAGCTGCGGGCTCTGGCTTTGGAATGGCTTCGCGCATGGGCGGAGGAGGGTTCGGCTCAGCTGCTCCTGCCGCTTCGAGTGGTGCAGCCACCGGCACAGGATTCAGCGCCTTCGGTTCTCAGACGCCGTCGTTCGGTGGAGCCCCACAGCAGTCTGGCGGCTTTGGGGCCGCTGCTAACAGTGGAGGCTTTGGATCTGGTTTTGGAGGTGCGACTACAGGAGGCTTCGGCCAACCAGCTGCGTTCAGCAGCTCCAGCTTCACCCAAATGCGGTGAGTGAGACACAGAAGACACTGGCTGAGGCCCTGCGGCTTGGTTCGGCGTAGATAGTAAAACGAGAAGTAAATGACACCCAAGCTTTTCATGGCATTGACCTGAAGTTGAAGTGCATACCGAATTCTACCGGGTTTTACCGGTTTTCACATCTATGACAAATAGTGGGGAAAGTCAAAATCATAGGCTACCGTTCAGCCAGTCATTTTTGTTTGTTTGAATGCCGCAGGTTTCTTCATAATTGTCATTATCCAAACGGAGCCGATAGAGCTCAAGTCCCTGGAAGGAATTGGTGTAGTGTATAGAAGAAGTCCCCAGAGAGATAGTGGTGGGGCCTCGGCCCCAATTGCTATCTCGCAGTCCTATTTGCGACAGACTCGGCGTTGCCTCCTCATGCAGCCAGGTCTTACAAGCGACTGCAAAAGCAACCGTTTATACCAGCGACCCGTCCCGTTGAGTTTGCGGCCTTGTTTCCCCCAAAGGGGCCGCGCAATTACGGATGAAACATCTCGAATCCTCAAAATCACTGCGTGCTATAGATTGCCAGTAGTACAACGAACGCCGACGTTGTAAAACAACTTATTATGCTTAATATCGCTAAGCAATCAAAACGAGCGCGTTGCCTCCAGTACTTCGTAAAAAAATAAACGCGCGAGATATTTTCATTTCGGCTTCTAAAACTTAGAGCATGTCGAGAGCGAGCTGCAAACTCCTCTCTCCTCGTCCTTCCACCGATACTCGCTACCGAGCGCATGTCGCAGAGCCAGCAGAGACGTCCTGTTGCTTTCTTTTTCTTCATGTTCGCTGGCCACTGGGGACCGGAAAGTTAGAGCGACACCCGTCGCTGTGCTGGCAGAGCCTTGCTCTCTCCCTTGGGGCTGCGTAGATCGTGCTCCTGCATTCTCTTAAGCTTATGCCTCCTCGCACCACTTGTTCTCCTCGCGGATCTGCGCCTCCTCCTCAGGCGTAAAGTCGTTGACGATGTTGAACGTCTCGCGGATCTCCTGGGGAGTCTTGCCCTTGATCATGCTAGCTACCTTTGCGCAGGCCAGGTCCAGCAGACTCTTGATGTCCATGTAGTTGGCGGCCAGGATGAGCTCGAACAGGATTTCCTGCTCAATGTCCACAAAGTTGGCGTCCCAGTCCGACACCACGTCGTGCATGTCGGCACTCTTGAGGGGCTACATTGGCAAAAAAAGTAAACAACAAGGTTAGAACATGTGTATACTCACCACCTGTATACGCTCTGTTTCTCAACCCACCTTCTCGATCTCGCGCATGGGGTTGTTGTGGTGGTGGCTGCAGAACTCAATCACCTTGGAAAGCACGGGGCTCTTGACGTTCGGCAGAGGGATCTCCTGCACCTCGTCATCGTCCGCATCATCTAGTGTCAAATAAGTATACACATTTGCCACCGATACAGTTAGAAAAGTTGCCACCACCACGCGTAATCTTCGCATTATTGGCCAATTATTGCCAATGGGTTGAGAAAAACGCACCGGAAATGAGTGTCTTGACCAGCTCGCTCATGGCGGCGACGCCACGCGACACCTCGAAGCTGTCGCCGTCCATGGACACGAGGTTCACCTTGCGCGAGTCCTCCTCCTGCTTGGGCGTGTCCTGTGCGGGGGCGGCAGCGTCCGACATGATCAGTTTCCTCAGGGTTTGAACTCGACTCTTCGATGTGTGGAATGAAGGCGGAAAACCCCAGATCACGCCAAAGTCACGCATACGTCTGTGGATTGGTGCAAAATAGGCAGATAAGCTACAATTGGCTGAAACTGACATTGGTGATTCCCATCCATATCTCTCTATACGAAACAGCAAATACTCTTGTACAGAAAAAAACTTCAACATGTCACTAGTTACCCTTCCGGTATCGCATGGACGATTGCTTCACGTCGGAACTATCACTCACCCCAGCCTCCGCCAGCATTCGAGCAGCCATTGCACGTGCGCTATCATGTTTGGCAAGTTCGCGTTCCCTTCTTAGACTCTCAGAGACGTCTCGGGGCACGGAGGGCACGGCACACGCCAGCCAGACTTTGATGAGCAGTAACAAATGCTCAATACCGAATACAATCCATACTTTCTGTGTGGCCGTGACCGACGAGAAAGCCCTTTCCAATAGCGAAGTGGAGTAAGCCAAATGGAAGCAGTTGGTCAGCACAGCCAGCACACTCATGATCTGCAACACGTGCAGCCAGACGCCGATGCCGCTGGCCTTGTGGGCGAGTGGACGCTGTCTGGTTTGACAGAGTTTGAACGCGTCAGTGCGTAATTCCAGTAAATTATTGAGTAGAGCAAGTAGAGGAGCCAAGGGAAATGCCAGCGAGAAGAAGGACACGTAGCCGAACTGCACCAGCATCTCTGTGTAGTCCTCGAACGTGTCGTACTGCTTCAATCCAGCTTCTTCCCATGCCCTATCCGAGGCTTGCTCTAGTCGAACGCATTGCTCATGAATCACGGCATTGCTGCTCATCATCGCCTCTGTTGCTAGCTTTGTGGACGTCGTTGCCTGACGATTAGGACCTCGAGGACCAGCGGCTGCGTTGATGCCATTAAATACCGTGGACTGGTTGAATTGCTCGTTACTCGCACGTTTCTTCGCGCGAGCATCAAGACGACGCCGTACGAACGGGTAGAGTGTCTCCATTACGTTCTTCCATAGCTGTCCCGTAACCATGAACGAAGCCAGCTGGATCGCGACGCGTACCATACCGTCGGACTTTGCAGCTTGGGTTTCTCCGTCTCTAGACGTCTCGGCGTGTGGTGCGAAGGCGTAATAGTACAGTGAAGCGAAAACGTGCACGAAGCGGAAAGAGAAGACTTTGAGAATGAGATGACTCTGGTATCTGGACTCGGTGCGGTGGTTCTCCCAATTGTTGAGAAACCGCGCTGCACGGGTGAATGCAGCATCAAGCACAGGGATCAGCAGTCCGTAGAGAATAGGAGTAAGAAGAAGGTAGATCCAGAAATCCCAACGTACTCCAAGCTGTGCCAACGCTCGGAGCTCTTCCAAGGTAATTGTACCCGATGATTTAACCTTTTCGGCAATCAGCGCAGCTTCACGTTTGGTTTCTAGCGACTCTGCTTCGAGTCGATCGCGTGTAGAGAAGGCAAGATACGCGAGCGTCACCACTGCCACTATACTCCCAGCCACACAAGGAAACGTGACGCTGTACTTGAGCAAACTCTTCCAAAGCGCATAGTGCCTTTCAATTGGTTTTTCCTCGTCAACATCCTTGTCATCGTGTGGTTTGCTGCTATCCCCGTAGAATTCGGGACGGGTAACTTCCTCGTCTTCATATCCCCAGGTGCCCCAATGATACGCTAAAGCTGCTGCACGACGTCTCCATGCGATGATAAACGCTGACGTCCACAACGCCATGAAGAGAGCGTATACTGGAGCTGCTGGATGGTCGAGATGGTGTGAATGAACTTGCAGACCGAATAGAATAACACCCGCCACACTCGGAACCACCAGCCAACGAGTGTACATTTCCATCCATGCGAAGTAGAAGGCCACTCGCTCGCCGAAATACTGCGCCACATCGTCCAGAGGCTGCTGCAATATACCTCTCAAAACCACGCATTTTGAGTGGGAATCTGGCGTTTGATCATGCTGGTGCTTGCTTGAAAGCAACGAAACCTTCCAGAACGTCACCCAGCGAGTCTTTAGCAATGCTAGGTCTTGTTTGTGAAGAGGATACATTTGCACTACGTATCTAGCTGCAACAGGGCAAGATTCGTTAAGCCCAGCTCCACCATCAGTCTCTGAAGCAGTCAGTAAAGCATGTACAATGCTTTGCTTCTCGCTATCGAGAAAATTGACACATTTTCGAGCGGGGTCAAAATCTGCAAAACTTGAGCGTAATTCACAGGAGAAAACCATCCAAACTTGATCAAACCGTCGTTGCTTTCGAAGCCGAAGTCGTTCAGCTCCGAGTTCCAATACGCGCTGAGGAGCTCGAACTTTAAGCAGCGACTGCTTCCCATCCAAAGACAGCAAACGTTTGACGTGCAGTCCTGTGCGTCGTATCCGACTGACGATCACTGCGCGGTCGCTTGTGGGGTCAAGTTTTGCAACTGGCTTGAGAATAGTAGATGTTGCTGTAATCTCTGGTAGATCGACGTTCTCCTCATACTTTGATGATTTCAGCAGAATGGCAAAGTCGAATTCATCCTCTTGTCGCGAGAGTTTTCCAATGCGCTCGGGAACTCCTGTGACTCTGAAACTATCCTCTCCGCTTTGTTCGTCACTGAACTCGTGACGAGGGTCTTTGCGAACAGGAGAATTGCGATTCTCAGTGGGATTTTCTTCGGTCGCGTTGTCAGTCTCTGAGTCTGTTGCGAACGTGGGGGAGATGATTGAAGGCTCAGCAGCAGAGCAGTTCTCAACGTGATCTTCCTCAATAGTCTGGAAAAATAAGGTTTGAGGTTGCTTGGATGGTGTCAAGACAGCAGCCACACCAGACAAGGGCGGGGGTAGCGACTGATGCCGAGGATGTGCTCGTTTTCGGCGAACAAGTGGGGGTTCAGCCGATTTTGATGCTGTCACTGGTGTTTGCGGTTGTTGGACAGCGTTTGTCGCCTTCACTTCTGGTCTGGCCACTGGATCGTTGTTTGCTGGAATACTCACGGAATCGATCGCTGGCTGTTTATCGGAGTCAGCAACGGAATGTGCTTCGCTTTCTTCTCTGCGATGCTGCTGGCGGTTCTCCTCAAGTTGCTGTAGTTGTTTCTGGATAACTTCATTTGTGCGAAGACGAAACGAGTTTCGAGTAGAGCGCTTATCAGCTTTGATCGGATCATGGACAACTGATTCTTCGTGAATAGCAATGACAGTGTGCGGTTGAGCTGCGTTTGTATCAAGCTTCTGTTTCTCCTTCTTGACATGTTGTAGCTGGTTCCCGACCGCAGTTTTCCACGGTCGACCATACGAACCCGGAGCAAATGATGCCCTTTGTGCAGTGATCAATGCTTTCCGTGGAGGTGTCTGTTCTGTTGGCAATAGTGAAGAAGCTGGTGGTTTTCTTGTGGGTGGGAGTCCGATCTCTCCCAGAGCTTGAGTGACTGCAGCAGCAGCTTTTGTCGGTGATAATTTGCTTTCCATTTGCTGTTCGGGGAGCAACGCTGTTGTGAAATGATCCCGTGGACAAACTACCAGGGAATCTGAAGTTGCAGAGCTTACGTGATACCGTTGAGGGGTTTCCAGTTGAGCAGGAGATTGATTAAGGATGGATGGTTTCATAATCTGTAAGGTGTCCGAAAATACTCAATAACAACGAACTTCACGTAGCGTACTTGTAAGTATGCTAGACCTGATGGAAAGGGTGGCAACATCACGGCGAATCTCCTCTCGGAGCTCATCAGCACCTGTGAAATGCATCGGAGGGAGAACCTTAAATGAATCGTTAAAAACGAAAATTCGACGCGTAAATCGCCTGGACAGCGCTTTAGAAGACGCGAGGGGGAACTCTGCGTCCTCTACACCTAGATTGACTCAAGTCAGGAGTGAAAACAGAGCAATGGATCAGCTTCAAAGCGTCTACGACCGAGTTGAACGCAATAATGTATTGCCGCAAGTTGCGCAACCACCAGCTCGAATTCTCACTCTTTCGATACCACAGCTTCAGGCAGCAGAGCAAGCAGTGCAAACTTTCGTGGACGAGATGCGTCAAACGGCAGATACTACAGATGAACAAACCAAGTCCAATTTAATACGATCTCTGGACGATACTCTGAATCAAGTGGATGATTTAACCTGCTGGTACTCCGTTGGAAAAGAAATTGGTCGTGGCACGTTTGGTCGTGTGCGTTTAGCTACCCATCGACTTAGTGGCGCTCCCGTGGCAATTAAAAGTTACGGCCGTCTGCATGGTGCAAGGTCGTGCTGTGGATGTATGGAGTCTGGGCGTTTTGCTTTACGTGATGCTATGCGGTAAATTTCCATTTCAAGGCACAAATTTTCACCAACTTTATCAAAAACTTCGAAGTAGCGCTCAACAACTGATTTTACCACCAACACTCTCCATCGACGCTCGTGTTTTGCTTCAGTCGGTACTAACCGTGGATCCAGCAAAACGACCAAGCGCAAATGAGCTGCGTTATTGCTCGTGGTTACAAAATGTTGAAACACCCGAAGCCCCGCTAGAACGCCAAAATGTGCTGTTATCGTTTGAAGCGTGGCCAGGTACACACCAAAGAATCTGCGAGGCAATCACAGAGTTGTATGGTGTGCAACTGCATCCTTCGAATCTGGATTTTACTATAGCTGGTCCACGACGGCGCAACCACCGATTGAGTGCATTTCTGAAGCTCGCTACAGCAGAGTCCTGTCACCGTTTCCAGAAGAACCTAGATGAATCTGTGTCTTCAGATGAAATTCAAACGCCGCAAAGCGAGAATTCTAACATTGGATGTGATGAATCAAATAGTCAAGAAGACGTCGAGTCGTCCACACGACACAAACAACAATTGGAAAAACTCATTGGTCTAGTCAAGGCATCCCTCGCCACAAGCTAATTTAGACTACGTTTGATTAATTCATGTTTAGTAGCAAGCCCACCGACTATCACATGCAGTGATTGTCAATCACCCCGATAAACCCTCAACCATACAGAGCGATAACGACTATAGTACAGCTCCAATTAGAAAAGCCGGTGCCTCATATTTTTTTCCAGTTGACATGTTCCTTTGGCAGTAGTCGAGTCGTTGCGAACACAACCGGAATCGAGGGAATGACGCTCATGGGGCAATTTTTGAAGATCGTTAACTCAACTGGTCAGATCATATTATGAAGCAGCATATTCGAAATTTGTACTGGAAAATGCTTAACCCTTTAAGCGAAATCATGGAGGCCTTAGTACGCTACCAACTACTTCGAAGTACTTTGAAAGTTGGGGAAAAAATGGCTCGACACAACGCTATCTCAACCGGATTGTCACATCTAGTACTAGCACCAAACAGAAGTGTGGGAGCTCCAAAGACGTGTCCTTGAGGTGACAAGACGAGTAGCTTGACCCAAGTCCCGATAATACCAATCTTTAGATCCACACACTCAAGCGCCATCTTCTTCATCGTCATCGTCTTCTTCATCGTAGTCGTCCGAAAAGTCACAGTACGACTCCACATAATACTTGGTTGTGCGGAGGAATACTCGACGAAGAAGCGCAGGATCCGCAAAGGAAAAGATCTGGGATACCACGCGTTGGTCTAGACCTCCGACCACGGATTCAGTTCGACGATCTCTCTTGTTCCTATCAGGTTCAGCAGGTGACAGTCTAGCCGGAATGACGATAGCTTGATGGCTCTTCGCAGGACGAGCAATAGGCTTGAGATGGTGTTTCTTCAACGGATTGCCGTACTTGCGAAGGTCTGATCGTATAAGAACGTCAAGGTATGCAAGGTGGCGGTTCACTGTCAGCATACGACCGAGCGCCTCCATATCCTCCTCTGGCAACATGTCGAAATCATAGCCACCAGCCACGAGTATCCAATGAGTTGTTTCAGTAGTTGTTTGTGCCCCCCGTAGTGATTAAAGTTATGGTTGTTTCCATGGTGCAAAATCATGCATAGCGGTGGACACTTGACTTAAAGAGACTTCGGTGGGGCTGCACTTGGCCAAGGTGTTTTGATCCTCATCAATGAAATCGATTGATTTTCTGTTTAATAGCAGCCATGGCCACCGACAATCACATGACATGGCGCAAAAATTGCTAACATGCTTAACACAATGACCCAAATGAACCCGCAACCATACAGAGCGATGACAACTACAGCCCCAATTGGAGAAAGCTGGTGCCTCATTTCTTCCAGTTGACGTGGTCCTTTTGGCAGCAGTCGAGTCGTTGCAAACACAACCGGAATCAACGGAATGACGCTCGTAAGTACCGACAGTTTCCAGACGCCACTAAAGTCGTGTGGCACTTTTTGCAGATCCGTTAACTCAACTGGCCAGATATGAAGCAGCATATTGGAAATCGTACTTGAAAATGCCTGCGCGAGATTGGTGACACTCGTGAGCAGTGCAAATGCCACGCCTTCTTGATGCTCCGGACACACAGCCACGAACATTTGAGCCACCGGAAGATACTGGAATCCACGCGCAAATGATTCACCTGCAGCGTCGCCCATTGCAAACCAGAAGGGAGGAACGCCAAAGACTTCGTTCACGTGCAACACAAGCAGCACGTTCAAGAGCGAAAAGAACACAACCACGAGGCCAGTTACGAAGTACACGTCGTGCCAAGGCGCTTCAAAGTGCGGCATGATGTGTGTCCGATACAAAATGATCGAGGCAAACGTGACACAAGCTCCGATGCCGCTCAGCGCTCCGTACTGGAAGGCATCGAAACTATACGCCACTTTAAGATAATTTCCCCATGCTGCATTCTGCACAAAGAAGGCGTTCGCTAGCACCAAGAAACACACCGGTTGCCACGTAGCACGCCGCTGTAACATGAGCCAGATCCCTGCAACTTGCTCTTGCAGTGGCATTGTTCCATTCTCCTCCGGTTCATAGAGATACTTGAGCGCCGGAAGCACCGAAATCATCGGTACGAAGGCGAGGAAAGCAAACTGCTGACCCATTGAAGCCCCCCAGCCCCATTGTGCTTTGTTACTCAATGCTGCGCCCAGCCAGTAGCCCACCATTTCGCTAGCAAAGCGACAAAGATACACCGTAGTCTGCAGATGTGCTCCCTCCGATTGCATCTTTGCCTTGGGTTCTTCTTGCTGTAGTTTCGACTCCTCCGACCTCTTTCTCGGTGATTTTTGCTGCAAGAGCAGCACTCGATGTGCCACCAGTGCATCTGCCATGACATCCGCCATAACCACACCAACTGTAGCTCCGAAAAGCAGTAGCGCGAATGACGCGATCGTCAGCGAGTCTGAGGCGCTGTAAATGGACAGCATTATGTAGAATAGCGACGCTGTTACACACCCGAGGAACAAATAGGGTGTGAATCGTAGGCCGTGGATCGGGAAGATATCCGGTAACAGGCCGAAGAGCACTTTGAACGTCCAAGGAAGTGCACGCACCACTGTCACTGTGCTGAGTTGGGCGTCGGAGGCTCCCAAGGATCTCGGGAAAAACTCGATGGTGGCTTGAGGAAAAGAGTACATTAAACCCGTGCTGATGTACGTAATGGGGATTGCCAAAGACTCAAGACTCCAGACGGACCCAGAGTATTGCTCGGGTAGTAGACTGGACAGCAGCAGGCCTTCATCTTGGCTCGTGGTGCGTGTGCGCTTGATGTGGTCGCTAAGAGACACGTAACACGTCGAGTCGGACTCGCTCAAGGCCTCGTCGGGTGTGGCGACGCCTGGTTTGGCTGCCACGCGCTTCATGAGGCGACGTGGAGGATGCGGATGTAAGGTAGCGGGACCATCTACAGGGATATTAAGCCGACGCACCCCTTCGTGTCCCGTAAAGTATCTTTCGATGGTCGAATGGCATTAATACATGTTGAAGTTGGCTTCTGAATAGTGGAGTTTTTTTTTTTAAGCTCCAATCATTAAAATAATGCTGCCAATGCCACTCAAGTGACGGACAGTATCAGCGCCCAAAACTCCATGTCCAAGACGGTCGGAAACTCCGACGGCGTGGTGAGGCCTCTCTGTGCGCTGGATCACTTTTCAACAATGACAAGAATACGACTGGAAAGGAGCCCCTTCGTCGTCTTTATACGTCAGCATTCGAGAGTTCTTCCACCGACAAGATAAGCACATATCACTACATTTTGTTTCTTTGTCGCTCTTTATGTCGAAACCATGTTATTGGGCGCCGTTGATATTTTACTAGTAGTAGTGTAAACGGGTCAGAAGGGAGTTGATCGCTCTCGTCCGCCCTTAATCTCGGGAGACTCACAGCAACACAGACCTCTTCGACAATTCGATACAAAGGCTCAACGAAAGTCAACAGTAAAAGTGAATAAAGTGGATATCCTTCTAAGTACGATTCCAAAGTGTCAGAAAAACACGTCAGTTCAACCTCGACGAACGACCCCATCCGAGCTCCTCGACCGTTATGAGCAGCACAGGCGACACCTCCCCAGCAAGCCTCAAACCTTTCGGTGCGTTCCCTTTAATCGCTAGTACAACTCACTTCCGTCTCTTCACCCCTTAAGCTGTATTAACTTTATTTGACATGGTGCCAGGCCAACTGGAATCGCTGTCGGCGTCCGCGCCATGGGCCATTTTCCCTCGCAAGAAGCTGGACGTGACGTACGGGGACATCGGCGCAGGTCTGGCTGCGTGTTTGCAGCTGCGTGAGCACCAGCGCCAGGAGTACGAGCAGCAGATCACGAATCTATGGGACCCCAGCGGCCACGCGATGGTCACGCTCTCCATCCGGTACAGAATGAGCTCCAATTGCTGCTTAATTGGAGGGATTTTATACTATTTTTTTGCTGCAATTGGTGGCTAGAACGGGGTTCGATCTGCTGCTGCAGACGCTCAAGCTCCCGGCCGGGAGTGAAGTTCTCTGCAGTGCCATCACGATCCCCGATATGATCTACGTCCTGCGGTACCATGGGCTAGTACCGGTTCCTGTAGATCTGGACCCAGAGACACTGGCGGTAAATGTGGAGTTATTGAAGAAATCTGTCACGGAGGTAAGAGAGGTATTTGGCGTAGTGTTTGATGAAATTTGGAGCTGATAAGTGTTTTTGCTGTAGAAAACGAGGATGCTGTTGATCGCGCATATCTTCGGCTCGCGTTTCCCGCTGGATGAAGCGCTTGGAGTTGCGCGTAGTAACAATCTGCTGGTTGTAGAGGACTGTGCGCAGGCCTTTATGGGCATGCAGTACACGGGCGAGCACCGTGCGGATGTGTCCATGTTCAGCTTTGGCACGATCAAGACGGCCACGTCGTTTGGCGGTGCGATTATCCACGTGAAGAATTCTGCTGTGCTGGAAGAGATGCACCGTCGTGAAAAGAGGTAAGCTGAGTTGTTTTTGGTATTGTATGATAGAAACTGTGATGACAACCGGGTTGGGTTGCCTGTTTATTTCGTAGATATCCGTGCCGCACGAACCTGTTCTTCTTCAAGAGATTGGTGAAGTACGGCGTGCTGCATGGGATTTCTACGCCGGCAATCTACGGGTTGTTTCTCCACGCCTGCCGTGCTGTTGGAGGTAAGCTGATTTGCGACCTCGCACAGCTATATCAACTGTTATTAGGATGACTTACACTTGTTTCGTAGCCGACCATGATAAAGTGATCACATCGGTGATTCGTGGCTTCAGTGGTGGAGAGCTGGTGTCACTGATCCAGTACCGCCCGTCGATGGCTCTACTTGGATTGATGCATCGCCGACTCACCTGCATGGATGAGCAGTATGTCCTTCTAAGAAAGTAAGTGCACATGGGAAAGGTAGAGTGTTAACGAGTTACTGATGCTCTTATCGTTGGTGAAATTCTTAGGTCCAAGAGCGAGCAGCTGGCCAACGCCATCAAGGATCTCCCCAACGTCTCAGTAAGTTTTATTGAATCTCATCTTGATCAATTGCTCTCTATTCTAACATTTTCTGCGTTCTACGTTGTAGATCCCAGGGCATCTTGCTGAGAAACATTACTACTGGTTGTTTCCTGTTTGTGTGCCGTCCCCGCAAGATGTTGTCAGCTACATGAACAAGCAGGTTGGCAAGATATACTTTCTAGATGGCGATATATGTTTAATGTTCTAGGACGACTAATCAACGTTTTCTTGACAGGGTTTTGATGTCACATCGGGTGCTACTCAACTGACCTACGTCCCGAGGTACGATGAGAAAGGCAAAAACTATCATTCTGCTCGTTGTAAGTTTGACTTCGTCTTTCTCTCTTGTGTGTGTGCAGTCCGCTTGGACAGGACCATGACCCTGTGCACGCTAAGCACATCATGACCAGGTTTGTTGTGACAACTTTGGCGCTGGAAATGCACAACGTGAACTGACCGATTATTTTTCTACCACCGTACCATAGCTTGGTTTATCTTCCTGTTACGCCCGAAACTCCGGACTGGGCTATCGAGAAGATGATGAGCTGTTTCCGAAACGCGATCCAATCGTCTAGCAGACTTTAAAACGCTTTGGAAGCCTTCAACAGTAAAGCACCATTGTACTGATACAAATTCAGACACAAGTATTCAATCGAAACTACTTCGAAAGTACTTGCTAGAGTCCTGGTAGTGTAAGCAACTTAACTCTTTTAGAGGTTGTACTGTATATATTTTATGAATTCAGACTAATAATTCATCGAAGTATGTCAGGAAGTTGTGAGGATATCGTATCCGTGCCGAAGCCTTATTATAAAAGAGCATGCAAGATCGCCGAGAGTAAAGTGACGGACACAATGGTCATGATTGAGTTCTGGCGCATCGCTTCGTTCGCTGTGGTAGTCGTTGTCGAAGATGAACCGCTGGTGCTGGTGCTGCCACTGTCGCTACTGCTTCCACTGGGGGTCGAGCTATGCGTACCCGATCCTGAGCCGGTGGCCCAATTACCACTCGACTGTTGACCTTGGCAGGTATGGGTTTGTACTGCCGTGGGGCAGTTGATTTTACTTGCAACAGTGTCAGAGGCCCACGTGATGTCGCTTAGCTTCGGGAAACCAGTGGGGCAGGTGGGTAGTACAGTTCGATCCGACTTGAATACGCTCATTTTGGTCTCGCTGGAGACGTCAACAGCTTTGTATTGCGTAGTGAGATTGTTGTAGTTGGGCATGGGAACATATTCGCACTTGACATCATCGTGGTTACAGTTCACCGGCTTAAAGTAGCCAAGTCCGTAGTTCCCGGCATCGAAGCTTGTAAATGGGAAGGCAGTGTCCACGTTCACGATCTCAGTCGAGTACTCGAAGGCAAAACCACCAGAAAAGACCTTGCGGAAGTCTGACGAGAACAACCAGCCAGCCTGGAGCCATGTACGCTGAGCCTCATAGTCTCCAACTTTCGGGAACTTCACGTTCAGGCATCCGTATTCAGTCAACATAACTGGGATCGTCAATCCGAACGACGAAAAGTCCTTCTGGAGTTGGTTGAATCCGGTTGCAGCCGCGAGTGTCTTCTGGTCATTGTCGCAGTACTGGTACGCGTTGATTCCATACCACTCGGCATTCTCGTACTTGTCGTCGCCGGTGCGGCAATTGTAGTACTTTGCGTTGACCTCGCGATTGTTTTTCGTTGTATCAGGATCGGCTACTACAAGGCCAACGGGAATCTTGCGGATACTTGAGCATTCTCCGATGAAGTTGCGCATGTCGCGAACGAACTTCTTCTGGCATGGCGCATTGATTGTAGCGTCGTTCGGTACTTCGTTATTGACCTCATTTCCAGCACTAAATGCCTGCCAAGGAAGAAAACATATTACTAGCATGGTAAGTATCACCACTTTCACGAAATAGTACAAAAGCAACAAACGTACCAGCACATTGTCATACTTGGCAAAAGCGAGGATAATTTGCCTTCCGCGTTCTCTGAGGGTGGTGGAGTAGCACGCCGGATATTTATCGATCGTAACCGCGCAGTTTGTGCAACTGGCAGCAAGGTCGACCAGAGCATACATGCCCTTGGCACGCAATGCACACATGAACTTGTCGTGGGACTTGGACGGATCAACGGCGTACAATCTAACAGCGTTGGCGCCAGTTGCCGCAAGGTAGTCGATGTCGTCTTTCCAGATTTCGTAGTGCTCGTCCGTGAAGAAGTCGTGGTTGTTTACGTTGAGTTTGCCGGTATTGGGGCGAGGATAGTAGTCGATGCCTTTCACAGCGAACGAGTCACCAGTCTTGTTGTCGAACATGCGATAGCCGACGATAGTGATCGGGTTCGTGTAGCCTAGAACGTTGACAGCAGCGAGGGCAGCCAATAGAGTTGCAAGAGTCACGGAGAGCTTCATACTTGCTGACTGGGAACTGCTTCTGTCTGGTACGATCGATTTTTATCAATGACAAAGAGAACGGTAACTTTGCCTTTCAGAGACCCGACTATTTCTGTCTTCAACTCGCATACCATTTTCGGCTTACATGAAAGTTCTCGTTTCTAAAATCAGCTTATTGGAGATCGACATTCTCTT
This sequence comes from Phytophthora cactorum, assembly GCA_016864655.1. Classification (NCBI taxonomy): domain Eukaryota; phylum Oomycota; class Peronosporomycetes; order Peronosporales; family Peronosporaceae; genus Phytophthora; species Phytophthora cactorum. The sequence goes on from NHQK01000004.1 coordinate 364,966, forward strand.
CTCCCATCAAGACGCTGCTAATTCCAGCTCTAATATATTTATCGATCTCCTTAGATAAGAATACCAGCAAGGGCTGTAACGATGGCAGCCATTACAACGGACCGGGTCATGGTCGAGGACGTGGAACTGGTGTTGCCACCATCGGTATTGCCCGTTCCGGACTTGGCCGCATTGGAGTCTCCATCCTCCTCAGTGTTTCCCGAAGTTGTCGACGATGTGGTTGAGCTCGAACCAGCGTCACTGGCCCAGTCTCCGCTCAATTTCTGGCCCGGGCACTCGTACTGTTGAGCAGTGGACGGGCAAGTCAAACTGTCGACACTGTCCGCCTCCCACGTGACGTCAGCAAGAGCTGCAAAGCCATCCGGACACGACGGAATCGTGGATCGTTGAGGGGTAAAGTCATCCTTGTTGGTCTCACCCGATACATCAGTTGCATTGTACTGTTCCGCCAGGCTGTCAAAGTTTGGCATCGGGTTGTATACGCACGGAACCGACTCGTGGTCGCAGTCCTCCGGTGAAAAGTACCCCAGTCCATAGTTTTGTGCACCGAAACTCGTGAATGGGTAGGGCGATTCATCCTTAGCATTCGCGTTTTCCGTCGAGTACTCAAAGGCAAAACCTCCGGCAAACACGTCACGGAACGTCGAGTCAAACATCCAACCGGCCTGAAGCCATGTACGTTGAGCTTCATATCCGTCCACAGTCGGGAAGCTCGGGTTCACACACCCGAACTCCGTGAGCATAACGGGGATCGTTAGATCATAGGACGAAAAGTCCGTCAATAGTTTCTCGAATCCCCCCGATGACGCCAACTCCGTAATGTCGGCATCACAGTACTGATACGTATTAAGACCGTACCATTCTGCATTCTCGTACTCGTCACTCGAGTCCGTTCTGCAATTATAGTACTTGGCATTGACCTCTCGGTTGTTATTGGTTGTGTCCGGGTCGGCCATAACCACCCCCACCGGAATATCACGGAAACTGGAGCAGCCTCCAAGGAAAGCTCTCATATCTCGAATGAATTTCTTTTGGCACGGGGCATTGGTCCACGCATCGTCGACAATATGATTCACTTCATTGCCAGCACTGAACGCCAGCACGTTGTCATACTGTGCGAACTCAGAGATGATTTGTTCACCTCGAGTTTTCAGTGCACTGGGGTAGCACGTCGGATACTCGTCCAAAGTGATGGAGCAGTTCTCACAACTGGCTCCGAGGTCCACTAGTGCGTACATGCCTTTGGCACGCAGCGCACACATGAAGAGGTCGTGGGGCTTGGACGGGTCCACGGCATATAGTCGGACGGCGTTGGCGCCGCTCTGCGCAAGATACTCGATGTCCGGGCCCCAAATGCCTTCGTTGTCGTCTGTGAAGAAGTCGAGATTGTTGGCGTCCAGGTCCCCCGTGTTGGGGCGCGGGTAGTAGTCGATACCTTTGACGGCGAAAGCTTCGCCCGTTTTGGCGTCGAACATCTTGTAGCCCTTGACGGCGATGGGGTTCGTGTAACTCTGTGTCAATGGCAACATGGCGGCAATTGCCAGTGTGAAGGTGGCAAAAAGCTGCATCGTTGGCGGCAGGAAGCGAATCGAGGAATGACTTGAGGTCGAGAGAGAGCGTCGACTGACTTTTGGGTACAGGCACAGGCAAATCTAGTGACACATACATACAAATGCCAGGTTAGACAAGTTGATGTTTCAGCGGATTAATTTGCCCCACGATAGTGACAGGCCCATCTTCAAGAGGTGTGTAATTTCCAAAGTGACATTTTTTGCGGGGCTACAATATTTTGATCCGAAGTGGAAAGATAGACAGACATCAACCAACACCATTGATGGCAATTGACGGAGGGCTTCATTGCCAAATGCACTGAATTGTACATCGGTGTCCAGTGGCTCTGCGGGTTTCAATCACCGAGATGTGGCAGTTTCTTGCGGGGACAGCCCAAGGTGCAACCAAGAGACTTGACGTTACTCACGACTGCAAAAGGCAAACATGACTCGACCATTTGGCAAACCATTGGCTATCCTGATAGTATATTGATAATGCAGTTAGAATACAATTTCTTTGCAGCTTGTTTATTGTCTGGGATCTACCGACTACTTCTCTGGCCAACTCCAAAATGGCCATAAGTATTCCTCGCCGACCAGCGCTCGCTGCGTGTCAATCACGGCATGTTGGACAGTGTGACACGGTGACTAAAGAAGGGTGGCGATCGCTGAGCCCACCAGGAGCGCCGAGGCCACCGACATGCTCACAGCTGAGGCGTCCGACGAGTCGCCGCTGCTTTCGGCGGTGCCTCCGCTGGCCGCGCTCGAGGTGGTGCCCTGATAGCTGGTCCAGTCACTGGCCGTCTGGCCAGAACACTCGTAGTTGAGCACCTCTGACGGACAAGACGCGTCCTCGACGCTGTCCGACTCCCACGTGGAATCCGCAAGAGCGGAGAAGCCCGACGGGCAGTCCGGGGGATTGGCGCGGTCCGAATCGGCCGTGAAGTCAGTGTACGAAGACTCGGACGAGAAGTCCGTGTCGTTGTACTGAGTCGAAAGGTTATAGAAGTTGGGCATCGGGTTGTACGAGCACATAGTGTCGATCCAGTCGCAGTCCTCGGGCGAATAGTAGCCGAGGCCGTAGTTTTGCGCGCCGTAAGTTGTGAACGGGAAGGACGAAGTGGACGAGCCTGAACCGTCCGAGTTGGCCATCTCCGTCGCGAACTCGAAAACGAAGCCACCAGCGAACACCTCACGGAAACTGTCGCCCAGCAGCCAGCCAGCCTGTCGCCATGTGCGCTGCGCCTCGTACTCACCTACTGTGGGGAAACTGGGGTTCACACAGCCATACTCCGTCAGCATGACTGGGATGGACATACTGTAGTTAGAAAAGTCCGTCAGCAACTGTGAGAAGCCGTCGGCGTCGGCGAGCTCCGTCACGTCACCGTCGCAGTACTGATACGTGTTGAGGCCGTACCATTCGGCGTTCTCGTATTTATCGCTTGAGTCCGTGCGGCAGTTGTAGTACTGGGCGTTGAGCTCACGGTTGTTGTTTGTAGTGTCCGGGTCGGCCATCACGACACCCACGGGGATGCTACGCATGGTGGACGAGCACCCGCCGATAAAGGCGCGCATGTCACGAATGAACTTCTTCTGGCACGGGGCGTTTGTGCTGGCATCGGTGACCAGGTTGTTGATCTCGTTGCCTGCGCTGAAGCCCAGGGTGTTGTCGTACTGAGCGAACTCAGTGATAATCTGCTGGCCACGAGTCTTAAGCGCACCCGGGTAGCAGGCCGGGTACTCGTCCACGGTGATGGAGCAGTTCTCGCAACTGGCGCCCAGATCCACAAGCGCATACATGCCGTACTTGCGCAGCTCGCACATGAAGTCATCGTGCGATTTGGACGGGTCCACGGCATAGAGACGCACGGCGTTGGCGCCCGCCTCAGCCAGGTAGGCGATGTCGTCCTTCCAGATGGAGCTGTTATCGTCCGTGAAGAAGTCGTAGTTGTTGACGTCGAGCTCGCCCGAATTGGGGCGCGGGTAGTAGTCCACGCCCTTGACAGCGAAGTAGTCGCCCGTGTTCGAGTCGAACATTTTGTAGCTTTTGATCACGATGGGGTTCGTGTAGGCGCTGACGGACGACGCCATCAGGGCTGTCACGGCTGCGAAGACCTTAGTAAACTGCATCGTGCTTGTCAACCTCTGTGATCAAGTGGGTGACCTGAAGCTCCAGAGAGTTGGGGAATCTGCCGTGTTATTAATATGAGCAAATTGAGGAATGAGGAATGTCTTGAGCCGTGCGCCCCCAATCAAATCTCCTCTACCGAGAACCATCGCCGATCGCGTTGGACTCGCCTTTTTCAGCGCAGGGCGCTCCGTGTGATCCTTGCGCCAGCTGTGCATTTTGAGCACATCGCCCAATAACGGGTGCGTGCCGCCGCTATCGATCTCAGTTCGTGTTCATTTGCGCCGAACGCAGGGCCTGATGGATTTTCGCCAGCGCTGCCTCCGGCTACTTGAGACCATGCACCGGTCTCCAGCGTTGCGGTACCAACAACGCAACGCTCACAGTTGACCGGAGGCACTGCTCATCTGAAGGCATTGAGTTAGTCGCCCTGACAGGCAAAGCAGGTGGAGCCCGACCAGTAGATCCTACAACCATTCGATCTCGCGTTGATCGCGACGCCTTCGCCGATCTCTGCGAGGCAGCGGATTATTTGCTGGTGGCGTGCTTACTGCAACGGTCGATGAGGTTGGCAGATCTCTGAAGCATGTACATACTTCTCCAGTGGAGATTCTTGGTGAGGATGGTTGTCTTCAATACTCCATGATGCGAGCATCAACACGGATTCACAAGTCACACGGGTGACGCTACGTACACTTTAATCGCCCGCAAATCCTTCCCAGCAGAGTGAGATGTGTGCTTCATGCACAATATCGACTGTCCGTCAGTGTAGACGTTTAGCCACGGAAAACGAAACTTTGTTGCCGTTGAAGTTGTATCTTCATGTCTACTTTCCTAATTTTCAAATACTCGTTTGTGCAGCGTGGTCCACACAATTCAAGATTCGAGCGAGGGGCCGCAACCCAACCGAAAGAAACCTCGAGCATTCCTGCTCGCCCGACTCCGCCCTTTGCGCTGTGCTTCTCGCCCACAAAACTTGCCAACTCGTCTTCTCACTACAAATATCACTCAGCTAAGATGACGGTACGTTTATTGCTAGCCTCCTCGCTCTCCAACACTGTTCTGTTGTAAAGATACAGACACAAGAAACACATGATACAGTTGGTATGGTGGATGCTAACTTCAAGTGGTTTCGCTGCCACTCATGGCCTTGGTTCTTCGACAGGTGTCCACTACCAAGACCAAGGAGGCTCTGGAGAAGCCTGTGCGAACCAAGGCAGCAGAGAAGACAAAGCCGGAGAACGACGAGGACAGTGCTGGCGCTGACGACGAGCAGTCGGTGGAAGGCGAAGCGGCTAATGACGGGGAAGAGGAGGGAGAAGAAGAAGAAAACGAAGATGGCGAAGAGGAGGGAGATGGAGAGCAAGAGGAGGAAGTGGGGTTGTCGTACCTATATACGAACTTTGAGGACGATGACAATGATGAAGACTTCAACGTGGATACCACAGCTCAAGATGACGATGACGACGACGAGAACGAAGAAGATGGCGGCGATAATGATGACGCCGAAGATGAGGATGATGGCGAGCAGGTCACTGCTGATGACGAGGAGAACGTTGGCGACGGCGATGACGATGTTGATGACGATGGGGCAGCGGGGGATGAAGACGACGAAGAAGCCGACGGCGAAGAGAACGAGGAGGAAGAAGATGGCCCGCCAGGTGCGTGCCGTTGATGTGCTTTTGTGGCGTACGGCGGTGATATCTAACCTCGTTTGTTTGTTCTCGTATACCCCACAGCCAAGAAGCAAAAGAAGTAACCACTCGTGGTAAAGTAGATTTTAAGAATAGTTAGTGGCCCAGCAGTTGGCTTGGGCAAGCGAACTTCAGGGCGAGGAAGGGAGGGTTAGCTTCTTTGCCTACATTTTACTTTTCTTTGCAGTTCTATACTTTTAGGGCTTTGTCAGCGCTTTGGGTGCCAGACGTCATCATTCAGCGCAACCCAACTCGACGTGCTCTATAGTTTGCTTTCCAGTGCATGTATAAGTCAAGACCTGCAGCTCTGTCGATCTACAGTATTACTTCCCGCTGTAAAGAAACAGCAAGACCCTCGTGATTATCTCACTACAGTAATCGATCTACCAATTCGCCAGTGGAGTGATTTGCATTCCCATTAGACTAGTGACGTTCAACTTCCCGGTTATCCGACCATGGTGCGCTTACGACCGCGAAGACGCACTTGAGAGAGTTTTTGGAAGATTGCATCGGAGCGGCGCGATTTCGCTCGGTATGCACGCAGGACCTCTTCAACCTGTCAGTAACGTAAAGCAGTAAGCTGTCAAACGCCGTCCCACTCGCTCAAAACACTTCTGCACACGCACCAGAAGCTCAGAGTTGACGTGCGTACTGGCAAACGCACGTTCCATCACATAGAGATCGACGGCCTTGTCTTCCGGCAGCGGCTGCGAGTTGGCCAGACCGAAATCGATCATCGTCTAACATCCGAGACCAAATTCATCACTTAGCACCACACTAAAACCAATAAAACCCCACCCACTCTTCACGCACCACATCCGTGGCATCGTCGCTGCTTAACATCATGTTGGACGTCGTCAGGTCTCCGTGGACAATATCAGCGTCGTGCATCTTGGCAATGGCTTCACCAATGTGATAAGCCTTCTTCAGCGCCTTATCGCCATACTTGGGATCTGCATCACACCGCCACAATAAAATCACGCTCCATCAGATTCTGTAGATCTGTATAGTGCAACTGCATTAATAGCCACAATACCGAGTTTGTAAGCTCGTCGAAGATAGTCCTTCAGACTACCTCCTTCTATTTTTTCCAGGTAGAGGCGGCTGTTGTCTTCGTCCACCAGGAAGATAACAGGCGTAAGGACTCCAGCACGACGGCACTTGAGAATACAGCGAGCCTCCTGCACTAGGCGACGGTGCGACAGCTTTTTGTCCAGAACAGGCAGCCGGTAGCTCTTTTTGACGCGCTCTTTGACGATGCAAGCGCGGCCGGCGAAGTCCGTCTCAAATACTTTCTGTCAAGCATAATGAGCACGTGGTTAGTGGAGCTAAAGGTGCAGTGCTGTGATGAAAGCAGCCCCCGTACCGCCTCAGCGCCCTGGCTGATGAGTTGCCACTCCGCCTCTACCATAGTCTTGATGAAGGTTGGGTTGTATGGCGAGCGCGAGGATTTTTTGGCTGGTTTTCAACCAATCAAAACGTTTTATTAGAAGAAAAAAAGTTGATTGGATTAAACCAGTTGGATACTAACATTTACAGTTATTATAGTAGCGTACATGTTTATGATACCTAGTGTAGTATTAAATACCAAAACAATTAATTTTTAAAACTTAATTTTTGGCTGAAATCCATTATCCATTTTTGATGTTTCTTTTTCTTCTTCTTTCTTACGGATTTACTTTTGCGAATTTTTTTAAATGAAATTGAAGATACTTTTGAGGTTTCAAAAAGGAATTGGTGGCTACAACCGTTATCAGGCGTCAAAGTTTAAAAACCTACCTAATCCGCATACCGATCTGGTGTCACCAGCCCTGAACATGCGTGAGTTTCGTCCCGGTATCTCACACGAGTTCTCGTTCTTAATTGTTCATGGAGACCCGGCCCCCACTCCATCTCCTCCGGCCTCGACCACCAATCCGTCTCCTCTGGCATCGATCCCCACTCCAGCTACAGCGAACTCAGCCTCCACTCAAACGCCGCCGATACTGGGTCGGAATGTCAGTTTAAGGGCCTGTGTATCAAACCTTCAGCACCACCGACGTATTAATAGCGAAACTCGCTGGGACGACTCAGGATGAGCATCCCTTCACAAAAAGTGAGGCTGCCACGAATCGTGCTGGGGCAGTTGGCAAAGGGGATTCCAGATTGCAGCGACTACTGGGTCGTTAAAGGTTTGGCCGCCAAGGTCAGCAGCCAGTATCTGTACATCCTGCTGGCCACTCAGTCCATGGAGCAGTTTGGCGTCCCAGTGAAAACGCTTGTGAAGATTGACACGGAGCTGTACTGGTCTGCCAAAGCAGCCCTGTCCAAGTAGCCCTGACTGCCAGTGATAGCAACGAACGCCAGTGAATACATGGCCGACGCGTCCACTTCCACAGACACTTCCTTCACACACCGCAGAGAGGGAGTTGGAAAATAGAATAATGCTATTGTATGTTCGTTTCATTGCAATACACGATTTACCAATAATATGGTATTTTGCCCAATTATTGGATTAAATATAAAACCAAAAGTTTGGCTTAGACTAACTTTTGTATGACACAAAGTACTGCAAAATATTGCTTATATTTCAAGGTATTGTGATGAAAGGGGAGCAACAATAAGTTATTTCGTACAAAAATACTGTTTTTATTTATTGATATTTTTTCAACCTATGCAGATTTACAACAACCACAGCATGCACTTGGCCCCCACGATTCATAAATTTTAGCTCACCAGTATCAATAAGTGCAAATTCGGAAGATACATTTAAACCTGGTATGTATTTTGATGATATTGAAGCTAAAACACTGTTATCAGGCATCAAAGTCAAAGTTTCCCTAATCCGTATATCGATTTGGTGCCATCAGCCTGAAACGTGCGTTCGTTTAGCCCGGGCACTTCACACGAATTATCATTCTCCATTTGTCATGGAGACCCCACTCCGTCAACTTCGGCCACGGCGACCAGCCCATCTACGCAGGCCCCAGCCTAGCAATTACGTCACCGACACTAGGGCGGAATTTCAGCTCGAGGACTATTGTGCCGAGCACTCCCCCCGAGTATTGGCGCGACAGCGACCCATCACTAAACTGACTGTTTAAGACAAACCCGGCATACTGCAACCGCCCTGCCTTTTGGCAGTTTGCCTGGTACGTTGCCGGAGCCCCCTTGCCTCCCGGACAATCGTTCTCTGTCAGCGACACAAGGCCAATCGTGTGCTTGAAATGCCACGTGGAGTTCAAGATCAGTCGACCATCGAACAAGGTCGACGCTAGCACATATTTCCATCATATTACAACCGTTCACGCCGATGCCGTCCGAGCGTGTGAGCCCCCCCCCCCCCTCCCTTCACTCCAGTGAATCAGAAGGCCAACCACAAACGGCAGATGGTTGCTGAGAGGGATCTAGCCAAGCCGCCTACCTGCAGTTTTCCCTCCTCTGTTGAACTTCAGCGAAGAACGCTGGGACGATCCAGGTTGGGCGTCTCTACACGAAGACTTGAGGCTGCCTCCAATCGTCCTGAGGGGCTCGCCAAGACGGTTCCGTTCTGCAACGACTGTCAGGTCATCGAGGTTGTAAAGGCGAAGAGCTGGTGTTGCCAAAGCTCCTAAACCACTACAACCCGACATTGGTTTACTTGGTTGGCGATGCTAACGAGGTCGTCGTTACTACACGCAAATATCTGGAAAATTTTCATGATGGTATTGGACGTCGCGTTGCCGTGACGGTGCTGGCACCAGGCGCGTCGACACTGTGTGCAACACAAGCTGACATCATTGTCGGCAATTGTTTTGCTCATGGACATCGCGAAGAAGGCGCCTGCGGCTACCTCGACAGTATCCCTTCCTGATGGAAATCACTTCGCGTAGGTGAAGCGCTTGTGGTAGCAGACGAGTAAGAAAAACTAGATGCCGTCGTGCATCTCGAGTTGTTCAAGGCTGCGGGATTCACCGAGGTTGGTCTACCCTACGTCCAAGGTAAGTGTTTTGTGTGCCGTGGTTTTAAGCCCATCGGTGATGAAGCGATTGTATAGTCAGAGGTAAACTAGATCATATTGAGAGAGGGTAGATGGTTCAACACTATATTTTTCGATTGGTAGCGCAATGAATAACAACTAATACATACCGTTTAACGTTGGGATCATTCTTTTCACATCCACAACCCTGTTGGCGTTCTAAAAGAGTCTGTAGAGCTTTGTTCGCTTGATCGGGAGGAAGCGCGGCTTGGACATTAGTAGACACGGCGAACATTTGTCGGTGGAAACTCCACTGCAAGACCTGCTTCGTGCACTTCACATGCAAAAAGTTGATGTGCTTGTAATGTTCGTCTCTCTCGAAGGTGCTCGTTACGAAGCCTGGTCAGCTCGCCGCGCAGACCTTCCAGTTCGAGTCCTTGCATATTTAGGTCACCTTCCCGTGCGCGGTAAGCGCGAGCTAGCCGATTTCGCAGTCGACCCCTCTCTAGTCTTTGGACTCGCGCTAGCTCAGCCCGGCGTCCACGCAAAGTCACGTCACGTTCTGCATCCATCCGTTGAACCGTAGCAACCGCTACAAGTCCCCGACGCTCCGCGAGGTCTCGGTATATAAGAAAGATCGCCACAAATTCGTACGTTTCCGAAAACACCGTACGACCCCTGGGGTGTATAGTATGGCCTCTAGCGAGACAATTCAGTCGTACTGCCCCACGCTGTAAAGCATTTCGCAATCCACTTTCATTTGATGTAAAACCATCGGTAGTGTGGGGGACCCGCGATGCTGCAGACTAGAACGGGGTTCATCTCGTCCTCCGAGAATCCATTGCCAAACGCACAGCTAATTTTCGCGTCAGTTAGTGCTAAGAACAATCCTTAAATGAATGCTACTTGTTACATCTCACGAAACACTGGGTAACCTCTTCCCACTACCGCGGACGTTCTCCTGTTAGCCATCACTGGCCTGGATCACAGAGGTTGGAAAATAAAATATGCTATTGTATTTTTGTTTCCAGAATAGGCATTGCAATACAATTATTTTTAGTATGTTGAGCAATTATTGGCATAAATATAAAAGCAAAAGTTTGGTTTAGAATAACTTTTTGAATGGCACAAGTACTGCAAAAATATTGTTTATGTTTTAAAGATTTTGTGTTGTAAGTGGTAAAAAATAAATTATTACGTACAAAAATTAAATAATCCCTTTATTGATATTTTTTTCAACCTAGACATTTATTTACAACAAACACAGCAAGCAATGCCCCCCTCCCGCGATTCATACAAGAAGAGTCGACTTGGTCCAATCTAGTTGATCGCAACGGCGGAGGCATTCGAAGCCCATTGCGTCGAGGAGGTAACGCAAATTTTAATCGTTTCGTCATATGGTGAAGTACACTCTCCGACATTGCCTGCGACTAGCGGCCACGATTGGGAAATCAGTCGATCCATACGGACTCGGATGATAAGCAGGCTGATGTGTTGCCCTTGATTAAAGCCACTTGTTGCCCGTCTTCAAGCGCTGCGGCACTTTCTTTGAGTTGATGGTACATGTATCGCGCTGTTCGTTGACCTGAGGCTACCTCACTTCAGTTTTTCTCTCGAAGACCGACAAGCGGTCGGCCCGACCCGTACAGCACCGAATTGGTACCACTTCTGGCTTACAAACCATGACATTGTCGCGATACCCTCTCGTCAAAATGCTCATTTGGAGTCTCTTTCTTCTTCTTGCGGTCGGATTTGTTGGCGTCGCTGGAAAAGCGGAAGTGGCTGCGGTCGACATCGACGATGACGTGGGTCGGAATGTAGTGGAGATTGTCCAGGCACGTGGGTATTTCGTCGAAACCCACAAAGTGGTCACTGCGGACGACTACGTTTTGACCATGTACCGCCTGCCCAAGACGTACGTCGAAAGCCAAGCAGGAGCTAAACCTGCCGCCGCCAAACCGGTCGTCTTACTGCAACACGGTTTACTGGACAGCAGCTTCACGTTTGTCAACAATTTCCGTAACCAAAGCTTGGCTTTTGTTTTGGTGGATGCGGGGTATGATGTTTGGCTCGGTAACAACCGCGGAACGACGTGGTCCAGAGAGCATTTGACCTACACCGACGACGACGATGAGTTTTGGGAGTTCAGCTGGGAAGATATGGGCAGCACGACCTCCCCGCAGAAATCGAGTACGCACTGAATAAAACGGGGAGCTCGACGTTGAGTTACGTGGGTCATTCGGAGGGAACCACACAAGCATTTGTGGGCTTCTCCATCGATCAGGAACTCGCGGAAAAAGTATCTTACTTCGCAGCGCTGGCTCCGGTCGCTTGGACTGGCCACCTGACAGCGAAGATCTTCAAGGGAATGGCAGACGTGCACCTCGATAAATTGTTTCAGGCGTTTGCCATCTCGGAATTCTCGGCTAAAAGCACGTTTCTTCAAGAAATGATCGCTGGTTTTGCCTGCACGGTAGCCGATGAACTGTGCAATTCAGCGGTCGCCCTTGTTGCTGGTCCATCCGTTAGCACGAATACCTCACGGATACCAGTTTACATTTCGCAAACACCAGCAGGTACCTCTGTCAAGAACATGGCTCACTACGCACAGAATATTCGCGACAACACGTTTGCTGCGTACGACTACGGATGCAAGTGCAAGCGGGATCCAGGTATTGAGAAATGCTCCGAGAAGAAATGTGAGAACAAGAAAGTATACGGCAGCTTCGACCCGCCAGCTTACCCTATCGAGAAAATGGTGTACCCCAGAACAGGTTTCTTCATCGGATCTGCAGACACCATTGCGACGGCAACGGATATCGAGCGACTCCGCGACGCGCTGCCGTCGGGTACGATCGTGCACGAACTTGCAGTTAAGGAGTACAGCCACTTGGACCTGGTCTGGGCGTACAACGCCAACGAAAAGATATACCAAGACTTGCTCGCACAGCTTGACAAGTACCAGGGAGTTGGCTATACACGCATACCGGAGCCAATAGATCCGGGTAGCGGTGTCAACTCCGCAAGCATCGGGTCAATGACAGATGATGCTATCGAGTCGAGGACTTCGTTCTCATTTCGCCAACTAGATTAGCTAAATTCCGCGCCGACAATATTGACAACGTCGCCGCAGATGCGTAGAATGAGTCGTCAATTTCTGCGTTAAAAAATAAATTAGGAACTATTTTTCCTTAACGCATCGAGGCCTTGACTACAGAATTCCGCCGTCGTTAACGAAGCCGGCTCTGTTTTGAAAGTCTTTATTTGTGTCTGTCAGAAATGTTGACATGCGCTCATCTTCCAGACCCACTCCAGACGCTACGAGACGTTCGCATGCAGTAAAAATACCTGGACGCATGGGAGCCTCCATCTTTTGCCTCGAAAAATAGTAACAGAGCAGCAAGTAGTCCCACTTCACCTCATTCTCCTGCATTCGCGCGACGATAAACTACCGACATGAAGTCAAACCAAGTAGCAAATGCACCTGCTGATCTCGAAAATGGCTGGGTACGACAAGACTCTACACAAGTGTCCAGCAATGAAGGTGCCCAGCAGTATGCCAGCGTCGTACCGTTCTCAGATGACACGCCGCTGATGACGGGAAGCTGGTTAGTCGGTCTCTGCGGTTGCTGCACCGATCTCATCCCAAACTGCTGTATGGTGACGTTCTGCCCGTGCATCTCGCTGGCGCAAATTTCCAAGCGACTGGGCGTCACCTCGTACGGCTTTGGGTTGTTCCTGAGCTTCCTCTTCGGCTGCTTCTTGTCGACGTGTTTGCCATTCTGGATCTGTCACTTGCGCTCAGTAACGCGACAAAGATTCCGAATCCCAGGAAATTGCTGTCGAGACTGCTGCGCAGCATGCTGTTGTCCATGCTGCGCGGTCGCCCAAATGGCGACTCGAACCGGAAGTTACACACCAGGTAGCTGTAGTTTTGGCTCCCGTGACACGCTACCGCCGTACAATCATGGGTAGCCAACTGCACCAATGGCTGTGTGAGAATGAGACGACCATATAGTAAAATAAAACGACAACAAAGCTGAACATTTCCATTGTTTTAAGTTCGATGGAATGTACTCAGTAACTTTTACCTTCGTAAAGCTGGATCTGGGCGATGAGGTCGCCGTAGACGTGTTCGTGAGCGTTGTGCGCCCATGTGTAGTCGATATGACCAAAGTCGATAGTTTTATCGTGCACGATAGTGCCATCCGGTAATCCAGCACGCAGCTGGTTGATGTCGGTCTTCGTGGCTAAAGTATCCTGAGCACCGTTGTAGAATCCCGTACGCGGGTACACCATCTTATTAATGGGGAATGCTGGTGGGTCGAAGCTGCCGTATTTGGCCTTGTTCTCGCAGATCAAAGTCGAGCACAGACCAATACCCAAAATGCGGAGACAGCTGCATCCGTAGTCGTACGAAGCGAAGGTATTGTCGCGAATACCTTGAGCATAGTGAGCCATATTCTTGACGGAGCTACCAGCAGGCGTTTGAGTCACGTACACATGTACGCGCGAAGCATTGATGTTGTTGGAGGGCCCACCGATCAAGTCGATGAAGCCGTCACACACGACGCCAGCCCAGGCACAGGCATACTTGCCCAGCATATTTTGAAGGACGGGGTTGTTAGGACTGAACTCGTTCACTCCGAAGACTTGGAACCACGAATCCACGTACGTCTTGGCCATGATGACAAGGATCGGAGATGTAGCAGCTCCCGTCCAAGCAACGGGCGTGAATGCTCCGAAGTAGGACACCACCTTGGCAAGTTCCTGGTTGTTGGAAAACCCGACGAACGCCTGGGTAGTGCCCTGCGAATGGCCGATGTAGCTTAGCATCGGTCGTCCCGATACACTCAAAGCGTAGTTGATCATTGCCGGAAGATCGTAGTTGCCCATGTCCTCCCAGGTGAAGTCCCAGAACTCATCGTCGTCGGTAGTATAGTCCAAGTGTTGCTTCGACCAGGTGTTACCTCGGTTGTTACCCAGCCAGACGTCGTAGCCGAGGTCAGCGAGGATGAACGCTAAACTCTGGTTGCGGTAGTTCAGGACCCACGTGTACGAACTGTCCAGCAGACCGTGTTGCATGTAGACCACCGGTTTGTTAGCTGCAGCCGCAGAGCCCGTTCGGGTTTCGGCATAACTTTTAGGGATACGGTGCATCGTGAGCACATAGCGGTCTGCAGTTGTGATCTTGTGCGTCTCGACAGCGTATCCTCGGGCTTGAATGGTTTGCACGGTATTGAGACCAGCATCCGGGTCAACGGCAACCTTCTCCTCCTTGGCCAATGTCGAGTGAAGGGCGGCGAATACTCTGAACAGTATCACCAGAATAGTCTTCGGTAGCATGGTCGCTTGGGTCTTGTAGTGGTGGATCTTGCGCGGGGACCGCAAATTGGAGAATGAAAGAAGCCACCGAAAATCAAAGCATATGAACTCGACGTGCTGGTGGCGGAGGTGGCGGATTAGAATTTCGTTTGGGCTACGAAGATGTGCCTCCCGCTGTGGACCAGCCCTTCAACGTAGCACTTCGACTAGAAAAGTGGTCTTTCTAGTCGAAGTGCTACTTACACAACGTTGAAGTGAGCAGATATTCAACAAATGACGCACCATGCCCTTATCAAGGACAAGGACTCCTTCATGATGAAGGCCTATTATAGCCAACGACTTGATTCAAGTCCAACAGCGTGGTGCTCTAGTCTAGAGTCTAGACCAGATTCTCGGGCAACCCCCTTTCATAAAGATGACCTACGTAGACTACAGTAGTACTTCGAAGTAAATACTGTTTTCTTGATAAATGGCTCATATTATGGGGTACTAACCAATAGCAACGATGGCAAGTACTACTACTTTCTTCACTACTACTTTTAGTACTACGTAGTACTCACGTATGGATTTGATGTCCTTCTTGCTTGCATATTCCCACTAGTACCCTACGTCGACGTACTTGGCAATTTGCGTGAGCAGGTCTTGATAGATGAGTTCGTTGGCATTGTAGCCCCAAGTGAAGTCCAGGTGGTTATAGTCGACGCTTTGGTCGGTGAGAATCGTGGCGCTCGTCAGACCAGCGCGAAGTTGAGAAATGTCCGTGCTGGTGGCCAACCAGTCATCGGTACCTGTATAAAGCCCCATACGTGGGTACGTCACGGCTCCGAGATCAAACGCAGGTGGCTCGAACGCGCCGTACACTGCCTTATTCTTGCAGATGAGCTTCGAGCACAGGGCCAAACCCAGCGCTCGCACACAACTGCAGCCGTAGTCGTAGTATCGGAACGTATTGTCGCGAATGCCTTGCGCGAAGTGAGCCATATTCTTCACCGAAGTGCCCGCAGGTGTTTGCGAGATATACACTTGCAAGCGCGTTGTGTTCACGTTGTCCGAAGGTCCTGTGAGTGCGTTGATGATCGAGCCACAGGCCTGGTCGACAAATGCACACGCGTACTTGGCCAGGATGCCCTGGATCAACCAGTTGGTCTCCCAGAAGGGACCAACGCCTAGAATAGTGAACAGGACGTCGAGGTAGGAGTCGGCCATGAGCTCGAAGATTGGCGAGGTGATGTGGCCCAGGTACGCGACGGGAGCAAGCGCTCCGAAGTACGACACCTTCTTGGCCAGTTCCTGGTCGACTGAGAACCCGGCGAACGCTTGCATGGTACCTTCCGAGTGTCCGACGTAGCTGAGCGCCGAGTGGCCTGTAGAGTTCAACACGTAGTTGATCATTGCGGGCATGTCGTACAATGCCATCTCCTGCCACGAGAACGCCCAGTATTCATCGTCTTCAGTCGTGTACGTCACGTGCTGGTTCGACCAGGTCGTGCCGCGGTTGTTGCCGAGCCAGACGTCATAGCCGGCGTCAGCCAGGACGAAAGCCAAGCTCTGGTTGCGGAAGTTGCACACGTACGTGAAGCTGCTGTCGAGTAGCCCGTGGATCAAATATACTGCTGGTTTGTTGGCCGCGGCCGTGGCGTTCAATTGGCTCTCGGTGTACGTCTTGGGCAGGCGGTACATGGTCAAGATGTAGTTGTCCGAGGTCGTGACCTTGTGCTCCTCGACGTCGTAGCCGCGTGCCTTGACAATCTCCATGACTGTGAGGTTATCGTCGGGGTCAACGTACGCTTCGGCCACCTCTTGTTCGGCACGCACGGATGCCGTAGCCAGCAGCACGCACAAGGTCAGCAACAGTGTCAAGCCGCGGGGAATCGCCATGGTGATACACAAAGGTACTTCGTGTGGAGCGTAGCAAATTGCGTTATGGTCGCGCGCAACTGAAGATCTCTCTTTCGTGGTGATGCAAGTTGCAAATCTCAGCTTCACAGCGACCAGGTGGCGCGCAGTTTTCCAGACGACTTGGATACCTGTCAGCCGGCGGGCGAACAGAGACCCCAAAGTACAATGTAGTGTACGACGTAGTACTGGTCGTACTGGCTGCCGATTGCGACGAAGTTTGAGCGGACCAGACGCAAAGTGATGCAGCATTTAGTGTCGATCGCATCGGTGTCTTCTTGACATCACCACGGGCCCGTGATTCGCGGCATCCACGAAGATGATGATCACCATCACGGTCGGCGTGACTTATGAGCAGAAAACGACCGACAAGGCCGGACTCGTCCGCGCAGTTTCGCCAAGCGCATGTTGAAGGCGATGGACTGACAGGCTGTCACTGACAGCCAGCTTGGCAAACCATAGGCGGTGACGAGGATGTCAAGCAAGATTGACAAGAGACCGAGGAGCTGGTGGGGGGCATGCAGAATCTAAGCCGCGTGGCGGACGCCTCGCTAGCAGCGATGCTGCAGCGTGCGAGGGAACAGCGGCACATTCGCCACACTCTGGTGGTGCTGGCGCGCCTGCGGCCCATTCTGGAGCCGACGGGCAAGATGAAGGCCAGTCTGCGCGAAGATATCCTCCCGCGCAGTTTATCGGATACTGTCGCCGCGTGCTGGCCGACAGCTACATGTATTAATAGCAGCCTAGCATATTAAAGACCGAAGCTACTTCGAAGATGGTCGCCTCCTCGATGTCTCCCAGTGGGCCATGAATGCCGGCGTGCAGGCAATTCATGCCTACCACGTGGATGCGGATATACTACGTAGTATTAATACTCGATGGGATAGTTAACGAAAGCACCCGGAAGCAGTGCGTAGCTTCGACGCGAAATTCGGACTTGGTACAAATATCAAGAAATGTACCCAAGGTAATCATTGAGTTGCATAATCATCCAGTTTTCCACGATCTTGAAGCGACGCCTGAAACAAGATACTTACACTTCATCAAACTATTCCTAACCAAAATGCCGCTGGTACCTCGATACACGTGGGAGGAAGACGCTTCCAGCCTCGCGCTGGGGGTGCATCTACCAGGGACAGCGCTACGAAACATCGACATTTATGGTAGGACTGACGCTTCCTTCCTGGGAGGTGTAAAAGTTTACTGAAGGCTCTTGTTGCTACTAAATAGTGAGCGACCTGGTCGTTAAGGTCAATGCTGCACCATACGTGCTGCTATTGGATCTACAGGACGCCGTGGATGATGCGTCTGCCGTTGTGAAGAGCATCCCGGCGTCAAATCTGCTTCGGCTCTCGTTGAAAAAGCAAGAGAATCGAGTGTGGAAGCAGCTGGAGTACCAGGGCTCGAAGGCGGTTCTGAGAGAACGCCGGGATGCGTCAATGGAGCGGAAAAGAGCGAGCGAGACTGCGTTGAGCGAGAAAAGGAAGGAGAAGAGGCACCAGGAGGAGAAAGAGACTTTACGAGCACAGATGGCTGTCGACGATACGAATCGTCAAATTCTGACCGACCTGAAAGCGGAGGAGAAAGAGAGTGAAGAGGTATGTATACGGGCTTGCTGCATATGAGCCTGAAAGAATTAGCGACTGATTATATGTGTGTTGATAGCGGCGTTTGTACGAATCATTTCGAGATCTACAGGTCCAGAAACAAAAGAAAACTCAGCGGACAAAAGACCGAGATGGTGCTTCGAGTAGCAATCAGGAAGACACTCAAGCAACTGGTATTAAAAGCCCGCAGAAAGATGAAGACTCGTTGCCAACCAGCGATAAATCGAAGAAGAAAGTGTCCTTTGCTGCTCCACACGAAAGTGACGGGATCTTCGACTCAAAAGACAACCAAGAAGAAGAAATCATCGAGTTGACAGAAGACGGCAGCTTCGACATTCCTGGCGCTGCAAAACCTAAAACGCAGGTTGACGAGCAGATCGCTGCTGCTACAGATAACCAACGTGCTGATCCCTGTAGTTCCTTTCGAGACGAGGCAATCGAAGAGGACTACGAAGATGACACTCCCGAGCAGCAAGAGGAGACTGAATTACCGCCTCCGCGACAGTGTGTGCAATCAGAAATCCGCTTCACGCCTCGGGTGTTTCCAACTCCTTCGCGAGAATCCAAGGCTGCGGAGGAAGAGGACTGGTTACTGAAAAACCGAAAGCACATCAACAAACACCAAGGTCTCAATCGCACATCGGAATACGACATCAGCGAAACGGACCGTACGTACCTGGCATAGCTTCATGTATCGTCGAGGAACTACTCACTGGAATTTCATCGCATTTTGTGCAGCTATGTGGTTGAAGGCCAAGGGCGACGACTTCTTCCATTCAAAAGACTTCCGGAGTGCCACGAACGCGTATGCTGAAGCAATTTCTGCAACCCCCAGCGATAACACGGATCTGATTGCTACGTGTCTGTCAAACCGTGCAGCGTGTCTGCTTCAAATCGGCGAGTTCGAGGTACGATGCTTTTCTGTTAAGCTGTCTATGTTTGGTGGTACTCTAACGAGCTTGCGCTACGCTTCAGGAGTGCATCAGCGACTGCTCGAAAGCTCTATCGTATCTGCCCGACACGCGCGATAAGGATGAAAACTCAAGCGTGCTGAAGCATTATCGTCTCAAACTAAAACTCTTTGTACGTCGTGGCACCGCGTACTGCCGTGTTGGTCAGTATAGCCAAGCCAAGGCAGACTACGGTGTCGCGTGCTCCATGGACAATCAGAACCCGCAGCTCCGAGACGATTTCATGGAGCTTGTCGCGATGGAAAAGGCCCAGGAACTCAAACAATCTGGTGACAGCATCTTCAGAGAAGGCAAAGACCTTGAAAAGGCTATTCAGATGTACTCAGACTCGTTGCAATTGAATCCTCTCTCGATCGCCTGCTTGTCCAACCGAGCTGCGTGCTATCTGATGCAACATCGTGCCGAAGAATGCGTTGAAGACTGCTCTCGAGCGCTGGAATTGCTGCAACAAGACTCAACTTCCATGGGTACTTCGGGTCAAGAGCACGGACTGGCATTCTTCTCCTTTGGTCCTGCTGCTGGATCATCCCAACGTCGTGCTTGGGTGGTCAAAACGCTCGTTCGACGTGGTGCCGCTTACTTATCGCTTCGCGACTTGGACAAAGGTGCGCTCCTGCTGTAAAAGAACTGTGTTTTCTTGTCAGAATCTAATCTTTTCAAAATGCTTTGTGTACGCACTGAGCAGCCGAACAAGATTTCGCAGCAAGTGTCGAGCTGGATCCGTCTAACGAAGCTCTTAAAGCGGATTTGGCTAAAGCTCAGAGCGAACGGAAGCAGAACGAGGCAAAGCTACATGCCCAGCCAACTCCACTTAAAGCTTAGATTTGACACTATCCGAGCGATTTAATGCACCAATTACATTCACAGTTTGGTGCTGCGTCTAAAGCAACCCGATCGAGAGGTTTGGTAGTGCCACATCCAGAGGTTTACTGCGACTGCCTGATCGACTGCACTGTCCAGCTTCTTCGTCGACTTCATGCACTGATGATAAGCGGTCGAGTTTCCATGCAGGTGTAACTTTTGCCTTCGGTGAAGGGGACGAGCGAACGCCAGCCAGAGATGTGGTGACTACTTGAGCGCAGTACGCAAGAAGGCTCCCGGCGCTTCGCTTCCGCATGGGTGTGTCTCTACGTGGTGCAGTGCCGACTGAGAGCAATCCGTCTAGTACAAATTCCGTTCCACCTACAGGTTTGAGCATGTCTCCCTCAGCTGGAGATGGCACGGGGTATCCGACGTAGTTAAAGCAGTTTACCGGTAGGCTTTTAGCACGGTTTCGTCCAGGAGCCGGTGGAGGGAGCGGGTTTACGTTGCTATCGATCAGAATCCCGTAGGAATCTGGACATTGCTGATTTTGAGTAAATTTGGAAGCTGTCGGCGATTCATCGCACTCCGGGACGTTCGTAGCGAGGCTTGCTCCGCTGGACCAAAGCACGTACGGGGACTCTGTGCGTGGCGTCACTCTCAATTCAAGATCACGAGCGACTCGTTTAGCGCTGTGGAGCGAGCGCTCGCGTTGAGCTGCTCGCTGCACTTGACGCATCCAGTTCGAGACGCGGGTCAAAAGTGTACGCACTTTGCGGGCATTTTCCGCTGCCGCTTGCTGCTCGTGCAGTACAGTCTGCAATTGCGACCGCAATTGTTGTTCTACCTGTCTGTGCGTTTCGATTGTCTGTTTCAGCTTCGCCTCCAGCTTGCCAACGCTCCGAGCGTGCTCTGCTTCCATCTGTGCCAAGCGGCGGGCTAAAGTGGCGTTGTCGTTCTGTAGGTGCTGCAACTTGTCGCTGCCGTCGAGGGCTTCGCTCTTAGGCAGAGAAATCTCCACCTTCTTGTGGCCGTGACATTCGTTATCATCAACAGCACTCGAGCCATCCTCTTCCTGATTGTTGTCTCCTTCCTCGTCTTCGCAATTCGGTTCAATCTTGCCAACGACACCTTCCTTGCTCACTGCAATGAGGTTGTCTTGCCATGCCACATCTGGTGAGCTCACTGATAGGAGGGATGTTGCTATTGGCGTGGCAGCGTGACGGGCACTGCGCTCAACCATTGTACAGCTCTTGCTTGTGCGGCAACCGGACAAATGCAACAATGGACTCTGTGGATCACTTGTGCTAAAGCAGCATCTCCGTCGAGTTCCCAACGTAAGTAGCGGATAAGACGCCCCACCACGATTTGCCGTCAGCAAAGATTCAATGCCGTTTGATGCAAAAACGTATTGCAGCTCCCTTCACAACCAAAGGACCAGCTACCGCTAAGATCGAGAACGTGCTCGATCCAGCCCAATACGGTAGCCTGGAAATAGGTGCTTTCTACCAACGCCAATAATGTCAAACCAACTGTAGAGCATGCAGCGCTTTTCAACGCCTGAAATATCATAAGGATACTCGACCAATTACGTTGGATTTGCGTATGTTGAAGTTGAGCGCTGTGTGCTTTTTTGCTCGTCGCGTTGTAACAGTGCTGGGGAGTTCACCGAGTCAGCTCACGCCATGAGCTTACGCCAAGATGCCATCTTTACGTGCTGGAATTTCATTCGAGGCAGTGGACTGCAAGTGACTTGAGCGCGCGGTTGACAGCGCCGCCGCTTTCGATGCTAAAAAAAAACCGTTACTTTTCAACGGGTTTGCCAGATCTTCGTCACTGTCCATCGACAGCCTGCACTACTTAAGTATTATACAATACAGTAACTGGAAACCCATGCACTGCGAGCACTTGCTTGGCTCAGCAGACAGCGAGGGAAGAGGGCGGAGACAAATCGCCTCCAGTCCGAACCGATCCTCCGAGTAAGTCGTGCGACAGCTGTTCTAAATCCAAAATAGTCGTCACCTTGTATCACAATACAGAGACCTTTCCTTTCCTACCATTGGTCCATTCGTAGCAATAACCTGTTCAATTCGATATAATATCGACTTTTCCGGATAATGTAACATGACGTCCATGCAGAGACGCTACATGGCGGACCGGAGCTGCTGGCTTGCTCGCCGATTCCCAGCGCCTCATCACTCGCTCATTCCTCATCAACCAGTTCTTCCTCATCTATCGAGACCATTGCAATGCCCCCAATGCTCAACAGCAGCTCCATTCACGCGCACATGTCGCCACCGTCGTCTCCGCGCGTGCGTAAGCTCATCGCTGTGGACCTGAACGCCGGCAGTCGCGACCTGAGCCAACGGGACCTCGGCCGCATTATTCTCGACACGCTGCAGCAGCGCGTGACTATCGCATCGCTTCGCTCGCTCTTCAGCTGCGCGGGGATCGGCGAGACGGAGCCGTTTAACCTGCCACCGCAACACAGGATGCTGGCGCGTATGAAGACGAACGGCAACTACTTTTTGACCAACTATCTACTGCTCACGGTCAGCGTCTTCGCCTTCTTGTTGTGAGTTTTGTCATGGTATTTGCAATTGCAATCGGTTAAATTGACTTGTTATTGTTGCAGGATGTTCTTCCACCCGGTTCAGCTGCTGGTGTGCGTCGTCATGGCCTACGGATGGCACGTGTTTCTCACCAAGAAGGAGATCCCGACCGACAAGTTGGAGATCTTCGGTCGACGGCTTAGTGAGCAGGACATTCTGCTTGCAGGAACAGGATGTGGGTTTGTTGTTTAGGTTCTTGTGGTCAGTCTGATACTGATAGATTTGATCTTGTTGCATCTTCTGCAGCGACGATGGTGTTCCTGCTCTTCTTCGTGTTGCCTACAGTCATCTTCGCGCTCTCCGTCTCGTACGTTGTGCAGTTTCTGAAGCCTCATAGATTGTCACTGACATTATTGATGCTTTCATAGGTCACTGGCTAGCACAGCACACGCTTTGCTCCGTAACAACCGACTCAAAGATGACTCGTTCGATTCGCGGCAAAGCTCAGCAACGTCGCCTGAGGTCGAAGAGCTCGTGTAAAATGTTTAGTGTTCAAACAAACCCGTCCATGAGAGCGTTGGCCCGTGAGACGAAATGCGTTGGCACATTTTCGTCTCTTAGCGTCTGTATACTCGTTACCACGATACGTTTATTAACCCAAAATACGATCGATTAGCTTGATCTTGTTCACTCGAGCCGCTTCTTAACAACGAATCTGACCGTGTCTCCTTGTTCGTTGTAGCCCATTTGTCGAGTGTGCATCAGAACGTTCGCCAGTACAGGAATTTTAAAGACCAGAAACGGGAACGAGAAGAGTCCGTAGGCAGTCCGAATCCAGTAAAACAATGTCTGGCGTTGCCAAGATTCGAACGGCAGCCAGAGCACAAGGCCTGCGAGGGCCATGATTATGATGAAGGATACCGTCTCGTACCCGCAAAATTTCATGAGGTAACCTCCACGATTCAGATGCACTTCGTTGCCGAACGCATCGTGGAACACACGACGTTCCCGCATCTCCATGGACTTTGTTCGGTATAACGCTGCTTCTTGCGGGCGGACGGTGTACGGTAGACGGAAGAACGCCGCCCACACGAGAACAATCTGGAGCACAAAGAAGCATGCCGTTCCCTCACTCAGAGCAGGCCCACCGCCACTTTGACAAGCCAGCATGGAGCCTTGCACGACACACTTCACGTACGTAAAGATCCCAAGCATCATGTGCATGATACCAAGCGTAATAAACTGCGCGGCTTTGAACCCCACAATGAACTGACACAACTGGTGCTCGTTCGTCTTGTCCTTGATGATAAACAGAAAAACCCACCACAACTGACCCACCACCGGCAAAAGACCCACACTCGTGTACGCGATCCACCATGGGTCCTTGAACGATCTCCAGATCGTCTTGTCATGCGGGAACAAATGATGCAAAATATGACCGCGAACACGTCGTAAGGGACCAAATCTTCGGTTTGTGACTGGGACGACACCAACTCCTCCACCTCCGCTCTGTGGCGCACAAACACCGTCATTATTCTTCACTTTAGCCGCTTTTTCCGCCTCAATTGTAGCTGAATCTTGGCCAAAAAGCTCCCGTGTCTTCCTGAAAATCTCCATCTTGACGTCCGGCATAAATTGCTCGATGCCAATGTCAATATTCGTCTAAATCACAGTCACACAATCAGCACGAGTCCATTCTTCCATCACTTCAAACCCAATACTAACCTTCAAATAGCTCGGCATATCCGGATCCTTCAGTGTATGCTTCAGCCTCGCCGCCACAATATCCAGCGCCCTCTCCAGCACTTTTCTCACTGTGCGGTGCATGGCCAACTGCACTTCGTCTTTCGTATCTTTGGCAATATGGTTCAATCTCTTGCCTGTAGACATGATCATCGTGCTCGTACTGCCCACGATGCCGCTCCACGCTGTGGGCAGCTGGTCTGCTGCATCCGCCGCTCTCTCTGCTGCGTCCAGCACCTGCTTCTCCGGGAAAATGTCCGGGAACACGCGCTTGTACTCCTGTGCGAAGAGCTGTACGTCCCTGACCACCAGCTCCGTGTTGATCTCCTGATCAGCGTCCATCGAATCGCTGCTACCGATGCTGAGTCGTCTTTGCTGCTTCTTGTTGGTCAAATTGCGCCAGAAACGCCGCATCTCCAGTCGCTGCTGGGGTGACAGCTGCGGCATGTTCTCCATGGCCTGGAAGAAGAGCTCCGTGCTCACAGGCCGCTCCGCTGACTCAAGCTCCTGGTCCTCCATCTCCTCGCGCTCCTGGAGGTACGAGAACACGAACACGCCTGTCGACATGGCCACGGCCCCGTACAGCAGCCGTGCGCGCAGCAACGACTCCAGCATCGCTCCTCGGTCTCGTAAACTATCTCTCTTCAACCACGCATAAATATTTGATGTGGATTACACTAAAAACAGTTTATAACTCATATTTTATGTTTGTCACATTTTGTTTTTAATTTTGGCTCATAATTGAAGAAGCATGGCCGAGTACGCGCACGAGGTGGCGGAGGTGGAGGATCTGGTGTCACGCGCGACGGACGAGTCCCTTGCGGGGCCCGAGTGGGCGCTGAACATGGCGCTGTGTGACTGTGCTAACGCGCACCACGCAGTATGCGACGACATCGTCCGTTTCCTGCAGCGCCGACTGCAGAGCGGCAGCCCCAAGGTGGTGCTGTTGGCGTTGGTGTTGACGGAGACTGTAGTGAAGAACGGACCGCCCGCGATCCACAGCCAAGTAGGCTCCAGACGCTTTCTCAACGAGGTAGCGGCGCTCTCGGACGGTAGTCTGGGCGTGGACGTACAGAACCAAGCGTTACTACTGATCCGCCAGTGGGCGGACGCCTTCAAGGGCGGCGAGCTGCATGCCTTCCAGGACGTCTATAGACAGCTTAAGATACAGGGTGTCGCCTTCCCTGAGATCGAGAATGATGTTCCCATCTTCACGCCGCCGTCATCGACCTCTATTAGGGAAGAGAACTATACAGGTTCTGCTGCTCCGGCGCGACGCACGAGAGAACAGCAGTTGGAGAAGCTGCACGCAGACTTGAAGGTGGTGCAGGAGCAGATTAAGTCGCTGAGAGATCTACATACCCGCGGACAGACTGGCGAGCAGCTGGAAGATGTCCTGGACTTCTTACGGCAATGCCAGCCCAGGATGAACACGCTCATTGAAGGGGGAATTATGGGCAAGATCGACGAGCGCACGCTGGAAGAATGCCTCATCGTATGTGAAAGATATTTGATTTGAGGGTTTGGTTGGCTGAGGGTTTTGTTCTTTTGTGGCGAGCAGGTGAACGATATTTTAATGAAGACTCTGGAGGAGTGCAGTAAGACCAAGATGCAAGACATGATGACGTTCGACTCACCGCCGCGTGCGAATCGCACGGCGGAACTGGCGCAAGGTATGGGCGAAATGAGTTTGAACGGAGGAGGTAGGGCATCAGATTCTGCGGCTGGAGCCCCACGTGCAGTGGCTTCTGCGCGCTCGACTCTCACCACGTTGGATGATGGTATGTTGTAGAGACTGTGTTGTGACGGCAACGGTGCGGGTCATTAAGCCTACGTGGTTTATTTCCTCAGACTTTGACAGTTTTCTGAGCAAGACATCATCAAAGTAGCTGATGCACTGACAGATACGACCAAAAAAAGTGTTTATGGGCCAAAAACAAGAGAATCAAGGCTTCAAGCTACACGGTCCAAGCGGATTTTATCATTCTTATTATTGCCTCTCAATTGATGGACATGTCTTTGGTTGTCGCCTTCGGTGCTCGCTTCATGATCCACTCTTTCTCTTGTTCAGTAGGCTCTCGAGTTTTTGAGGGGTCGTTATAGGCCGATACTAGGCCTGTTGAAGGCGTGTAAATACCGTTTCCTGCGTCGAACGATCCGAGAGGCACGACACGATCGACGCCGGTGTCGAAGTAATTGAGCTCGCCTGCCGGCAAAATACCTCGAGGAGATACTGACTCCGAGTAGTATTGTCGGTTGACATCTGTGCAGTATGCCCAGCCTGTAGGCGCGTATTCAAGCCCATCCGAGAAGGTAAAAATGCCTTCAATTTGCTACGAAGTATACAAAGAAGTGCTAAGTAAGTATTTGTGCAGCATACGTCTACAAGCTTCCATCCTTACCTTGCCACAGGCCCATTCTCCTTCCAGCTTTCCTTCGGGGAAGAACAGTGTCCCGTGACCATGAAACTCGCCATTCTGGAACTCGCCTTCGTATCGGTTGCCGTCAGGAAGGCTCAGCACACCCTTGCCGTGATACCGCCCAAACGCCATGCTGCCTTCGTACTGAACAAACAACGATCAGAAAAGTTTGGACAATTTCGTCAATTAGCTGTCGGGATTCGTGTAGCACAGAGGAAGCTCTGTACCTTCGATTGACTGTACTCCATGACCGCAAGTGGCTCGAAGCAAAAGTCCTAATGAAGCGGATGGCGACTTCATAAACAACACACGGGTCCGAGCAAAATTAGCTCGTACATCCTATTTTTACTGAGGCCTGTCTCGAATTCAGGTATACCAGCAGTTAATCTGCTCGCGGACGCTGCTTCAGTTCGAGTTGTACTCGTCAGCGGTGACATCAAGCGATTGTGGCGGTCTTCAAGCTGACGCTGCCGAGATGCTAGACGCCCCGAGTGCCAGCCAGACTTAAAAGTCTTCACGCCGCTTCGTTCATCAAGCTCTCTTGTCAAGTCGCTCATTCTGCAAGTGACATTGTGTCCGACTAGCGATCATTTTCCCTGCCCACTCGCCGCCAGTGTTTACCCTCACAAAAGGCTCTGCATCGGAGCAACCAACACGTTCGCGACGTTCACGGCCATTGAGCAACTCCGCTCGGGACTTCCCAGTGGCACCGCTCCTGGACTTCACGTGGGCCGAGAATGCCAACGAACTCATGTGCCAGAACACGCTCAACAAATACGCTGGCGTGAGGGTACTGGGACGACACGAAAGAGGTTGCTACATTGTGCTGGATGCTAGTAGGTGACCAAGAGGACAGAGGAGCATCGCCCCTGCTCCATCTGATTACAGTATGTAAACATGATGTTGAAGTGAAGATGCTGGTTGATTTGCAACTTGAAAACTACGAACTCTTCACAGATATTTGGATATCGCTTGTATTTCTGTTTGTTCCTACTATACGTGTTTTTTGTGTGTGACCTGTCAGCCTCTCCTAATGCGAGGCCTCGGGCTGGAAAATGGCCTCTTACTAAATAACAAAGCGTGTGGCAGTGGCGTGTGAGTTCCAGCGCTATGCTGGTCTTTCTCTCTTGCTTCATGATGGTCAAAAAGGAAGACAAGAGTGTAGCTTGGTCGTTCCGTTTACCAACCAACTGTCATCGAGCCGACATCTTCATCCGAGTCGTCCTCCTGGTCCATCAAGCTCAGCGCCTCACGGAACACCTCGACAGCCTTGTCGTGCTCGCCCTTGGAATGCAAAATCTTGCCCAACATGGACAAAGACGCGTAGTTCTTGGGGGTAAGAGCCAATGCACGTCGGATGGCGATCTCTGCGTCGTAAAACTCGCCGGCACCGTGGAGAGCACGAGCCAGGTTGATCCATACGTCCACATCCTTGCGGTTAGCCTCCACGGACTTGCGGAACTCGACGACGGCGCTGCTATACTCACCACGGTCCAGGAACACTTGACCCAGGTAGTTGCACGTTTCGGCCACGTTCACTTCCTTGTCCTCGATCAGTTCGATGTTCTTCTCGACCTCCACTGTGACCTGACGGTGTCTGCCTTGCATGAAACTCTTGGTAAAGTCGGGCGCCTTATTGCTATTGTTCTGGTTCTCGACGTCCTCTTCGTCATCGTCAAAAGAGATGCGGTTAATATCAATGATCCGGTTGTTGCGGAGTTCTGCCATGTTCACGTCCACTGCGTTGCGTTCCTTCTTGGCCTCAGCTGCCAGTCGCGTAGCATCTTCCAGCTTCTTTTCAATACGAGACTTGGCCATAGTAAGCTCCTGTACGTGCGACTCCAGCTCGCGCACTTGTTCCTGCATATCCTGATACTTTTCCGTTGAGTCTACATCTGTCCAGGCACGCGGCCGTCCGCGCGAGTCGTCATCGAACGGCAAGTTCGTCGTCAGCGTCGGATCACGGCCATCATTGTTGTCTGTAGCGCTCAGAGCGACGCGGCGCGGGGTGTGTGCAGTCTGGAAGTAGTTGTCGGCATCTGACGGGCTCTGGAACGCCGAGTCGCGGCTGCTTGAAGATGTGGTCGTCATGGACACTGTGCTGTTGATGGAGCGCAGCGGCGGCCGGCCAGTTTTGCCTGGAAGCGGCGTGGACTCCTGTCGCGTCATATTGGGCTCCATAGGCGGCAAGCCACTGTGCCGTCCGTGGCCGTACATGTTGACTACAGCTGAGGGCGCGCCGTTCTCGCGCAGATCGTCGTAGCACAGAATACACACGCGCTGTGGCGTCTTGAGGCCCAAGTGGTGCAGCGGCAGCCGCTTGTTCGAGTGCGTACTGCACACCGACTCGCCGCACGAGCGACAGTGGTGACGTGTCTTGAAGTAGCTGAACTTGAGCTGACAAATGTTGCAGCGCTTATCCAGTCGCCAACGCGGGGGCAGCGGGACCCCCGCCAGTCCGTCGGGCAGACGTAGGGCGCTCACTGCGGTTCTGCTGCTGGCCCACTCGTCGTCCAGCGCGGCGCCTCCGCGGCCAGTTCCAAGCGCTGTGGGGAGACTCCTGAAGCTACTGACACTGGAGGTATCGTCCGCCGGGAGGGGGAAACCGCCAGGCTGGTTCAAGAACGCCTGGAATCTCGCGCTCGGGCGGTCGGGAGCTTTGCCTGCCACGCGGAGTTGCTGTTCCATCTCTACGAGGAAACTGACCTTGTCATCTGTGAGCTGGTAGGCTCTGGCGAGCTCAGCGGGCGTCTCGCCCGCCGGGGTCTCTTCAAACAGACACGTGGCCACATCAGGCGCGCCCTGCACGAGCGCGCGTAGCACCTCGAGCTTCGTGGCCGCCTTGACGGCGATGTGTAGCGGCAGCAACCCGCCCTTGTTCTTGTGGCTCAGAGCAGACGGGGCCACGTCCACCAGCTTCTTGACGACGCGCAAAGGCACGTGCGTGTCCGTGCAGGCCCAGTGCAGCGGCATCATGCCGAAGTCGTCCATGTCGTCGGCGCGCTCGGGTTGCGCCGTGACGAGGCGGTCCAGCGCGCTCCATTCGCTGGACTCGGCCAGCTCCAGCGCCGTCTTGGCGTCGCT
Source organism: Phytophthora cactorum (assembly GCA_016864655.1). Classification (NCBI taxonomy): domain Eukaryota; phylum Oomycota; class Peronosporomycetes; order Peronosporales; family Peronosporaceae; genus Phytophthora; species Phytophthora cactorum. The sequence continues at coordinate 394,674 of NHQK01000004.1, forward strand.
GGGGGCCTTGGGCTTCATTGGTTGTCGTGTACTGTAATCCCTCTGGTGTTGCGGTTCCCTCACGAAAAAGTGGCACGTACGGACGGGGTACGAGGTGTTTTCCGTTGTGAGACCGTCATTGGAGTTGCCGCGAGCCTCCCGAGGGAGAGGAGGAGCAGGAGTGATTGTCATTGGGGTTAGAGTTTGAGCGGCTGCGGCTGTCCCGTCTGCAACCGCACTTGAAAACCGGAACGCCTTCTTTTTCTGGAGATTCCAGACAGCAAACAGCAAGCAAGGCATTTTTCATGCTCTGCCAGTTGGCTCGGTAACGCGGCCGTGACTCCAGCTGCTGGAGCTGTCCCAAGGTAGAAAATCTCGTGAGGTCGGCACTGCAGCCTTCATGTGATGACGGAGTCGGAAGTGTTTAGCGAAAAAACAAAACAGATTGAAACCTTTTTCGAGAAGCTCTTTTTACAAGTTTTTTTTTCCTCGCTGTTGGAAAGGGGTACATCAAGTCGGAGATTTGCAAAGCGCTTCGGAGCTATGACTGTATGGCGTGCTGAACGCTGGAGCGCCGAGCGCCGGCACCGAGATCGGTGATAGGAGGGTGAGTGGCAAATGGATTCTTCGAGTTGAGCTCAAGACGCTTACAATTGTCTCGAGATTCTCATGGCAAGTTGGCACCGTCCGCGGATCTGCCGGTGCGTACGTGGAGCGCAAAGATGCCGCTGGCTCGCGCGCGCTCTTCTGACTTTTGCCCAAGCAGCATGGAGCGGCACTGCATCTTGGCGCTTCTCAGCAAAAAAAAAAGATGCCAAAGTGCTTCAACTTGGTTTCCGCGAATACAAAAAAAGATGCTGTAGCCGCGCGTGATTGCACCGAAAGAAGAAGAGGCAACCATCGCCTTATGGCGAGCGAGCGTACTCTCTCATGCATTGCCAATAAATGGAGCAGCATTGGAATGGCGATGAGTATCGCTTGCATGGTGAACCCAGAAGAAATGCCGCCGTGCTTGCTGTGACCAAAGACAGTGTGGGCCTCCACCCACCACGCCACGAGGCACGTCAGCAACAAGCGCGAAGCAGACCGCGGTGATGAGAGCGGTCTAATGACGCGCACGCCATCTACGATCGCTGGAAGGTCTCCCATGGTTATCAAACAATTTGGGAATCGCTGTTGATCGTTACGCATGGCTAACGTCGAAATTCTAGCGTCAACTACGCCAAGTAAGGTAGCTGTATATACACCACGGCGTCGAGCCGAGAACGTTCTTCGAGTGCATTAGCAACGGATGGTTCCGTAGAAACCACGCTGGCCCCATGCAGCCAGCAGTCCAGCGCGGAGCTCCGACGCCATCGAGATCAGCAACTCCACTCGTCTGGGGGCGGAGCCGCGCTCCAGTGGCAGGCTCGGATGGAACCCTCCGCCAGGCTTCCAGCGACGTTCTACTCCATTTCCTTGACGACGACCTTTTCTCGGATGTTGGTGTGGGGCACAGCGCCCTCCTTGGCATGGGCGCGGCGATTGGCCATCTTCTTCTGTTCGCGCGCGCGGGTCTCGCGCTTGGCCTCGGCTGCCTTCTTGATAGCCTTGGGCACGTGTCGGTGCCTGTAGTTTGGTGCAACGATTTCGTTTAACAACAGCAGAAGACACAAACACGCCATTCGTTAGTGGGACCAAGCTCCGACAATTGCCCGCGCATCCCCCTTTGCGTGAGCAACAAGCTACGGCAACAAGGGCAGCTACAACGACAGCCAGCAACAAACACGTACTTGGCGATTCGACTGATCTCGCGCAGGTGTTGGTAGCGCTCCTTGAGCGACTCATTGTACTCGATCTTGCGGCGCTCGCGTGGGGCAACCTGCTCGGAAAGTAGAAGAACACAATCGTAGAGCGTCAGAAACTTCAACGCTGCAAAAACACGAAAGGACCGCGTAACGGTCGAAACTAAACAGCTCCACACGATTTGCTCGTACCTTGGAGAGCTTTTTGGAGGCCTCGGCCTTCCAGATGCGGATGTTTGTATCATCACTTCCGGACAGCAAAAAGTTGGAGTCGGCGCTGAACTTGACGGAGAAGATCCTGGCAAATTGCAAAACGGCGGCATTCAGTGAGAATTCATCGAGACAATTGCCAAGTCGAATAAGAAGGCGGCGGTTTGCCACGCCCCCCGCTACGTTGATAAAGAAACGGCTGGTGTGCCACTCGTGTCGAAGGCCGGCGCATGGCTCACCGCCGCGACTGGGGAAACCGAAGCAAGAGGAGACGTACCGCTGCATGCGCTGCGTGTGGTAAACTTCGCGGCTTTTAGCCGAGCGTACGTTGAAAATGCGGATCGTCCGGTCATACGAGCCCGATACGAACTCCCGACCCGTCGGAGAGTACGCCACGTCCATTCTGCACAAGCACGACCTCGTTAGACACCAAAATCCACTTGACCAGTGTGGGCGACCTGACTCAAAATGACGCACACTGCCGAGACGTGGTCCTTGTGCACCATCATCGCGCGGTCCATCTTGCGCATGTCGAAAGTGTATAAGTTGTGATCCTCGTTGGCCTGCAAGGAACCACCAAAATGACGCAAGTCCCACCGCCGGTTGATTAGCATCTTCAGAAGAGCCTCCACCAAATGCAAAATGAGACTTACGACTGTGAAGTTCATAGGCTCCATGGGGTTCCACGCCAGCGCGTTGGACCGCATTTCCATGACGATTTTACGCATCGAAGACGCCACGCGGATGTCGTACAGCGTGATGTTGCGGTCTGAGCCTGTAGATGCCAGCAGCGACGCCTCTGCCGGGTTAAAGTGCACCGAGTTGATCGAGTCTGCACCCCACGCGAACTCGTGCGTAGGCGTCGAGCGCGACGGATCCCACACCTGCACCTTGGATCCGCACGTTGCGAACATATTCTGAGACCAATGATGGTCAATGCCACTGCAGCAACAGAAAACACAAAAAATCACAAGCACGTCACAATCTCAATACTTGAGCCATTCGAATCCCTCGCAAGGCACGTACAGGAATGGTTCCTTGGATGTAAAGGTGGCCAGCGCTGTGGGGACATCTTCATCCTCTTCCTTCACACGCAGCGCCCACTGCTTCACCGTCTTGTCCTCACTGCATGAGTAGAATGTGTTGCCGTCCGGAGTCACCGCCAAGCCGCGCACGAAGCCGCGGTGGCCATACACGTTCCAGACGCACTTGCGGCGGGGCAGATCCCACACGCGCACCTCGCCATCGGCCGCTCCACTGACAAATGCCACCAGACTCTTGGGGTTCGTTGCCAGTGCTGTCACGCCGTCGCAGTGGCCGTCCAGAGCTCCCACGAAAGGCTTGGCGAAAAGCCGCTCGAGTTTCACGGCGTTCAACGCTCGGGTGTACTCGCGCGGTCGCTCGAACGGGTGGAGCGCCGGGTCGTAGTTGCGGAAGACCTTGAGCTTGTCGGATTGCACCTCCTGCGTGAAGTCCTTCTCCACGCGGGAGATCGTCTTGACCTTCATGGTAGCAGACAGCAGAGCAGGAAGAGATGTAGCGCTGCTGTTCACTGGATGGCGGCGAATTCTCAATCCAGATCGATGATTGGATGAAAATGGAAAACAAATTAACTCTTGAATCAGTACTTATTGCATGCCCAACTACAATTTCATCAATACTTTTTAAAGCTTCTGTCTTAGAGCTTGAACTTCTCGTTCAGCGTGTCTTCGCTGAGCTTCCAGAGCTTATTGGCGTCTTCCAGTGAGTGACTTGACTCGGCGCCAGCCTCGAGGACAGGGTAGCCTCGCATGTGTAGGAACCCGTTGGGGCCGTAGTACTCGCCGCCCTTGACGTTCTTCATAGTCGCCGCGTACAGAATGGGGAGTGCGCCCATTTGCGACGTCATGAAGGGCAGCCAAGATACGAGCCATACAAAGATCTCGGCCAGCCAACTTGGGAATGTGCTGCGGTAGTAGCGATTCCAGATGTCGCTGTGCGTCAAGCCCGGGTGTGCTGCCACGGCCACCACGTTCTCCACCTGTGCGGACTGTAGGCGACGCTGCAGCTCATATGTGAAGAGCAAGTTAGCCATTTTGGTCGTGAAGTAGTCGCGAAGACTGCCGCGCGTGTGGCCCAGCGTCGAGAAGTCCAGGTACATCCAGGCGAAGTAGTGCGCGAGGCTGCTCACGTTGACCACACGGGCTTGGTCCTTCGAGCGGCGCAGCAAGTCCAACAGCAAGCTCGTGAGGTAGAAGTGCCCCAGATGATTGATAGCAAAGTGGGCTTCGAGACCGCCCGGTGTGTGGCGTTGAGCGGGCACGGACACGCCGGCGTTGTTGATCAGCAGGTCGAGGTGGTCAAATTTCTCGTGGAACGCACATGCAAAGGCGCGAACACTGGCCGGGTCTCCGACGTCCACCAACATGAACTCCACCGAGCCAACGGCGTTGCTAGGCAGCTTGGCCAGTTCCAGTTCTTGACGGATCAGTTCCTCAGCGCGTCGTCCGCGATCTTCGTTACGACACGCGAGAATCACGTGCGCTCCGTGCGCTGCCAACGCCTTGGCCGCTGCAAAGCCGATGCCCGAGTTGGCCCCGGTGACAATCGCGAGCTTGTCCTTGTGGGACGGCATCGTCGAGCCATCCCAGTTTCTCTCGGAGCTGGCGGTGGCACCATGCTTCTCGATATCTGCTGAAGTGGAGCTCACGTTGGAGAGATTTGCTCGCATTGGAAGCATGGTCCCAGACATGTCTTTGCAAAATAAGATCAGCGAATCTAGGCAGAAACATTGCGATTGATCATTATCTTGCCTCCAGTGCATTACATTGAAGAGAGCTCATGCGATATTGAAAGCAAGCGGCATGCGTCAACAACGAGCAAGGTTGAGGTTGAATCGGATACATGAATCCCAATTCTCGTGCATCAGCTACGCGCTTCGTTTCAAGTCCTGTCACCGACAACTTGTCTCGGTCACTCTACACGTCGAACTCGGCGTCGAGCAGGTCTTCGCTCTAGCGTCCAGAGCTTATGGGCGTTGTCACGCGAGTGGCTGGCCGAATGCGACGTATCCAGCGCCGGGTAGCCTCTCAGGGCCATTAACCCGTCGGGAGAGTAGATTTCGCCGCCACGCACGCTTTCCACCGTTGCTGCATGCAACGTCGGATGCGCACCGATCTTCTAAGGCAGGAACGGCGGCAACCCCCATCATGGCTCAGTCCAACTCGGCCGCGTGGTGCATTCCGCTTGAAACATTCACCACTCGAGCTTGTGTCTTGGTCCGCACAACAAACTCGTCACGTAGAAGTGACCAAGATGGTTGGTGGCAAACGTGAATTCCAAGCAGGATACCTTGCAAGTACATGTATTTCATTTGACGCCGTAAGGCGTCAAACTCTCTTCAAGACGCAGGCAGGCACGATAAACGCTCCAGTAAATTATGAAGATCGATAAATGCACGACTGCTGGTCCACGCCAAGCGACCAGAAGCACTCGCAACACTTTCAAGACTAAAAAACTGCAAGCGACGAGCGGTAGCGCGCGTCACTTGGCTTGATCTCGCTGAGTTGGCGTCTACTATCGACCGCTTGATCATAAGCTGAGAAGAGTAATAAAACTCCTTAGACAGTCGTGTCCTCCGCAAGCGTCGAGGCCTTGGCAGCCGGAGTCTCTTCGGGCGGGGTGTAGTCCGGTACACCGCGCGTGAACGACGGGTGCTTCATGATGACAAAGTAGTTGAAGTACGCATTGGAGAAACCCGCGAGAGACACGAGAATGCCGTAGATGCCGCACATGCCGAACGGGAAGATGGAGATCCTGCAGCAACAAACACCCTCCATCAGTACAAAGAATCCACGATCCAAACTAAAGCACCAACAACGTACATGCTCAGGAAGAGGCACCGACCCCAGGGGCTGTACATGAAGCCGAAGCTGCCACGCAGCAGCTTGTCGATGTAGGCCGTGCGCAGCTCGTAGCCCACCAGAATCAACGCAAAGAAGCTGTAGCCAGCACGGAAAAGGTCAGCTATCACCACCACATCAGCATCATTCACATACGAATGCCGGCGTACATGGTGTAGATGACCGAGAGCGCGTCTGCCATGACGGAGAAGGCCGAGTCCGACTGAATGATCTGCCCCGCCGCCAGCGCGATCATGCAGCCGGCCATCGTCAGGTTCACGATACGCATGGCCGACAACACGCCAGTCACCGACGAGCCTAGGATGCTGCGGCAACAAAAACACATCAAATGTCAGTATACAGCGCTCCAATAAACCTCCGCAAGCAAGCGTTAGGACGCACATTTCCCGGGTCTTGGCCTTGATCTCCGCCCACACTTCGCTGATAGAGATAGCGTCCGCAGTGTTGGTCACTTTGTTGGCAGCCGATGGCGGCGGAGGGGGCAGCTTCAGGTCATCGGGGTTCAGCGGCGGCAGCTTTCCGTACGTCGTGCTGAGTTCAGTAATCGAGAAAAGGTTAGACAAGCTATAGTCCCTCCGTCGTGGTGGCCAGGGACGTACTCGGTGCCCAGCGGTCCGGCGTTGAGCACGGTGCCTCCCAGAACGGAGGTGTTGACTTCGGTGGTCATCCTGCGAATGCTTTCTCTCTGTGTGTCGAGCACACACGCGCTTCTTGCTCTCGGAGCTCTACCGCGGTATTCGAGGCCACTTGACTGGGCGTTTGTAAGCGACCGGCTTCTCCCAACGATCGGTGGCGAAAGCCGGTCGGTACCGCGAATGTGGCTTTTTCTGTGACAAAAAAGCAGAGCGAGCTTTCTTTGCGCAAAATAAAAAACGCCAAAAAAACATGGCGCATTTGCGCCATGTTTTTTTGGCTGCTTTTTTTTGGATTTAACGTTTCGTCGTTGGTTTTACTTTGCTTTGCGTGGCTTAACATTAGATAATAAGTTAGAAGGGGTCGCTCGACGTAAGCGAGGCGCGCTTACTGGCAACTGATCTCGGGCGTATCCATCGACGACATCGAGGCCGTGGACGCCGTGGACACGCCGCTGCACTCGCTCATACTCCTGCTCTTGCGCGGGGTGCTGGCCACCTCCCTTGCGAGCGCCATCTGGTTCCTCTGCTTGAGCGCCTCCACACGGCCCTTCATGGTCTCGATCTGTCCTAGCCACCGCTCGTCCTTCTCGAAATCCAGTAACCGAGACGACGAGTTCTCGATTCTGGCCACGAAAGCGGCGTAGCTCGTGCACGGGGCGCGCAGGCGAGCGGAGATCGGTGTCGGTGGGGGCACGTAGACCGGCTGACTCAAGTCATTTGAACTGGGGGAGAACATGAAACTCCGCGGTGCACCTTCCAAAGCGGGCTTGCGCACCGAGCAGGCGGCGAGGTGGAACTCGCGCGATTTCGGCTGTGGGATTTTGCTCATGGGCAACGAGCAATCCCGCACGAGCCTAGGTGGCGACGACACCGGCGCAGCTGGCACCTCGCTCATTTCCTGGTTACTAGGCTCCTGATCCTGCATTTTTCCCTCCTGCAGTTCTTCCTCAGCCTGCTCCTGCTCATCCTGTCCCTGCTCCTCTTGTTCATGCTCCACCTGTTCCTCCAGCTCAACGTCCTTTTGCTGCGGTTCGGACGCACTCATGGCAGGCTGGGCCCGCACGAGTCGCACGGTCTTGGTCGGCAGGATGATCGGGGTTTCCTCGACCTCCGCCAGGGCGTCATAGTACGTCACCAGACCGTGGACGTTGCCGCATTCCGGGGACTCAAGCTGGTGGGCGGGCGCGTCCGCAACCGTTGAAGCTGCCATGCTCTCGAACATCTGTACGATGCTGCGCACTGTCATGCTGGTTGCCTCGACACTAACTGTACTTTCGATTGCTAGGTATCTGTGTGGGGGCTGCAAACTCTGAATGGCGACGGAGAAAACTGCGCTTGAAGCACTTCCGACGCGGTTCACAACAAGGCGATGAGGGATCCGCGTGCTACGCTGGAGAGTGCGAGTCAGTGGCTGGAATGGCGCGCTTTTTGGTTTGAAAGGCGGTCTCTGTGGCAGATCGGATTGGCCAGAAATCGGCACAGTGGGATCACTGGCTCGCAGAGCCGGTTTTATTTAGTCCTGGGCGGACCAAAGTCTCAACTGGGAAGGATAAGACCGCGAGGACGAGAGAGCGCTGAGGCCTGACCATGACAGTGAAGCACTTTATAGCGACGAGTGCAACAACCACGTTGCCGAGACTTCAGTCAAATCATCTTGCACTCTCTCAGTCGAGCTGACGAGCCGCAAACTGTCAAACAGACGACCGCACACCAACCTTACATCAATGTGGTGTGACGTCCACCAAATCTTTTGTAAGATCTGATTCTATAATAGAAGCCTGATTCCGGTGTGTGTTTCACACAAAATTATCATAGTTGTCCATAGTAATCCTCCCCGATGGATCTGGAGATTGGCGCCCGCGTGGCGTTCGGCGCCGGCAAGACGGGCGTCGTGCGCTTCGTCGGCGAGACGGACTTCGCCAGCGGCGAGTGGGTGGGCATTGAGCTGGAGCGGCCCGAGGGCAAGAACAACGGCGAGCTCAACGGCCGCGTGTACTTCACATGCGCGCCGAACCACGGTCTCTTCGTCAAGAAGTCGATGGTTCGGGCGGTTTTATCCTCTGCGTCTTCTGGTGCCAAGGCGCCGTTAAGTCGACGGCTCTCAGGCGTGGGTAGTGGCAGTGTACGGAGCTCGTCAGGCATTGGAACGTCGTTTTCATCAACCCCAGGGCCTCCCAGCTCGAGTTCCAGACTCTCGGCGCCCAGGACGCGGGCGTCGATGATCACGCCGAGCAGCAGATCCAGCATTCCCGCAGCGTCAGCAGCCAGAGCGAGGCCCTCGCTGGACAGACGGCCGTCTGTAGGCGGCGCTACGTCGGGCAGCTCCGACGAGCAGTTGACAGAGGCGAGAGCGAGGATCTCCAAGCTGGAGGAGGAGCTGGAGCAGAAGAACCGACATGTAGAGCAGCTGAGACAAAGCGTAGCTGTCATGAAGGAGGCGGCGACTGCTAACAGCGAGAAGATCAAGCTACTGGAGGAACAGGGAGGACAGGAACAGGGAGGACAGGAACAGGAACAGGTTGAGAAGATGGCTGAGAAGGTGGATGCTGACGGAGATGAGAAGATGGACGACGCTATGGAGGAGGAGGAAGAGGCCTTGTCCCCGCAGGAGGAGCTGGCGCAGCAGATTGAGATCATTCGAGAAGAGGCGGAGGAACACGTGCGCTCGGTGCGTACAGAGCTGGAAGACCACCTCACAGCGCTGCAGGGAGAACACGAGGAACAGCTGGACGAACTGCGACTTGAGAACGCCACGCAGGCGTCGGAGATTAAGGCTCTAGAGGCAGAAGTGGCACAGCAGAAGACGCGCATTGCGGCGTTCACGACTGCCGAGCAGAAGAAGGCCGAGGAAGTGGCGATGGCCGTGGCCAAGTCGAGCTCAGGGGCGCGTAAAGTGGAGGCGCTGGAGAAACAGGCCGCTGAGCTCCAGGATCTGATCGAGATGATGACGTTGGAGAAGGAAACGGTTGAAATGGACAAGGAGATCGCAGAGGAACATGCCGAGGAGCTTCAGCAAGAAGTGGAGAAGCTTAAGGCTGCCATGGCGCTGTCGGCGACTACAGGGCCTGACTACTCGGAAGGATCTTCTCCAAGCGGAGGAGACTTGGCGGACGAGAACAACAAGCTCCGAGCGGCTGTCAAGATGCTGCACGAACGAGCGTCCGAGGAGAAGGCTGAACTGAGCAAGAAACTGCGCCAGGCTCAACGTGAAAACGCTGAGCTTGTGTCGTTGAGGGAAGAGGTGGAGGAACTGGTACGTGATTATTTGCTGGAGGTATCGTATCTTCAATTGTTGACATGTTTGTTGTTGTTGTTGTTGACTGTGTGTAGACCACGAAGAAGAACAAGCTGGAGTGCGAAACGGAGGAGCTGAAGGAGATGCTGGACGTTGCGAACGCGTACGAGTCGATGGTGGAAGACCTTACGGAGAAGAATCTGAATCTTGGCGAGAAACTGGCCGAGCTGGAGACCACGGTGCAGTCGCTCGAGTCCTTGCGTGAGGTGGACCAGGAAATGGAACATCAACACACTGAGTATGAGGCGGAGCTGCGGGACGAGATTGACTCGCAACGTGCAACGCTCCAGGAATTGAAGCAGGCGGCGTTGGGCCAGAAGACGGTGCTTGAAGATAAGGAGCGCACGATCGCCCGCTTCCGTGACCTGGCGCACAGTCACCGCGAAGAAATTGCTCAGCTCAAGGCGAAGCTTCGAGCAGAGAGCGGGGCAGTGGAGTCGCTGAAGGATACGGCGCACCTGGCGCTGAACCAAACGATGGGGCTGCGTGCGTTGGTCGCAGCGGCACGCGAGCACGAGACCGAGGCAGCCAGACAGAGGATTATTTCTGAGCAGGCGAGGTTGGAGAATTCCTTCTTGCGTGCTGTGGTGCCCAACTCGATCTTCTCCGAGACGGACCAGAAGGTTCTTCGTGTCCGATTGACACTGGGACGCATTGCCGGCAAGTCGGACATTTTGGTGCAGCACTTGAAGAAGGACCTGGATACGGTCGCACACCAGCCAGTTGCCAGTGGCCAGACGGAAGACGAGAAGGACGAAGGTGCATCCCTTGCAGCAGTGAGCGTCGAGCAGCTCGTCCTGGGCGACAGACTAGCGGCGGTCTCGTGCCAAGCCAAGGAGGATCTCTTCATGCTCGAATGCCACTTGACTACGGAGGAAGAGTTTACGCAGGGCTGCTCAGCACTCGACACTTCTCAGACGGCAGCACTGGAGAGTGTACTGGACTCTGCGCTCTCGGCTTTCTCGGAGGGAGCTTTACTTAATGGGCCTCGCGGTGGCGACGTTGCATCGCTGTACGACCGTCTAGTCCAGACGTCGGAGGAGTGGCACACTGGCCGCATCGCTCAAGTCGCGTCTGCTTCAGGCGCTGAAGGGTTCGGTGCTCGTTCCGCTGTGATCAAGTTGCGGACGAGAAAGAATGTAGCCAAGCTGGCGTTCTCCATTTCGTCCATGGTGACGTTCCTGCGGACCACCAAGAGCCTGCTTGCAAGCTCCGAGATGCCTGATAATGACCACACTGCTGCGTTGCGCTCGGAGCTGACTCCAGTGCTGGATAAGTGTCTGGGAGAGCTGCTCTCCGTGTTGAATGTGGCGCAGTTGTTCTACCGCCGCGCCGAGATCGATCTGGCTGCTTCAGACGATGACCTGGACGGTCTGGTGGCTGCAGGTGGAGAGGTTGTTGCTTCTATTCAGAGTTATGCTGCAGAGGCACAGTCACTGTCGACTGCGTTGCAGTCGCAGCTCGCCCAAGATGGAATTCTGGAGCGTTCCAGATCAGCAGAAGAGCTGGTGCAGTTCACGCAGCATTCCGTGTACGACCACGCTGTGGCTTTCAAGGAGAAGGTCGCGTTGCTGTACAAATTGGTCTGTCGTGGAGCCTTCACCGATGCTGTGGCCCCCCGTACCCGCAACGAGAACCCTGACGGAGCGAATGGCCGTCCACAATGGCGTATTCGAGCTCAGACCATCCACCAAGAACTGGTAGATGCGTCGACGCTGCGTAGTAACCTGGCGGAGATGACGGAGCTGTGCAACGCCTTGCATCACCGTATCCGCGAGTTTGAGCGCGCTGACAGCCAGCACCGCGTCGTCGCTCAGAAGCTGGAGAGCCAAGTGCTGCAGTTGACGGAGAGCGTGGCTGCGATGACGAGCGAGAAGGCGCAACTGGAGACGCAGCTTGCCAAGGAGCGGGAACAATTCGACGTGGCGCTGGACGAGTCCAACAAGGAGAAGACGCTGCTCAACTCGCTAAACCGGGATCTCCGGAAGCAGCTGAAGCGCACTAGCGACGCTGGGAGCAGTGTCAAAGGCGGGAGTAGCGGTACCGGCGGCGCGAAGGGGTCGGCTATGGGCGCAGCAGACGCTGAGGCCTTCCGTCGCGCGTTCCACCAACTGCACACGGAGCTGCATACGGTGCGTTCTACACTCGCGAAGGAGCGATTGGAGAAGCTTCTTGGGTCGAATGCTGGTTTAACCGCTCGCAATTCGTCGCCAAAGCCGTCGGATCGATTGGCAAACTCACTGAAGGAGGTGGCCACGTTCTCGAGGCAAGTCAAGGCTCAGCTGTCGATGCCGCGGTTGGTGGATTTGAAGCGTGCTGCTTCCCCCGCTGGGTCGTCTGCACACGCCCAACTGATGGCCGAGAAGCTGCAGCAGTCGCGTGCGCAGAGAGACCTGACTGCGCTTCGTGAACGCGTTGGTGCTGCCATGCGTGAGGACGGTTGGGGTCAGGACGTCACGAGCGCCATCTCTCGCGGTGAGAGCGTGTTCGGCTGGCACCCACCCGAGATGGAGCGACCTCCTGTTCTTCTAGGACGAGTGAAGCTCGGCAACAGTTCCACGAGCACCTTGCAGTCGGTGCAGCTCGTGTTGAACCGGTCCGAAGTGAAGCATTTATCCCAAGCTTTGGTGTGCTGAATAGACTCAAAAGGAAGTCGAAAGTAACAGAGGTGAGAAGATAATGCGTATATGAGTTGGAGTTGAAGACACTTGGCAAAGAGTTCGTAGTTGTGGCTTCACTACCATTCTAGTATCAGCGGCCGTTCTACTCGCCGCTGGGATGGCAGCATGTAGTGCGTCCACGGAAAGACGAACGCAAAATGGGGAAGTTGACACTTCCAGAAGTTTCTAGCCGAGTGTATCGCTTGGTAGAAACCAAAATGTAAAAGTGAGAGAGATTTAGCCGTCAGAGATATCTAGCACGCCCAACAAGGGCACTGCTGTTCAGACTCTCTTCCAACACTGCAACTGCAACTGCAATTGTACTATCTTAGCCAGCTGGCGTTGGCTGCAACTACAGCCACGCCAAGTAGGAGAGGACAAGGCTTTCAACCTGAACCCGCACTACACAGCACAATGTCCTCGCAGAAGGGTAAGTTGGCTATCGTGACAGGGGCCAACTGCGGCATCGGCTTCGAAGCGGCCAAAGCATTGGCCCTATGTAGAGATCATGTGGTGCTCGCGTGTCGGAGCGAAGTTCGTGGTCGCCAAGCAGAGGAACCGATCCGTCAGGTTCTGTACCACCAGGCCGGTGAGAATGTCGGTGGACTGGAGTTCACGCTGCTGGACCCGAAAATCGATAGCATCCGCGAGTTTGCACGAGCTTTTCAAGCCAAGTTCGACCATCTCGACCTGCTCATCAACAACTGTGGAGTCGCTTGTCCGCACAACTCCAAGGGCTTGGAATGCACGTTTGCCATCAACCATCTCGGTCACTTCTACCGTCGGACCAAGACACAAGCTCGAGTAGTGAATGTTTCCAGTGGACTGCACCACGCGGCCAAGTTGGACTTTGCCACGATGGGAAACACCTGGCAACACTATGAGCAGGGCTCCCGATTATGGCATTGATATTTATCGGGAGGCTTCACTTAGCATAAATAATGGCATTGGGCAGCTCGTGCTGAGCCATACATAATGACATCTACAAGGAGCAAACAATAAATAAGAGCATAATGTAGACCAAACCAGCATCATGTTAATGGCCTCATTGACAGTCTGTGCTGTCCACGATTCACCGTTTTGGCGCAGGAATAGCACCATTTCCAGCGTGATCGACAGCAAACTGTGACGCTCTTGCCCGTTAGTCGTCCGGGCGACGCTAAAACACCTTTCAACAAAGTTAGAGGTGGGCGGAATGCTGCTAAGCAATAATGATAAGAGGATTTTTTCATTAATTATGGGAGATAATTCCTTAATCAAATAAATTATCAATAACATTCAGGAAGTCAACAAAATAAATATATTTATGATCTCATAAGAAATTATTGAAAATACCATGCCATTATCGGGAGCCCTGACTATGAGTGACTACGCCGAGTCCAAGATGGCAGATGTGCAGTTCACGTACGAACTGCAGCGTCGACTGCTACATGCTGGCATTGATAAATATCCTGTCGGTGGTAGTGCATCCAGGAGTTTGCCACACGGAGATCTGAAACAAATACATCCGCACAAAGTTTGCGAGATTCGTGCAGTGGCTGGCTATGTGGGCAGTGCGGTTGCTGCCGTTCCTGCCTCAGAAGATCAGTGCGCTTCCGACGTTATACAGCGACGGTGGAAAGCGTGCATGGCGGCGAAATGTACGCACCCGACGGGTTAATGACCTTGAGAGGCGACCCGGCTCACATCCGGTCAGCCACTCACGTGACAGCGCCAATATGCCCTGGACGCTGAGTGAAAACCTGCTCGACGCTGAGTTTGACGTGTAATAAGGTGACACGTGCTAAGTGCGCAGTCTTACCTCAGGTAGTTATAATAGTTAGTTAGTTACCTGCTGGGTTTTGTGTTAACCTTGCTTCAATATCGCATCCAGTTCTCGTCAATGCAATGCGCCCTTATTGCGTCAATCACGTTGGCTGACACACTACGACTGACAATCTGATACAGGAACGTTGAAAATGGCAACCGAGAAGGAGCTGTGCGAGCGTGTGTGTAAGAAGCAGGCGTGCGCCATCCAGTTCTGTCTGCAGCGCCGCAACTACCAAGAGAGCAAGTGCGCGGAGGTCATCAAGCGGTATTACGACTGCTGCGCCGCTGCCAAGGAAGCAGAGCAGAAGACTCGAACGACCTCCAGCTAGGTTGGAAATGACAATACATGTATATACAAAGCATTGTACGTCGAAGTTGTACAAGGACACTGACAGTAAATTGTACCCGATACGTATCTACTCGCTCTTGAGTTTTTGGGCTGCAGATCCGATTGTGCTGCGTGAAAGCACTTTTCGTCGCACTTGGCCGAGTGTCCACAGCACGTGGGAGCTACTAAGCATCAGCACGCTGCTCAGAGAGAGAATTAAGGTCATGTGATTCCCACAAGCGTAACTGGTGGCGTACCTTATCATTTCCCACGAATACAGGACGAACGCAGAGAGCAAGAGTTGCGAACCCAGAAGCAGCATTTGCACCAATGTCAACATTGCAAGCAGCACCCGCGGCTCCTTGAAAACCGGCCGATTATTTTGGAGCGCTGATTCTGCGCTACTGTAGTCGCCAGTGGTCCTCGAGGCGCTTGCACGAGACTTGCTCTTAGCCTTCTTTTTCTGAAAATGCAATAAAACAGCGTTAGTGGTTGGAGTTTGGACGCTGAAGTAGCTGCTGACGAACCTTTGAGGCTCCCACGATAAGCTGCTCTGGTTCGAAGCGGTCGATATCGAGCCATATATCCTCCATTAGCTTTGCCCCACGCTGCTGTGTCTTCATAAAGGCGCCATTCATATCGCCAAAGCAATGAAGCACAACATACTTCGCCGTGAGCAGCACTATCACGTGCACGAAAGCTGTTGTTGCCGTGAGTGCGAAGGCCATCTCATCGTAGATCCACCCCCTCTTCTGCGCATACAGAAATCCCACAGGGTCAGAATATCTACTTGCAGGTCATCCTGCACGACTTCCTTACGTAATTAAGGCAAATTAAGATGCCAGCGACCAAGAACGTGGCTTCAGTAGCGGATAAGAAAATTTGTCGACGCGTAAGCCGGCCTTTAGCTCCTCTAATAAGATATACCGATACCATATCCAGCACAAAACTGCAGCCAGCATCACACAACAAGCTCGCGATGAGTCATTCTCCACCTTTTGACGTAGCTGCCGTCACTGCAAGACAACGTACACCACTGCGAAAGCCACGAGGTGGAGGGTGTGCAGTTGGATCTCAACTCGATAATACGCAGCTCCCAGTCCGCCCATACTCAAAACAAGGATCGCAAGTCTCAAACCAATTTCTCGACCACTGCCGACTCGAAGAGCAACATGAGGCAGAAACATCCCCACGATACTTTTCCTCGTCATCCATACAGCAGTTCCAAGCATCCACGCGATCTGTGCAGTTGACACACTCTGGAGCACAGTTTAAAAAAACGATTTGCGTTTACATTTCCGCTACAAGTTTTAAAATAATTCGAAAGGCCGAATACCTGGACAACCATGAGTACATTCTGGACGACGAGCGCCACAAGACCATGCAGCAGGAGTGTGCTGTCCAGACTCGCCGGGATTCCCATAACCTCGCCACCTAATTGGTCGTGATAGTTCCCCAATGTCTCCAGGGACTTCTCGATAGCTTCATAATCGACTGATTTCTCTCGATTCATTGTGGCAGACGCCCGCTGCGCCGCCGACGCCGCCACATGACGCCGCTTCCTGGCCATGCTTGATAAAATGGATCTGAATTTCAGTTTGCCTACGCTTCTTGACAAAGCTTGTCAAGCAAAGTACGTGTTCTATTTCCACCACACTATTGGTCAAAACTACAACATTGTGTCCTTCGATTGGCTCAAAATGTGCGGCGAGCTCTCATTTCACAATCGTGACCAAAGCCACCAGAATGCTGCGCCGCGTCGCTCTCTCATCGCTGCGCTGCGCGTCCCGCCGCGCCTCCACGCAGAGTTTCAAGGCTCTATCAACTCTGCCATCCCTGTGCAGATCCAATGGTGCAATAATGGCATCCCATCGCAGCCCTCTGCAGGCCACGCACTTCTCGACGGACACCCCAGCGCCGCCTCCTCAAATGACAGAGAACGAGTTCATGGAGCTGGCGGACGCGACATTGCACGATATTCAGAGCTGGCTGGACGGTATCGAGGAGATGCTCGAGGAGTCCGACATCATGTTCTCGGTACGTCGAAACCCACATTACCAATGATGTAGCATCGACTGACACTCTTTTGGTCGCACAACAGCAAGGCGTCCTGAAGATTGATCTGGGCGAGCACGGCACGTGGGTGATCAACCGCCAGGTGCCCAACAGACAGATCTGGTGGTCTTCTCCGGTCAGGTACGACGCGCATAGTGGCTGCTTCTAGCATGGATTAGTGACTGACGCTGTTCTCTTTTCTGGTGGTGCAGTGGTCCTCGTCGCTACGAGTACGACGCGGAAAGTGGACACTGGGTGAACACGCGAGACAAGGGCGAGTTGTCGGAACTGTTGCGCACCGAGATCCTGGACGTAACAGGCATTGAGATCTACACCTGAGCTGAACTGTGAACGCGTGGAGCTACCATAGCTACTTGAGAAATGAAGTAGAACCCAGCACAACAGGCTCTCTAGGAGCGTTGCAGTCTTTTTGTTATTGTCTGCTCGCTTTTATCCGTTTTGACGTGGACTTTCGCTCGCGCTGCGGTTGCTGTTGTATCTCCTCTAGGCCACCTCGTTGTCGTCGTCCTCGTCCTCTTCACCAGTCTCGGCCACTGACGCTTGTCTATTCATATCTACTTCGTGGCGCTCGCTCATATAGTTCTGCACAAGCATAACGTTATCATCAGCAACACGACTCGTTTGACATTGACCTGCAGAACGCAGCAGCTTACTTCAAGCAAGAGGCCACGGAAGTGCTCTGCGGACGCCTCCAAGGTAGAAGAGGCCAACAATCCTTTCCGACGAGCTTCGTCCTCTTCCCAGTCGGCAATGGCGCGGTCCCTCATATCCAGAATATGGTCGCGGCGTCTCTTTTCGTTCTCCACCTCAGTAAGTTGAGAATAATACTCTTTTTCCTGCTCATTGGAAATGGAAAGGGCCACACGCTGGTTAAAATCCTAGCAGGTAATCAACAGCAAAGGCCGTCGTGAAGGTTACCTCTTCCGTGCATTTGCGCCACATGTCGCCCATGATTTTCCTCGTTTCCGACGCAGAGCGGCGTGTCTTGCCCAAAGCCTCCTTCTGCATTTGGCAGTATACGATGAAAGGGTTGATTGGTCGCGGAAGGCGGCTCTCCTGTGAACATAACGCATCGATTGCTGTTAGTTCCAGCGACCAACCTGTAAGAGTTAATATACAGTAAAAGAGAACCTTTGATAGTGGCCGTCTAGGTCGCTTCGATCGTCCATTAGTTTCTGAGACCACCGGCGTGCTCTTCCAGGTGGTAGGTCTGCGCAATACGTGGCTTTTATATGAGCATGATCACATAATGGACACAGTATCAGAAGAGGAACGTACGCTCGAGCAGCCGTCAATCTCGCAGATAAATATGTCCTTTCTTCTCTGGACAGCTCACTCAGTACAGGCTGCCATAATTCTGTAACACAACAGTGAATTCGTGAGATTTTCGCTGTCCTCAAGCTCAGCACAGCAGATACAAAAGACACACTTACTTGCGTCATCCGTGCTACGAACGACATCGTCAAGCGGCGGCATCACCTCGATGAATCCTGCGCTGGAAGTTGGGCCGGTACTTTTCACTTGACAAGAAATCTTCCCAATCCATTTGCGCCCGTTCAGTGCAACACGATAGGCAGCAACCTGCTCGAAGATCGAAAAGACGATAGCGGGCTCGAATGTTTTTGGCAGGTTCAAGTCTGCGCATAGCGTACTAGCAAACGTCTGCGCTGCGCTGTAGTCGTTCGATATGTCCCATTCGAATTGATCGCGAAGCTGCATGGACGGCATAACAAACCGATAACGTTAGTAAAATTAAAACTATATCGCAATCGAGTATTACCACGTACAGAGAATCCTTCAATGATGAGATCTAGGTAGATAGGGTATAGCTGCTCGCTCTTGTAATCGATGGTCATACAAGATGAGGTAAAAGTCAAAATTTGTCTCCGAATTGACTCAGCGATTGCATCCTATAAAAAAAATTAAAAAATTAAAACTCCTACAATCAAAGGGTGCAAGAGCAAGATACGTACTTTGAGCTTATCGCTCATCTTTTCGTCCTGAGCAATTTGCGTAGCTAGAACTTCCGGCGAACACGTATTCAAGGCGCTGTTGAAGAGAGATCAACACGCGGATGTTAGCTTGTCATGATCGATTCAACAATCACCGAATTCGAACTTACGCGTTGACGAGGAACGTATCCTGAAAGCGAACGCCATCCAAGTCGACGTCGAGACGAATAGGGCAGATAAGCTCCGGTTCGGCCAGTCGCTGCGGCTTCCGAACATCAAGTTGATGTGTCGTTGACCCTGTGTCTGCGTTATCCTTAGCAGCTTCCTCCTTCGGCGCCGCAGCCTTCAGTTTAGCACTCGAAGTATGCAGAGGTTGCACGATGACCCTCCGCTTCCGCTTTCGATTGCCCGTAGGCGGCTGCTCCACCTCCGCCGCTGCCTTCTGTAGAACACAGACCCATTCATCAGCATCTTGCATCTTCCTCCTCTATAACAACAGCACCAGACGAACCAATTGCGCAGGTGTAGCGTCTGCATGAATGATGCTCCTCCTGTCTCCCATGTTGCGTCCGAACTGCTCACAATACGCATAGCTAGCCGTCAATTTCCTGTCTTCCTGGTTCTATTAGGATCATCAGCACTCTCTGACCTGTGTAGGTGCTGTAGATCTCCTGTAGCTTCCATCTAGAGGCATGAGAGGCTTGGTGGTCGCGCTTTTGAGCGTCTGATGCGCCAGCGCCACGCGATACCTCATCAGCAGCTTGTCCACCGCCGTGTCTGCGATCTAGAATTCGTTGCACAGCAGTTAGAGCCCTCTAAACGGTCGATAAGCGCCATGTTGATGTTGGCGGACGTACGTCGGACGCTGCCTTGAGACGCCGCGACTCGGGCGACAGGTACGCCCGCAGCTGCTCCTCGGACCAGCCCAGCTGCATCGCCACCTTGTCGTCCGCCACGGCGTAGCGCTGCATAAAGAGCGCCAGGCGGTCGGCCGCCGAGTGCCAATCGCCCGATCCCCCACTCATTAGCTAGTCCTGTGGAGGGGAGCTCCTCGCTTGATACCCAATTTGGCGGAAGCGTTGGAAATGTGGCAGACACCACAAATCGAATTGGTGTGTGCAGTTGGTGTGGCGCTCAGAAGTTTTGATCAGAAATACCAAGTTTGTATGGTGGACTGTGAGTTTTGAGGAGTGAGGTAAGAATAAACGGGTTTTCGCGCCATGGATTTGAATGCATTGCAGCAGGGTTAAGCAAGAAAGGTGTCGTGGAGCAATGGAATATAGGACGCTTGTTGAGCTTTTTCCCTCAAAAACTGGCTGAATTTGGCATCGATCTATCTACATACACAGGTGTTTGGTCCACATAGGATCTCAAAACCGCTCGATGCCGATCTGACCAGGACACTCAATGAGTCATCATTGACAATGACGCTTGGACACCACGTCTCACGGATGTCGTGGACGTTTTGTGCAGTTCCGACGTTCATGGCTGCAAAAGACACACGCCAAAGATGTCAGCGAGTCGCTTCTCATATCGCTATCCTCCTATCATCACGGCGTACCTTGGTCATGCTCCCGTCTGATTGCTGTTCTTGTCCCTGTTCCTGACGCTGAGCGAGAGCCCTGCGGTTCTCCTGGCTCAGGAATACGAACGGCGAGCGAGGAGACCCCAGCGCGTCGAACGACAAAGAGCCCGGCACGATCGCATTCCGACGGCGAGCAGCGATCGACTGATGGAAACCTTCACGAAGCCCCGTTCTCGACGGCGCGAGCGTCGGCTCCGTCCACTGTGTACCGGCGTCGGTCTTTCCACGCGGCGAGTCCGGAATGCTGAAACCCATCCTCAATATACTTTCGCGTCGACGAGATGCTTCGAGCTGTCAAAATGCACCGTTATTCAGGACGCCAACGAGAGCGTGGTGTTTATATTCCACACACGATTGGAGTGAGCTTCCAGTCGCGTGTGAAATCGGGGAATGTGCTCGACAAAAGGTCCCTAGCTGTTCGAAAGACGGAAGAGACTTCCCTCCAATGCTTTCTAGCCGCATCAGATTGATGCCAAGTGCTCGGCTCCAAAATCTTATTCCTCCAACCCACCGCAACCCCGTCCAAACCGATCAAATGTAGCTAAAACAAACAAGCTTCCATTCAGTGCAACCCCACATCACTATGGCTCCCCGAGGTGTCGGCGCGCTGGATGCGCGTAAGGTGATTCTGCTGGGAATGGGGCTGATCTTTGTGGCCTACTTCGTTGTAGTGAATGTATTCTTCGACATGTCAGCGCAGAGACCGCACTTGGCGCAGCAGACGGACGATACGCATCAAACGCGTGAGTTCACGGACGAAATGGCTCAAGAGGGAGCTAAACCGGGCCAAAAGGCTGCAATCCCCGCGCCCACGAGGGCTTGGGAGCCCAAAACTGATCGCAAATACGTGTGGCTGGACGTGGCCATTGACAACGAGTACGTGGGCCGTGTTACGGCGGAATTGTACGCTGATATTGTGCCCAAAACGGTGGAGAACTTCCGAGCGTTAACCACGGGCGAGAAGGGCCCGGACTACGCGTTCAAGGGAAGCGTGTGCCATCGTATCCTCAAGAACTTCATTGTGCAGTGCGGAGACTTCACCACAGGTACAGGAACAGGAGGTCGCAGCATTTACGGCGGCAGATTCGACGACGAGCCCAATGGACTGAGACTCAAGCATTCCAAGCGATACATCCTGCAGATGGCCAATGCTGGGCCCAATACTAATGGCAGTCAGTTCTGCTTCATGCTTAATGCAGCGCCGCATCTTGATGGCAAGCACGTGGTGTTTGGAGAGGTGGTGGAGGGGTTTGAGGTCGTGGACAAGATGGAACAAGCTGGCGTCGAGAGAGATGGCATCCCACTGCAGCACAAGGTCAGCTTCACGGACGGAGGCGAGATTCTCTTCTAGATGGCAACTAAATTCGATGAAATGACACGGCACACAAAATAGTATATCTATTCTATTGCTTTCCTATGACAGATGACCCATAGCTTCTGCGAACTCGATGTAGTCTTGCATGGATTCCCTGGAAGATACAGGCGTGATGCCAGTTAGAGCTTCGTCCAAGTGACGCATGCACACTTCCTCAGCATCCAGGGACTCTCGAAGAGCGAGTAGCGCTGCTTCACGACAAAGATTCTAGGAAGAAAAGTCGAGTTAGCAAACCGGAAATTGCTTCAAGCAAATAGATCAGCTCGTACCTCAAGTTCAGCTCCGCTGAAATATGGTGAGCGCCTTGCCAAAGCAGCTAGATCGACATCATCGTTCAGTTGCATCGGACGCGAGTGAATCCGCAAGATGTCAACACGATCAGGTTCCGCCGGAAGATCTACGAACAGGATACGGTCGAACCGCCCAGGTCGCATGAGTGCTGCATCGATGCAAGCTGGACGATTCGTTGCACCGATGACCAGGAGTCCCTCAGCTGACTCAACTCCATCCATTTCATTGAGCATCGTGGAAAGCACACGCATAGCGGTAGAGGTTCCTCCCTCTCCGCCTCCGGATCCATCAAACTCTCGCTTGGCAACCATCACATCGATTTCGTCGAAGAAGATAATGGCAGGAAGAGCTGCACGCGCGTCGCGGAAGACTTGACGCACCGCAGCTTCTGCGTCGCCAAAGAACGGCGAAAACACCTGAGCTGCCGATAGCGACAGGAATGTGGCTCCACTCGAGTGAGCCGCTGCACGCACGATGGAGCTTTTACTGCATCCTGGTGGACCATAAAGTAACACACCGCGGGGTGGCTTGACACCTAGCCGGGCGAAGGTCTGCGGATACTTGATGGGCCACTCGAGTGCCTGCTGCAGAGCGAGCTTAGTCTCTGCCTGACCACCAATGCTATCCCAGCCTTGTCGTTCAAAGTCCTTACTGTGACAGTAAAATAAAACACCGTCAGTACAGTTACTACGCGCGAATAGCAAACAATACTTACGTAAACCCACTGGCGCCACGAAGAGCTGACGGTACGATGGTCTGCATAGCTTGGTCAAAGTCGGCCATGGTCACTTCAAAGGCTTGTACCTTTTCATCCTTGTCACCACGCGACACAGATGTGAAGGAACGTTTTCCATCGCCGCCTAATAGAAAACTGAAATACTCCAGATCTGACTGCCGTAGATGCTCGCTATCTCCAGAAGTGCCTGAATCTTGTTGGTTGTTTTGCTTAGCGAGAAACCACAGCGGAATAATGGCAGCTGGGTTCGCGCGCCAAGCTCGACCCGCGACAACGACACCAAGTGCTGACGATGCGTTCTGCGCTGTACTGAGAGGCTCGACTCGGTGCTTCCAGTCTGCCCACCATTGCTCTAGGTCACGATCTCGAGAAAGAGCTACAAGCTGCTGCGTCGATGCCACCATAGCAGCTTCACGACACAGAGCGGCGATATCAGCGCCAACGTAGCCAACAGCCTTCGCGGCTAATGTGTCGAGGAAGGTATCCCGCTGCTGCTCAGCCTCCTCGATTGATCCATTGCTGAGAGCGTAGGGTGTTCGGTTAAGATGCACCTCGAAAATCTTCTTGCGCAATGCTGTATTTGGTGGAGCGACGAAGATTTCGCGGTCGAATCGTCCAGGGCGACGTAGCGCTGGGTCGATAGAGTTTGGCAGGTTCGTGGCAGCGGCAACAACTACATTTTCACGCGAGAGACCGCCCTCCACACCGTCTAATAGCGTCAGTAACTGGGCTACAATACGGCTGTGTGACGATGAGGCCCCTCCACCTGCAGCTTCACGCTTGGGACAGAGAGCATCAAGCTCGTCGATAAAGATGACGCTAGCAGCATGACGAGCACTGCGAACATGAGCCACCGCTGCATCAAATGTGTCACGCAGAGCCTGCTCAGCATCACCGCGGCCGCTAGTCATAATTTCGGATCCGTTGATGACCTGCAGATTCAGATCCAGCGTTGCTCCAGATGTATCCTTCACCTGGCGACATTCGTGCACTACCGACCGCACAAGCAGCGTCTTGCCTACGCCAGGAGGCCCACACAACAACACACCCTTGGGAAATTCCACACCTAACTCCAAACGCAGTCGCGGGTGCGCCACTGGCAGTAAAATCAACTCTCGCAGGGCAGCTCGTTCGTCTTCCATGCCTCCTACCTTCACTCCCTTGTCCTGCTGTGCAGTTGGACCTGTCGCCACTGAGTCTTCAATTTCATTTCCATCTTCTTCACCAGCTTTTCCTGGCTCCGTCAACGTTACACGAGTACCAGACGTGACCCGTACCAAGGGTGCAGTAGGGTAAGTCGACACAACTCTGAAAGTCATCGCCTGTTTCAGTTTCGCATCTCCCACACCTCTGCTCTCCGCCACAAGACCAGCCAACGTCGGCAGCTCCACTCTGGCACCTGCGCGCACCACGAAGTTTCGCTGTAATGTTTGTTGCAGCAACGAGCGAGTGTCCGCGTCACGCAGCAATTGAGACTTTGACGACGAGAGCAACTCCAGCGTCACGGCCGCAGCGGTGCGCACAGCTGGACGAGATATCCACAGCAGCTCACGACCCTGTACTATATCACTAATATTCGTATCGTTCTTATGAGCAAGTAGAGATGCCTGCAACTCACTGAAAGCCCGTGAATCGCGTCGTAGCGTCACGGATGCATCCACCTGTGGGTGTTGGCTGGTGTTTGAGCCGTCTCCAGAGCTCAGCGCGACGCGACAGACGGCGAAACGAGCATCACCAATGTTGCAAAGCGCATATTGACCAGATCCACGAGGGCGAAATCGTAGAACCGCCGGGGAGATACGGCAGCGGCATGTGAAGTGCACGCCGATGGCGGCATCTTCGCAGTGGCCATCGATTGTCATTATTGATCAAATAGGCATTGTTTTGGAAACCCGGGGGATTTTTGTGCCGAATGGCGCGTCCCGCGGGAATGAAGTCAAAAATTTCAGATACTTCATACCACAAATTTTGATTCAACCAAAAAAGTGCACACTCATTCCGTCCACTTTTGATTCTGTTTCACTATTGTGGACAGAAAGAGTATGCACTTTTTTTCGGAAACGCGTTTTTGAAGCTTGCACTTTTTTGCACATTAGATTTGAAAACTGAATCTCTGTAATCCATTATTTAAGGGCCTTCAGAACGAATTAAGCCCTTATTAAGGTCGGACAAGAAAAAGCTACTACTTCTTCGTAGATTACCATATTTTTTTCATCTTTTTATAAAACAAAAAGATGAAAAAATCGAATTATTTGAACGAGATAATTTTTTGACAGGCTTTGATTGCCCGGAAACTACTTCGAGTTTTTTTTAGCATTGGAAGGGCTCAAAATGAAGCACAAATGCCGTAGAGTATCGTGTTGTGCTTCCCTGAAAAACGTCAAATTAGCGATAATGATACTTTTGAAAAATTGGTCTCAGCATAAACATTGATCTCAGCATATTAGGACCGTCCGGTAGGGTGGTAGCCAGGGTTGTAAACGAGTGTTTTGTTTGTTAATGGAACAATGGAATAATGGGGCAACCCATCCACCCCATTTTGCCAAACAATGAAATATAGATATTAATTTTATTTAAGAGGAAAAAGTAGTGCGAAGCAACTCCTCTGCAGCCTGGATACAGTATCAGGCCAACTGGCGTCTCAGGGCCACACGCGCTAGAAGACCAAGCGGACGTTAGTGTTAGGATATTATTGTACATATAAGTAGTCACCTACCGCGAATTCGACGGCTTGTACGGGTCGGTCGCTCGCGTTTCAACGTGCGGCGGCTGCCTCTAGTCGATTGATGACCCCACACGGATTCAGCATATTCGCGCTCGAATTCAGCGATGGCTTGCCATGAAATATCCTTTTGTGGTATCCACTGCAACTAATCGAAATCTTTCCCACTCAACTAGGAAGAAGACGACGGCGTTTATATGCCGCTTCGCCCACAGACGTTTAATGGCATACTCGTCTCCAACAGAGCTTCCGCCCGCAATTTGACCTCCACGGACGATGAAGTTTGTGCCCCCCACCGTCACTGTCACTGTCTTCACTGTCCGCTCTGGCACCCCTGGCAGCTGGCAGTTGTTAAGCAAATCGTCCGCCGATGCGCTCGAAGCTAGCCGCGTGGCGCTGTCGGGGATTAATGGCGACCATGGCTGTAGAGACGCTTGAATTTGGTGATGAAAGTTTACAAGTGAGGTACTTTTGCTTTCGGCTTCACGCATAAGAGCTTCAAGACGCTAACTATTTTTGAAAACAGTCAATACTAAAACATATAATAAACTCTATAATATATATTATTAAGTTTTATTTTCTCCCGCTGCGATTTTTTTAGTGCTGTGAATACTTTATAACCCACTAAAACGCATATATTTTGGGATATTAAAAGTGGTCGCTCTATTGGTAGGTGGTCGACCCAAATAGCCTTCATTTGGTCCCATATCTGTTTTCCAAGAAATGAATTGTTTCGTGGAAACCAACAGTAGCCAACTCGTAGTGCGCATATATATATGAGCTTGGAACGGCAACTTCAACCAATTTAAAAGAATTCATCACGCTCTAGTGTGAACGAATAGAAAACCCCCGATAGAAGCGAACTACTACTCCTGTAGATGATAACTATCGGTGCCGTTTGTCAAATACCTCACCACTCTTTATTTTATGGTGATTCTAGCAATATCACTTGGATTCCTCGTTAAGAGATCAGAAAGGCATATGTATTACCAGAGTTATTGCCGAATCAGCACTACACTAAGTTGTAGTGCGATTTTTGGCACTAGCTCTACCTTTAGTAATACTCGAAGTCGCTGTCCTCGTTGCTGCTATCTTCGTCCTCGCTAGCGTCAGCTAAGACGTCGATCATCTCGTAGAACGCCATGTCCTCGTTATCAAAGTTCTTCGCGTTGAATAACAGGAAGACGAGTTTCTCGACAGACGCGTCTTGAAGGCGGTTCCGAGCCTGAGACTGAACAAATTTGTGCGCTGAGAAGTTACGCTCGGCAGCAGCACTTGAGCAGCTTGCTGAAAACACTGTCTGTGCGATGTCGCGCCACAGAGGGAACTGCGAACGGCCATTCCAATACTGGAAGACGGACAGCTTTTTCTTGTGAACCAACGTGACTTCAACCGACTGTTTGGCCGCTGTTCCGAGATACTTGAGCAGCTCCAACAAAACTGCCTCTTCTTGGTTGCTTCCGTGCCACTAAGTGATGAAGCTTTGAACTTGCTTTCGCGTGCCGTCATCCATGTTTTGCTTCACGAAGTCCTTGGCAACCACTGTGTCGTAATCATGGCGTCTCTTAGCCTTCTGCTCTTTGTTGCGCCCCCAAAGAAAATTCCTTGAAGTGGCGAAAGCGTGGAAGATCTTTTCAGATCGGTGAACCGACGCAAAGCATCTTTCAATAGTCCCCCAACGCGTGTCGGCCGGAAGAACCAAAGCCGGCTTCCCTTCCATGTGCTGGAGTCGCTATAGCTCGTACTACAGCTGCTGATTCTTCTTGAAGAAACGCGCCAGCTTACGGCAGTTTTCCTCAAGCTTTCCCAACCAAGGCAAGCGCTGGACGAGATCCTTTACAGTCAGGTGCAGCGCGTGGGAAATGCATCCGTGAAAAAATATCTTCGGGTGTTTTTGCTGCAGCTTCGACCAAACCAACTGGTTTGTAGCGGTGTTGTCCGTCACGACTGCAGCCACCGTCACGAACGAAAGCTTGGCCATCACGCGCTCAATATCCGAAGCCAGGTACGGCGCGTCATGTGAATCCGATCCTGAGTACACCGATTCGAAAAACACCGTCATGTCTTCGAAGGCCAAAACGTAGTTGATCCCAGCCTTACCGTTGATGTCGGTCCACGTATCGGTGACCACAGTGCAACGCCAGTTAGCGATCTTCAGCATCATCTTGGAGCGGAAATCGTCGTAACAGACGTTAAGAAGATCACCGGCCAACTGCTGTCTTGTCGGAACAATATCCGACGGAGTAAGAAGATGCAGCGCAGCAGCCAACGTATGGCGTGCCGCCTTGTTGTACGTCATCCCCGTAGAGTTGAACCACATGGCGAATAGCTTATGGAACTCGCGAACCTTCGCCGGGGTCATGGCGGGACGAAACACCGAGGTGATGAGTGGAGTATTAAGACGCTTGGAGCACTTCTTTTCGAAGTGGTAGCGGACGCGCTCGACATGAGTCTTTCCAGAGGTGTGAATGATCTTCTCGCACTTCAAGCACGATACGATGCCGTCTTCAACCAGCACTTCATCCCAGATGGGGTCTTGGGGGCGACCACCACGACGGTCAGGTGGCAGGGGGTCTACAACTGGTTGCTGGGAACCAGATGTCGAGGACGAAGGAGAAGGGGGCGAGAGAGAGCTCATCGTAGGCGAGCGGGCGTTGCAGCTGGAGAGGCGAGCGTTGGGAGGTAGGAATCAAAATCCAAAGTAAGCAAAGTTCTGAAGTTTACAAGATAAAGTACTTGGCTTGGCAAACCCCTTCTCGTTCTCCACGGCCAACCATTTGGATTTTTCTAACAATTTGTATTATTCCTCCTTTTTTACCCATCCACCCGTAAAAAGGTAATTACCCGCCCTTATTTTTGTAAAAACAAGGGTTTTTAACAACGCCACTGGTAGTGTTTTACCCTTCGGTAGCGCGGTCGGTTATAAAAGGAGTAAAATTGTGGTAGCGCGCGCTACCACGCAACGACTCAAGCGGTGTCGCGGCTGCGCACGCAACCAGGGCCCTCGGTGGCCTTCGAGAGCGATGATTGGTTAACAAAAATAGCCAAACCCACACGGCAACACTCCAACAACGGATGAAGCCAAAATAGAGGAACTTGAGGGGTTTCACGGCTGCCCGAGGTCCAGCAGCTCAGCCCGTCACTATCACAATCAAAACGACTTCGGAGAAGAACAGGCGATTGATGTCGGAGGACACACAAGATGTGCGCGCGTTAGGAATGACTGCGCTGTTGACGTCAAAGCTTCCGGTCAGTAGTGTGGCGTCCATGGCAGATGTGTTGTCAGCATCGCCCCCTCAAGACGAGCAAGCTTTGGGTGTATCCACTCTACCAGCAAGCGACCGTTCGTTTGAGACAGTGACGCTCGAGGACGTCGTTGTTGGTGACGAGGAGTACGGGCATCAGGGAGTGATGCTTGAACAGAAGACAGCAGTATCTGTCAAAGGCATCGCTGTTGGTCAAATACGACATGGAGAGCTACGTGCTATTTGCAAAGCTGTTGCGGTTCCCGGGTACAAGAGTAAATAGAAGGCAACCATAGCACACTTGATAGCACTGAAGAAACTCAACGAAGTGGTGTACGACAACTTGTTCAGCCCTCCATCAAAGAAAGCCAGAGCACCTAACAAGCAAACACAATGCCAGTTTCGGCTCCTCAACCTCCACTTTTCTGATTCTTTTGCAGAGCGTTTTTTTCTGGCTTGGTGACATCTCGAATCGTCAGGATCTTGCCGCTCGCATTTTGAAACAGACTGCATTTTGGAGTGATGTACAGGAAGCTTTTCGCAACACTGATGACGATCACGTCGGCAGACTACAATTCAGTCACTTTGCTCTGAATGACATGGACATTGATCCCTCTGTTGTTGTACTACATGGGTGAATTTTGTTTTGAGAAGCATCTATGTAGATACGGCCAAAGGCTACAAAGATGCTCTTCGACTCTTCACCACTTCAGGCAACTACCAACCTGAATTTTATCACTTCTGTGGTGGCCGACTGGATGTTCGCCATCTACATCTACATCTTGCTCATCATCCCAGGCTCACCGGGCACGTACAAGCTGACCTTCCTGACCGTGCCTTTTTGACAGCGAGTCAAAGATACCATCTTCCACACCTGCAAAGCCAGAGAGAAAAGCAAAGTCGAGTGATTCGTCAGTAGCGGAAGCTATTTCTGAATATGTCCATAACAGACAATGCAATGCAGAAGCTCCTTTTATTGCAAAAGCGTGACACGCGAAGACGCCAAAGATATATGCGAGCAGAGGAAAGCAGAACATGAAATGTCGCTGCTTCGTTTTCAAAAGTGGGCGAGACCTGCTGACCGTATTCGTGCCCTGTGACGTGAGATACAACAGGAAGACGATCCTGAGTGTGTTGCAGACCTTTGAGATGACATTGAGCACCTAAAGCGTAAGAAGGATGCATTCAACTTCAGTTTGGCTCGTCTTTCGGCGCCCCAGCAGTTGATGCATGAGACATATTGAAGATGTTAGCAATGAGGAGCTAGATAAATCTTTCTACGTTTAACGTTTCCGCTTCTTCCGCGATAGATTATATTGCGGCCTAGCTAGTGCATGATCCTTGATGTGCCAGACTAGACGATCTTGAATGACGGACACGCCTGGGCTTTGAATTAAGATCGTGTCGCTTGGTAGATACCCTTTGTCGTGAGCACTCCCACTCGAAAGAGGCTGCACTGAATCAGTTGTAATTGCATCGGGCCTCTAATTAATCACATAGTTTTGCAGTCTACCGGCCGTCATTACCACTCGTCCAACATTAAGAAGCTTCAGCTGAAGTGGACGGCGCAAAATTTGCCATTTCGTAGTCAGCAAAGCAAACTCCTACTCTATCTGGATCCGCAGTTGACTAACGAAGAAATTGTAGGCGTCGTTGTGAGGATTGTCACAACGGGACCCCATACCCTGTTGCTCGTAACAAGCTATTTCATTGCTGCCTGGTTTGAGGAAGCTATGATGTCTTCTTTTTTGCCATTTTATTTTAGAAGTTTACTTATCTAAGCGCATGCATTGTAGGACTTACGAAGGTATTTTCTTCGTCATCAATCTAAGTCCAGTGAATTGTGGATAGGAACTAGTTTCAGCCTCTTTTCTGCTTCTTGATTCCGTGCACCGTAAAGAGACCGCACAATACCTGGTGGTAGGTACCAGTACTGGGAGTACTCCGCAGAAATAGCCCAACCATGGTGATCATATCCCAATCCAGAACGCAGCGCTATATTGTAGACGAGATTCGGAGTTTTTCCTATCTTGAATCATGGTCGGTATTTCGCCTTCGTCATAGTATAGATCAGGGCTGTCGCTATCCACCGAGTCAATTGATATCAGGAAACGTTGTTTAGTGGCAGGCATGCCTACCGCCTATGGGCCTGACATCAGTGATTTTCCCCATGGAGGACGAAGAAGGCTCCTCCTCAATCGCCGACTCCCAGTCGGTCGTAGACACGCATGACTCGCTTACAGGGTAGCGCCGATCGCGCGAAGAAGATCCGAACGCTTCAAGCCCAAAGCTTTCGCGTAATGAAGGAGGAGAGAAGGCACCAACACCGGTGACGCCTTCTTCTCCGCGTTTTGTCCCTACAGAACGCGCTCCGTGGATGCCAAGTGCATCTGCAATCGCTTCCAGGTTCGGTGCGACTTCGCTACCGAACCAGATCCCGCTGTACGTGTGCAGCGCCATCAATGATGACGCTGAGGCCGCCGCGCAGCATTTTGATCCGATGACGAATCAAAGGCGCGACTATTACATCGGACTCTTCCATGAGCTCCGAAGACACGTGTCGAAGAAGACTTCGCGCAAAAGCAAAGTGCCCGAATGGATGGGTCTTGGAACGCCTTTGTTGAGAACTTCAACAGAGACGGAGACGCGAGAGCGTACCGCGCCCGTATTACTGCGGCACAACAGCGCTTCGAGACTTCTTCGAGGTGTCACATGATTGATCGCCTCCATTATGAAGCTATGGAGGCGGGTATTCCGTGCGCACTCCCCTTTGGAACTGCGTGTCCGCACTGCCAACTTGGGACAGAGCGTCTCTCCGAGCGAGACCTTACCGGGTACACGACTGTACGTGTACCTGCTCAGCTGCGTGATCTCCGCGTTCAACTTGAACGTCGTGATGAACGTCATGACACTTATGGTGTCGCAGCGCTCGTACAGACGTTACGCCTGCACCCCGTGTTGGGCTTCGTACGCCCTCACCATAGGAAATCCTCTCCAACGAATCCGAAGACGAGCCTGATCTCGGTTCGTCTTCCGGGGTTTATAGCCCACGATTCGCTCAACTATCCAGCGAGTCGAACCGCGTGCGTCGCGCAGTGGTGGCGGCGAGGGCGGAAAGATACCCTCCGTACGGGTTGACGGTGACTCTCGCGCTCTGTATGATCGTGTAGCCGCCCTGGAACAGTTCCAGAGCGCGGAGTTGTTTTGCCCACTGCTGCAGGAGCAGCGCTACTAAAGGGCGCAGATCGTGGAGGCCGCGCAGACCGCGTTGAGCAAGCAAGTGGCACTTGGATCACAGGTCGCGAAGCGACCGCGTTGCCGCGCTCGAGAAGCTGGCTTACGCCGGTTCGTCGTTCTCCTCGAGCCATCAAGACTAGGTGGCTCGTGTTGTGTGTACGGCTTCAGCCGCCCGACGTCAAATGTCGGATGGAGCCGCATGCTGGACCGTATGTCCAACGTGTATGCGTTACCATGCCGTATAAGCACTGTCAGCGGACCGATGAAGCGCGGAGCAAGCTTACTTGCTCCGAAATCTGAAACTGCATGTCTAGGCAGGTTCTGTGTAGCTAACAGAACTAATGATTCCTTTTTGAATTCATTTGTGTTTCCCCTGCCAACATTGTCAGCGTTCAGCTTCTGTCGATCCACAGAAGCTGCTATCGCGTCCTGGACAAACCGTATTGCGGCTTGTCGGCGCTGGACAAAGTCCATTACTTGCGTGCTGA
Source organism: Phytophthora cactorum (assembly GCA_016864655.1). Taxonomy (NCBI): domain Eukaryota; phylum Oomycota; class Peronosporomycetes; order Peronosporales; family Peronosporaceae; genus Phytophthora; species Phytophthora cactorum. The sequence continues at coordinate 426,983 of NHQK01000004.1, forward strand.
ATGGTTTGTTCAGCACGGCGTTCGTTCCCGCAGCAGACCGGCCTGTGCGCTGTCTGTGCCCTGCACAGTCCCGTAGTTCTTGTTCGTCGTCTCGTTCCGGGAACGAGACGCAGCTTGTCTTCGTGTCGTCACCTCTGATACTGGGTCGGTATCAGCGCTCTTCTGCGGTTGTTCGGATGCAACCGTAGATCCTCCCCTACTTAAGGAGGAAGCCACCGTTCCGAGCATGCTCGGAAGGCGTGGATGCCGCATAAAATTTGCCTTGAACGGTGTATGCCCCGTCGAGGCATGCACCGAGTTGTTGATGGCAAACTCTGCCATCAGGAAGGCAGTCGCTCCATTGCTGGAACAAGTGTGCGTAGCTCTTCAACAGGTCGCCGAGCACGCGATTCAAGCGCTCGGTTTACCATCCGTCTGCGGATGGTCCGCAGTCGACATCGCCAATTGTGTATCAAGACGTGTAACACTTCTTGCCAGAACCGCGCTATGAAGCGTGGCTCACGGTCCGACACAATGTCGAGCAGCATGCCATGGTGTTTGAATACCATGTCTACAAACAACCGTGCTGTTTGTACGGCTGTAACTTCAGCCGATACTGCAGCAAGATGCACCACCTTGCTGAATCGGTCAACAAAGACGACGACACCAGTCCTCCGCTTACTGTCAGGCGGAAGACCACAGATAAAGTCCATAGATATGGACTGCCAACACTCCGACGGTGTCGGAAGTGATTGAAGTGGAGCCTGCGAAATAACAGGGGGCTTCACGCGTTGACACACCTCACAAGCCCGTACGTACTTGCGCACCCACTTGTACTGGTGATTCCAGTAGAAGTCATGCGTAAGAAGCACGTATGTCTTCTCACGACCAGGATGCCCTGCCGTAGGGGCATCGTGGTACTCGTACATGATCCGCACCCGCAGATCATAGTCGTTTGGCACGAATGCGAATCACATCGTCGTCCACTGCGTTGTATAGCAGCAGTCCTTCGTGCACACGATAACGATGTGCACGAGCTCGAACGTGTGGTGCCAACTTCCGACGCGCCTCGTCGGAAGGTGCTGAGGCGTGGCTCAGCAACTGCTTCGCGTCTGCGTCACTCGCATACGCGGCCTTCACGTCGTCGATCAACGACGACGACGGAGCACTCACACGCTCGACGCCAATCCGATTGGCGTCGGCTGTCTTCACAGCATAATCTGGCCGACGTGACAACGCGTCGGCCACGACGTTCAACCTTTTTTCCGGGTTTGTACTCAACCCGGAAGTCGTACTCTGCGAGGAACGACAACCATCTCGCCATCCGTTGCGAGATGTGCGGCGACTTCACTGCAGTTCACAGTGAACCGTGGTCGGTGTAGACCACGAACAGCCCACTTCCAAGAAAGTACACTCGGAACTTCGCGAGTGCATACTTCATGACAAGGAGTTCCTTCTCATGTACGGGATAGTTACGCCCAGCTGGCTTCAGCTGACGCGACCGGTAGTGGACCACACGATCACGACCCTCGTGCTCGTGCTGCATCAACGCGCATGCGATCGCAAAGTCGGACGCGTCACACACGACGTGGAACGGACGATCTTGGTCAGCCACTGCCTAGATTGGCGCTTCTGTCAAGCCTTGCTTGACTGCATCGAAGGCCTGCTGACACTCAGCAGCCCATTTCCACTCAGCTTCCTTCTTTAGACGCTGCGACAGTGGGCGAAGCTTGCCCGCGTAGTTCTCAATGTACTTGCACAAGTACGTTGCAAGTCCATGGAACTGCCTCAGTTCTTTGACATTGGATAGCGTAAGCCATTCACTTATCAATTTGACCTTCTCTATACACCGTTCTTCCCGACGAGACACCCAAGAATGGGCAACTCGCTCGCCCGAAGATTCTCCTCTTCAGGTTTGCATAGAGCTTAGAATCGCGCACCGAGCGCAATAGGTGCGCCACGCATCTATTGAACGTAGCAGGGGCGCTCTTCAGTCCATGTGGCATTACGAGCCACTCCCAAAGCATAGCGCTTGGAGTGCTCACCGCCGTGAGAGTGATGTCCCTCTCACGCATCAGGATCTGATAGAACCCGTCGCGCAGATCAAGAGCACTGTAGATGGTGCTCCTGGCCATCAAATCAATGATCAGATCTTTTCGTGGTATCGGCGTCTGAGCCGGTATCGTCGCATCGTTCAGCTTGTTATACGCATGGACGATGCGCCATCCGCCCTGTGGCTTCTTGACACAGAACGTTGGTGCGCTGTGCGGGGACTTCGATTCCCGCACTTGCCCTGCCTGACGACGACTCCCGAAGAAGTCGTCGATCGCCTTCACTTGATCTGGCGGCAGTGGCCACTGCCGCGTCACACAGTACTTTGTGCCCGGCACGAGGTCAATCTCGTGCTGTATTCCCTTGTCCTGCGGAAGCTCCGCAGGAATCTCGTCCGGGAGCACATCCTTGTGTTCCCGCAGAACATCGAAGAAGGGACTCGCTTTTGGAAAATCCCAGCTCTGCTCGTCGAAGTGCTCCTTCATCGTCTTCGCCCTGAGAGTGTCCTCACTCTCAGTGGTACTCGCAGCGTAGAGTTGCCTCAACTCCCCCCGCTTCGCTCTTCATTATTTCGAGATCCGAAAGGATGCACATCTGTTCGATGCGTCCATCGTACAGGTCCTTCGTGAAGTGCATCCAGCTCATGACTAGAAGCAACGTCAACTCCGACGCACTCGTCGGAGGATTCTCCAATTGCATTGACCGGTACTAACGACCAGTACGCATCCTTGTCAAGACGTTCAACGTCTCGACACTCGACGTCGTGTCCGATGTCTGCCCGGCAGACATCTCTTGTAGCATCTCGGTCCCGGACGAGACTTGCGCAGCTTGTGTCGCTTGCGCCGTCTTTTCTTCTTGCGAGCCCGGCTTCACTTGTTCCTCGTCCAGACCGGGCCTTGGTCGGGTTCCCGTTAATTTCGTAACCGTCGGTGGATTCTTTCCGCGGACGCGCATAATCAAGTCCGGCTTGAATATTTCGCTTCGTCGTGCAGCTCGGCTGCACGCGAACACGCAAGCTTATCCGGTGTTGGACGTTTGCAACCGCAAACACTGCTTGTCGCGTCATCAACTCCCGGGGTTGATGCGCTGTTGACACCTCGACGCTTGCGGCGGAGCCTTCCGTGAGTTATTGAACCAATCACGGCCATGTCAACTCCCGGAGCTGACACGCCGACTTCATAGCTACTGCTTGTAGCTGTCGTCTATTGCATACTCGATGCATCAGTTCCCGGAACTGATGCGCCATCTTCACAGACACAATCTATGACCGGAAACCTTCCGAATCCGATGTGTCAACTCCCGGAGTTGACGCGCCATCGTCGTCTCGACCTTTCGTGGTGGAGACTCGTCGCAAATCAGATCCAATCAGATTCTGGTTTGACTCGCATTCAAGGCCTCTCTCAGTCGTTGCGACTTGTGCTTGGGCACTGGAGGCAACAGCGTTTGGCTGCTGCCTCAACGGGATGATCGGGTGCACCTTGCGGTGCACGCACTACACTGACAGGGCCATCGCTCTCTGCCGCGTTGCGACTGAAGCGTACAAGCGTACGCTTCTCCCAATTGATCACTGGATCATGCCGTGCAAGCCATGGTATACCCAACACTAAATCAAACTTATCGGCTAGGTCTAAGACGATAGGGTTCTCGACAAACATCCGGAGTTTGTACGAGAAGCGCACGCGTACGACGCGCTTCTCAGCTCTCACGGTGGCACCCGTTGCCAACCGCACTTTCAACACACTTCGGTAGACTTTGCTGTCGAACAAAGTTGTTCGACGCACCTGAGCCTACCACCGCACGAAGAGAGTCCTCTCTCTTTGACCTTATTTTCAGGATGACAAGATTTGGCTTGTCATCTGGCTTCTTGCAGTGAGAGTCTCTCTCACTGGGGGCTGCAGTCTTCAGTGTCGCGTGTCCGTTGTAGACGCGCGTGACTGCACTACCAGTAGGGCGCCCCGCGCCTACTGGTTTCGCGCGTTTTTTTATTGATCGCGGCGATGCCCGGCATCGCCACGTCGGCCCCCGGCCTTGTGCACGGTTGCTGTGCACTCACGCGCAAAGTGTCCGGTGTATCTGCATCGAAAACAGCGCACGCTACTGTGGTCCCGCTGCTGGTGACCAGCAGCCGTAGCGTTCGAGAGGTCCATAGCTTCCGGACCTCCCGTTCTTATCACCGGACGTGCCATCCTCGGCACGTTCACATGCAATTTAGCCTGTCGCAGGCTAAATTCCTCTTTCATGGCAAGGGTGATCGCAGCTTCGAGAGTACTTGGGTACTCTCGGAAGAGATAGGTCTTGACGGGACCATTCCTCAAGCCTTTCATGAACGTGACGACCTTGGTCGCCTCGTCCATCGGGTTGGTCACGATGTTCGAGACCAAGTACCGCGCACGTTGGGCGTAAGCATGAACGTCATGCTTACCTTGCTGCAGGTCGAGGAACTCAGCCCTTGACCGGAACTCGTTCTTAGGAGGCTCAAACGCTTGTCTGAGCTCCTCCTTGAACTTCGCATACGTGCCGAAGCACGTAGCGTCCGTGAGCCGGCGTCCATACGCCCAGCTCCTCGCTCATCCGCCAAGACATGACATGACATGGCGAACGCAACCTTCGACGGATCGTCGAAGATGCGTCGAGCTGCAATGGCAGTGTCGACCTCGACAAGCCATCGGAGAAGAGGCTCTCCCTCTTTTCCCACATAGTTGCTCACGTGCAGTTTCAATGACTGCACGCGCGGTGTCGTCCCGGACGACGCCGTCGTAGTCGTAGCGGCAGCAGCATCTCGCTGCTCCTTGACTATGAAGCCCAGAGCAACACCGTGTTACTCTGTCGGTGACAACGTCCGTAGCATCGTCGCTACGGCCGCCTCCCCAATGACTGTTGCCAGTCTTTGGAGAGCTTCCCACTCTGGACCCGACAGGTGGGGGCAGTCTGCACGCGCAATGTGCGTTGCAGACTCGCTCGGGCCACGCATGGACGGATTACCGTCCATGGGCTGGTTCTCGGCCCCTTGTTCGTATTCCATACGAACAAGTCAAGTAGTCGGTCGTTGGACGGACTACAAAGTGCTACCAGGTGTAATGGGCCAACTCGGTGCCCACTACTTCGGCTTACACGTTAGCGCACGTGTACGAGGAAGCGTAGTTTGCTTAAACTTAGATTAACTATACTTTCGTCCGAAAGTATAGATTTACTAAAACAAGAAAAGCTAAAAGCCGTTTTGGATTAAAATGAGAACTGTTATTTATGATTTATGTCTGGCCTGGGTTTTCTCCTAAAACTGATATCCTTTATGAGAGGTATTCTGCCATCCGATGGCTGTCAGAACCCTGCTAATATAATTGGGAGAAAGGTATGCTTATCCTATACAACTAACGTAGTTTGCTGTCCTTCTGTAGTTTGTCCGTCGCCGCAATGACGGTATAAACAATTCGGATTGGCCAAAACTTGCTGCCGAGCGAAGCGACGGCGGCCCCCATTGGCTAAAATAGGATTATGTTGTTACGTCGACAACTTTATGTAGAGTACATGGTACATATGTTGAACATAGAATGGTTTTTCTAGGCTATCCACAGACAGTTGTTGCCGAGCGAAGCAAAGGCGACATTTACAAAAGTACGGTTTTTAGAGATCTTATCGCCCTTTGCTGGCGCACTAGAAATGTGTTGCCACGAACTTCGCGCTTCCTAGGACGCTGGGAGGGTATACAGTTGGTTATCCACAGATAGTTTGTTACCAAGCGAAGCAAAGGCGACATTTATAAAAGTAAAACTTAGAGATCTTATCGCATATTGAATGGCGCACTAGGAATGTATTAGGTACCGCGATACTTTCTGCTTCCTAGGACGCTGGGAGGCCCGGAACACATTTTTCAAGGGTTAATAGCATTGCTTCCAAGTAAAACAGGAGAGTTATACGTTTTGTCATTGCATGTTATAAAATAATAAGGTAGGTTCGGTACAAAGCGAAGCAACGGGTGCTGATATCGACACGTGTAGACATAATATAATGCGACTAGCTGCTGTTTTTAAACGGAGTGTTTCTTTGAGATACAACGCTTGGCGGTCAGATTGACTTTATTAATAAAATCTGTTGGTAGCTTTACAGGTTACTTCGTAGTAGATGAGAACGTTGCGTACCAATACAGAGAAAACGACTTCGAAGTAGTTAGTTCGCGCCAAAAAACGAGAATTTCACACTGTGCTGACAATTAAGATGTCACGTCAAGAAAGTTACAGCGCAGTAGCTACTATAGCGAAGCGAAGGCGGTCTTTAATAAATAATTTGATATATTAAATAGTTGCTAACATGTATTAGTAAGTTGTTTTTAATGCGGTCGACACATCACAATGCGCCGCAAGAATAATACTGCTACAGCTATGAGAGAATATACTTTTGGCAGCACCCGTTAAGCTTTTTATTCCCGTCAAATTGTATTTTGAGCAAATGAAGTTTTGACAGAACCCGTTGGGTTCACTTGGAAGCTCGATAAAAAGAAGCTGATATAGGTGTAGAAATGCATTCGAGGTTAAATATCCCAAGTTTCTTGAGATTGTAAAAATAATCATGTGGTAGCGTTGTTTGGGATCAAGGATAAGAACGTTGTGCTCAGAGAAAACTAGAATGGTTTTGTATCGCATAGATAGAGATCCCAGTGTCGCCTCAAAAATAGTTATTGGGTTAATGTGGAACACCAACGATATTATAAATCCATAACTCTAAATTGTTTTAGCTTTCCTACAGTAACAAAAAGTGTAGCCGTTACTCTAGACCATCAAGAACTCGATTAATCAGACTAATTGTGCACATTGTTATGGATGCATTATGGAAGAGAATCGTCGCTGTTGGCTCAAAGATGATCAGTGTGAGAGAAGTAGTATCATAATATATCCTATTCAGATCGTTTTAGTTTTTTTATATCGAGCTGGCTTGCGCATGCACTACGTACTGATTGAACTACCCAGGTACTCACTCATCGACTACTAGTATGGATCAGACTAACTGAAGCCCTAGACTAAATAGGAGTCCAGTCTGATTACACATACCAAGAACACCAGAGTAACCGTATCCCTCCTATAAGTAACGTTTGTAAATGCTAGGCCTACAGCTCCAAACAAAGTGTTCCATGGCTTTGGTCTACACCGTGAACCCGCAAGGCTTGGCCCAAACAGTTTACAAACACGACTCACTTAGCATTTCAACGAACACAAATTTAATGATCAGAACATTTGCATTCCAAGCTTCTATTGAGTATTTGTATTGCGTATTACATGTATTACCCTTTCATCGCACCTTATAATAATGCTGGTGACCAACCCCCTAAAGTTTTCTGAGTGTAGCTGAGTAAGCACGGGGAAAGGCGACATTTCAGCTTAAAAGTAATCACATCAGTTGGTAGCAAGACAATATCCACCACAGCAAATCTGAGCGTAAAACAGAGATACGGGGCTAGAATGAAGATCATTTGATACATTGTCGTGTCATTAATTACATGTACACTAACACCATTTGTTGCGGAGTATACTAACGTATTCTTCCGAATATAAGTACCGGATATAATACACTTGATTTTAGTATGAAAAGGATATTTAGCCGAAATTATGCGCAGGCATAGCATTCGGAAGGGTATTATTTGGAGGATATTTTATATCCGGAAGAATACGAAGCTCAGCACATTTTTTTACCTGATTTAATTTGACAAATCCAGCACCATAAGATTTTCGAAAGATTTAGTTTAAAAATATGAAAAGCCCGGCGGAGCGAAGGCGTGCGGCCCACGGGACTGGGACTAAACATGTCACCACCGCCCGCAACGCGGGCGGCGCTCGGCTTATCCTCTTCAACTAACGTAGTTTGCTGTCTGTAGTTGGTCCGTCGCCGCAATGATGCTTCAAAAACGATTTTGATTGGCCAAAACTTGCTGCCGAGCGAAGCGAGGCGGCCCAAATCGGCACCTGGTACAACCTTGCGGGGCCGAAGGGCCCGCCGATGCTCAAATTTGTGACCTAACGTGTGAGTAGTGCAGCGAGCCTGCGGCGAGCGGAACGGAGGCATTACCCACGAGATACATGTAAACAAAACCGAAAGAACAACATGCATGTGCCCCCGCCGCGAAGCGGCGGCGTTCGGCTAGTCTACCAATAAAAAGCCTAAATGCATACAGACCAGTGGTCTGCAAAGTGTAACCATTTAGTGTCTTAAACCAACGTTCGAGAGCCCTCTATGTGTCCAAGTGGCCACGTGTAGCCACTTGTGTGTAACCCCGTTGCAGCGAGAGTGATGCAACCAAGAACGACGGAGCGCCCACCGGTACGGGTGGCGACGTGCCGAAGATGGTATTGACACTGGAGCAGCTCACGAGGACTGTGGCGGAACTGCAGGCGGCTGCCAGTGGTGAGATAGGAGACCACGGGCGTCATGGACCAGCCAGACGCAAGCGCCGACGCGGTGTTCGACGAGTGCAGCAGGTGCAGGATGATGCGCCTGTCGTGGGAAACGACGACGGTACGCCACGGGCAACGTACTGGAGCAGGCATGATGTGTGCAGCTTCTGATGGTGGTGTAGTAGACGACGATACGGGCATGCCAGCAATGGCCACGGCTATTAAGGACCTCACGACCATGGTGGCCCGGTTGCAGCCAGCACCGGTGAGACAGCAACGGCGGAATAGCTCGGGCGACGGAGTGTCTTTGAGCGAGAGCAGTGAACCCGACGGAGCGTCTGATGATGAAGACAGCAGTAGCGCGGACGAGAGCAGCGCTGACAGCGATGATGAGGACACAGAACCTACCAGCGATGCCAGCGACGAATCTGACGACAGTGACAGCGATGCCAGAGGCAACAGTGAACCGAGTAGTAGTGGAAGCAGCTCGGGCAGTGAGTTGGAGGGACAACGTGGACGACGCCGGCGACGAGATCGACGACGACGGCTCGAACACAGGCGACGTGAGCGAAGAAGACGCCACGGAAGCCACGATCGACATGGACGGTATGACTACCGAAGAGTACGACCCGCAAGAGAAGTGTCAAATATTTAGAATTCCCTACCGATACGCCTTCTCCTGAAGTCTCGGTCTCGACGTGGATTGATCGCGTGGACTTGGCATTGAAAGGCGCAGCGAATTCAGAACGCGGCAAGTGGTCCGAACATGCCCTGTACTTCATCTAAGGGAATAAACCCATGGACAACGCTGCACGTTTGTTGGTTAATATGAACCGGAGACTACCAAAGTGTGAACGAACGTGGACGAACCTGAAGAATGCGCTCTTGCGTCGATACGGGGAAAAGCTGGACAAGTCAGCAGCCGAGTGGAGGGTGGCGATGCGTCGAATGATGCCTGGAGAGACCTATGCAGACTTTGCTGCAGCACTTCGCGATCTGGCGGGGAGAAACAAGGTTAGTAAGCGGGTGCTGTTAGCTCAATTCTACAAGTGGCCCGACCAAGAAACTCGTGAAACAGCGGCTGAAGCCAAAAACGTTGGAAGAAGCTGTTGACAAGGCGAATGATATTGGTGATCTAAAGGAGAACACGGCCTTGGGATGATGAACATTGGTCAACCATGGGCGACGGCGCCAAGTCCTTATCTAGTTCCAGTGGAAGGTATGCCAGGGCAGTTGCTAGTGATCCCTGGAATTGGTGGAACTGGGCTGCAGACGGAGTTGACATCGAATCGGTTGAGTGGAGCGATGATGACAGACGGCGAGGAAGCCGTTGCAGGCTTCACCAACCCTCGAGGAGTGTGGAATAAGTACTCGGGAACGTGGGACGTGACACCAGGACGCGTCTGGAACGGGCAGTTCTGGTATGAGCCCAAGAAGAACCTTAAAAACGTTCTGCCGAGGACCAGACTCGGGCAAGCGGACGGACGCGAAGAAGCCGGTCAAGGCACAGAGAACAAAGGTAGCATCAGCTACCTCCAGTATCGACGAGTCGGATGCAAGACCGCCGAAGAAGAAGATGAAGACAGCTGTGCGGCAGACGAGAGCACCGACCAGATCAACGGACGAGTAGTGGACAGCTCCACAGCTGCAAACGCCGCCTGGGTTCCGAGGTTGTCGACAGTGTGGATAGCTGGGACATTGGCTGGCGCAATGTCCAAATGGTCCAAAGTGCTTTGCTTGCAACCAGTTTGGTCACTTTGCCAAGGACTGCACTGATGCAGATGTGAAAGCTAGAAACGAGGAGGTTTTGAAGGAGCGTCGAGAGGGTGTGACGGCGCAGGAAAACGGGAAGCCGGCGCAGTAAGGGGGTTACGGCGCTCGGTCAATCATGATCCCCGCGGGAAAACGAGTAAGACGGCAATTAACGGTATGAGCCGAGACTCCGAAAGTGCAGTACGTGATGGCAGGCACCAGCGCGAGCAGCACCAAGGCACGACAGTAGTGCGGAAGGACGACGGCAGCGATGAAGAACAAGTGATCAATGAAGACGAAGGAGTGGTGACACGTGTGGTGGGGCCACAGCGCTCCGGGTTGCGCGATCAGCACCAGGTGTCAACGGTGACGAGACACGAGGCGAACGAGGTGGTACCGGAGACCATGTTGACGGGCTACACGAAGAAACTGGAGGAAATATGGTCGCTGATGACGACCGATGCATGGGAGAAGGACGGTGAGCGTGCGGCACTTTACGTAGCCACCGTTCGACCAGCAATGGCGGCAGCACGATATGTGCGCGCCGACAGTTTGTCGATGCAAGACACCGAGACGGCCGATGCGAACGACACCGCGAACGTGAGTAACAAGGACGAGGGTCGGTCTGAAGAAGGCGCCCACCTGAAGTGGATCGAGGAAGCGCGCTCCACGGAGGATGCACTGGACGACGAGGGAACTACGACTGTGGAGGTGCTGACGGACGAGGGTGACAAAGGCACGAGTCACAGCATCGCCCAGATCCGACAAACTCGGAAACTGGTGCAGAATCAAAAGAAGCGGCAGCGATTCAAGCGTGCGCTGGAGAAACGACGAACAGCAGCTCGTGAAGAAGAGCAACAACGAGATGATGAGGAACAACGGCGACGTCAGCGACAGCAACATGCCGATGAAGCTATACGGCGGCTGGAAGCGTGTTAGCGTCAACAACGAAGTGGCGTAGTGCCGCGCGGTGGTGAGCTCGCGAGAGTTCGTCTCGTGCAACGCCAACCAGCACGAGAAGAAGAGGTGGTCGGTGGTGTAGCCGAAGAGCACGACGTTGAAGCAGATGATGGGTTGCCGACGGCGCGTATGGAGTTGGGTGGCGTCGTAAAGAACGTGAAAACGAGACAGTGGGGCCCGATACACTGTGACAGGCACGAACTGGATGAACCACGGGACATTAGTGTCGTACACGGCACCGGTGGCTTACGTGGAAGGCATCGGTGGGATCCGGCTAGACGTATTGGGAGTGTGGCACTTCGAAATGTAGAACACGTTCGGCGAAGTAATAAAGATGAACGCGTGTATTGTTAAGGGCTGTTCGGATGAGTTCTTAGTTGGAGTCGACTTCATGGAGAAGCATGGAACGATGACGGACTTCCGTACTAACGAACTAAGGTACTGCGACATGGGACGTAGGGCGGCGATACCGAACCGGAGGAGCAGCGAGTGATGCTAAAGTGGCGGTAGTACGCATGGCAGCTAAAGCGTATCTCGAATGCAGTGCGGTGGCATCAGTAGAAATTGCTAAGACCGCTGAGAATGGTGAGAGAGGCATCGTCTTGCCAACAGTGCAGTTAGGCTTGGTGATGCTAGCCGTTACCGTGACGGAGGCTAGGAACGGGAAGGCCTGGGTCCCTGCAATCAATGCAAGCAATGGTCTAGTGAAGCTGTCGTCTAAAAAGGGGCTGGGTACGTGGCTTCCTCTCGACGACGACGTAGAAGTCTTGGAACGCGAACAACTACGTGAGTGGCTACGTGAAATTGGCGATAGTGAGACCCCATTAGACAATGAGGATGAAGTACGCATTGGGATCGAAGACGAGGGTGGTAGGGAACTAGTGAGGCGGCTGTTGAGGGCCTACCGGAAACAAGTGGAGGATACAGTTGATTGCCCGCCTGCTATGGCTCTAAACATCGAACATCACATCGATACAGGTGATGCAGCACCCATCATGTTGAAGCGACGGCGCCAAACACAGACGGAAGATGCAATTGTGGAAACGAATGTGCGCAAGATGTTAGGAGCCGGTGTGATCGAGGAAGGGGACAGTGCATGAGGTTTCCCGGTCGTGTTGGTCAAAAAGAAAGATGGAGAAATACGGTGCGGTTTTGTGTAGATTATCGGGCACTGAATAAGATTACGCGGAAAGATGTCTACCCTTTACCTAGAATTGACGAGACTCTGGAGGTATTAGGTGGCGCGGTCTTATTCACGACTCTCGACTTACGTTCTGGATACTGGCAAATTCGAGTTGCAGCTCAAAAAACAAAAAGACGGCGCTCACGACGAAATGCGGGCTATATAAGTATTTTTCCGTATGCCGTTTGGTCTTACGAATGCACCGTCGACGTTCCAACAAATGATTAACAGCGTACTACGAGGGTTAACGTGGGCTACATGTTTGGTATACTTGGGTGACATAGTAATCTACACCCGTGGAGGAATTGAGCGATATGTATTGGAGCTAGCTTGTGTACTGGAGCGTCTAGCCATAGCTGGTCATACCCTCAAACTGAAGAAGTGCAGGTTTGCGACAGAGAATATGGAGTATCTTGGCCACAAATTAAGTTTCAAGGGAGTTCGCCCGTTGGATAGATTGGTGACAGCCGTACGCGATTTCCCACGACCAACGGATGCAGTAGAAGTGAAAAGATTTGTGCATTTAGGTGGCTATTACCGGAGGGTTGTGGAGGGTTTTGGAACAATGATGGTGCCAACGACAAAACTACTTAAGAAAAATGCAGAATGGAAGTGGTCCGAGGCTCAAGAAGGGGCTTGGAGCAGTGTTAAAGCGGAAACCCTTGTTAGTGTATCCGGACTTCCGGGTTCCTTTCCGCGTGGTTACAGATGCTAGTACGGTTGGGCTAGGCGCCTGCCTGATGCAGGACCAAGGCAAAGGTTGGCAGGCAATAGCCTTCGCGAGTAAAGTCAACCGTGATACGGAATCGAAGTATGGAATCACAGAATTAGAGTGTCTGGCAGTTGTTTGGTCTATCTAGTTTTTTCGACCTTATCTGTATGAACGAAAATTTACTATTGTGACAGATCACGCTGCTTTGAAGTGGTTAATGGCGAGTAGTAACTTGACCGGCAAGTTGCATCGATGGGCTCTCACACTTCAAGAGTACGACTTCCATGTGCAATATCGGCCAGGCAACATGAATGTTGTCGCAGCCGCTCTGAGTCGAGTACCAGCAAATACATTAGCTGCAGTTGGACGAGGTAAATGTAAACCAATGAAACAGCAGTAAGCTATGTGGACGAGGTGGTGCGGAGCGACACTGCCGCGGCCTTCGGGTACGAAGACGAGGTGGGCGTGGTGCACAGAAGGTCACAGTTGACGGTGAACAAGGGCGCCGACAAGTTTGAGGCGGAGGGACGTAACAGCGCATCGTCAGCAGGGGAAGTATACGTAACGCTCTAAGCACCAGACGACGAGGAAAGACTGGAGTACGCAGCTGTAGCGGCAACAGCGGTGCCACCACACGGCGTCACGGCGGTAGTGGAGACTGAAGAAGGCGGGCGCGGAGCCGATGCAGCCAGGGTATGGTGCTCACAACGGTAACTTTCAACGAACCGGTGACAGGTGATGGCGCGCCGACGGGAGGATCAATGACGGCCATGTACACGAAGGACGGGACTACAAGTGACATTCCGAAACCGGGAGTGATACCGTCAACAGTGGAGGCAAGTACTGATGGTACTAACCGCCGCCGACGGACAACGACGCGGCCAAGAATGAGCGACTCAACGCGCCCAATGACACGAGCGGTCAAGCGGAGATTGGAGGAAGCTGCGAGGACAACGAACGACGGTGTGTCGGCGAACACGGTGAATCTGGACGGAGACGTGTGTGGTATTGAAGATTGCCTGCCGACCGCGGATCAAGTCACGAACCATCACCAGGGTATTCCAAGGAATCCATGTGGTCTTTTAGACCCACCGACACCCATTGCGACGGTTCATATGCTTGCCCGGCGTCACAGCAGTGTGGACCACACGAGACCGGATAGTCATCTGACCGTAAGCATCTGGATGGGACACGGCACGCCGGATCCGGACTGAGTTCACTTGATATTTGTATGGATCCATGAACTCACTTGATATTTGTATAGAAACAGCGGGAAGCATAAGATTAGAAAGAATAAGGGCCAACTGGCCCTACAATGACAGAGCAGAATTTTCCCTGAAGCATTCAAGTGATCAAGCGTCGAGGTAGGCACCTTACACTTAGTAGCTTTACAAGGTATGCCTACCAGCGAACAGCGACCTTCCTGAAGTTAGCGTTCGTTACTGGTCAGGCCAAGAGACTGTTAGAGGGAGTGTGTTTGGTTTGATCCCTATTTGAGGGAAGTTCGGGTATTAGATTCCTGATATTTGTGGTTAGAGTATTGATAGTATACTATAGACGACTTACAGCCTGAGTTGTTCTCGGGCACCCCCGTAAAAGAGTTTATAACACTAGGCAACCTTCCGCTGTTGGTGCCACGGGGTCTTAGAGAGAGAAAGAGAGAGGATAAGCGTACAGGCGAAGCTCGTGCCTGTGACGTTTGTGTGTTAAGCCTACAGGTGTAGATAGTGAGAGAGGGAAGCGCCGGCTCAGGGTGCTGGGTCGGACTTGGTTCCTTAAGGTACGCCCAACTATCGCTGACCCCTGTGGAAGGCGAATTGTTGTGTGCAAGGGCTCACTACGTGTCTAGCTACATTTCAAGTGATTCCCTACATCACACGTGAGCTCCCAGACGACGGTCGCGATCCATACGAAGGAGACAGAGACGTACGAGTCAGCACCACAGCAGGAGAGAGTGACAGTCGGTACGACGCCACGAGAAACGGGCGATACACCGATTACGAGCGCGACGGTGATACGTGGGGCAGGACCAGAGGAACTTACCACGCGTAGCAGCCACCGGAGGAGCAACGACAGTGCCAAGGGCATAACGACGGGCAAGAAGAAGCAGCATCGAGTGACGTGGGCCATGGACGACGCCCAACGAGGCTTCGCAGCGTGTAGCAGCACTAGGGGACACAAGTGGTGTAAAGCGGGCGACGGCCGTCGGAGTAATCAATCGAAGCGGCCAGTACGAGGTGCCAAGGACAGTGACTACGACGGAGTGCGCAGTATTACCAAGGACGGTACTATCACAAAGCACAAGGCGAAGGTGACGATGCCAGAGGCAGATCAGCAAACGCGGGAGGATGTACGAGTACGGAAAAGTAAACAACAACGGAGACCAGAGACAATACGTGAAAGTGTGCAGCGAGTTGACGAGACAGTGGTGTTGCAACTCACAGATACGGTGATCAGTGAGGCACAAGCGATAAATCAACTGGTGCAGAAAATGTTGGAGGAGAGCGTACACAAGGGCATGGCCGTGAATACGGAGTACGGGTCGGTGTTGATTGAGACGCCTACCGGAAGGAGAGTCGTCTTGCCACCCGATCTCTGGCCTTTGGTATTCAAGGATAGTCACGATTCAGTATGGACGGGTCATTTGCGCGCACCACACACTTACGCACGCATCGCTCAACTATACTACTGGCCAGATCGAAAACGTGAAGTCCGACGATGAGTAGCTGGATGTCAGGAATGCGGAAGCAGGAAGACCCGACCAAGAGAGGTAGTGTCGCCCTTGTGGAGCATGGGAGGTCGAGATGTTGGAGATCATTGGGCGTTGGATGTAGCAGGACCGCTTCCACAGACGGGAGGTGGTCGACGCTATGTAATAGTAGGTGGTGTATGCAACTACATACGCAGTGGCCGCAACAGTGGAGCAACACACCGCGGAGAACTTCGCCAAGTTCATCATGAAGAACATAGCTTTGAAGTATGGAACTTTCTGGTTGATGGATGGTGCTCCCGAGTAGACGGGGCATGCGATTGCTCAATTAGTGTTGTTGCTTCAAGCACGACAGCTGAACCCAGCGCCATACAGGCCACATTCGTGAAGAGATTCCATAGGACGTGGAAAAACTGCGTAAGTAAGTACCTATATGCAGAATGAAGAACAAAACGACTGGGACAACTGCCGTGTACGCATATAATTCCGGCAAGAACTCCAAAGTGACCTTGTCACCGAACGAGTTAATGATGAGCAGAAGGTTGAGGTCACCAAATGAGTTGCTACGCAGCACAAGTATGGCCAAGGCAGGTAAGCTGACCGAATACCCCGAGAAGTGACTAGTGGCTATGCGTAGTAGCCATGCATGCGCAGAACGAGCTCGGAAAAAGGAACAGGTACGACAAGCCATGTACTACAACCGACGAGTGAAAGAGACGAAGACGTTTGTGCGAGGGGACAGAGTCTGAATGTTTCGGCCTCCAGAAGAGCCGAAAACTACGAAATTGGTGCGCATGTGGATTGGACCATTACGAATCGTGGAACCCGTTGGCTATGAAAACTACCTGGTCAGAAGGAAGATCAGAACGAGGAACCAGAAGAATTTATAGCTCACGTGAATTTCTTAACAACCTACCACACACGAACCGATCTACTGAAGAAGACGGCGGCAGACTTGAACGCGCAGCTCGAGTATGAAGCCCAAAGCGACGATGGCGAAACGACAGGAGCGACTGCACGAGCAACGACGGCTTAAGTGCAAGCAGCAACTGGTGCAGCAGGCAAGAGACGCCGTCAACAGCCAGTGGACCGAGAAGATGAATGGCGTGGATCGGCTGAGAAGCTGCTGGAAGTACGACGACGGTGGCGGTGTAACAGAGCAGGGCAGTACGTGTTGGAATTTGAGCTACGCCCCGTCGGGCGAGCACGAAGAAGTGAGCAGGACGACGATGGCGCACAATGGGTGTCCATTACGGAGTACGACGAGTACTTACAGGCCGGTAGAGTCGTAGAAGACTCCACAAATGAAGAAGGCGTGTGTAACAGGTCGGTGGTGTGGCACACTGCGAGTACGACGAGTGACGGTAAGATCGTCCAGCAGGAAGACCAGTGGACGAACGGCTACGACGAAAGGTCGGATGAGCCCAACGAGGAGGGAGAACGTGGGAGAGGAGAAGGATGTTCAAGATTCGAATGCTGACGAGGAAAGCAATGATTGCAGGACGACGATTCGGCTGATGAAGAAAGAACGTTGGCGAAACTCGACAGGGTGGTTTCGGACCTGAGTGACGATACTGCCAAGGCAGCTGCAAAGCTAACCAGAACCAAGTCATTATCGTCTGTCACCCCGGATCAGGAGCTCGCGGCGATGCAGAAGGTCTACAAGTCAATGAAAGACTCGTACAAACCGGTGTTCAAGAATCTCGCGACAGTTGAGAAGCTTGACCCGAAACAGGCGGCCGCTAACTGGGGGATCTGGGACAAGTTAAAGACAAAGACAATGGACCAGTTGGCAAGCGACCCGCTCTACCTGTTTTGGATGAAGTACAAAAAATTCTGGAACAAGGAATGGAACAAGGCATGAATGACCAATCCATGTCAAGCCGCTACTTATGTACTGGGATACCTTTCCGTACTTCAGGAAATGCGATTATTTTTTTTAAGTTGCTGAGAGTTCGGTTGGCTGGTTGTTTGTCAGTTACCGTATCCTTTCTCCCCGTTAAGAATGACTTTGTAGCTGAAGTGGAAGAACGCCCCTTTAGTTATCTTGTAGGATATCACTGGGAATACCAAAGTCATGTGAACAGCCTCCACGGATTACTTAAATGGTATAGTTTGCGCGTACGAGGTCGGGTTACCTAAGATATCATTGACGTGTTGAGGCAGCATGCCAGCAAATATGCCAGCAATTACTAAAAAAAAAAATACTTTTAAAAAAAAGTTGAATGTACAAGGAGGTGCCCACCCAGAGCAGTGAGGAGCAGCAGTGTCTATATCTAAAAAGTGAACAGCGTGTCTCGTGACCATGCACGATAAATACGTGGCCGATGAGATCGAGCAACGCCTAAAATATGATCCCCAGCTGCGCAGGAGACAAGTCGAAGCGGACGTGAACGAAAAGATCCGAGACATCAGCGCGACCAAATCAAATCATTGCAAGAGGAGAAAGAACTGATCAAAACCAGTGAATATCCATACCCTCAAGCAGGAGATGGACAATTTTAACAGAATTGCGAGAAAAACAAGACCACTAAATTAAATCAATTTCTTGATAATTTCAATTTCAAACTCAGAGCGAAATTTATGATTTGGACCTCAGTTAAATATTTAATATTTGACTTAGGTCCTAATCTTCATCCGACCTCATTTTAATTAGTTTTAAAAATGAGGTCGGGTGAACCTCGGGTTAACCCTTCGTGACCCACCTCACTGAATTATACTATACAAAACTAGGAGAGGCTGCTATAGAAGGAGGCATTATACCTCCTTTTAGGTTTGTGATGGGCTGATCTACTAAAGTGCGAAAATCTACGATACAACAACACAGTTACATTTTACGGTAGTCTTTTCATAGAAGGAGGCATTTTGCCTCCTTTTATGACTGACAATGCTGCTTTGAAATTGCTGCTGATTGAACAAAACTATGGTGATGATCTATCTCGACCAGTGAATGTTAGAGAACTTTGAGGCTGAAAACTAAATATGATTATCTGACGAAAAATCACGATGTGCAGGATGATTCCCTTGAAATGCAAGGTGTTCATGTGCGCCAGACTGGCCAAGCACATCCTGGATGGGATCATTTAGCTCTAGCACCCATCATTCATTGGACTATACTAGCACAAAGTGAGATACCTGGTTCATTCTGCCAAATGCGCACAACCTTCACAGACAGCGAGGACAAGAAGCTCGTAGTTCTTGGGAACGAGTATGAATGACAAGCGAAGCGAGTGGTCTGGGAAGATATTGCGCGCAAAATGCGGCGTAAACGCTCGCCACAACAACTAGAAGGACGACTGCGCGCGCTTAAGCGCACTACGGCAAAGATTTGGCGCGATTTCCTCAGAAGCTCCCTGCTTCTTCTCAACGAATCGTGGAGCAGCACTAGCTCATCGGCAGTTTCGCTTACTCGCATCGGGCGAAGCACAACGGGCATTTCGTGGCATTTTTAGCGGAGTGGCGGCTGCAGAGGTGCGTCAAAGTCGGGAAACATGGACGAAAATGCAGGAGAGATACTACCTGCAGCGGTAGCTTCCTTTCTATCATTGAAACGATTGGCGAGCTGAAGAGAGATGACGCGTTTCTTGACGTGGGCGCTGGCCTCGGTAATGTTGCCGCTCAACTTGCCCTCCGAACCAACGCAAGACTTTGTATGTGCATTGAAAAACGAAGTGATGTATCGAGCAAAGGGTCCCAGTGCTTGCGGTCGTGTGCACCGCACTTGCCCTTAACTCACAAAGTGCTATTGATTCAGGGAGATGTCATGGACACGTCGCTTTGTCGCGCCAGTTTTTTCATGACGCTTCTATTATGTATCTGAACGACTTCCTGTTCGAGGAAACTGCGAAGATAGTAGTTCAGCGAGAACTCAGCGTTATGGCTAGAGCCCGCGTTATTGTATCCACTTCCAACTATTACCCCCGGCATCGCCCAACATGCACAAGCCTATTTTGTGCAAAATGGCAGCTCTCAACGACGACGTTCGGACGCGGAAGTTGAAAGTCAGCCCCTCTAGCCATCTACATCTACCTTCCACGGAAGTTGCCAACAGAGCCTAACGAAGCTAAACGATCTTTGATTTGAAGAGGCCACGAATGGCGTGGCATGAGATGTGACCACGGCTGAAGTTGGAAATGCTACTGATGGTAGATATTGACAGGAACTGCTTCACGACAAACGTAATTGTCAAGATGTAGTGAACCAATTGCTATTAAATAAAGACATCGTGTGCAAGGCGTTAGGTCTATAGTGTATTCGCTCTAAACACCTTACTTCGCCAGCTTGATAGCTGCCAACCGGAACCGGGTGAACTACCTTCATTACGGCGATCTTTGTTGCCAGCGTCTTCCCTCGATGGCGTGCTATCAGCCCGTACAACACCGCCGTCAGCACCATCATCGATGTTGCCATTAGTACTGGCGTCATCCCCACAGTAAGTACTGTAAGCACCAGCGTGATATTGTTATTTCCACCAGTGTCAACATTCCCATCGTCCCTGCCGTCAGCATCGCCAACTAAATTGTCATCACCGCCTCCCTCACTTGGCAAAGTTGCTCCCGCCGTTTTTTGTTGATAAGAACGCTTGAGCTTGACCAACTTCGAAGATCTTCGAATGTTTCCGTTATCCGTAAACACTCCATTCGGAAGATAGAACCTATGATATTTGTCTCAGCACGTCCAGGTTCCCTACGGACAAGTGAATGGCGTCTCGGGAGTTTCGTGCATCACGTGACAAAGGCACACATTGTACTTCAGGCAATAGACGGTTACTTCGGTTGGGTATCGATCTGCATACCGACAGACAACGCACTGTCGCTTCTTACGACAATGACCGTTTAGTATTTGCTTAGAGAACACGGACGCACACTCCTTCTGCAAACGGTCTGATTCCTGTAGCCATAGCCGCTAGCGATTGATGTAATGTACTCGTCCCTCGCTGGAGCGGCTTCCACAGAGCTGCTTCCAAAACAAATGCCATCCGGCCGTTACTAGGAGCATCTTTCCACCTGCCCGATATTAGATCCGCCACTAGCTGAGTTAGGAATGCTCTGTGTGGATCGCGGTCGTTCGACATGTCGATAGCAAGACGCCGTGCCAAATATGCGTTGGTCCGAGCAAGATCCACACGTGCCAGTGCCATTATTTTATGCCATCTCTTGTACGAGTGTCCATCAGCTAGTGCAAACCTGGCGTGAAGCTGATCCAGGCAGTCGGCCCCCTGCATATGCTGATTATACAAGTTGGTGCTGGAAACGGTTGTAAGTCACCACCAACGCGACGTGTTACAGTTGTAGGAGTTGACGGGTCTGCGTTGGACACCATTGTCACGATGTTTCCATCACACCACGACGCAGCAAGCATTTTGTGATCTACTGCAACAGCATGCTGGTAATCTCCCCGGGTTAATTAATCTTTCTGGGGAACGGTGTGCTTGGGAAAATGCCGGCTGTTGCCTCGAACAGTACCACCTCCATACAGCCCATTCAAGCAAAGGTCAGCAGCAATTGGACACTAGTATAGTAATTGTCATATTGATAATCCTTCGTGAATGGAAATAAGGCCTACCACTTCCAGTACATGTTTCCGCACTTGTTTGACCTGGCCAAGCTCCTCACGCAGTGCCTGGACTTCCTCTGGACTCATCACATTCTGTAGTCGATCGGCCATGTCGCTGTTATTGCAGTGTAAGCGGTAATTGAGGGCTATCCAAGTAGTGGAGCAGTAAACCACATACATCCGGAAATGATACTTGCCTCCACGCTTCTACGGGTTGTACACAAAGAGATGGCGGCAATAGCGGGAATGACAGGCAACACTTGCCTCGTCCAAAGCAAGATTCCGGCCAGCATTGATATGGCAACCACCAGTGGACTTCAATAAATTGAGCAGTGGTCGAATTCTAGCTGCAGGATCCCGCGTCGCCGAACCCTCCGTGTCTGCGCAAAAACTTAAACAGCGACGTAGCAGCTTAAATCGGTTGAGACTCATCACTGTATCGAGGCTAGTCGATGCTCCTCCAAAACTCACGTCCTCCCCAGTAGTTAGAGAATTCACTTTTGTCGGTGAGCGTCATTTTGAACATGATGCCCAGAAATCTCATGAGTTCTTCCAACGTGAACGAGGTCGTGATACGGACGCCTTTAATCGCAGCGTAGCGGTTTGTTTCGGCAACAACTTGCTTTCAGAAGTAAATTGGTATGTACGCGAAAAACCTCGAGGATGCTGAGTGAGCAAACACGTGACGGAACTCAGGGCGTAGATTGGTGGTCGTGGTTTCGTCGGTGTGCTCATACAAATCTGTCGGAGCGGCCATATCAATATCGGGTTCAAATCGCATGTTCTTCACAGCTTCTACTTCTGCTAGACTCACTGGTAGAAAAACGCTCTGGGTCGTACATGTCGGAAGCATCCATACCACATATCATCTCCAGTTGATCTAAGGCACATCCAAGTTCACGTCGTCATCCACCACACTATCCGTCAGGTCACGCCATGCGGGTTTATCTGGAGGTAGCAGCAAGTAACGGTATCCCCCCTTCCACTGCTCGAGACTTGGTTAGCCGAGGCGAGCGGACAATCTTCCCCGTGGTGGCAAGAAGCATGCCAAGGTGACGGACGAGGCTAAGGGCTACCTAGATCAGTACCTAAATGCAAACTGTACGTACAGCCTGGAGACTATACGTAAAATGCTCTTCCTCGACTGCGGCCTGAAGGTGGACACGTCAACCATCAGCCGTCACCTCCAAGGAATGCTGTACACCGTCAAGCAGGTGCGCGTCGAGCCTACCACCTGCAACAGCGCCACAAGGAAAAGCGCCAAATTTTCGCTAAGAAGCTCAAGGAGCACCAAGACCAAGGTATCTGTATCGTTTATTATGACGAAACTAACTTCAATGTGCACTTGAAGCGGACGCGCGGACGCGCTAAGCGAGGAAAGGGAGCTGTCGTGAAGCTTCCACCGTTAAAAGACGCAAACTTGCAGGTACAATGTGCTGTTTCGTCCAGCATTGGCCTCGTCACTTACCGACTCCAACGCGGCAGTATTCGCATGGACACGGATGCTGCCTTCGTGGAGGAGATTTACGAGGCCGTCAAGTCGTCGCAGGAGTACAGCAAGTACTACCAGGACAGGATGGTGGTGATCGTACTGGACAACGCCCCTGCTCATCGCCAGACGGAGGAGCGCGTCACCAAGCACGCTGACATGGAGTTGTTGCGCTTGGGGCCGTACTCCCCAATGTGCAACCCCATCGAGGCGTGCTTCAGCGTCCTGAAGGCGCATATCAAGACTGAGCTGGCTATTTACCGTGAGGAGGTCTGCGACCGCGCTCGTGGGCCAGACCACAACGGAGAAGTAGTCTCCATTGCGGAGAGGCAGATGCGCCTTTTGGAAAGCGCGGCGAAGAGCAACATGAAGTGAATCACACCTGTGCTGGTGTTGCGCATGGAGCTGCATTGCAGCCGCGCAGTTAATGCAGCTGCGGACGGAGCGGACATGGAATACGGCGTGTAAGGTACAATCAACACGGGTTTGAGTACCGTAAAAACGACATTGAATGCAGATTTGCCGCTCCTTAGTCAGAAATTTGCGTTTCACGGTTTTGGTTGCGGTTTAGTACGACTTTGATCGCAAAAAGGTGTAGAACTAAAATATCACAATACAATACTGACATTGTATTGTTGGCCAGGAATCGGAAAATATTGCAATTCAATACCTTATTGGAGTCTGCAATAAAAATCTTTATTATTGGGTCGATCCGATTCCAATACAATAGAAAATTGACCCAATTATTGGCAATAGATATATAAAAGGAACACGACAACTGATTTCATCGCCGGAAGTGCTTTGATCTCAAATGGTATTAAGAACGAATTCGTATTGTAATAAAAGAGTTGCAAAAAATGCATACTGTAATGTTTCGGAGTTGAAGATATATTTGACCTGCCATTCGTAGAGTATTATTTCTACCAGTATGACATCCGAGGTGAGCTCCTGAAATCGACTATGAGTGTTGACGTGACGTTCTAACTGATGTTGGTTTACTGCTGGCAGCATGTCGCTCTGTTCGTCCACGTGCCCGAATTCCCGAAGGTGGTGTTCGAGGACCAGGTGGCACTCGCTTCCAAGATCGTGGACCTCGTGGCCAACCTGTAAAAAGTCACGAATACTCCGGCGTACTGCATGTCCATAAGTGCGTGGCACTTTTGTCCATGTCATAATACCGAGGCAGTGAAACTGATACCTAAACTTCAGTAGTAGTAAAGTGCTGAACAATAAAATATAAATTGCGGCAATATTTATTATTGCTTCAGACAAAATTGCAATCTTTATTATTGCTATACATGGCACCAATTCATTATTTTACGGTATTGGAGGACCCCTGTTGTTGGCTACAATACCTCAATGTATTAATTGAAATTAATTACTACCGATATTCACGTTTTCGAGCATCAGACAGCGTGTGTACGTCCCGCGGCCACAACTCGATACGAGTATTTACATCTTCTAAAGCCTCCCTGGCAAATATTAAATCAGCTTAAACTAGCGTGCGATCGCATTAACAGCGGGATCATTATAACAGCATTATAAGCTGATCTACAGCGAGGCACTGCGTAGCACAACGATGTTAGTTTAGCTGAACGAGGAAACGAGAAGAACACATGACCAGTAGGAGTCCGATTGGAAAGTAATTCATTATCTTGCAAGGTTAACTCTTGCCAACACGTATTATTCAGCCGTAGCACGAGGAAGAAAGTCCGCAGACATAAAAAAAAAAAAAACCTTTTGGCCCTTTGCCATCAATCCGTAAGGCATCGGGTCGATCCCAACCTGTTTGATAGACAGATTGGCTCTGACAAAGAACTTGAGTTCCGCTTTCTCGGACATTCCACCGGAAATCATCATACTCCCCTCGAACTCATGTTTCTTTGTCACGTTGACATCGCCAATAGGTCGATCTTCCGCCAACAATTTTGATGCGGGAGTTCGAGCTGGAGCATGCGCTGGTGTTGCTCTTTTAGAGCTCCTCACTATCACGCCAAGTACCACCGCTCGATGTTGTGAATTCCATCACTTCCGACACGTCACTGTCCCGACGGTCGCTCCCCTCGAGCCGGCGTGTCGTTTCTGACCGCCAGCTCCTTGTGACTCGAAGTCACTCCTCGTTGACGCACGTCACTGCGTGTGCCGTACCACAAGCACACTTTCTTCCACAAGGACATCACGTCCAAGTGCCCCACCACATACCCACTCGCCGCTGGCTTCACACCGTGGTTGCCCGCCTCAACGGGCCCTCATCAAACAATCTGCTTCAGCTAGGCAACAAACCTTAACGAACCAGTTCAACTGCACCCGCCGCATCTGCTACTTCGATCGAGTCGAATGTGTCCAGTACGGTTGCCGCAGCGGCAACGGACACTCCGCACAACACGAGCCCCGTCGCTCCTTAACACGTTTCTGTCGGCTCTGTCGGGCCAGATGCTTCGGAGTTGGCTCGAACATGTCGACCGTGACGGTCTCCTTCGCTCACGCCTCCTACCTTGCTATAATAAAAGTAGCCTCCTTCTCCTCGGGAGCTAGCACAACACGGCTCAAACCCGCGGCAACCTACACAAACTTGGCTTCCTCATCGCCTACGATGGCCACATGAAACTTATCAAATAGACAAACATAACCCTTTTAACCTTGTTAAGTTACAGGTCAATCAATCATCGCACAATATGTACGTAGGTAGGGCTGCACAATTCATAGCTAGGGTCGTTTTTATCGTGCTGGTGCACAAAATTCGGAGCTTGGTTGCGTTGCGGTTGATTCAGTATCGCCACTATACTTCATTTAGAGTACACTCACTGTAAAAAAGTACTTCTTCTCTTTGTTGCAAAGAATAGTAAATATAATAGTTCTACTTTACTACAAACGAACACAACTGACGTTAGCACATTTCCCCGCGACGCCCTACTGTAGCTGGTATTGCAAACTGAAACAATTAATATCTGTTATGTTCTGGAGGCCTGTGCAACAGAAGTAAAATTGTTGTTTTTGTTACTGCTTCGCCCCAGGATAAGATCCAGAGCTTCGTCGTCTTTAGCACGGCTTTGTATCATTGTATGAAAGTCATGGCGTTGAAGTGCCGAAGCAATTCGGAAACGTAGTCGTTGTTAACTTAAGACTTCTGGAGTTAAATTCAGCAATCCATGGTTTCAATAGCACCGGCTGCTAGGAGGTGGTGATGTGTGCAGGCAGTGCAATAAATGTGAGTTCGTTTCGAAGATAGGGTACGTTCCAGTGGCAGCAGGTGTAGTCGTCTCCCTATCGCTCGTCCTTCCCTTTTTAATCTTCTTTTTGTTCGATCGTTTCTTTGATCTCTTCGTACTCCTGGGACTGGTGCGTTCAAGTACACTTGTGCCTTGTTCATCGCAGTTAACCGCTGCTAGTTTACGCCGCCGCTCATTCTCCTGCAAATAATTCTCACGCTTCCCAACGCTGTTGAATGTGGATCCAGTGTATGCAGCGATATCACGAGCCCAGTCCGCATCAGTCGTCATATCACACACACGTCTTCCGCGACGATCTGTAACGAGAAGATCAGCTCCGAACCAAACAAGAGTGTTGAACAAACTGCGATGCCCATGCTTTACAGCCAAATGCGCAAGTGTCTCTCTCGTGTGGAGCGTAGGCGTGTTCAGGTCCACAAAGGTATCCGCTTCGAGAATAATCTGGACGATGTCTTCGTATCCTGCGATTGCTGCACCGTGCACAGCCATATCGTTGGGCAAAAGTACCTGTGAACATGTGACTTCGTTCTGCGGTGGATCTTTTCGACAATGGAGAGTCGGTTGAATCGCTAGTGCTCCCATCTGGATCATCCACTCCACCAGTTCAGCATCGTGTGCTGATCCTGCAGCAGCATGATGCAGTAAAGTGCAAAGGCTGTCATCCGAAGCGTTTGTACCGTTCTCAATGGTACCAGATCTTGTCAGAGTTGGCACAGTCATACCCAATAACTGACGGTCCTTCTTGATTTCCAGCTTCAGGTATCTCAGAGTGCTTCTGGCAAGTGGGCCATTACTAGTTTGAAGCAATTTCATAAGTTTGGAGAACATTTGCTCACGATTATCTTTCTCCTCGCTCGACATGACTGAGTGGGAACCATATTCTTGCGTGACAAAATCTGGTTGAGACGGAAACGTAAAATATTTGTCAGCAGCGGCCGTAGGTGGAGTTGCGAATGTCTTTCTGACCACAGCAGCTGCCTTCTTGCACATATCCGCAGCTTCCACCGTCTCGCCGCCGTCAAGCAGCTGCAGTAAGACCATAATTACACCATCTTCCATTTTCTTCTGCTGCTGCTGGTTCTGGCCAGACATGGACCCCGCGATGGCTTTCAACTCGCCACACAATTCAAAATACACGTTCGCGAGTTCGTCGTTCAGCTTCAGAAGATCGCGTGACAGCACACGAGTCTCAAAAAGCTCTTTTGAACAAACATTCGCAGCGCCATCCAGAATTGCCGCCCATGACGAGTGTTTCAGCCTCGATTTGTCGTTCTTGACCATTAGCTGGTATGTCTCGGACACGTCGCTCAGGTGAAACACCTTTCGTTTCTTAAACTTTTCGTTTCCAGCAGGTAAAGTCTCACCACGACACACTGCATCGACTGAGGTTGATCTCAAGTCCACACTGAGCAGAAGAGAACGATAGTATGAACCACGCGTAGCTGCTTCTCTAGACGGCGCATAGATCATCTCGCTGTAGACTTCCAGTATATCATCTACAAACGGGATGTGCTGGAGATATCCTTCTTTGACAAGTGCATTGTAGACGTGGCCGAAAGATCGAAACCTCGACGTCACCAGTAGAATTTCGCTCGCCATGTGCAAGTACTTGAAGTGATGATCCAGCATCGTGAGACCTGCCAACAACGGATTCGCGCGTGACAAGTAGCGATGTCCCGTTGATCTTTTGATCTCGTCTGCGCAGAGCTGAAGAACGTTGTTGGATTTCTTGTGAGCATTCCGAACATTACCTTTTGCCACGGTTGTCTCGATATTTCTCATCAGCTCCGTCGAGTGCTTAAAGGTCAGACTCACGTTGCGACCTAGTCCCGCATCCCCTTGTAGTGCTACAACCGATTTCATCCAACAGATGCACGCAAACACCACGGGGACTGTAACCTCTCGAGTGGTGAAGTATTTCTCCATTAGCACCATGAATGAGTCCATAGGTGCAGACGAATCGTAGCCCGACCCAGTGGTGACCTTCTTCTCCACTATCGTCTTATGCAAGAGCGGTAGCTGCTGCAACAGGAAAACGTTCGACTTGCTGGGATCTGGAAGCAGCACGTAGTGTGGTGTCCGATCTTCGCCGTAGGCTTCACCGAAGCATCCAGTTGGAAACTTGATACTCTTCGTAGAATCAATGGGCAGAGCAGTAAGAAAGCTGGCCAAGGTAGTACCCACACCCAGGAAATCCATCAGAAACATTCCAGGTACGTATGGAATTGCTCCGTCACCGTTGAGCAGAGATTCCTGCAGATCCGTCAAGTACTTGGTGTGAATCGCTGCCATTCGTTGTCTGAATTTGTCCGGATCAATATTCCGAACGACGTTGTACAAGTCTTCACTCGTGCGGAGGGCCGAATACTTCAGTTGCAGCTGTGCTGTGAGCGCACTAGCAGAGTCCATGGCCAACTTCGCCACCACGGTGACTTCAACCAGCGTGCGTTCCTCTCGCTTGACTTGACCGTAGACTTTGCATACACCTTGCATCAGCTCGTCCAGCTCAGTACAAAAGCACGCCACTTCCATCTTCATTTCATCTCCAAATGCCTCCTCAAACAGACGATTCTTATTCATTATCGCAGTCTGGGGACGTTCAACCTTCGCCTCGTACGAGTCTTCATCAGGTAAGAAATCGTCATCTACGTCCAGCACTTCGTAATAATTCTCAAAATCAGCGCTTTCTGACTGCACCGCTGCTTGTGTTTGGCCCACCTCCACTGTCTTCAATATCCCGTGCCAGCTACGCAATAATTGCATGAAATACTGATGACCAGCCTGGCCTTCATCGTGTTCAGGGAAGAACGAGGCCACATGTTCACGCAAAACAATTGCGTATTGACAGGCTGCGAGGGCCTTTGGCAGCCCCTGTCTCAGCTTGGGCGTAAGTGTCGACGGATTCGCTGCGATCTCCTTGACCACGTGGCTGAACGTCTCGAGCTGGAACTGTTTGCCATCTCGTCTTGGTCCTCGAGCTCGCACCAACCAATTGAGAAAGTAGGCAGTGGCACGCTTATATCGGGCGTACTTGCCCGTTGGAAAACACGACATGGTCTGCAACTTTTGTGTGTGCTCGGGTCCTGCGTTTTCGCTGCAAATTGACGAGTGGTGTGCGGTAAGGATGCATGGGCGCAGGCGCTGCGCAGCTCATGCTTATCTACATGTACGTGTTGAAATGGCAAAATAAGTTCTTTGTTGAATGAACATCCCATTTTATTGAACAAATGGGACTGACCATTCAACAATGCTCAAATTTCATTCCAGATTTTACCTATCTTCAATCGAACGCCACTGGAAGTCGGTCGGACCGATGATGGAGAAGTTCTCTGTCGATTGAGGCGAGCGGTTTATTCTTCGCCTAACAACCCTAGACTGGTAAAAGAGCAAGACAGCTGTGCGCGATGAGAGGTTTATTCTATCGCCCAGCCTAAACCCACCTAGAGGTTACTCTTTACAACGTCGTGCACGGCAATAGTGAGCACAGCAGACATCGCCCAGCAGCTCTCGAGTGACACAGTCCTGTTAACAAATGAGCTCATCAGCTCCGATCAGTAACACCCTTTTTCGCGAGTTGATTGTGTTAACTTACCTAAAGACTCAAAGAAATTGCTCTTTATTATTGTATTCCTGTCGCGTTACCAAGTTATACAGATTGCTCTTTAGTGAAGGCAATCTCTTTTAAGAAATAGGTGTCAAAAATTTTTAAAAAATGTGGGGGCCTCTGGGCTTTCCCAATTTGGGTTGAGCAATATCACGAGAGTAGCTCATCACTACGCAGAAAACTCAAACGGATCGATGCAAGAATTTATCGATTCAGAATCGCACCCGTTGCTCGCTCCAAAGCTGTTGCAAAACAAATAATTAGAAAAAAGATACCTAAACGGTAAACGGGTTGCACATATCGTTTGTTCACCAAATGTTCAAAAAAAATAATGAAGCCCCTTTTACTAGGTTAGCCCTTTGGCGGTAAACATGGGCGATTCTTTTAAATAACGTCAAACAATTTTCATTAAAAAGTGTGATTTCAGGCTTCTGTTCTTTTCTTGATAAAACTATATCCAATGACGCAGGGGCAAGAAGGACGAATAAAGCGTGTTGCGATTGTTGTTGACGAGATGAAAAACAACAACATCGCGATCGAACACAATTTTTTTTTTAGGTACAGTACCTGATGCCTCAAATTTGCCATCAGGGCTAACTACGACTTACGCAGCAGCTCGAAAGATCCCAGCAGCAGAGAACATAAATGACCCGATGCAGATCTCGCGGGTGCAAGGCCGGGATATGCGCTCGTCAAATTGTATACCCACATCATCGGCAACACTGAGCATGATATCTTCGCTAACTCCGTTTTGCTGGGGCCACCATAGACGATACGCTTGTCATTCTTGTCGAGGCAGGCGACATCAATGAGGTCAGGAACCGCAGCAATCGCATCCTTCAAAAGTTGGAATTCTTAGCCGCTAGTTTCGACGGATGATCGGAAGTCAAAGTAAAAGGATTGTCCGGCCAGCTTATCGAGGGTCAACTGTAACTGGTAATCGTTCAGAGCACTAGTCAAGTACCACTCCAGGCGACGAAACGTGTCGGAGCTTGACGTTTGGCCTAAGCGCATATCTTCCCGGGCGATAGAGTACGTTTGGACTATTTCTCGAAATCCCGACAGTTTTCTTTGAGCGAAAGGCATCTTCAGCAAACTCTTTTCCAGTACTTCCAAAACCTCACGTGCATGTGGCTTCGTGTCGACCGAAATGAAAAGTTGCTCTGTTCCGACCACAAACTTCGTATAAGGTATCGTCGTAGCGCAAAGCTCTCGAATGGCAGCAAGTTCGGGCCAGCGAGTGCAGCGTGGTCAACTCGATAAAATCTCTGCATCATGTAAATACCATTCGCAGCTATAGAAGCAATGAGACTTCGGTGGTTGAGACGCGTAGAGTTGATCCTGCTTGGATGCGAAAACCTCTGGACATACTCCATTAGCTCTTCGACGAGCTTGCATGCGTGCTTAACATCGTCGGTTTTGTCGCTGGCAGGAGTGCTTGGGTCTCTCAGGCGGGAGAAAAGTGCTGCCACAGTGGTCATGAGCAATTCTTCCAGCGTCGTTACACTCGCAGAATCGGTCTTTGCTTCAAAATTGAGGCCGGCTGGACCAAAAGACTCACCAGTAAACGTAATTTCTCCTCAAAGCGCGTATCTTTCGGTTCTGCAGCAGCAGCGATGATCGATTCTTCTTTTTGTGATGTTCTTCTTGCCTTTTTTTTTTTTTGCCTTTTTTGCCTTTCTTGTTGTTCGTCTTCTTCCCAGTTCTCACGCCAGCATTACTTGGAGTATTCATTTCATTGCAACGGGATAGAGGCTGTCTCGTAGCCTTGCAGGAGGTACACGCTGGGATTGTAACCCACTATTACGCTTCCTAGAGTGCTGTTCGGTCTGTCCAGATGATTGCAGTATGTAAGTAGCAATTTCACGTGCCCACTCTTCATCATGTGTCACATCACACACGCGTCTTCCGTCGCCGCTTTTAACACATAGATCAGCGCCAAGCCAAGCGAGATTGTTGAACAAGTCTCGAAGACTGTTCTTGACGGCCAAATGCGTGAGCGTGTCTTTTGAGTGGAAGGTGGGCATGTTCAAGTCCATCATGTTGTCCGCTTGAAGCAGAAGTAAAACGATGTCCTCATATCCTGCAATCGCTGCACTGTGTACAGCCATAGTGTTCGGTAAAATATCTCGTGGAGAAGCACGATCTTGTTGGAGAGGTTTCTTACGGCAGTGCAAAGGCTGATTAAACAACGCCCCCATCTGAACCATCCACTTCACTAGTTCACCGTCGTGAGCAGGGCCAGCCGAGGCTTGGTGTAAAAGGGTGCAGAGTCATCGTACCCCATGGATGTATCTGAGTCCTTTGATACCGCCAGTAGCACTGGGTCCTCCTTGATTTCCTCCTTGAGGTAGCTCAATTTATCTCCCCAAATCGGACCATCACTTCCTTCTACTGTAGTAACGTCATCAGGTCAACAAATACTTGCTCGCGATTCTCGTTCGTCGTTATCTCCTTGAATGATGCCGAGCCATATTCTACATAGTGTCACGAGATCTGGCTGGGGTGGGAATGTAAAGTACATTTCCTCACAGACGTCAGAAGCCGTGAATATGTTGCTGATCACAGCCGCAATTGTCTTGCATACGTTCGTAGCAGCCTCAAAACTAATAGGCCTGCCAGTCGTGCCACCAAACCATGGAAGCACAGCTTCACCCGACCGCATCATATCAAGAAGTTGCAACATGAAGGTCGCCGCTCTATCTGTTGCGTGATTGTGCTGTCCAGGCATTGCGTGGTGGGGAATAGCATCATTGTAAGAGTCGTTCGGCTCCAACACGTAACATAATTCAGAGAATACATCAGCGAGATCATCGTTCAACCTCAGCAGATTTCGTGACTGCACGCGCGACTCGAACAGCTCCGAGGAATAATTTTCTGCGGCATCATCCAGTATAGCAGGCCATGACGCGCCTTTCAACTCGGACTTATCGTTTAACATTACCAGCCGGAATATCTTGGACAAATTGTCGAAATGAAACCCCGTTCTTCCCCTTAAGCTTCCTCTTGCTGCAGGTACAAATTCACCACGGTAGACTGCATCGACTGCGGCAGTTCTTAGCCGTAAGCTATGCAGTTATTTGCGATAGTAAGAGCCATGCATTGCCGCTGCTTGGAACGGAGTGAAAATCGCTTCGCTGTATATCTCCAACATATCGTCGAAGAATGGAATAGTAGCCTTCGCTCACAAGCACATTGTAGAGGTGTCCAAACAAGCGAAACTTTGACCCAACCAGTAGCATCTCGTGCGCCATTTGCAGATACAAGAAGTGGCGATCCAGCATCATGAGCCCTGCGAGCAAGGGGTTTGCGCGCGCCAAATAGCGGAGATTAGTGGAATTTTTGATATCTGCCCCGAAGCGCTGCAGAAATGCATCAGTTTTCTCGTGCACAGTGCGAATTGTTCCCTTGGCCACTGTGAACTCGATGCTTTTCATCAGTTGTGTCGAGTGCTTGAAGGTGAGACTGATGTTGTGGCCCAGCCCTGCGTTTCCTTGCAGTGCAGCCACCGACTTCATCCAGCAGATACACGCAAATATCACTGGCACTGTTACCTCTCTGGTGGTCAAGAACTTTTCTATCACCGTCGTGAATGAACCCAACTGTGTCGCTGGGTCGGAAGTTGACCCTCTTGCGGCTTTTAGGCGGAGAAGAGTCTTGCTTAGCAGCGGGAGCTGTTGTAGCAGGAAAACCTTGCTGTTCACGGGGTCCGAAAACCAGACATAATCTGGTGTTCGCTCCTCGCCGTAGGTCTCGCCGAAGCACCCATCTGAGAAGGTTATCCCCATCGTATCGCCGGCCGGGGTTGAACCGATGTAGCTGTCCAATGTCGTTCCTACACCTACAAAGTCCAAGAGAAACATGCCTGGAACGTACGAGACCACACCATCAGATTTCTCGACCGAGTCCTTGAGCTCCTGAAGAAATTTGTCATTTATCCCCAACATTGCACGTCGGAATGACTCCGGAGACACGATATTGAACAACGGTTTTGCGGTTGTAAGCGACGGATATTTCAGCTGAAGCTGCGTTGTCAACGTATTTGCAGCATCCATGGCCAGCTTGACGACCACCGTCGCCTCCACCATCGTACGCTTCTCCCTCTTCACGTTAACGTAAGCTTTCCACACGCTCTGCATCAACTCGTCCAGTTCCATGAAAAAGTAGCCCACTTCCAGCCTCAACTCATCCGTAAAAGCCTCCTCAAAGAGACGCTCCCTATCAATCTTCGTTCTCTTCGGAACTTCCGTCACATACGTTCCCTCATCTGGGAAATAGTCTTCGTCCACCTCCAACACCTCGTAGTAGCTCTCAAACTTGGAACTCGCTCCGATTTCATCGACTGTTTCCCCCTCTACTGCCAAATTCACTCAGCTCTTGAGCAGCATAAAAAAGTGTTGGTGGCCATGCTCGTCGTCTGCGAAGAGCGTGGCGACGTGTTCTCTAAGCGTGATAGCACACTGACAGGCAGCGACGGCCTTAGGCACATCTTGCAACAGCTTTGGGGTCAGGATCGAAGGGTCTCTGTCACGAGAATAACTCGCGTCGTCCCAGACAAGATGCGACGATCGTGCCTTGCACGATCCCAGACAAGAAACTCTCCTCCGTAGCATCTCAAATTGAGATTCTGCAGGCTTACATAGATAAATTTAGCTGTAGCCACCTCTAACTAGCGCTACCATTCAATGATCAGTCTTCGATTTTCCAGCTTCTAGCCAAGACTCAAGCCTTCTTTCACAGAGTGCAAGACAATTTCGAAGACGTTAAGTGCGACTTAAGTTCGACTTACGTTAAGTACGACTTCTTGGCGGTTGTATGGGCCGCAAGAAGACCCCTCGCTACACAGAAGACGAGTCACCTAACCTTCGCCCACGCCAAGCACCTCGTCCTGATAGAAGACGCTGAGATGAACTCCCAGAACCCCCTCAGCCGCCTCAGGCCGATCCTGGTCAAGAGCAGGCAAGTCAGGAGCCCCCAGCGCAGCAAGCACAGGCCGCCTCGTCGGCTCAAATGCCGTCAGCGCCGCCGTCGGCGACGGATTACCTCCTAGGATAATTAGTCAAGATGATGGGACTACAGCAGACCGCTATCCAGACCAGTAACGACCAAATGAAAACGTTCATGGCCCAGCAGGCCCAGTTCCAATAGGCTATGTACGAGCAAACTGCTCGCTCAAACGTACAAAAGTAGAAGGCCAATCCTCCGAAGTTCCACGGTCGTCCGGATGACGACCTGGAGCTGTGGCTGTTCCACATCGAGGAACACTTCGCTGCCTACGCAGATCTGCGTGATAGTGATGACTCACGCTTCGTTGACATGGTCGTACCTTTTCTGGGGACCGATGTCATGTCGTGGTACAGAGAGTTCAAGACCATGCTCGGTGACGAGCCTCGGACTTGGTCCTTGTTCAAGCAACATATCAGGGCTAGGTTTCGTGACAGTGACTTTAAGTTTAAGTTGCTCACGAAAATGTACGAGCTGCAACCCACAGGATCCCAGCAGGAGTACACGATGAAGTTCATGCAGCTGATGTCACAGTCCAGCGTTGAAATGCCAGACGTGGTGAAAACATGGTTTTACCAGCAGCACCTCCGGCCCGACACTAGTGCCTACGTGTCTCAAAGCATTCTTGAGACGCTCAAGGACACTATCGAGTATGCGCAGCGTTTTGAGGATGCCCGAGACTTATCCCGTCAGAAGCAACCTTCCAATTCAACTGTCAAGAATACGCAACGCAACGACAACCGGGCGTCGTCTAATCGCGGCAGGGCACATGGCGGCTCCAGCGGCTCCAGCGCTCCAGCAGCGACAAAGCCAGCTCCTGCTTCTAATCCGTCCAGCTCCTCTCCATTTGTACCCACTTGCCACAGATGTGGTGTGCTCGGACACAAAGCGCCAGATTGCCCAAGTAGGGGCACTGGTGCTAGTCCAAAAACCTAAAGGACTCGGCGGGCTGGCGCTCAGTCGAGAACGTCACTGCTGCCCCTGACCATACGGCAGCGCGACTAGCCACTGGAAGTCGCAGCGTCATGGCCAAGATCA
Source organism: Phytophthora cactorum (assembly GCA_016864655.1). NCBI lineage: Eukaryota > Oomycota > Peronosporomycetes > Peronosporales > Peronosporaceae > Phytophthora > Phytophthora cactorum. The sequence goes on from NHQK01000004.1 coordinate 462,632, forward strand.
CTCCGACTGACCAGAACCAAAATTGTATGGTTATCTCGACCTCCCGGCCATTATAAATGACCGGGAAGGCTCTACATTCATCGATTCCGGCGCTTCATTTAGCGCCATCACACCTGAGCTCGCTGAGCGGCTAGGTGCCAAGATTTCTCAATGCCGATGTCCCCTCAGGATCACCCTTGGCGCCGGCAAGTCCTGTTTAATTTCCCGACGAGAGACCCGTATTTCTATTCAGATACCTGGATTCGACAGATATTGGTGCAAGTTTCTCGTCATGGAAGTACCAGAAGGTTGAGATGTGCTCCTCGGCATGAAGTGGCTTGTCGATGTGAACCCATGTATCAACTGGGCGACACGCACCATTTGTCTCAGGTCGCTCAACCCTGAGGCCGACTCAAGTTCTGGAATTCATTTCCATCCTTGTCCACCAACCAAAGTGGCACGAAGGGTAGGAAAGCGTCGCGTAAGTACCAAGAGCAATCCGTCTCGTTATAAACGCGAAATTGACACGCTACAATACTACTATCAGCACGGATATCACGGTGATCACGGATCGACCAAGCTTGTCTCATCTCGAAAGCTTCGCCAATTGCTGCGCGAAGCCGACAATGAGTATTGCTTTGTTATGCTGAACAATCCTCCGGTCGACAAAGCCGAGGAAGCGTGAAAAAAATTAGAAGGTTCTCGCCTTTGGCCACTTTTGCAGAAGTTTAAAGATCGTGTCTTTCGATCTGAGCTTCCGGACGTCCCCCCATCCCGACAACAAGACATGGACGCGAGCATCGAGGTCGCCGATTCGGTTCCTGTGCATCGCAAGCAATTCCCGCTGTCTGCGGAGCAGAAGGAGGCCATCCGAGCATGGACACGTGAGATGCTGCAGGCCGGTATGATACGACCCTCTTCGTCACCATACTGCTCACCTACTTTCTGCGTGCGCAAGAAGAGCGGCGAGTGGCGAATTGTGCACGATTTCCGCGGTTTGAACGCTAAGGTACGCGTTCCCGCCAATCCCATTCCCCGAAAAGACGACATCCTTCTTGACATGGATCGCGGTCGTTTATTCTTCTCCATGGATTTACTGTGGGGATTCTTTCAGGTGATGCTGCGCGAAGATGCGACGCCATACACTGCGTTTGCTACCCCCGACGGACTCTTCGAATACTTAGTCACGCCTATGGAGTGTCAGTAGCCCTTCATGCTTTAATCGGCTCGTGCAATCAATCTTCGCGGACTACAGCGCCATCAGCAAGACCTACTTTGACGTCTTGTTCGTGTTCACGCCAACGGACGACGTCGATGAACATCTTAACGCTCTCGAGAAGATTTTACAACGGTGTGCTGACGAGAACCTTTACATCAAGATCGAGAAGTGCGTGTTCTGCGCTCAGAAAATCCCATGTCTAGGCGACTTCATCGGCCGTGACGGTATGAGGATGGCCTCTTGTTCCACCTTCGAGAGCCGAATATGATGGAAGGTATGGATCTTGGACACGAAGCTTGTATGAGGCGGAGGGAGGGACGTCGCAGACGGTGGGACCGGAGCGAAGACACTTGAGGGGTAGAATGAAGATTCGAAAGTGATTGATTGATCGGAGCTTACACTATCTTCACTACCTAGTCTGCATCCAATCATTTGGTGCATCCAATCACCAACACTCTGTACTCGTCCAATCATCCTACTCGTCTAATCATCGGTGGCGTAAACAACGTACCGTAATCATCGCGGGATCGTATTGGACCGGTTCGGGTTAACCGGTTAATGGGTACAACTGGTACACAGTACCCAAGACCAGCAACCCTCAATACGCCCCCTCAATGCGAACACGCGTGGATGCCGAGAGCCACCGTGAGGTCCGTGTGGCGAGGTCCCGGGAGCGCCTTCGTCATGATGTCCGCCAGCATCAGAGAAGTCTCGCAATACTCGAGCTTCACTTCACCACGCTTGACTTCGTCGCGGATGTGGTGGTACTTGATGTCGATGTGCTTGGCGCGACCGTGGTTCACTGGGTTCTTCGTCATCTTGATGCACGACTGGTTGTCTTCGCGGATCTTGAGCTCGGGTCCCGTCTCGTTGGTAGCCGCCAAAATCTCGCACAGTAGGCGATGAATCCACTTGCCCTCTTGGATCGCCAGACTGAGTGCGATGTATTCCGCCTCACTCGTAGACAGCGAAACACTTGACTGCTTCTTGCTGCCCCAGCTCACTGGTGCACCCATTAGCATGAACGTGTAGCCGGAAGTCGACTTGCGGTCCGCGAGGTCGCCAGCCCAATCCGCGTCCGAGTACCCGCGAAAGTCGATGTTGTCACCCGGCTTGAAGCAGATCCCATGCGTCTTGGTGCCTTGCAGGTAGCGAAAGATACGCTTGACCGCAACCCAGTGTTCTTCTTGAGGGTTCTCCATGAAGCGCGACACATAGCCAACGGCGTACGCGATGTCCGGGCGCGTGGCAGTCATCAAGTGCATCAGAGCACCAACAGCTTCGCGAAACGGAGCGTTCACCTTGGTCGCTGCGTCACTTGAAATCAGTCGAGTGCTTATGTCGACGGGACTCACCACGGCCTTGCACTCGTCCATACCAAAACGCTTGAGAATGTCATCCACATAGCGGCGCTGACACATCGTCACGCTGCCGTCTGGGCCGTCCACCAACTCGATCCCAAGAACGAACGCGCACTTGCCGCTGTCGGTCATCTCGAAGCGAGTCTTGAGGTCGGTCTTCGTGCGTGAGATCAGTTCGGGTGAACTTCCGGTAATCAGCACGTCATCCACGTAGACCAGCACGAGCACGCAGTGACCGTCAACGATCTTGACGTAGAGGCACGGGTCGAACGCCGATACTTGAAAGCCGATGGAGCACACGAACTCGTCGAAGGTCTCGTTCCACACGCGCGAAGCTTGCTTGAGACCGTAGATCGCCTTCACCAATTCCAGGCAGTCGAAGTTGCCATCCAGTTCGACGCCTTCAGGAACTATGCAGAACACCTGTTCCTTCATTATCCCGTACAGGAACGCTGTCACCACGTCGAGTTGGTCGAGAGGCCAGCCGAAGTACTTGGCAATAGCGATGACCATGCGCAGCGTCACGTACTTGACGACGGGCGAGAACGTCTCGGTGTAGTCGATGCCGTACTTCTGCTTGAACCCCTTTGCCACGAGGCGCGCCTTGTATTTCTCGATCGATCCGTCCGCTTTGCGCTTGATCTTGAACACCCACTTGGTACCGATGGCGCGTTGTCCGTTAGGCAACTTGGCAGCACGAAACACACCACGAAGTCGCATCGACTCGAGCTCAGCACGAATCGCCTTGCGCCAGTGCACTTGGTCGGGGCCGTTCACCGCTTCTTGGAATGTCGTCGGCTCCGATAGATCGCCTGCTTCGACGGCATTGGCACTTGCACGCCAAAAAACTGGTGGAGTCGAATCGTCATCTTCATCTCCATGCTTTTCTTCTTCGTCTGCGTCTGCTCGGTGCGGAGAGGAGTAGTTCGGCGCACTTGCTTCTTCCAGTCCAGGTCGATGACGCACAGCTCGCGGTCTTCTGGCAGCTTCATCTTCGTCACTCGGGCGGCTCTTGCGCTTCCCTGCCTGCGTGTACTCCGTCTGGCGGGAACCATCATTGTCGATGTCGAGCGATTCGAAGTCCAGGTCGTCGACATCTTCATCAGAAATCGTCGGTGAAAGTCCAAAGGTCGACTCATCGAAGTTGACATCGCGACTGATCACCACCTGCCCCGCCTCGATGTCATAAAGTCGATACGCCTTGGACACTTCTTCGTAACCCAGGAACAGTCCGGCGCGAGCCTTGGGATCCCACTTGAGCCGCTTCTCCTTCGGAGTCAAAATGTACGTCCGACAGCCGAACACACGCATGTGCTTCACACTCGGCTTGGACTTGTAAACGATCTCAAACGGAGTCTTGTGCTCGATCTTGGATGACGGCAGACGATTCTTCACGTAGATGGCAGTCATGGCCGCCTCAGCCCAGAAACGCTTGTCCAGCTTGGCGTGATGCAGCATGCTGCGGCCGATCGTGACGATAGTTCGGATAGCTCGCTCTGCCGTGACGTTGGTCTGGTGCGCGTACGGAACCGTGGTTTGCTGCTCGATGCCTTCGTCTTCGTAGAAGTCCTTGAGCGAGTTGGTAGCGAACTCACGAGCTCCGTCATGCCGCACAAACTTGACCTTCTTGCCGAACTGCGTCTGCACCTTCATGATGTACGTCTTGATGCAGTCTTCGCTCTCCGACTTGGCACGCAGACAGAAACCCTTCATGCATCCGCTGGCTTCGTCCACGATCAGCAGTAGGTACTTGCTGCCACCAAGTGAGTTTTCCTCCATGGGTCCGCAGATGTCGAAGTGGAGAAACTCGAACGTGTCATAGTGACGCATGTCACGGTTGCTGGGGAACGGTTTTTGGACCATTTTACCTTGCTGGCAACCACGACACAGACTTGGTCCGCTCGACTTGGAAGGTGCCTTCGCGTCCTTGATCATGTGGTTGTCGACCATCTTGCGAAGCACCTCAACCGGAGCGTGACCCATGCGCGCGTGCAGGTCGACGATCTTGTCACTCGTCGCCGCATTCGCCGATCGCTGAGGCGTCTGAAGCCAGTAGAGTCCATCCATGAGGTTTGCCGTCGCCACCACTTGCTTGGAGCCCTTGTGCGCAATCTGCATCTTGGTGCCGTCGAACACCACTTGAAACTTGCCACTTTTGTTGATCTGCGGTACCGAAAGCAGATTCTTGCTCATGCTTGGCACGTACAGCGCGTTCTTGATCTCGATCTCACGCTCGTCGCCGTTGGGCAGGACCACTTGTTCCACGATGGTCCCCACACCCATGATGGCCGCCTTGTTGCCGTCGGCCACCGAAAGTTCGCCTTCGTTCCGCTCAATCAAATGGGCGAACTTGGCCTTGTCGTTGCAGATGTGGTGCGTTGCGCCGCTGTCGACCGCCCACATCCCGGACATATTCTTGCCCGTCGAAACCCCACATTCCAGTGAAACCGCGAACGCTACTCGATCGTAGTCGTAGTCGTAGCCGTCGCTGTCGTTTCTCCACTGGATGTTGTTGGCCCCGCGTCTTGGCCCTCGGTTCTCGTCCTTCTGCTTGGTCCAGCACTTGTCCACCGTGTGCCCCACTTTTCCGCAGTATGTGCACTGGCGAGACTCTCGGTCGGTGTTGAACGCCTTGGCCGCGTTCTCCGTCTTCACCGTCGCCGTCTTCTCGCCTTGTCTCTTGATGTGCTCATTCGTGAGCACCTTCACGACGTCTTGCGACCGCAGTTCAGCGCTGCTCATCTCCAAGTTCAGCACGACGTTCTCGTAGCTCTTGGGGAGGCTGCGCAACAAGCAGATCGCCACGTCCTCGTCCTCCATCTTGGCACCGATGCTGCTGAGCTTGGCGCTGATGTTGAGGACCTCGTTGCAATGATGCAAGACGTTGCCGCCTTCCGACATCTCCATGCTGAAGAGTTGGCGCTTCAGGTAGATGCGTCCAGCCTTCTGCGAACCACCGTACAGCGTCTTCAGGCGCGACCAGGCAACCCACGCTTCCTCGCAGTCGTCGACCACATGGTGGTAGTCCGCGTCCATGTGGAGCAGCATCAGTCCGAAAGCGATGTTGCTCGACTTGACGTAGTCGTCCTTGGCCCGCGAGTCCGTGTAGCTTGGCGTCGTCTCGCGGTTCACGACATGCCACGTCGACTTGGTCAGGAACACGCCACGCATGTAGCGGTTCCACGTCGCGTAGTTGTCCCCGTTGAACTTGTCAATGGAGACCTTGGTCGAGGCGTCTTGGGCAGAGGACATGGTGCTTGGGCTCATAACCTGATGGAAGGTATGGATCTTGGACACGAAGCTTGTATGAGGTGGAGGGAGGGACGTCGCAGACGGTGGGACCGGAGCGAAGACACTTGAGGGGTAGAATGAAGATTCGAAAGTGATTGATTGATCGGAGCTTACACTATCTTCACTACCTAGTCTGCATCCAATCATTTGGTGCATCCAATCACCAACACTCTGTACTCGTCCAATCATCCTACTCGTCTAATCATCGGTGGCGTAAACAACGTACCGTAATCATCGCGGGATCGTATTGGACCGGTTCGGGTTAACCGGTTAATGGGTATAACTGGTACACAGTACCCAAGACCAGCAACCCTCAATAGAATAGGAGCGCAATTGCTGGGCTTCGCTCCGGGTTTCAATATCACTTCATGCTCGATGGATCGATGTGGTGGCAGCTGTGACGGAAGCTCGTTGGGAAATACATCTGCAAATTCCTTGAGCTCTACTTGAAGCTCCGGCGGCACAGTCTTCACCTTGGGGGATGTCTTCACTGCAACGTGATACAATTTGGCATACTCATTAGCTGCCACCTTCGTCTCAAACTGGGCTGCAGAGAGTACGCATAGCGGTACGTTCTCATCATCATCGTTCCTCCCCTTTTGCGCATTTGGCAACGGCTGACAGCTGAACGCAGATATTGAGCTCGGGTCTAAAGGCATGTGGATGTTACCTGCCTTGACGTTGCCGTCAAGCTGCTGTCGCAAATTCGAAGGCAGCGGGTACTGAATAAACTCGGGTCTCGGTCCCGCCGAACCTACTGTCAGCTCTACCTCCAGACTATCGTTCACCGACCGGTAGTCGCGCACGACACGCGGCTTTTGGAACCGCATTACTCCTGCTTGCCAGTCGATACTTGGGTTGAACTGAACTAGCCACGGATGTCCGAGAATCACGTCTTGGTTTACCGACACTTCCCACTCAATGAGAGAGACATCGGCAAAATCACGACCAGCCAAGCTCAGTGTCTCCACACATCGTTGTGCCGTACGGGCAGGCGTTGTCGTGCCATCGAAGCGCTCTGCAGAAACCTTGGCAGCTTCAACGCAGTGTTGCGCAAGTCCAGGACGCACGATGTTCCGCTCTGCGCCACTATCGATGAGAATACGAACGGATTGTCCGTTCATCGAACCATCAAAGCGAAAAAGTCCTCGAGACTCTGGTTGCGGATGTTAAGCTGCATACTATGCAGTACTTCAACGTCGTCATCCTCTTCCTCCTCATCCGCATCCTCTTCGACCACACGTCGGAAAGAGCTCTGGTTCGTGCAGAATGAGGTCTGACCAGGTGCTGGACGGGCGGACCCACGAGCTGTGTTGCGAGTCTGGCGCTTGCGACAATCTGCCAAGCGATGGCCTGGTTCCTTCCAGTAGAAGCACAAGTTCTTGCGCAGACATTCGTCACGAAACACAAACCGGGAGCTGTCAATCTCCATCGGTGTTGGTTCCTCGACGGGCGATTGTGGATGCTGGAAGCGGCGCTGCCCTTGAGCACGATGATTCGCCTGATCCTTACTCTGCCCGCGCGAACCAACATTATGCGTGCGATCGTACATCAGTGCGAACGAGATAGCCTCGGTCGTGCTGCGGAACTGGCTCAACTTTACTTCTTGGCGAATTTCGACGACCAGTCCTTTCTGAAAATGCATGACCTTGTCGATGTCGGACATGTCCTCGATCTTGCATATAATGCTGCGAAAGGCGGCCACGTAGTCTTCAAGGCATCCGAAATTGGTCTGCCACAGACGCAGCAGCTGATCGCGAAGGTGTTCTTGACGGTCCGGCGCAGTGAACTCGCTTGTCAACAGCTCTTCGAATTGTGTCACAGACTGCAAGTAGTTGCCGTCGTGAGAGACATATTCCCGATACCAAGCTGCTGCAGGGCCCTTCAAGTTCGCAACTAACAGCGACAGTGGTCGTTGCTGAGGAGCGTCCGCCCCATACTTGATGTTCTTGGACTTAAAGTACAACTTGGCACTGAACATGTAGTCTCCGACATTGTCGTCTTTCATCTCGGAGAACTTAGGCATGGCGATGCCTTCAGCTCGATACTCCCGGGTGTCATGAGCTGTGGAGTCACTCGGCTGCAGCTGCGAAACCGTTGCCTGTTGTTGTTGATGCTGTTGCAAGGTTGCCGCCATCTGTCGCTGCAGCTCTGCGGTCCGAGCCATGAACTGTTGCTGCTCGCGCATATGTGCTGCGAGAGAGGCGACCATTTGCTGCACATTGTCGGCGTGTTGTCTTGAAGCTTCGTCCACGGTTGCGCCTACGCTGGCACGTCGTGAATAGATGACCGAGGCGCGCAAGGTCCTCAGCCAAATCAATCACAAGCTCGCAGACACACTCTGGAGTGCTGCTTCCGGCAATGCCTAATAAGCCCCAACGAAGACTAATAGCCGACGATGTACCTTTTCCCCGGTACACCCCTCGAAACCTCAGCCCTCTCTTAAACGCCCCTGACGACGCCAACTAGGAGAGTGAGTGCGACGTACCTGGTACTCCAAGTGAGGGCAATCGCCGACTGAGTGAAAGTGGGCGAAGAAACGCGACGAAGAAGCACACTCTGCAATGCAGATGCTGATTGGTCTCGATGAGCCAATGAGAGGTCGACACGGAAACTGTGTGCGACAATGCGTCTTTCCCAACAAAGAAAGAAGACGGCCGGAGTGAACAGTGGTGGCGCTGAAGAGTCTGCCGGGAACAAGAAGCTGGACAGGAGACGGGTAGTGCGCACGCGAGGCCCTACCGGAAGACTAAGACGGGTGTCGAAGCTGCACGCACGAAGCGTAGCACTTGAACGGAGCTCGGAAGGTCTGGGCGCACGTGGCGGGCCAGAACGAAGACACTGGAGGGGGTCGAACGGGAACTGGGATGAGAGACCGGAACTGCGAAAGCGAAGGGTGCTGGATCGAAGAAGTGCTACCAAGTGTAAGGTTTCCGGTGTGGTGAGGAGGTTGAGTTGTTTGAGGTACATCTAAGACTGACTGGTATTTGCTTTATCGTTCGATTCTCTGGTTTCTTTGTCTTACCTGGAGTGCCCTAGAGGCACCTTCCTTGTTGTCTTGTTGAATATGCAGGTGGTTGGCTCAGATGCACTGTAGCCGCCTCATTTGTGCAAACCTGGTGAGTATGCAGGCGGATGTTGACGCCGCGGCGACCTTCCCTCGATCGAAGTTGTCCTGGTGTGCTTGCAGATCATTACAGAATGCCTCCTCCATGTCTTCAAAGCTCATCGTTCGTGTTCTAACGAGAGCAAGCGAGTTGAGAGACGAGTGAGTTCGAGCACGTTTTGAGAAAAAGCTATACGCGATCCACTGCCACCACTCATGGGTGGTTGTTTCGTTGCGAAACGTGAACTCGTCGTACGATTGGATAGGAAAGAGTAAGTGCAGTGCTAGCCTACCATGGCCGATCCCATCGCATGTAAGTCCATTGAAACCAGTTCGGGGTCGTAATCCAGTGCTAACAAATCGATCTGAGATCGGTTCGCGTCCCGAGACTCACCGCACAGGTCAGAGCTGTATGTCAGTTGACGAGTGCGTCATGTAGGGCTAAGCAAATTGGCTAATAGCCCCCCAAACAGAAGTCTCAACGATCTCTCACCACCCACATTTGAGGATCTCTGTACACGTGCAGATCCATTTCCGAAAAGGACAGATTCTTAGTGATCAGTTTGTCAACTTTGGTCGCCATCTCCGACCACGCCAAGATTTCTTCCAAGTCAGCAGCTAAAGGTTTCTGAACAAAAGTACATCGCAATTGTCCAGGCGGCACTTCTTCTTGTTCGACACTTTTCCACATTTCATTGATGGTCATTTCACTACTCAGCACAGTTTCCAGGAATATACACGGATATAGACTTTGCACTGGGATTACAACGTCCACACCTGGTTCGTTGCACTTAAGTTTTGTATCCAGCGCTGCAATCTTAGTCAGTGTCTAAAGATACTCTTTTGTCGGTCTTGTGGCCAACCACTAAATGGTCTGGTGTACGCACCATTATACCATATTTCTCTCAACACTAAGGAAACCAGTTTTTATTTTGAAGGTGGGTGCTACAGCTAGCGTAGGTGGGTGGATTTGGGATATTGTGCTTATATTGCTGAACGTTTTTAATATAAATAATCACGTTTTAGTTTAATTGTCTTTTAAACTGCAACTCCGGTCCAAACAGTTTTTCTAAACCCCAAAAAAACAAGAATAAATGTGGTCAATTGATGCTCGTACCAACTCTTTTGTCGAAGTCTTGGCCGTTTCAGAGTCGTCTGACTCGTCAATGTCACTTTGATATTTATCATACGCAGACGACGCGCGTCGATCAAGCTCTCGGGCGAGTCCCTGGGCGAATAGCTGTGACGGATACTCCACCAGGTAGTATGACGCCGTCGCCAACAAAGTCACCAGACCAAACACAGCAAAGGTCTTGTCGTAGTATTTTGTCTCCTGCTTGATCGAAGGCGTGAATATCACCAACACGTGCAGCAAGTACACGGCAATGCTGATCTTGCCCATGTATCGCAGCACAATCCACTCGAAAATCTTGGACACCGTGGATCGCTGGACCATCTCGATGACTATCAGTAGCGACAATTTGACGCTCGTGAACGGCATGATATACTTGGTTGCCGGTGCGAGCGGCATACCCAACCAGTTGAAGAAGAGTCCACGAAATACCACACTGAGATAGGCGGTGATTAAAGTGGCCCCGACGACCCAAAGAGCGACGACATGCAGCATGCGGAACTTAAAGCCTGTTGCTTTGATCAACGTTTCTAACTTCACGAAAATGAACGCCGCCATTGACCCCGCCACAAACGCCGGCAGGTGCTTACCTAGCGGTTGGCGGTAGAAGTTGTCTCGAATTGTGTACAGTCCTTCGTGGATCACCCAGACGTATAACGGCACGAACGACATCCACCAGAAGCGGCCCAATTTCAGAACTTCTAGCACAAAAGCAGGCAGGATGAAGTAGTACGAGATCTCCAACGGCAACGTCCACATGAGATAGTGTCGGTGTTCGGGGTGAAAAGTGAGCATCTGGAAGAGATTGAAATTCGAGGGCTGGCTCACCAGGTAGTAACGCTTCTTGTACTCAAATGGCATAATCCACAGCGCGATCGACAGGAGAGCAAACAACGGGTACACACGAAAGAGGCGCTTGGAGAAGTAGTCAGCCAGCGTGAACCCCCACTTGCGGTAGGACGGGTGGGTGGAACGAGTGAATAAACAAATACCAAACAAATAAAACAGGCCCCCTACGAAGTCAAAGCTGCCCTTGGGGTTGCAGTTAGGAAGCTCACTAAAACAAATTCCGATGAAAGAAACGGGAATGTCTGGTTGCTAGGCGAATGTCAATCTAGCACACGAAGGTTTATGACCACAGTCCGATATGAAAGATGGACCCAGATCAAAACGGCGGCACACACAGCAGATAATCCAATTCAAACGACATGTCCTCGTTCCCGGCGAGCAAATACACTCGCTACAAGAGCGCCACTGCCTTCTTCCTGGACTGACTGTTACGCGCACGAGGTCACGGACGTCACGCTGATAAACGTGTGAAGCTGGAGATGCTAAATGATGTGGTACAGGAGATCGCTGCGCAGCCCTCGACCCTCACCCCAAACTACTAAAATACTTGTCGAAGGCTCTCGCTGCCGGCCAATGTGCCATCACGTAGCGAGAACGTGTCGCTGCCTTCTTCGCAGACTCCGAACACGGCCATCAACACTTCGTAGAGCAGCTAAAAAAAATGGCACAGCACTCTAAAGGGAGTGGTAACGAAGCAGGAGGAAGAAGAAAAAACTGCAGTTAAGGTTGAGAGCAGCAAAGTTGAGAACTAACGGCTTCCTCCGGATAAAGAGCCGTCTACTATTCAATAGAATACCTATCTCCTTAGCTACTAGGAACGGATACTAAGCCGTTTCTACGATTATGAACTCGTCGAGCGCATCCAGGAAGCTCTGCTCTACGGCAGCATCGTCAACGCTCTCTCTGTCACGGTCAGCCCATTTCACACGAAATAACTCTCCGTATACATCGTGACGAGCAATGTGCCACTGCATTTCATCGCTCGAAAACCCCTCAGCAGCAACAGACTTGCTGACCACTGAGTCAGGTACAGCTTCCCACGCACTCCGCGCCCACGACTCCACGCGCTCGACGGAAGGCGGGCGCGGGTTCCCGCCTCGTGTGTACTGCACGTCGTCGGAAAGCTTCCAGGTATTGATGAACTCTGACAAGTTGGCCTTGAACGAAGTATAGATGCCAATATCGCCTGCTTGTAGATACGGCGTTAAGTCGCCTGGAAGGACGCACATGCCCACCTGTTTCTCCACGCACTTAGCCTTTGTCGCCTTCGAAATATGGGCTCTCATAGAGTCCCAGACAAGAAATTTTCCGCTGCAGAAGTCTGTGAGAGGTGGAAACACCACATCAATCCACTTGGCCAGCAAGTCGCTGTCAAAACCACGCCTTCTCTTGATGCATCACCCACACGGGGACAACCTTGGCCATCTTCCTCTCCTTCGTGGCCCCCTTCCAAATCACTAGCGGAGTAAGCTTTTTGCCAATGGCGCTAGCCGCAAGGACAACGGTCACACGCATACTGGCGAAGCCGGTGCTCTTGAGCTCGACATGCCGAGCACCGTTAACGTCGACCGTCTGCCGCTTTGGGTCCTCAAAATATAGGGCGGTTTCATCCATCAAAACCGTCCGAGACAAATTCATGTGGGGTTTCTTTGGTGTCAGAAAACTAAGGTAGTTTACTGCTCGATCCGTGAGCTCTTCATCGTCGAGAACTGTAAGATTTGTAGTGCAGCGGAGGGAGAGTCTGTACCGAGCCATGAATCCATCCGTCCAGCGGTCAGAGGCGATGAACTCATGGTCGCCTAGCTGAGAGGAGGCAAGCGCTGGGCCAGTGAATTGAATCCACGGTCGAGTCACCTTCTCCTTGTTTGAATGCAGGTATAGCACCTGGTCAAATAAATCCTCCTCGAGCCCACGAAGCCGGGGTTTTGCACCTCCGCCTGCGACGCGGCGCATTGTTGTCCCCGTTTGCCGTAGTTGCTCCCTTTTCTTCCACCACTGACGAATCTGAGACCCGCTCACGATCCAGCCGCGTTCGTCGCGAAAGTGTTTCAGCGCTTTAGTGGAAATGCCATCTCCGAGGGTGTCAATCCACGCTATCACTTCCAGCTTCTCCGCCACGGTCTTCGACACACGGGAGGTCCCCATAATTGAAAGTGCATCTGCGCGTTGGGCAGTGATGGCAGTCAAGGCTTGCTGTCAATTCATCCACCCACTCTTCCTTTGTCATACAAGTTGGAGGCTACTCTATTTAACAGTTTGACGGCAAGCTGCGCCCTTTTTTGTGTGGGGTCTTCTATCCTGGTGGGGTCTTTTATCCGTAGGAATCCGTTATTAGGAGGCTCTGGAGGTGGACGAAGACTATTTCCCGGATGAGGGCACATACTTTCCTGAACCATCAGCTCCGAAGAGTTTCAAGGTTGACAGACAAAAGTTGTTGGAGGAGGCGTTTGCGGGGGATATGCGGCTGGAAGTGGTGTATTTCTTCGTGGAACTGGGGGAACTAGGTGAAAAAGTGTTCGAGATGTACAAACAAGCGAAAAGTCAAGAACGAACAATGCTCGAGGCCACGGTGGTGACGAAATTGGCAATTGTCACCGCCAACTCGTTGACTGCGACGTTGCAACTGCGATATCGGTCACTTCAACAGTGCTGCGCACAATGCAATATCATATTGCTTGGGTTGCCTTTCCTTGGGGAATTAATAATGGTGCTATTTTTCTTATTGTTGCAATAATGACATGGCGAGGGGTGTCGAATAATGCGTCCCAATACTGTCCAAAACTGTCCTAAAATTGTCCTAAATGTACTGAAATAACTGTCCCCCGTTGGCGTAAAAAAACACAAACATAGTAAAATAATTTATCCTAACGCTGTCCTAAACTTCTTAGTTGAATAAAACCGTGTAAACTCATAAGCGTTTAGGACAGATTAGGACAGTTTAGGACATACTAGGACAGATTAGGACACTTTAGGGCATACTAGGACACCAGGGAAACGTATAATATAGACGTAAGTTCTTTATTGGTAGGACACTCGCGCGTTGGCTCTCGTCTGTGGACTTAGCGACGTCGCTACGGGAGGGCCGCCCCTCTCTCGCTTCGGGCGGGGGCGACGCCATTGTAAAACCAATCTACTCACTAAATAACACGGTGTTTTTTTCTATTGTTCTCACACAGCACGGTTGTTTGTAGGGAAAGCACAGTATCAAGGGTCGTGGTGCTGAGACTGCGGTGAAGGTAAAGGAAAACGCTACCAGCTCTAACAATACAGGCGAGATACAGTGCGCGTCAAAATTATAGCCGCACTCGAAATTCGATTTTCTTGGGCTCTGTGTTGCTTTTCTTTGAGCAAACCGGCACTTCAAATACGTCTAAAGCTACTAGAAAACGAATGCCACAAGCAGAACTGAAAAAGCAAACTTCGTTTTTTCACAAGAGGCAAAAACGTCACTTTGGGTCGGGTCAAAATTAAAGCCGCACTTCCACTTCGCAACTCTAGTACCCTGTTTTCGATCCTTTCAGCAGCCGCGTCGCCTCTAAACGCTTTAGGAGGCTTCGTACTAGCTTTTGAAGGTATTCTAGATCGATTTTCTCCCACTCAGCTTTAATTTGCCTCATCAAATCGGTCTTGGTGTCAAATTGGCGTCCATTTGCGTACACCCGGCACCCCATACGTACTCAATGATGTTGAGATCGGGGCTTTTAGCAGGCCAGGGCAACGTCTCGACGTTATTAATCTCGAGAGAGGTCTTAGTAAACCTTGCGCGTATAGAGGCATTATCTTGCTGAAAAATGGGCCTCAAATTGCCTGTTTTCAGGCGAAGTTCTCGAAGGTAAGGAAGCAGACCCTTGCTTAGCGTCTTGGTGTACTTGACAGCATTCTGCTTCCCGTTTAAGAAGATCAGCTCAGTTTTCCCGTACCAACTGATCCCTGCCCATATCATCACGCTACCTCCACCATTCACCCGCTTCGACATGAACTTGGGCTCCGCTCGCATGTCATGCCAGTAGAATCTAAAGCCGTCAGGCCCGTCCAAATTGAACTTCTTTTCGTCTGTAAACACTACAGCCCGCCAAAACTTCCTTTTGCTTGCATATTTCTCCGCAAAGGCTACCCTCTTCTTCTTGTGGTGAGGCTTCAGAGCCAGGGTAGGTTTGCGCTTCACGTACCTCATGTAGCTGCGGCTACGCAGCGTACGAAGGACGTTGGACGTGCTAGGAAGAGAAGGCAACTTGTTTCGTATCTGGTTAGCCGATAACCCGTTCGCAATAGTCAGCCAAAAGACCCTCCTGACCTCCCGCTCTGTTAATTTGGGCTTTCTGCCAGTCCTCTTGGTCGCTGAGGATGCCTTCCCACACCGTAGATAGTTGCGAATAGCCTTCTCGTCACGTCCAAGTAGCTTAGCGATGGCTCGGTTGCTCTTGCGTTCGCGCACGTGCATATCAATCTTGCGGCACTCCTCTTCACTTTACTGCTTTCCGCGTGGCATCTTGAGAGCTTCCTGATAACAACCAACGATGTGATCTGAGGCTATTTTTAGCGCGCTTTTCGACTGAGCCATTTATTACCACTAAATTGGCTTATCTTTTGTTTATTACAAATCTGACCGATAAATTACAACATGCGGCTATAATTTTGACCCGACCCAAAGTGACGTTTTTGCCTCTTGTGAAAAAACGAAGTTTGCTTTTTCAGTTCTGCTTGTGGCATTCGTTTTCTAGTAGCTTTAGACGTATTTGAAGTGCCGGTTTGCTCAAAGAAAAGCAACACAGAGCCCAAGAAAATCGAATTTCGAGTGCGGCTATAATTTTGACGCGCACTGTATATTGTATTACAGTTTCTTGGTACCAGTTCTAGCCAATTGTATAATATTTGGAGGATGGTGTTTATTTTTATTGCATCAAATTGAGGATAAGAGCTCAATTACTTATTGCAGTAACTTATTGGAAATTATTATTACGGATATTGAAATTTGCTAAGCCGTGCACTTCAAACTGCGCTGGATTTCTTTCGAATCGTCTTTGATGCAGAAAAGAAGGCATTGACGGTAAGCATGACGCAAGCGATGACAAGTACTTGGAGCACCATGCTGAAGGATAAGGTTTACAAGCCTGCCACTGGCCAGGGAATGTTTCTGGCAGACTTTTTCAATATCGCGACTACGTTAAGTCCTTCACTTTCATGATTCCTCCCAATCTTCGGTATAAAATAGCGCTGCCACCGGGTTTCTTTGGAGAAAACTACGACGAGGAACGGACACCAGACAACTTGCTCCCTGACTCCAATAGCATGGTGGTTTTTATCCTGCAACACTTGGCGGTATTCGAAAGCCACTACTTTTGGCACATATGACACGTCAGAAGTTCCTGACTGGGGACTAGCTGGGTCATTCATGACCGTTAAGGATACGTTCTTTTCGTCTCACGAAATTGAAATATCGACGGTGTTCGTGTGTCTTTGTTGGCTAAAGTCGGTTGGAGCATTGCAAGGAGATGGAGATCTCAGTCGAAACACAAGTCTGACGTTGAAGCATACGGCAGGCCTCTTGGCTAAACTTAATTACTTAAGTAGGACATCTTTTGCGCTGTGCGAATATTGAAGTATACTGTTGCGAAAGGTGCAGTACAAGTTGCTGACAAGGAGCTTCAGGGATTTCTCGAAATTTTCGCGCAAGGATCAAAAGATCGGCTCAAAATGACCACTTGGCACCCACAAATCCGTTGCTAGCAGGACTTACCATGCTGTATCATCATTTTGAGTACTTGGACCAAGCGAGTGAAGTCGTGGCTGCATCACAGTTCCATGGTTTCGGCCATATCTACAGTGCGCTTATGAACGAAGGTTTATGTTATCGTATACAGTTTTTTAGGACGTGTTAGCTATATATGAGGAAATGATTTTTAATCCATCTGGAGCTACAGCAGTGCGTAGCCCCTATTATCGCACCTTCTTGCTTAGCTCCGATTTAAAGCAATGGCTCTAGATGCTGCCACTCGAGGCCAAAGCCCAGCAAGTGTTGATGGCATCAAGTTACGGCCAATACAACGTCTGAAAGAAGTGTCGCAGATATTCCGCCTGATGACCAAGAACGATACGTCGTTTTTGGGAGGTGTTTCATCAATGAGTTTGCTCGATATGGCTGCGCAAATTTGCTCCCAAAAACTATTTGACTCCCGCGTGCTATCACGTGACATGCTGAAACTCCACGGCGATCTCTCGGATGCTTCCTTTGAAATGTGCGGTGCGCTGGATGAACGGAATCTGCGCTATCCAGATGCAGTTACAGCACGCGTGAATCAGATTTGTGACTGTCTACGGCCGAATGGTGAGCTAGATGTGCGTGCATTACCGGGTTGCCCCTATTCAGGAATTGAGCTCATCAGCGATACGCTGGCCAAAGCAATGTGCAGCAAAGTCGCAGAAGTGATTGAATCCATATTTGCAGGTTCGCCCGATATCGCGGGATATTCAAGCGGTAAATCCAAGCCATCTCCTTTCTTACGCTGTTCGCCGTGGAATCAAAACTTCACAAAATAAAAAGATTCTGTTTTATTCATTACTTCATTACTTAGCAAATACTACTACTAGTGGTACGCCGCCATGCGTAATTATGGACTAATTGCCCGGAGAAACATGGAACTCTCTGAAGTCGAACATGGCCAAAAAAGTTTTTCTTTTACGGAAAATGTATCAATAAAACAATGAAAACAAAACAGCAATTGTAACAATTGTCGTCACTTTACTGTGTTACTACATGAAGTGTTCCGAACAGGAGGGCCTGATCGCACGCAAAAGTCTAAGGCAAAATAGTCGCCCAAATGGCAGCCACCGAATCGATCTCATCGCCACGTTTTCCAAAGAACCCACCGATCTGGTACCCTTCTTCGGGAGCATCCTCCTTGCCAATATCGTCCGTGGGGGTTCCACCCGAGACATAATTGTTCTTGTTGGTGGTGAACTTGATGAACGAAATGCGCTTCCGGCCATCCTTCTCGCCCGTGTGAGCCTCGATGCTTGTGATGTACTCACCTGGACCAAGCGTGAGTGTTTGCGGGTCTCCATCTCTTCCACTGACGAAATTTGTGACCGGTTCGCCTGCCAAGTTTTCATGAATGATGCCAATGTCGTGAACGCGTTTGCCAGTACGAATCGTAACTCCCCTCACGACTTCTCCGGGTTCAACTGCGTCCCGATACTCGTAGGCGTTATTGCCAGTGCCGCCGAACTCCAAGCCAGAAAGTAGTCCATGTAACGGTCTTTTTCCCGCCGGAGGGTCGGTAGCGTTGTTTGAAAACTGCTCC
Organism: Phytophthora cactorum; assembly: GCA_016864655.1. Classification (NCBI taxonomy): domain Eukaryota; phylum Oomycota; class Peronosporomycetes; order Peronosporales; family Peronosporaceae; genus Phytophthora; species Phytophthora cactorum. Next base: position 480,870 of record NHQK01000004.1, read on the forward strand.
TTAAAGTCCGTCGCGTATTCCTTCAGCTTTCCGAAATCAAGCTGAGCACTAGTGCTGCCTGCAACTAGCGCCACCGTCGCCAGAAACAGAAAGATGAACCTCGCCATTGTCGCCCCTTATCGGTAGAAGGTAAACTCGATAATGACTAACCCTCGCTGGCTTGCCACGAATTGCAGCCCACACGATCCCGTACTCTCTCCTGATGGGATCAAAAACATGATCTGTCGACATGCGGCGATCATGTGTTATGTGATCTAAGCAAAATCAATACTTCACAAAACATTGTCAATAGAAAAAATGTTGACCTACAATGCCTGCGAGAACTAATAGACTTGTGATATTACAAGCAACTCACATTATATTTATTTTAGATTAAGCACTGTACTACAACAGACTCTGAATGATAACGGTTTCGTACAAATCTTAGAACTTTAATACGAAACCACATCCTAAGAGCGATGGAGATCAACGGGAGATGATATTCGCCGGAACCTCAATTTTATTCGCCGGAAGTGCTCAGACGGACACCAAAAGCTATGAAAGAAACTTAAAATAAGGTACGAAGCTCTTCTCGCCAAGTTTACACTTTATCCCATCACAAACCTCCCTAGAGCAGAACAGGCCCAAGGCCGTCGCCACTTTAAGAATAACTACCTGCGTAACTTCTAGGCAGCCACCTAGGACACTACGGGAGGATAACATTCTTCTCCTTCTAGTACAAAGAGCGCCAGGAGCATGTGGGCGTTAGCCGCAGAGTTCACCAACAACAATACGACCGAGGGGGGATCGCCAGGGGCGCGACGTGCAGAGAGAGGGCCTCCTCCAACAGCAATCCACTCGCACGACGTGACAGACGCGGGGACCACGCCAATCTCTCTGGATGTGACGTATTCTCTGCGTGACGAACTTCCCATCGGAGCTCAGAGGCCGATAAAGATGACATTTTCCACAATACTCGCTACAGTAGTAGGATCTCAACAGGGCGCCTAGTTTAGGAAAGATGAAATGTTCAAGGCCTGTACACCCAGCTAAACATCAGGGTTCGCAATCGGCTACCCGTTTCGGGTACCCGTGATGGTCATTGTAAGTCTCTCCAGGTATTTTGATAGTGCATGACACGTCGTGTTCACGAATTAAGCTTCATTCTTGAAGAAAACGAATTATAATTGGCTTTCATTATTGTACTGGCGAGATGAAATGATACACCAACTTTGGAAGCCAATAGCGAATCATCTAGTGGGTAAATTTTCAAAAGAAAGTCAGCGTTAGAAAGCTCAGTATTTGCTCATTAAAGTCAGCCTTTCCACTGCGTTTATATCGCATTCAGTGATAAAGTATATTTATACAAAAAAATTGCCTTCCACATAGCCCAAAACGTTAGGGGCTATGTACCACCCAGCTATTTCCTGTTGGGCCTTTACGGTAAATTACCCAACCTTCACAATTGAATACGAAGCCGATAGTGAATAGCCTCTAACATTGTATTCTTATAAGGCAATCACGAACTCCTCGAACTGAGAGCTGGTATCCATCTCGCCCGTGATGTTACTGCAATGGACCTTGTTGGTGGCCTCGCCGGCAAGATCCTGCAGCTCTTCCATAGTAGGCGCTGGCGCTATCTCCGATGGGGGCTGTTGTTCAACGTACGCACCTCCTACCGTGATTTACGTTGCAGTAACTTTCGTCCAACTACACCTCAGTTAACTTTGGTACCAAACACGCAGAGAGGATTGTCAGCTTCTTTTCCAAGTATGCATTTCTATTACATTGGAGTCGGCCCTCGGGTCGTGCTTACAACCTCTGATGAAGGAAACATCCATTCGCACAAGTTCCTCTCGCCTCACCTTTCAGAGTTTTTAGCTCGAACATATGATCTTGGACGTGGTTAGTTTACGCGATATATTACGGTCATTTATGATTTCCATAATAAACTCGCGGTAATTTTCGACCTCCGACCTTGGTGGGCATCCGCGGGCACCGCAAATGCTTCCTCGCCGTGTACGTTCAGCACACGCGCAACCATGCTCTCCGAAGACTTGGCAACGCGCTCGCGCACAGCTCGTCCCAGGGGATCCAGCCGTTGCTGAGCCTCGGCCAAAAAATACTTATGCGTATGCACAATGAGCATGTTCTCCTGGGGTGTTCGATAGACCATAGCGGATAAGGAAATGAAAGCAAACCGCCTGCGATGAGAAATATATGATGCCGGAGAGCCAACCATTGCTATGCTGGTCTTGCTGTCCGCGGGGGTTCATTTTTGGCAACGTTGCACTGCTTAATGTGAAGTTGGTGTATCATTTCATCTCGCCAGTACAATAACTGTAAAATGAGAGGTATATGGTGCTGACAATCAACCACAAATACGTTAGAGCAAGAAGCAACAAGAACTCTATAAAATGAAATTTAACCAGGAGTTTATGTTCCCAATGCAACTACGTCAGCATCAGCGGAAATGCACCGATCCGTGGACGTTCGACATCGAGAGATCACCGCCTACAGCACGCTCCATAGTAGCAGATAGTGCGTCGGGAGTGAAGTCAGCATCCAGTGGGTGCGTACCAACCCGCGTCTTGCCACGTTTCGTACGAATCACCAGCAAGCCAGGTTGCTGCTGTCTTTGAGTGTGACCGACGGACGTCTCGATCAACTTCCGCACTGGGTGCTGCTGCGTCTTCCAGTCCACGTACGCAATGCTAAGACTCTTTGAGTGACGGAACTTGGCAGCAACCTCCTTGGCAACTTTCATCTCCTGCTTGCGCTTCTTCTTATCGCCCGACAGGACGAACACAGCACACAGAGACGAAGTTTCTGCCGTGGCATGCTTGCCAACATTACACAGTTTCGCCTCGTTACCAGCATGCAACTTCTCAATCTCACCCGACACGCGCATACGTTGAAGACGCGCAATATGCTTCTCTATAGCGAAATTATACACTTGGTACTCGTCCACTTCGCCATCAAATTTCGTGAGTTGACCTTCCCAAATGTAAGCGAACGTCGGGAACTTGTCGATGCCATTGGCACGACACAGTTTCGCGTATTTATCGCAGTTCACGGCGCCTACACGCACTTTTCCATTCAGATCCCGTGCCACATTCTCATATTTGCCGCGGAATTCGGCCATAGGTGCGTCCATCTCGTAGAACTGTACAAGCCACTCGTTGTTCGCGTCTTTACCGGGGAATTTTTTCTTCGATAGAGCCTTAACGGGCGACTCCGGCCCATACAACGTCGTAGGTTGTCTCGCCTGTGGCTGACCACGTGCTCCACCTGGTCGTCCGGCATGTCCAAAGCCATCCATTCCATCGAACTGGAACTCATTGGGCATCCCACGTCCGCGTCCTCCGCCAAAACCCGCTCCACCGGGGAACCCTCCTCCAAATCCACCTGCGCCCCCGGAAAATCCCCCTCCTGCTCCTCCAAACCCGTGGCCAAATACACTCTCGAACATCTTGGTGAACGACGCCATGTTCTCGTCCGTGGCGCGTCTTCTACCTCCCTGAGCTCCGAATCCACCGGGGAATCCGCCACCTGTCCCTCCGCCAAAGCGACGTGCGTCGTCGTATTCCTTGCGCTTGTCTGGGTCCGACAAAACCTCGTAGGCCTCCGAGACCTCGACGAACTTCTCTTTGGCCGCTTCCTTGTCCTCGGCGTTCTCTGCCTTGTCTGGGTGGTACTGGAGAGCTAACTGTCGGTACGCCTTCTTGAGCTCACGGTCTGAGAACTGTTTGTTCACGCCCAGCACCTTGTAGTAGTCCTTACTGGGGTCCATGGCCTGGATGGAGGCTATCGCGAGAGCGAGCAGCAGCGCCAGTAGCAGCCGCAGTCGCACGCGCGTCGAGCTGTGGCTCATTGTGTCAATTTCTTTGCAGCTGTTTACTACGTGAAGTATTTGATTCTGTCGAGGCGGTTCCGTGCATGCACCAAGGGATTGCCACGTTGCGCTTCCAGGATGGAGCAACAAGAGAAATTTCGAGAATGGCGAGCTTAGATCTAGAGGCGATATGATTGGTCGAAAAGGCTTATTGAAATGCTACTTAAATGCTACATCTCGTGTTTTGACCAATGAAAAAACAGCAGATGGCAGTGAGCAAAAACAGCTGGTTTGTGTTGAAGTGCGTGCAGTTTTGGTGAAAATGAACGTGGTGGTGAGAAGCTGACGGTTACAGTCCAAGCTGCGGACTCGAACTTGTTGCTGTGGTCACCATGCGCCACGCGCTTGTTGTTCCTACCACTTGAGGCATTTTGTCAAGAGCAGACTTGAACTGGTTAAAAACTAAATAGTGCGTATCCGAAATGTATTTTTTCTTAGGTCGGTTTAGCTAAATAAATTGCTGATCCAAACTAGAGCTTCGCGGGGGGGGGGCTGAGATAGCACGCAATGCTTTTTCATTATTTTTTAGTAGTGTTGCACCCAGGGTTTCCTAGAAAAATATATGGCGTCCTCCATATTCTCATTCGCATAATGTATTTCCTGCATTTGGAACACCACCTCCATTATTGATTCCCCCCCCCCCGCTTTGGCTCGGTATGTCTCGCCCATGAGTAAGAGGCTACTACGAAGGCTACTCTATTATCGTTTTAACCTGTCGATGCCGCCAGTGCAGCTAGAAAATGATCTTAGCAAGGGTTGAAATCGTCACTTTTGGTCTTCCTGTACCAGCCGTATGGAGTGCATAACATATTAAGCTGTTTGTATGGATACCATTTTGTATCTGTCCGTTTTGCTTCACGATACCATTATGTATTTCGTCATCTTACCTCCGTATAAATTGTATTTTAGAAAAACCTGATTGCATTCCTACTGCCTAATTGTTGAACAAAGCAGGTGCTGCGGCTGCGAAGCAGGCGCAGGAGATTCTTTGTTTGCCCAAGGCACTTTAAGCTCACAGATATGCATGCAATCTGGCGGTTGCACGCGTTTAAGCGTGCCAATGCCAAATCTCAGATAGAAACACGAATGCACCACAAAAGTCGCGGTTGGTGTCCGTGATCTTCGGGTTCTCAGATCATCCTCGTATCTATGGTATGTTGTTGATCATCAAGAACGTACGGAGGTTATGGGCATTTCATACACGAGTGCAAACGTTAGCACTGAATTGGAGAGTACCGGCAGCCTTCTTTGTCGAAGTCCTTCGGGTAGCCGCAACATTTTCACGCCCGCAACGGCACTTTTCGGCGCCATATTATTTAAATAGAAAGCGAATTGATGTTTTTGGGTCGATCGACGCATTTGATATTCCCATACTCTTTACTCAGTTAAGTATCTATCCAGAGCAAATGAATGGCGACAATCAATCAAACTGAACCTAAGACGGGGTTACACGACATACGAATTAAACCGTACGGTAGTTGCTATCTCAGTATTAATACATGAATCAGGCTATTCTAGCGGGCGAGCAGAGCTATCACTGCAGCCCAATGACTCGAGAACTTTGACTTAGCGGGTAATTTCCCGAGCAGAATGCAGCGCTGCAATAGTGGCGAGTAGAGTCAACAAGGATATTGAGGTCACTCCTCGCAATTCCCGAGCTATTCGACCGACCTGATCCGTATACGACCCAAAAAAAAGTCGAAACTAAGCGTTTTGACGAACATTGTCAGGCTCTCAGTATTAACAATACTCGCAAAGTACCGTCTTGACCCATCACACGCCGGCACGATGTGCATCAATCCAGCTAGAAGTGGATCGTTGAGAAAGACCATTAATGTACATGCGCGGATTCAGTCGCAGCTTGGTATGATTTTACCTGCATAAAACCAGAGTACATTGAATAAATTATTTGCCCGAGCTAAATAGTTTTTCTGTCAAGACGCAGATTAGAGCTGAGTTGTGTAAAGTCAGGTATGGCCTCTTTCGTTTGGCGAACACTGAAACTGGAAATCTATGCCATCGCAACGACATGATTCAGCCAGCGGAGTAGTCAATTTCTCGGGCTTTAATATCCCCGCAGTCGATGTGCATCTTCCCATTTCTCAGCAGCAGAATACTTACTTCAAATTGCTGCGACGGATCTGGTTCCGAATTGTTACTTTCTGCGCTTAAATCATTCATGCAACGATCTCATGAGCGACTATCAAGCTTATCTGTGTTGATCAGCTTCATTCGAGAATCACGGTTGTTGTAGAAGCAAAATTACTTATTGCTGAGAACTGGGCTATCATACGTGGTGTCAGTTTCTTCTCTCTACCTCTCCGCCCAATATCGTCTACTGTATGTATAGTAGAATTCGTCGTGATATCTGCCGTGAGACTGGACATATTGAAACGTTCATCCTCAACAGGCCGGTGTACGTTCTAGGGGTACTACTACCTGTACACGAATAACACACGTGAGTCAGCTATACGGGTAGATACAGTGTTCGCACAAACACGTTGGTGGAGTCTGACTGACTGGTTCATCTTTAATCTCCTCCTCGTACCTGCAACGCTGCATAAATCGATGGTTGACTGACATCGACTCGGGCATCGTTACCAACCAGCTCTACTTTGCGTATATTCTTCTACTTTTTGCAGTTGCCAAACTCGCTATTATAGCGCTACTGTACTACCCAGTTGGAACTGATTTTCATTTGTCTGGTATAATTAAAGCATACGATTCAAGCAGTTGTCTGCCGACATGATAGAAAGTCTAGTGATTCTCTACACCTTCCCATGCTGTACCTCCTCGACACTGATGATGTCGCCGACTCGTAGAATAGCAGTTTGGATGAAGATGATGGCGTCAATGAACGCAGCGATGAGGAATAGAGGTTGTTTAGAATTTTAAGACGCACAAACAGACTAACATGTTAGCAAGCATCACTAACAGTTAGTTAGTGTGCAGTAAAAAAATACCAACGTGTCTGCGGAGTACTAGGTAGATAACAGCTATTTAGAATCTTGTAAGATAATGTAATTAGGTACGCAACGAGCGACGCCGTTTTACACCAACCTTGTAGCATCGATGAATGTTTTATATTTTTGTGGCTGCCCCACCATTTCTATCGATGTTGGCTCACCGAATCAAGAGATTAATGCAGTACCTCATGCATTACCATTACACTTTAAACTCAGCATGTTTCTTGCTATGAAGCAGCTGACATAGCACTTCCGGTCAGGTAGTGTTTAGCGAACTAAACAAACAAACGCCCTACAATGTTTGGGTTGCAGCCTCTTTCTGTAAAGAAACTGCTTGTATAAAATGTTGTACGTCTCTGAGGGGAACGGGCGTCCACTTCAAATGCCTTAGGAAGCGTTGCAAGAACTGGATCCAGTGCATGTAGTTGCAATTGAATATGGTGTATGGGGTCTGCTGACTCACTTTAAGAGGAAAACTGAGATCGAACAAATAGCTGTACGCAATGGTCATATCACACTGAGCAGATATGACACAGTATACAAACTCAGAGCTGCGCTTATTCAGGGGGACTTCTGTAGTTGTGGGCTGTTGCTTCCCTCCTGAACTGTGAACAACACCATGTAGTTTACGATAATTTAACAGTAAACTTGAATTTGAGTTGCCGTAGCACAGTCCGTGTGTCTGCCTCTGCCAGATTTGGTCGCATGTGGTGTGATAAATCGTATTGGAGATCGAAAGTGAAGTTGCAACAGCTCCCAGGCCGACCGTGTCAAGAAAAAGGTTTTGATCTGAGTGTGGAAGTGTATTTCAATAATTAAAAAAAAAGTCGTGCCTCCAGCCAAAAGAAGCTAAGAGATTTAGAGTTTTGCCATTCTCGGTATTCTAAAATCCATACACTCCAACGCGTAGTAGAACTTACGCTCTACGCTTCGAAATTCAAGATGACTCAATGATCAAAATAACGCTTCTTTGCCGGAACTTTTTTTCTAAATAGAGCCGAATTATTTTTCATAGAGCAAAACATTGCAGTAATTCGTAGGGAACACGACGGGAACGAGGACGAAACAAACCTAGGGCATCAGGGCTCCACGAAGGCTGGGATAAAGCAAACAACGTGCTGATTAAGGGGTACTTCTGTACTGTTGTATACAAGTACATGTTGTGTAAAGACCTACCTTGGCGGAGACATCACGTTTTTGTCTAGTTTACGCTTAAAAGTACCGTCAACTCGAGATGCGAACCAGCCATCAACAGGTAAAACATCGTAAGCTAGAGGTGAGCCGTTCATACATCAGGATACTGGGGGCCAACACACCCATGGAAACTTTATGCACACTGGAATCCACGTCTGCGAGGTCTTGATTTAATCGATTACACGCATTCGATGGAATGAAGACCGTGAGGATATAAAGATCATGCATCATCGCCGACCATCTTCACTTTGAATCTTGACGATGGCCGTCGTGAACTCTACTCATAACATTCCGAAGGGAATTCTTTTATTATCGACGACAGCAAACTTGTCACCAGGTCGATTACTTGGCTCCCTACCTTCTTCTGATTCAACACTAGGAATGGCTGGACAAAAGTAGAACCAAAAACTGATCACGTCCGAAATTTGCGGTCCCATTGGCTAGCGAAAGAAAATAAATCACTTGCTCACAACGTCTTTTCTCCAATGAACTTGGAGATCATGTCGAGGGCGACCTCGGGTTGATCCCCTGGGGCCATGTGACCTGCGTTGTGTATTTTCACGTACGTCAGGTGGGAGAACGATCGCACAGTGCCAGCATCAGTAATCCCCGAGACGGTCGAGTACGGACGCGTTTTTGCAGCGTTGAATCCTGCAGCACCAAACCAGTTGAGCTTCTTTGCAGTCGCTTCAATGGCGTAGAAGTTGCATAGCAGATCAGCGTCACCAACATACATCAGCACGCGTAACCCTGCATTCAGTAGGTCAGCGACCTTATCACCCACCGACAGGAGTCCCGAGAAAGTAGGCGGTCCAAAAAAACCGAAATTGATAGTAGCATTGAGTTGAATCCATTCGGGACGGATTGGGTGAACCCCAAGGAATTCACGCACCTTGGGCAAATCTAGATATCCCTTTGTAGTTGGTACCTTGGGCATACAAGCGCTCATGTTCGTGAGCGCAGTGTCACATTTCTGGCGGATATCGTATGGATTCCAGAGCTCTCGCAATGGCGGTGTCCACTGTGTGCTTATGCAAAAAGAGCCTGCTTCTGCGCAGCGCGACGTGTTCGTTTGGCACTCAGTCATTAAACTTCGGCATACAGGAGATGCCGCTTGCATCGCCGCCAGTTGAGTCTCATTCACGAGCGTAACGTTATACGGATTATCGGCCATGTCGACGAAGTGAGCGAAGGTTTCCACTGGATCAGTTAGCGCGTTTCCAATCGCGATACCTCGAAGATTTATGGGGATGGAGTCGGGGGAGGCAGGGTAAAAGAGATGTTCTCCCTGTTTCTTCCAAATGTAGTGGGCCACCGAAGGCACGAAATGGCCTCCGTAGCTTTCGCCGACGAGGAAGAGCTCTCGTCCTTGCAGCTCGTGGTGTTTCTTTAAGAAGCCCTGGAGAAACAAGAACACGCTCTCGGTTACACGTTCATCCGTGAATTCGTCATCCTCCGCGACAGTCGAGTATGAGAATCCAGAATTGACAGGAATGTCGACCCACACCATGTTGGCTTGTGTAGTCCACGAGAATCGGTTTAGCTTCGTGGAAAGATCGGCATTAATGCTGAAGGGGCCGTTCTCAGCCAGAAGCCCATAGGTACCGCCCATTCCTGGGCCGCCAGGAAGCCACACAAGCAATGGATCCGTGCTTGGCTCGTTGCGCGACTCGAAGTACCAGTAAAAGTAGTGACTATCGACTCGGTTCGGGAGATCGATGTAGCCTGCGTCCTGTTTCTCGAGCTTGCATACGTCAGCGTTAGCCAACCCGCCAGCTGCCCCAATTAAGGCGCCAGCTGCCCCAATTAAGGCGCCAGCCACCGTCAGGATGGAAATTATGAAGGCCACGAAGCACATCACGCTTTGTCGTTTCGATCGGAAATGGTGGAAGCAATCCTGGCCCAGGATTCCTGGAACGTCGTATCAGGTGAATCCTCTCGCTGAGGTTAATGTATCAGTGATGTCATGCTTTTGAACCGACAACAAGGTATCTAACCGGGGATGTTCTCGCATGTAGAAAATTTCCAAGAAAGCATTAGCCCACCACCTTGATTTTTAGGACAAATGTAAGAGCAAATATTTTTTTCACTTGACTTCAGTATATTTACTGGTACATTTGTCCTTTAACCCTTTTTTAAGGACAAAAGTACCGTGAAGTTTACAAGTCAAGTGCAAAAATATTTGTCCATAAAATCAAGGTGTTGGGGTCAATGCTTTCTTGGAAATACTCAATAAGAAAAACTAGACGATTCCTCCAAATGAGAGTCGTAGGTGTATGGAGAACTGTGAAGTATATCAACACTGGCATCAGGAATGAAACTAGCACCCCGAGGCGACATAAAAGTATAGCGTTTGTATCTCGAGTACTTCGAAGTAGTTCTTTTTCATCGGCAACGTTTTATACTTCGCAGTAGATAAGTTGACAGTGAATGGATAGGTAGTTTTACATCGTCATCGTTTGTGGGGCCCCGGTTATATACGGCTTGGAACCTGAAAGCTGGAAAATATAGTGACATATTTCCACAGTGCCTGCAGTTGCCGCTTTGGGGAACAAGGACACGCAACTATTTTTTTATGCTGGAAGTGCTGGGATGACATGTGTGGTCCACAGAAAAAAATAGGTACTGAACTCTTTCATTTTTCAAACCAAAAAAATCCCAGTAATTTTTTCGTTTCGCGTCAAGGATACAAATTCAACAAACTAAAAAGTATTTATTATAAAATTAAACAGGATGAGACACATTAACATGATGATGGCTTAAAACGCATTTAACGGCTACTACATTTTAAGAACCAAAACCGATGAATGGTCGACAACAAGGTTGGCTAATAAAATAACAATGACCAAAAATGTACTGTAGTATGATGGCGCTCGCATCACCGCGCGGGATCCTGCGGGTTGTTTAATACAGCAATAAATAAGACTATCCTATCCTACGCTATGCTATCCTATCCTATCCTATCCTATCCACAGTAGTGGAGAAGGCACGCCGGTCAAGTTGAACGCCAAACTCGTGGAACTCTTGACTCAATCTTCACGGCACCCATAGAAATGAGTCTCGTCACGTCCTATGATTTGATAGTACCGGGAACAATCGGACCTATTATATTTAGCCTTGGCAAATGCAGCCACGACGGCCATACTGGCTGAGACAGCAGCTGTAGCAGTGGTGACGCACACACTGCTCATGCCCAGCCAGTCTCCGAAGTCGCAGTCTCGTACCACAGTGGCTGCATACGGTCGGCGGTAAAGTTGTAGTATTTGACACAGCGGCTCACCTCAGCCTCTCATGTGGTCCACTGCAGCGTTGGAGCTGTTGCACAGATATTAATTGTCACCATCGCAGCAGAGATGGTTAGCAACAGTCGCCTCCTGGTAGTGCTACGTTTGTAGTACGGTAAGCCCAATAGATAGTTAAATCATAGGATGAGTAGGTACGTTAATTTGTAGATGACAGGCGCATATCACAGCCTGCTCTCCGCCAGGACAGCGAGTACGGCCCGTAAGAGAGAGGGGGGGGGGGGGGTACCGCTGCAGTAGAGCTCGCTAGTGGCATGCTCCATGATACGCAGAAGCGTTGACGAGTAAATCTGTAGACAGTGGCTGCGTGCCACAACCCGCAGGCCGCAGCAGCAGTCGTCGGCTCCATGCGAAGTATTTCCAACTGGCGACTGAAAGTTTCTGAATTAAAGAAGTAGTCAATTTCAATCCATCAAAAACTAGCTATCTACATCAATGCTGCAAAGCACATCTTTTCACATTCGTATATTTCATACGCTATATTACAAAGCGCTACCCAACTATCTAGTATAAATGAGCGAGCTTGCTGTGTCAGCAGTCGTTACATGTCTTCATTGTACTGTTTTAAGATATATTTTTCGTCCAATCATAAGTCCGCAAGCCGTAACATAACAGGCGAACGGACGGACCGACATCCAATTTATTGTTTAAGACGCGTATTGACGGAATATCATGTTATTGTCACTTTCATTTTTTTTTGTTCAATACAAAATGTTGTACATACAATACCATTGTATTTTTCTCTGCTCAACCATTTGGCCGTTACTCCACTCACCAACCATTTGAAGGGCGCCCTGAAGACATTATGTGGGCTGCAGCTTCAACTCGACCACTCAATTCCAAACTAGCCCACGAAGCAACAAACATCCCAACCACTTCTATCCCCATGACGTCGCGCCAGTTCTGTGCTTCCTTCTGTGCGGACCACGGCGAAGTCCTCTTCGAATTGAAGTAGTGCAGTCGTAGCTGCAAGGAAACTCCCGGAACGGGCTACAGGAATCTTCTCGGACACCTCAGTACCAAGCACGCGGGCTACGCTGAGGAGTACGCCAAGCTCGAAGCCGCTGCTGCCTCAACGATGGATACGTTCGGCTTTGTCAACGCCGTAGCGACTCACCAATAATTTGTGGATACGCTGAATCATCCAGCGCAACCTGCCGGCCACAGATGTAGAAAATGAGCTCACGCGGGAAGTGGTGACGATGAAACCGACTACTGTGAGAACGAGGAAGGTAGATATGCACTGTGTCGCAGGCATAGTTGGCCAGATGATCAACTCTGAAATGGGGGAGTCGCTCTGTCTGATGCTCGACGGATGAACGTGCAATTCCCAGCACTTCCTGGGCATTATCGATCTGAAAACCGTGAACGGAGTGCGGTACTACCCCTCTCCCCGATGAACGGCATCCAGACCGCCGATGCTAAGGCCGAGCGCATCGAGTGGGTCCTGAGGGTCTACAGAAAAGGGCTCACTATGGTTACTGTTTTACATTGGTGACAACTTCTCGGCCAAACTGTGCATCGCAACGAAGCTCGGCGTTCCACTGATTGGCCGTCCCAACTACCAAATTAACCTCGCGATCAATCTGTTTTTAGAGGATTATCAGAATAAGATCTATACGATTCAAACGTTGATGATTCGGTTGCACCAACCGAACAACGACCCAGCTCTCGCGAGAGTGACCCCGCTGAACTCTATCAAGTCGACCACACGTTGGTCCTCGACATTCACCACGCTTGAACGCCACGTCAAGATTCGGGATGCTATCCTCTCTCTCAGCGCAGGAGAGGAACACATGTCTCGCGCCCATCGCCGCATTGTAAATGCTGTCGAGAAGATAAGGAGCTGGTGTGACATAGTGGATCTATGGACCTCCGAATGAGGTTAACCGGATCAGGTCTGATGCACCCAATCAGGGTAGTCGAGTGTTGGAGTTGTTACGTCGGAGACTTTTTGGTGGAAAACGCGATCTTTGTCTCTGAAAGCAGCGTCGCTGAGATATTTGTGTGAAGTCTCACCGGTCGCGATAGAGAGCGTCACTACCAAGCGCAGTTTATCGAGTGTGCAAGGACATCAAATACCAGTCGATTCCGGCGGTGAAGGTCGGAGATCTATCAAGTTGTGCAGTATCCGGAGAGGTTTCGGGCCGACAACGCGAAAGCACGAAAGGTCGAGAGAAGAAGGAAGCCACATAAAGGTGCGACATGTTAGGCTTATTTGCATTTGCTGTATTCAATACAGTTTACAATCTCCCATCAAGCGCTAACTGCTTCCAAGGCACAGGACCCAAGGCTCCCCACAGGTATGGATTACGGTCGCTAGTCCCAGACGCACGTTGCGTGACTGCTTGTGTGGGCTCCGGTTACGTATGGGTGAGCTTAACGCGTATCAGTGTTATCTATATTTCCATTTGTATGTGGTGTGTTGCCATGCACTGGGGACAATGGGCGATACGGCCCATCCATGCCGTAGTCGTGAAAGTTCTCAGGGGCAAGAAAGTGCCCGGTTTGGAGTATTTATGATATTATCCCCTCTCTTCAATACGGTGATGTTTTATCAGTTAGTCGTGCATGTGGGGGCTACTCTTCCAGGTTCATGGTCCGTTGGCTGGTGGGTTGGCGCTGGCTACCGTACCCATCTATTAGTGGGTTGAACATGCATGCGCCAGCAACAAGTGCCAAAGAATAGTAGCGTTGGAGACTGCGGCGTGGCGGCGAGAAGTAAGTTTGAGTCGCTTCTTTCCGGATGGACGGTGCAAGGGCTTGTTCGGTTTGAAGAACGTTTGCACGGATCGACAAACATGCCAGTGGTTGTGTGGTCGTATGGAGCGTATTGATACCGGCATGAACAACGTTGCTCGCCTTCTATGTGGCATTGACGTGCCTTTCTAGTGGAGTGCACACGCCTCTAACGTCAATTGGACGAGTATGAGCGAATCGAGGGGTGAATTGTTCAGGAGGAGAGGTCCGAGGTGAGTGTTCGGTAGGAACCGATGGTGGAGAACAATACATACAATACATATCGCTTCAAATATTTCATATCATTTTTGACACGTGGTGAATCCTAATAAGGATATGCTTCATCTGACGCCATCACCACGGCTGACAAGTTGGGTTGGCTCTTGGCGATGGCCGAGTGTACGTAACCGATCTTACATTTCAGTAGGAATTCTCGGCAAGGAGAAATCCACAAGTGACTATGTCACACTGAACAGTACCCCTCCCCCCCCCCCCCCCCCCCCCCCGCCAAGGTTCCTCCGTTAGAATTGCGATTGCGAAAGGACGCAAAACCTTTTCGGTGCAAACTACGGCAGTACCAGCCACACCTTCGCAAGTTTTTGCGCGAGTTCAACGAGGAATTATTGAAACTTGGCTGGGTGTACGAGAACGCCTCCAGCAGATGGACATGTCCGGCACTGCCTGTAAAGAAGCCGGGGAAGGACGCCAACCGGCAGACCAGTGACTACCGACCTGCAAATGCGGTAACAGAGCCGATTGCGAGCGTGATGCCGATCCTGCAGGCTATCACTGAGAATGTTCGAAACATGGATTTCTTTGGCTTTTTGATTTCACAAAGGGTTTCTGGCAATTGCCCCTCGCCAAGGCAAGCCAGCAAATCCTGAGCTATATGACTGACGCGAAGGTGGTTACTCCGACACGAGTTGCACAAGGTTGCAGTGATGCTGCCCTCCACTTTCACAGGACAATGGAGAAGTGCTTTGAACGGCTTCTCTACAAGCATCTACTCATTTGGATAGACGATCTCTTACTTTACGCCGGTGACGTGGATGTATACCTGGACAAGTTGGAGGAATTGTTTGCTTTGATGAATGAATTCGGACTGAAGCTCAGTGCAGAAAAGTCAAGTCTGTTCCAGCGTAGTGTTAAATGGTGCGGGAAAATCATTGACAGCGAGGGTGTACGTCACGACCCGGAACGCATACCGCATGCCAATGCCTACTACTGCTGGCGAGCTACAGCAATTTCTCTGTGCGTGCAACTGGATGCGGGACAGCCTGATAAGCTATGCTGGCCATGTGAAAATACTGCAGCGCCGCCTGGGCCTGACACTGAGTGGTGGTAAGCGAATCAAACGGGCTGCCGCGCAATTTCAGGTCACTTTCACCGAGGAAGTGCAGACTGCTTTCGAAAAGGTGAAGGAGCGTTTGGCATCTGCAGCCATGTTAGCACATCCCAGACCCGATGGAGTTCTTTCGGTCTACACAGACGCCTCTGACGAGGCCTGGAGCGTGATAGTGACGGATGTGGAGAAATGGGAAGACGCAAAACCAGTTATTGCACAAAATCACAGACTACTGCATTGTCTGAGTGGTACCTTTACAGGATCACAGGCAAATTGGAGCGTGATTGAAAAGGAGGCCTTCGCCATCGTGGCAGCTTGTGACAAACTGCCACACCTCCTCCTCCGTCCTGCTGGATTCCGATTATACTGCGACCACAAGGACCTAATCCATGTTTTTGCCCCGGATACTACCATGAAGAAGCACATACGCGCTATTGCGGTGGGGAATGAGACTTGCTGAGTTCAGATACGACATTTACCACATTGCTGGAGAAGAAAACGTGTGGGCTGATATGGTTTCGAGGTGGGCTCGAACACCGAATCAGCGTCAAGCGAGTTATTACTCGTCGGCAGCAACAAGATAAGCGTTTGATGCTGCGTCCCCTAGATGACAACGGATTTGTATGGCCAACAATGGACACGATTGCTAGTGCACAACGATCGTTTGGAGTGAGAGCTGAGCGTAGGAGTCTCAAGGAGGGCAGTGATGGCATTTGGCGCAACGCCGAGAAGCCGTGGATCCCCGATGCTGTCAGAGATCTGCGCCGTCGCCTGTCTATTATTACACATTGCGGCTCCCAGGGCCACCGTGGCCGGGATGCTATGCTGGCACACCTCGGCCGGATATTCTACATACCGCACCTACGCGAGTGCGTGGACAGGTTCTTGGCGATCTGCCTCCTGTGCCATCACGTAAAAGGGGGGAAGGTGGTGTCACGGCCCTGGAGTGAAACCTACCGATGCAACGAAAGAAACCAAGCGTTGCATTGGGATTTTCTCTATCTCGGCGAATCCTATGGAGAGTTGCAGTATCTATTGGTAATGAAAGACGGTGCTAGTCACTGCTGCGAGCTTGTCACGTGTGAGACGCCGACAAGTATAGTGTCGGCTGATGTGGTACAGCCGATTTGGTATTCCGCGAGACTGGATAAGTGACCAGGGCACTCACTTCAAGAATGAGGTGTTTAACGCTCTGCGCTAGACTGAAATGCAAGCAGATATTTTCGCCAACCTATAGCCCATGGATAAATGGTTCAGTTGAACGAATCAACCGGGATATTCTACAAGTCCTAAGAGTCCTCATCCTGGAGTACAAATTGAACCACCGGGACTGACCACGGCTGATTCCAGTGGTGCAAGGCAACTTGAACCACACAGCCGTATCTTCTTTGGCCGGTAAAACTTTAGCCGAGTTGTTCACTGGCCTGGAGCCCCCATCGCCATTGCAGGCAGTGTACATCGACCCAGAGGCGACCGAGCGTGTACAGCCGGTACGAACATCAGCTGAAATTGAAGCCAACCTTTCTCAGCTACGCAGCAGCATTAGAGATATGCATAGGGCGGTGGAAGATGTCCGTCTCAAGCAGACGCTGCTCAACAGGAAAAGAGAACGAGGCGACAACATGGTCAACTTCAACGTTGGCGACTATGTACTGCGGTCGAGGGTGGACGAGAAAGTCCAGATCAAACTGTTCGTCACGTGGGTTGGCCCCTACGTTGTCACAGCAGCCCTACCGTACAGTGTCTTCAAGTTGAAGCACCTCGTTACAAGCGACGAACTTGAAGGGCACGCATCGCGCCTCAAGTTCTTTGCTGACAAGGACTTAGATGTGACGGAGGAACCCCTGGAGCACGTGACTACACAGGGTATCGTCCTCCGTGTGCGCGAGTTGCGTAAGCGCCGGTGGAACGAATGGAACAAGTCCTATGAGTTGCTGGTGGGCTGGCACGGCTTGGAGCCGATAGAGGACTCGTGGGAGCCTCTAACAGGGATGTACAAAGACGTGAGTACGCTAGTACAGAACTATGTTGCCGCCAGTAAGGACCCAAAGCTAGAGCGACATGTTAAAGCGCTTGATGCGAAGCGACAACAATGCTATGCAATATGTCGACTTTAACCTCGTAACTGTGAACGTGATGGTCATTAAACCGAGGTGGTTGGGGTCAAGTATGGATCAACTGCAACAGGTATAACCTGTATATCCATCACGTCACCACTTCAACATGGAGTGGTATCGACATAAGGTGTCAGAGAAAGACGATTTGCCGACGTGTCATATACATACAGTCCCGTTCGCGTGGGTCGAATTGGGCTTGGAAGGGGACTGTAGTGGGTGGCGGCATGAAAGTCGAACCACGACCACGCAATAACAGTCGAGCTTGGTGACGAAGATGAAGTCCAAGCATGTGGTTGCAGTAAGCCGATGTCGTGGAGCTCTACGAGTTCTCAGGCTGCAGGTGCTTGCTGCAGCCAGCAACTAGTGGATCGAGAGACATGATAACCAGCCTCGCGTGCGTTCATCTGCTCAAGCTGGTGCGGGTTACGGGAGAGAGTTTCTGCTAGATCGTCGTGTAGTCTGCCGTCACTGGGACGCTGGTGACGGCAATGTAGAGCAGCGAGTTGGCGTGCATGTCTAGTTCTGTTAGTTTACGTTTTACCTCAAAGCCAACAAGCGCGCAGTACACTCGGCAAGAACCTGATGGAAGTGCCAGCTTCCCCCGACTGAGTTCGTGTTCAAGTGTAGCCTACTACATTATCCTCGGTACAAATGAAAACAAACTGGAACGCATCAAATCGTAGACCGACTGACCAGGTTTGCCTCCATTACGGCTCGTATGCGAACCTAAGCCCCGCGTCACTGTTCTCAAACTCATCGTCGTTCAAAGCTCCAAGAAAGTCATCACTCCGTACTTGTCTGTGACTCTAATAAAGCCACGCCACGTAACAACCTATTCCACGTGTGTACATCTTTGCAGTCTTCTGGCCGATCACGCTGTCTTTGACAGCCTTCACTTGGCTGACTAGGTCGAGACCGCCCGGATCTGTTGGCATGTTGTCGACTAGCTCCGTGACTAGCTCTAGCTCCAAAAGTCACATACCAACTCGACTAAGTGCGATCACAAGATCAAGTCAAACAAATTCTTTCTACATAAGAATATCCTCCCAAATTAAAATATTTGTACTTTCCAATTTGGTACATATTCGACAAAATCAACTTCTGGGGGACGATCTTGTAACAACTTCAAGGAGCCTAAATACGGCTCGCTGATTTTTTATTCCGGGACGCGTCGTGTCCCATTGCGGGATTTGCGCACTTCCCGGGCATAACGACCATCGTCATGGAGCCTGTACGGCTCCAACGTCAACAACAGGTGCCCGCCGACCACCGCGTGGAACCCGCGCTCACGCCCGAGGATCAACTTGCCGCACCGCTGGCCGCCGTGAAGCTCGCAGAAAGCGGCGACTTCCCGCGGCTCTTGGTGGCCTTAGCGCTGCGCCCGCGACTGGCGAGAGCCGCCGACGCCTTTGGCATGACGGCGCTGCACTGGGTCTGCAGCGACCCCAAGGCGCCTCCGCGCGTAGTGCTCACTGTGGCACGCGCGCACCCTGCAGCCGCTGCCACACGCAACCTGGCGGGTTTGTTGCCACTGCACTTGGCAGTCAGAAAGAGCCTCGCTTTGGAAGCGATCCAGGCGCTGCTGCACGTGTACCCCAAGGCCATCGGGGTACGAACCCCGGACGGCAAGACGCCACTCATGCTGGCCAAGCAAAGACCCGTGGCGTCCAGCGCCGTGCTCTCTCTTTTGAAAGTGCTGGAAGCTCATGCGAGGACGGGCGCACCATCTACGACGATCTTACCGACGTCGCAGTGGCCCGAGGCTAAACCGGAACAGGAGCATCCACAGCAACAGAGTGTCGAAAGGAGAGACGCCACGATGTCCGACAGATTTAGTACCTCGAGATCTGTGACACAGGAGGAGACCATCGCTGCGATGATGGCGCCACATGCACCTCCTCCAAGATGGGCACTGGCCTCGAGATGCAGACTTTGCGCTGCAAAGTTTGGATACTTCAGACAGAGACATCACTGTAGAAGTTGTGGAGCGTCGGTATGCGGACGACACTCGAGACATCGCGTGCCACTGAAACATCTTGGACTATTCCAGCCTCAGAGAGTCTGTGCGTGCTGCTTTGACGATCTGCAGAAACAGCTTAACGTGCGTGCATTGGAGCGCGTAACGCGTACTGGAGGGGCGTACCCGTACATTGACAACGGCGACTCGAACAGTATCTATTCGAACAACTCGATGAATATCCACACACGCTACCGACGACGTAGCAAGTCAATCTTTAGTGAGCCAACGCAACGTCGCGGACCGGTTGACTGGGAGTATTGCACTGACAACAATAGTGAGGTCAGTGCAAATGGCTTCACTCCTGTCTCGGCGCCATGGAATTGGAGCATCGCAGCTTCAGAAGCTGTGGAGTCGCTGCAGCCCAGCATGGGCTCCATGTTTCTGTCAGTTGCACCGGCACAACCGACGGTACTGGAGCGCCAGCGTCTGTTACGGGAGCAGCAGGGACACTCGATAGAATCCGAACCGAGCAGACGGAGGAGCCGCCAGCGGCGATCAAGACCACACTCGTCGGCGCTAGACAGATCATTACACGTGCAGCGGATGTCTGAGGTCGATTCAGCGTGCTCAAGTGATGAACAAGAGTTGGAACAGCGAATGCAGCAGCTGATGGAAGCCAAGCGCGAGCTTGGAGAGGCTGTGCGTCGCAGCGAGGAAGAAATTGCACGAGCAGAGCGAGAGAAACGCGATCTAGACGCCATAGTTGATAAGTACAGGGATAGCGGCTACTTTACTCCACCGGAGTACGAGGATGAGGACGAGGAGGCAGAAATCGCAGCGACACTGGCCTTTTTGAATTCTGGCAGAAGGATGAGCAGCACCGCAGAGCTGCTCGAAGACCTTGAGCCACTTGATGTGGCAGCCACGCACCACGAGTTGGGGGAAACCCTGCTCAGTAAAGGAGACTTCGCTGGAGCTGTTGTGGAATTACAGCGTAGCGTGGAGCTGGACGCCACTAATGCCGCTGCTTGGCTTCATTTGGCTATTGCTCTGGATGGTGTGGGCGAGGATAGCGAGGCTGCCGAGGAGGCAGTACGCCGTGCACTAGAGCTGGAGCCAGCCTCTATCGGGGCGCTGTCTCTCCTGGGTAAGCTGTTGCATCTACGCGGTGACCATGACGACGCCATTCTCGTGTTTCGACAAGCCCTGGAGCTGCAATGCCCAACTAAAAGCCTTTCCGGCCGAGCAGCGGAATCTGATGCTGAGCCACAAAGCGTCACAATGTAGACAAACAGCACCTTTTACATGTATACCAAAGCTAACTTGACTAATATCGTTTGAATCATTACCTTTTGGTCCTCTCTCGTCGCTAGTATTTCGTGCCGAACGTGGCATTGATGAACTTGAGACTAAGTTCCAAATCGACCTGACTTACCCAGAGTTTAGCCTTTTTTGCGGATTGTTGCGGTGTTGCGGGAGGCGAAAGCTCTGTCAAGCTAACGACGAGGTTGTTGCCACGAGTTGCATCCTGGAATTGCATCTGCATACGTCGTGTCGTCCCACCAAGAGAGCTTATAGACAAGTCGATATTGCCACCATCTTCGTCCTGCTGTTGTGATGATGCTGCCTTTAGCTCTAAGACACGACTGAATCCCCACACAGGAACGCACTCAGCACCCCAGAGCGTGAAATCCACCACCAAGCAGTTATCCATAGCGTATTTCACGGCCTCCGTCTCCAGCCTAAACGCTGGTTCCATTTCAGAGGTGAGCACTCGGTCTCGAGCGGCGACAGTGCTACCATGGACGTTGTCCAGCAGTTGGATGCTCACACTACGTGCTCCATTTTCCGGCATAGGCAACTCGACTTGGTACACTTCGCGCTCCCAGAAGAGTTCATCCAGCGAACGCAAACTTATCGCTGCCGTATAAGAGTGTAGCCCGTGTGTGCGGTCCAAGTCATCGTCCCTACAGACTTGCAGAGCTCGCGGTGGGGCCGAGTACAGCATCTCCGTCGTGTTCAGCTGCAAGAAGAACCTAGCCACTTCACGCCTTTGAGTCCATACAAGCGCAATGAGAGAGCTCGCACACCAGTCGCCAAGTGTGAGTTCATACAACGCTAACCCAATGCGACGGTCCGTCTCCGCTACAAGTCTCCAGGCTTTAGTGCTCAATGGTCCGCTGCTAGCAAGCGGGAGACAGCGAGGTGTGTGCGTTGCAGTGGACGTGAGCATAACACTTACGTCTTTCAAGGATGACAGTGTCAGTTCTGGATCCAAGTTTGAGTACTGCAAGCTCAGTCCATATCGAAACCTTCCTGCCTCCGGTTTGAAGCGCCACGCCGCCGTAGTCGAAGTCGGGCGCCTGCTCCCTGCCGACGCTGCGACAGCAACTGTAGGGGCTGGAGGCGCCTTGGGCAGCAGTTCCGCTCCGTTAACAAACAATGTCGGCGTAATTCGCAGCGTCGTCAGCAGCTTCTCCATCGACTGTACTAATGAATGCGGCTGCTGTCGACGGAACAGCTCGTCCGCCTTCCTCTTGGCCACTATCGCCGACGAAGCCGAGGAGCTTGTCGACAGCGACGATGAAGTCGAACCCGGCGTCTTCAGATTTGCCGTTGTTAGACTGGAAGCTGTTCTTCTCTCACTAACGAACTGGTTAGTAGAAGAATTCTTACCGCGAAGGAGGCACACCGACCGCTGCGGGTGGGCCGTCTCTTGGGCAATGTCAGCTTCAACTCAGCTGCCACACCTATTGTACACCAGTCGGTATATAATCTTGTGAGCTACTGTCATCAACTGTTGTGCCACCGACCAACTGTGGGGTGCAAACATTGAATGACGCATTCCGCATCCAAGGAAGCTTCAAGGAAACTTCAAGGAGCCAAATGTCGGAGTTCCCTGGCAGCAAGTATGCGCGATACAAGCGCACCACTGCCTTCTTCCTGGACTGGCTGCTGCGTGCGCGCGGCCGAGGGCGACATGCAGGCCAGCGCGTTGAGCTGGAGACGCTCAGCGACGTGGTGAAGGAGATCGCAGCGGCCCCCTCGACGCTTACGCCGAAGCTGCTGCAAGAGCTGCCCAAGGCTCTCGCAGCCTGTCAATGCTCCATCACATTGCGAGAACACGTGGCCACGTTCTTCCCAGAGGACGATAGGGCACAGCGAGGCCACCAGCACTTTCTCGGACTGTTGAAGGACTGGCACATGACGTTGAAGGTGGTGGGCCAAGAAGCTGCAGCGGAGACGGAGAGCACGAGGTTTGAGAACTATTACGAGGTGCTACAAGTGGACGAAGACTATTTTCCTGATGAAGAGACCTTAGTGACGGGGGCATCGAAGAGTGAGAAGACAGACAGGAAGCGGCTCTTTGACGAAGCTTTTGCTGAAGATCTGAGACTGGAGGTGGTGTACTTCTTCCTAGAGCTGGAGGAACTCGTGGAAGGAGTGTTTACTGTGTACGACCAAGTAAAGAAACAGCAACGTACGATGGTGGAGGCCACTGTAGTGGTCAAGCTAGCTATGGAAGCTGCTAGAGCGTTAACGGCGAGGCTGCAATTGAAGTATCCGGCACTCCAGACAGCTGAAGACGTGTTTAACATTGTTGCGAGCAAGATATCAATGAACATCAAGATGCGGATGGTGGAGGATGTTGCTAAATTCTGGGATAGTTTCCAGAGAAACGGAACGTATCACTTTGTCCTGGGGATGCTGATCGTGGACTTCATGAGTGTAACCAGCACGTTGTCTAACTTCAGCACTGCAATCCCCAAGTCAGCTCGACAAACAATTATTCTTCGGTATGGCTACTTTGGAGCGACCTACGGCGAAGAACGCACACCTCAGTATGTACTGCCAGACCCCAGCAACATGGTGGTTTTCCTGATGCAGCAGCTGCCGCGTCTGTACAATGCCGTCATCGAGAAGAAGGCTGCTACTGGGACTGGGTATGATCCATCTGGTTTTACGGGCTATTTCATGGCGCAAATGGACGAGTTTTTCACATCACGCAAGGTCACCGTTCCCGTGGTGTTTACGTGCATCTGCTGGCTGAAATCCGTCGCAGCGCTACAAGGAAATGCTGGACTCAGTCGCAACGTGAGTCTTACATTTACTCACTCGACAAAGTTACGGGAAAATCTGGATGCGACGTATGCGAAGGGTGCAGTCCAGACTAATGATCAAGAGATTCACGGGCTACTGAAGTACTGTTCGGATGAGATCAATCACTCGGTTCCTAGTCGCACGTTGGCTCGTGCGAATCCATTGCTAGCGGGTCTCATGATGTTGGATCACCAATTCCAGTACCTGAACTTGGGAGGCGAAGTCATAATGGTGACATCGAGATTCCGTGCGTTCGGCCACCTGTACAATGCTCTAGTGCAGCAAGGGTATCTCCAGCACATTCCATTTTTCGACGAGGTGTTGAAGATTTACGACCAGATGATCTTCACTCCGTCCCATGTTGCAGCAGTGCACGGTTCGTACAATCGCACCTACCTGCTAAGCTCGCACATGACCGCGGCGGCGGTCAATAAGTTGTACCGTGGTGCGCCGCCGCCAGCCGCTGGTGAAGGAATCAAAGTGCGGAAGGCGCTCCATATGATCGATTTGTCCAAGATCTATCGACTGCTGATTGAAAATGACAAAACGGTTCTGGGAGGAGCTTCATCGAAGGCTATGCTGAGCAAGGCTGCAGACATTTGCTCGAAAGAGCTTTTCCAGACTCGGGTTCTATCACGAGATATCCTGAAGCTCAACGATGACCTTACAGACGCGTTTTCTGAAATGTGTGACAGGCTGGGCCGCCGACAGTATCACGATGACTATATAGGGCGCCCATCACCCGGGGAATCGCGACAGTATCGTGTCAACCGCGCTTTGGAAGACGCAGTGATGATGGATTTGATGCCACTCCTGGATTGTCTTCAAAGGGATGGTTCTTTGGACCTAACGGCGCTGCCTATTGGAAATCGTGTAGTTCAGACAGGAAGATTGGATGGCGAAGGCGTCAAGGCGATGTGCAGGAAGGCTGCTGCTGTGATCAAAGCCAAATTCACGACTCCACCCCTGATCTGTACGCACCCGTACTTCACGTTCCCAGCAAGACCAGACTTTGTCAATCAAGAGTACGGGACGAAGTCATTCAAAACGCGTACCGATCGTCAAAACCGCGAAGACGTATTCTGTGAGTTAATGGATTTGCTCGAAGACACTGATGGCCCACTTTCGGAACGTGATCTGAACAAACTGAAGTCAGAAATCCGGAAGGACCCCGAACTCCTGAACATGCTTTCACTTCGTTCCATGACGTGGACTGCTCCCAACGCGGTCAATCCACACAACCTCGCCAATGCGCCGCGTGATGACTTATCTACGCTACTCCACCTCGCTGCAGCTGGCCCTGCACATGACGCCGATCTTGTCGAATGGATGATTCAAATGGGAGCGCTCACCCTCCAGCCGACACTGCACTGCCGGATCGAGCCTCGCCAAAGCAGCGTGAGATGCTCTCGCGACGACCTGTGCAGAACAATGGCTGTTCACAGCGCAGCAATCTCGGGTCATGAAGATATCGTCCGGATCATTCTTGAGGCAGACAATATGATCGACCTGAATACTCCCACGTTCGATACGAAAGAAACACTTGCGCACTTGGCTGTGGAGCATGGACATCGCAGTTTATATCGCACGCTTGCTTGGTTTGGGGCCGATCTCCGCATCAAAGATCGCAGTGGCAAACGCGTGTGCGATATGACAGCCGATAGAGCGTGGGCAAATAACATCGCGAACTCGACCGCTACACTTGAACGGAGCCAGGCAAGAACGGAGGGAGCGAAGAATCGCGACGCCCAGTTCCGTCACGAGGGCTCTCTACGCGCAGAGCGCTTGCGCCAATCAGTATCTGCTCAACGAGACGAGGAACGCCGGCGTGCGTTTGCCAATGCCAGCACAAATACCGTCGATGGATCTAAGAAGAAGAGCAAAAAGAAGGGCAAAAAAGGAAAGAAGGGCAAGACGAAGGGGAGTGCACCAAACCTACCTGCAGCCTCTCCTGCCGCACCAGAAGCCAACCCTGAGGAAGTGTCGAGTTTGCTTAAAGATCTGCTAGTGTCTGCCGGTGCTGACGTCGACACAAGCGACGAATCCGCGCCGATTACCTTGCTGGAAGACTCGATTGAGAATACTGCAGCGATGTTTGCTCGATTGCGTGACCCCAACATCTCCGCGGACGACAAAGTCGATGATGTGATGCGGGCCTGCACGCAAATTGAGACGCTGGAGCAGGTCGTTGAGATGTTTTCCCACCCCAGCAGACTTCACTCTATGGATCGTGAATTGCGTACCGTGGTCGCTTCTGAAGCTCAACAAATCATCCACATGATGCAGAAGTTGCATCGAGTTGACCATGCTGCCATCGCGGTTCCTGCACTTGATGCGGTGCGGAAGCTATGTGACACGACGTTTGCTTTCACCAAGTTTGTAGTGGGCATCGCACATTTGTGTGTCTCTGTCGATAGAAAAGCGCAGGCTCGTGAGCTCTTGGACGTACTGGAAAAGCGTTTGGTGAAGATGCCTTGTGACAAGCGCGAGCCCGGAGGGTTTCGAGAGTTGGTGCAAACATACTCTGCAGCACGCGAAGCGATGGGAATGGGACGCACTTCCAGTCCAGACACATTTCACGCATTGGAATGGTATTTGATTTATGCCGTGGACAACTACGAGCTCCAAGTGACTCTGGACGGAATGGATGGTCGACCGTTCTACTTCGAGTTTACAACCACTACGAGCGCCCGGCAGTTGGACGATTTCGAGCTCTCAATTGATGCGAGGCCTGAGCTGGATGGCGTGGCATGTTTCGGCAAGCGCGCCAAGCACGTCGTCTACGGCGGTACCAGTGAAGAAGACGTGGCGAGAGTTCGTGAGCTCGTACTCGGGGTGGCGGCTGCCACGGGGATCCAGTTTCCTGACCGCGGTTCCCAGCTTTGCACTCGTACCATCCATGTCGGACAATTTGTCTTTTCAGCTGCTGGAATCGTTCGGGACGCTGCTGCGGCATGAAGAGAGGGAAGCATCAAGGATGGCGGGGAAATATCGCCCTGGAAGCATGAGTCAACAAACCTGGACGTCCATTTCTGACGATGGTCTATATAAACCCTTCCTCCTCCCGTCATATTTCGAAATTCAAGTGCTTCGTAAGGTGCTGTGTTGCGGGAAAACACCGGAAACGGGGCAAATGTTTTTGTTTTGTTTCCATCTTCATATCAAAATTGACAGCTCTCGATTGCATAGCTCAACTAATTGCTGAACTCCCACACCGTTGGCCTTGTTGTGGTTGAGCGGATTATGGTGCTCGTGGATAAAAATAAAATAACAATACGAAGCAAAAAATATATATTCCGTGCAGAAAGCTCGGCATTATGCAAACGTATGACAGCCTTTCGGGTCTGTTGCAACCTGTTGATACATCCGTATCACGAAAATGTTGCTAGCAGAGTTTTCGGTAACTTCCATGCGTACACTATCTGTCGTCACCTTGTACCTCAGCAGGGTCGCCCCGAGTGACTCCTTCTTCCGAAAAGGTAAAGTCCCCAACCCTCATCGTCGGCATTGCAATGCTCACGTGTTCGCTATTAAAGAGCATCCCTTCACTCCGGGCCAGCTCGAGCAATGGCTCAAGAACGGACATTAGGTCATCGGAGTTCCTGGCC
Source organism: Phytophthora cactorum (assembly GCA_016864655.1). NCBI lineage: Eukaryota > Oomycota > Peronosporomycetes > Peronosporales > Peronosporaceae > Phytophthora > Phytophthora cactorum. The sequence goes on from NHQK01000004.1 coordinate 508,076, forward strand.
GCGCACAAGATTCGATTGTTAAAACAACCCACGCCGTTCAGCTCAGGAGCGGATGCGACCGCCGTTTTGAAGTGGTTGAAGTGTCGAACGCCGATGTCACTAGTGGTCGTAAACGCAGAGAGCATCGAACACCCAACCATTTTGTCGAAAGCCATCAGGAGCTCGTAATCGCCCACAACGTTCACCAAGTACCACTCCAAGGTGATAAATGTGTCGGGGCTAGCTGTTTGACCCAAACCCATCGCATCACGAGCTGAAGAGTACGTCTGCACCAGCTCCCGATACACAGAAGGCTCTGTCTTGTCGAAGGGCATCTTAACCAAACGTTTCTCCAGTGGATCCAAAATCTCCTTCGCCTGTGACTTCCCGTCCACAGAAACGCTAAGCTGCGCTGTTCCAACTACAAACTTCATGAACTCGAGCGTCGTATCACAAAACTTTCGCACAGACGAGAGAGCGGGGACTGTGACGGTGGCGTGGTCGACCCTGTGGAACTTCTGCATCAAATGGATTACTTGCAACGCCTCAGAAGCTATAGCAATCCGAATACGACGATCCGTAGAGTTGAGTCTGCTAGGGTGGGAGAAGGCCTCAACCGACCCCTTCAGCTTTTCAATCAATTTGCACGCGCGTTGCACGCCATCGGCCTTATCGTTCACAGGGATGTTCAGGTCCCTCAAGCGAGTAAATATCGCCGCCGTACTCTCGTGAGTGTTCTCCAGCAATGCTGCCCGCTCAGAGTCATCGTCTGCATGGCCTTCAGAGCCAGCAGCCACCAACAAATCCTTCAGCAAGTTTGACACCTCCGCTGAATCGTCTTCCGTCACTGCGGGGTTGGACGCACCAGGGCCAGGGCCATTTGCAGTCGTTTTGCCCTTCTTACCCTTCTTGCTCTTCTTTTTGTTGCTCTTTTTCTTCTTTGACGCTGTCGTATTGGACGCATTTGTGGAGTTTTCCTGTTCACGTCGACGCTCTTCATCGCGTTGAGCATTCACTGAGCGGCGCAGCTGTTCAGCTCGAATCGCTTTGGTGACGGAACAGTCCGTCACGATTCCTAGCGCCTTCACAAGCTGCCTGGCTTCTCTCAATCTCAACAATGGAGGCTGCAATTTCGCGTCTCCATTGCCGGTCGTTTGTGACGTCACAAATCCGTCGTCCGTCGCTGTCCTTCATGCGAAGATCACCTCCAAATGCAGCAAGCAGCTCGTACAGGCTGCGATGTCCGTGCTTGACAGCCAAATGCGCAAGCGTTTCCTTCGTATGGTACGTGGGAGTGTTCTGATCGACCATGTTGTCGGCCTCAAGAATAATTCGGACAATGTCCTCGTGTCCCGCAATGGCTGCACTGTGAGCTGCCATAGTGTTGGGTAAATCCTCTGGACGAAATGGGAGATTCCTTCGTTGCAGTTTGTAGCGACAGTGCAAAGGCTGGAAGGCAAGTGCGCCTAGCTGGATCATCCACTCAACTAGATCCGCGTCGTGTGCAGGCCCAGCTGCTGCTTGGTGGAACAACGACCATAAGTCCGAGTTGATTCCCATGGCCAGAAGATCAGGATTCTGTCGCAGTTCACACTTCAGGTACTCCAGATTATCTCCAGAAAGGGGTCCGTCGCTTTCTTCGACTATTCTCATCAGACGGTCGAACAGCGTGTGACGTGCTTGACCTTCCAACACTCTCGCGGGCGATGCCGTCGTATTCTTGGTTGACAAATCAGGTTTAGAAGGGAACGTGAAGTATTTCTTTTCGCACATCAAAGGTGGAGTCGCAAACTTGGCTTTAATCACAGCAGCAGCCTTCGTACACATCATCTTAACTCTATCTCCACTTAAAGTGCCGATCTGAACAACACGGTATTCTGATGGGATCGCACTCAAGTCCAACGACCCATCCGACTGCAGGCAGTCCAAGAGCGGCATTAAAGGCATCATCACTGCATCCTCTAATGCACGATTGACTCGATACTGACGAGACTCACCACGTTGCGGGCGGGCAGCTATATAGTCATCGTGATACTGTCGCTGGCCCAGCTCGTCACGTGAGGTCGTCATTGACCACTGTGGCCTCCACCATTGTACGTTGCCCCTTCTTCACTTGATCGTAGATTCTAAACACTCCTTCTACCAGCTCTTCTAACTCCAAGAAGAAATAGACCACTTCTAGTCTCAGAGCTTGAGCAAAGGCCTCATTAAAGAGTCTCTCTCTGTCCACCCCTGCGTTCCTTGGGGCTCCAGCCTCAGCAGTAAAGAGCCCTTCATTAGGGAAATAGTCCTCGTCCACCTCTAGCACTGCGTAATAGTTCTCGAATCGCGTGCTGTCCGTCCCTGTCTCTTGCTGGGTCGTCACTGTCTTTAGCGTCGCGTGCCAGTCCTTAAGCAACTGCAGGAAAAGGCGATGGCCACGGTCTCCCCCACTAGCCCACTAGCGAAGAATGTGGACACGTGTTCCCGCAGAGTGATGGCGCATTGGCAGGCGGCGAGGGCATTAGGAAGATCCTGCAGCAGCTTTGGAGTGAGGGAGGACGAGGGCTCCGCTGCGATCTCCTTCACCACACCGCTCAACGCTGCGAGCTTCACTGGGTGAAAGCCATGACGCCCGCGACCGCGTGCAAGCAGCAGCCAGTCCAGGAAGAAGGCGGTGACGCGCTAGTAGCGCGCATACTTGCTCGTCGGGAACGGCATCGGAACAAGATATGTAAATCTGCTCCAAATATTTCGATATGAATAGCCATCATCCTTTATGAAATTAGCTCTGAAAATAAATTTCAGAGAACAGGTAATCTTGGTTTCACTAAGTTATGAACGGCAAAAAGACGGTAACCCAACGATTCAGCGGTGTCCTGCCAGATTTCTACAGTAATACGTGCAGGGCTTATATTTGGAAAATCCGTTAATCAAAAGCTGGAGAGTCGGTGAAGGCTCAATTCCACGGATCGACGCGATCGAATTGCTATAGCTTTCAAGGCGTTGCAAGTTATTCACATGAAGCAGAAGTTCCATCGAGCCAACCACACCGCCATCGCCGCGCTGCTCTTCATCTGTGCGAAAGTTTTGTGATACGACGCTCAAGTTCTCGAATGTTGTAGTTGGAACAGCGCAGCTTAGCGTGTCCGTTAACAGGAAGTCACAGGCGAAGGAGATTTTGGATTTATTGGAGAAACGCTTGGTGAAGATGCCATTTCCCTAGAGAGACTCTTCTGTGTGTCGAGAGCCGATGCAGACGTATTCCTCAGCTCGCGATGCGACGAGTTTGGGGCGAGCATGAAGCTCCGACACGTTTAGCGCGTTGGAATGGTATTTGAGCAGGGCCTCCGAAAATGGCTCGGCAATTTTTTTTGGGGTCATCTCCAAAATAAGTTATTCCGCGGAGATTTAGACTAAGCAAGATAAATCATTCCGTATATTGCAAGTATTTCAACGCAGAGTTATGACTAGCCTGTGCAGCTATGTGATTGAAGGAATACATTGTAGATATTTTCTTTTGAACGGCGGCTGCATGACAGCGGTTGGTTTTTTAGGGACTGATGTTGCTACGTTAATTTGAATCAAGAAAAAAAATATTTTTAAATGCCAAACCGTAATTTATTGCGTTTTTATCACTTCCAGGGAAAATAAATTATTCCGTACTAATATTTCCGAATATTTGCAATACCGTAGATGACAAAAAAATACCCGCCGGCATTATCAAAAATGACAGCATTTTTTTTTCCCATGAAAATGCTTAATTTTGAACGCCGAAAATGCCACATTTTGCCATGTCATGGCTAGGGTAATGGTTTAGTAGTCGGCAAGCGATTACTTAATTTTTATCGAAACAAATGAAGAAGTAAAATAGAACAACCAGTTTTGTGCAGATATTGAGGCTCATTTTTCGGGCCAACTTCATCTAAACGTTTCGACACGTCCTCCGCGACAAAATATGAAAGGTACTGATAGTAAGGCAAACTACATGTAGTTGTGTCTGATCCACTCAGCAATTTTAATTAAAATAACTTTTAAAAATGCCATGGAAACTCATTAAGGCTCAATTAGTTGAGACTAACATGTAAATCAAGATGTCAAGAGAAAAGATTTTTGGTCGTTGAGACTTTTAATAATAGCTTGTAGATGGTAAAAGTATTATATATAAAGATATTATGTATTACTAATTTGACCGCATAGAAAATTGTCGACAGCTCAGGATGAATCTACAATGCGTCCGCAACGTAAAGTGCTAACACCCTCATCTAGCTTAGTACATGTGATCTAGCGTTATTATTTACTTTGTTTTCTGGTTTTAGATGGCTAGAGGCCTTTAGTTGCTTGGGTAACTTTATACAAATTACTAATATGACCACATATTGCATTTCACTGATTGGCTAAATTAGTTTTCCGTATACGGTCAACAGATACGCACTTAGATTCGGAGTTGAAAGATGTGTAGGTTGCATAACTTGGTAACGCGACTTGAACTCGATGAGATGGCAGATATCCGTCGAGAATGGTTATTAGAGTTCGGTAACACAATATACCTCAAATTATGAATATTATAAAAACTTGGTAACGCGACCGTAATACAATACAATACAATACGGTGATCGTCCGTTTCTACATAAAGATTTTAATTTATTTTGTATGTATACTTTAGCGGGTTCATTTTTATGTATATTGCCATTATTCATTTATTCTTGACTGTTGGTACTACATACAGATTATGAAATATTATATTCTCAGAGATAGCTGTTTTTCCGCGAAATCTTTACTGAATTGTGAGGAGGTGATTAGGGGTTAAAATGTTTCTTTTGTTTTTGTCATCGACACCCTCGAAAATGCCATCTAGTGTCACGTCAAAACCAATAAATGCTTACTCTTTTTTTTCATTTTCTACAAAAAATTGGCGAAAATGCCGACTTTTGGCGGGTGTTTTTTGTTGTCACCTACGGTACAATCTTTTATTCGGAGGCCTGTGACGAGCTTCACTCTTAATTAGTCGTGCTTCGAAATTAGTCGTGCATTCGCTCTTTAGTGACGTCACAAATCTGGGATCTTGTACAAATCTCATCAATTCTAACCAAAACGACTGGTTTTGGACAGATCTCCACAATTCCTTTATTCTAGTATGCTTGATTTGAAATATGGACCGGTAGTTTTCACAAACGTGCAACTGATCCAAAAATCTGTGCTCCAACCTAAAAACCATAATTAGTTATGGCATGACTAATTAGAGTGAAGGGTGTAGTTGGACGGCTCATGTATCTGGAATTTACGACTGTCACCGAGCGACAGTTCCGCCGATTTGAAGCTGCGGTTGAAACTGTTCCAGAGTTGGATGGGTCGTGTGTCTGGGCAACCGAGTCATGTACGGCGCCACAGCATTTGATGGTTAATGCGCGTTCTTCGTGTAATTGGAGACTTGGCTAAGACGGAAGGGATGGTCATTGCTCAAGAAAGCATGCAGATCGCCGTGACAACGTTGCATGCTGGGAAGTTTGAATTTTCGAAGAATGCCGTCGTCAAGTACGACGCCGCTGCGGCATGAGGCGCTGATAGTAGTTAGGAGCGAAACACCATCAATGCTGTAATACATTTTTGTTGTTTCAGAGTTCTCTAGTTCTTGTCGCCGCTTGGTACTTCGTACTGCTCCTTGGCATCCACATGCACCAACCTATTCGACTGCGAGCACCCACCACGTTAACAAGACATTCAACCAAACGCTATTTGTCAACTATCTCACCGGAATAATGCAGGCTGTGAGCTTCCTCCCGTAGCAGCAGCCCGTGTCCAAACCCGTCGCAAAGTTCTCTTGCTATAGAATCCAACCACAACATCAGCACCATGAACAAAAACTCCTTAATTACAACCTTCTTACCTGCAGCCCTGCGCTCGCTGCATGTCCAAAGTACACGTGCCTAGGTCCGCTCCACACTTTGGCCCACATTTCGGGCACTCCGCCGCTACCGGACCCGAACTTTTTCTTCTCGAGCGCCATCCACTTGGAAGTCTCATCCTCCGCCTTCTCACGCTGCACGAAGCGCATTTTGTACATGTCAACGGGCCTCTGCTCGTCATGCTCAACCTCTGGCACCACTCCAGCGTGTACGACAATGATGTTGCCATGATTGGGCAATGACAGCGAGAACGGCAGCTGCTCCAGGAATTCCACGTCCTCAGGCTGGAACTCTTCCACGTACGGATACTTGGCCGAGCCAGGGACGCGACCGCCGCGTACCCATTGGTAAAACGCACTCAGGGCAGCATCGTCGTGGTTTCCCCGCACGCACAGTGAGTTTGAATCGCGTACGAAGCGCACGACGTCCAATGACTTGGGGCCTTTGTTGACCAGGTCGCCCACGAACACCAGACGGTCATTTTGAGGCGAGAAATCGCACGCGTCCAGCAGCAATTGCAGCTCGTCGAAGCAGCCGTGTACGTCACCGATGACCAGCAAGCGCGTGTATGCAGCCACGTCGTTGGCCACGCGATGCACGACGGCAGGAAGGGCCACATCGGGATGCGCCCGCTCGAGAGTCATGATGGAGGAATGTATTGGACTCAGACGGAGGAGATCTGAGTCTGATTCGCATTAATTCTGGTGGCCGGTCGGGCATAGATATTAATACATAGCACTTCAACATGGAGAGCTGGCACCAAACTGAACGGCGCAAAAGAACCGTCAAGCTAAGAAGAAGAGTACAGAACGCAGAAAAAAACATCGGGAAACGTCTTTAATTCGACCTTAACGAAAATAAATCTTGAGACGACCACCGACAGCCACAGAGCTCACAAAAGCGCACCAGCCAGCTGGGTGGCTACTCCGCCGGACTCCGGACCCTCGTTAATAAGGTTTCAACAGGTGATCCTTGGCAAATACAGTTCCCGGAGCCAATGCTCAAGTCAAAGACTACTGTAAAGCAGTAGTGGACTGGACAATGGCTGCGAGTCCGGAGCGTGTCTTCCGAGCAGCAAGCCGCGCCTATCGATGAGCAGCGCGACGTACTATCTCAGCCTTGCAGCCAGCAGCACTCGCCGCGGCAGATCGCAAGAAGAGCTTAAAATTTCTTCTCGGGGCGAATAGAGTACAAAATTATCCCCGAGCCACCCCAACTCTATAAGGTGAGAATGCAGAGCGTGTTCCCCTACTTACTCCTTCCAGCGCTTTGAAACGCTTTGCTCTCGGTTGCGGCAACGCTCTCCCCATCATTACTCGAAACGGCGAAAGGTGTACGTCGTTCTGTGGTTGTTTGCTGCATCGCTCTACAATTAGCAGCGGCGACTTGTGTGTGCATTTGTCCGCTGCAGCGTCTTGCACTTGGAACGTGCGATTGATTGCCTTGTGCGGGTCGCAGTGTCGGTCCGCCCTATTTCTGCCAGTGGCGCAGACTAGGGCTCCAGAACAGACAACCGCAGTTCATGGCCGAGCTTCGCGCTTGCATGTTGACTGTGCGATCGCCAAGATCTGACTCTCCCAACACTTCCTCTCAAAGCTCATACACAATTCCTTCATCTATCTTGAGAACTCTAACTTCATTCATCTCGATATTCTATTTACCTGCACAATAGGAAGTATATCAACTCTCATAGTCTATGTGCTTCACATAGAGAAGCACCGCTAATCAAGGCTCTACACTGTAGCACTTCGCAACACTGCGCTAAAGCTACACCCGTCGCATTCCCCAACTTCTATTCCGCCCGCTTCAAGCCTAGACGCCCATGAGTCGACTGGTGGTCGCCATTGGCCACGTCGAGTTCACGGGCGGCAGGGAGGTCCTGTACGTCGTCAAGGTGCAGCAGGACGCCGACGAGTGGGAGGTGCGTCGCACCTACTCGGACTTCCGCAAGATGCGCGACGATGTACAGCGCGTCATGAAGGACGCGCGTGCGCACATCCTGGATGATGCGTGCTCGCGCGAGTTTGCGCGCGAGCTACAAGAGCTGCCGTTCCCGGCTAAGCGGCTCTTTGGCAGCAAGAAGGACCACGTGGTCAAGGAGCGCGCCGTAGAGCTGCACCGCTTCCTTATCAAGCTCTTGTTCCTCACACACACGTACCGGAAGGCGCAGAAGGCGCGCTACGACCAGTACGTGCAGGCTTTGCCGGCTCACCAACAGGCGGCGTATGCGGCGCTGCAGGACCGCACACAGGCCAGTGTCAGTGTGTTCTACCTGCTGCGAGACTTTTTAAAGCCGATCACTATCAAGACGGACGTGCCGCCGCACTCAGGAGACCTACTGGGGTCCTCAGGGCTCAGTAACAACGGGGCAGGAGACGACAGTGACAACTCGCCCAGTAGACTCATCCGAGAGAGCAAAATCCTGGCCATGAGGAGCTCCAATCCCAGCGAGAGGAAGACCCGAGAGGCTGAAAAGATGCAGCAGAAACGCAGAGAACAGCAACTGGGACAACTACGCAAGGAGCAGCACAAACACCAACAGACTGTGGAGCAGAAGAATGAGGCTTCTAATCCTGCCAACGACACGTCGCTTTATGATCACAATAGTACTAAGACTGCCAAGATGAACGACTTAATGGCTGCATCCGAGCGCTCGAAGGCTGAAGCCAACTCGCTACGTGATCAGTTCTTACAGAAACAATACAGCACGTCAGCGCTGTCGAACGAACACCGGAAGCAGCGACATTATTCGACGCCCGACGGTAATGCTGGCGAGTGGAAAAACCGCAGTGCACGAGCGATTACCTCTGCGTCGACGCTGAGCTCGGTGGCGTCTTCGCACGACGACTCAGAGCCGGAGAAGGAAAAGGTTATCTCGTCGTCTGCCACGCCTTCGTCGACGTCCTCGACGGCATCTGTAGACGAAGTAAAGCTCGTGGATTTGTCCTCTCTGGCTCAGTACAAGACGAAGAAAAGCTCTCGAAGAGGCAGCCACTCCAGTGACAAGTCCAAGTCGTCTCACAGATCCAGCAAGGAAAAGAACGCGTCACGCAATACGGAGAAGAAGAGCCCCTCGCGTACGAAGAGGAAGGCCAAGTCGGCCAAAAATATCCAGATGAGTGATTCCGAACGCATGTCGCGCGTCAGTTCGGCGCTGAACGCTCAAGCCATTTCGATTAACGCGCAGCGCGAACTGGAGAAGTATCTGACCGAGTACAGCGCCATCATGATTCTACGCTACGTGGACCGGTTTATCAACAAGGCGGTGATGAAAGCGCCAGGTTGCTACCGTGTGAATGCGTATAACCGGCTGGTAATTGATGGTCAACGATTCCTCCAAGAACTGGAAGAAACTTTCACAGACCTGCCGAATAATTTCGGTGAGATATTCCGTGTCGGAGACGCCGATGAGTGGGGGTTCCCTCCAGCACTTGACAAGTACGTGCAGTTGAAGTGGGACTCGTTCCAGGCTGTGGGCAGCAGTAGTATCAGTCACGATAACGGACACAGCAGTGCTGCGGATCAAACCTCGGACTCAGATGATTCAGACACGGAGTATGAGTACGAGGAAGTGGGCGGAGGCGGCTACATGACGTCAAAGCATCACTTCTCGAACGATGAAGAGTCCATGCTGCAGGAAATGATTGCCAACGGTACTGCCGGACGTGAACAGATGCTGCGACTGCGACGTCAAATGAACGAGCAGGGCTGGAATCGCCGCGAGAACCCCGGTTCAAAGTCGCACCGCGTGATCGAGGAGGTTTCATCGTCCGACTCGGACGAAGAGACGGTAGCCCGACAAAGGGAGAAGCGCAGATCGAAGCGACGTGAGCCTAAGAGAAGCGTGTCTTGCGTCGTGGAGAAGTACCAACAGGAGCAGAATGCGCGACGGAAGGACCGCCTCAGTCGAGTGCAGAGTATGGGGGGTCAGAGTATTGGCGGTTTTGTGTAAAATACATTGAAGCAGCGGTGTAGCAGCGAACAGGAAACAAGAAATTTGAAAAGCACCAGATAGAGGCGACTACGACGAAAGACTCTCGATCCGGCCAACCATCGCGCCAAAACATTGATGGATTAAGTGCAGTAACAACCACACAATGAACACGTTAGCATTATTTTTCCCTTTCTAGTATTATCATTGCTTTTCTACAAAAAAAATGAAGGTCACGTTCTTCAGTTTCAGAATAAAGATAGTCGAACGGATTGGAGACCGCTGTGCTACACACGCCAGGGCGCACGCCAATTGAAGCAAAAAGCTATTGTCTGGCATACAGGCGGGGTTCGCTATCGCTGTCGCAGTAGAATACTCGAATCAATCGGCGCTATGCTGATAGAAGAACGCAGATTTAGACTGGCCTTTAAAAGAGGCACGACGCGCCGTTTCGATATCAAAACGCAAAGGTTATGTTTCAAAACAAATGTGGCTGTAACACCTCTTGGCGCTTAAATTTGAATCAGAATATAAAAACTTGCAGTTTATCCGTTTCAGCTTTCCAGTCGAGCGACCGCCTCTCCTCTCACCTCTGTCATTAGTGCCGTTTGGAGACGGATTTTTCTGCTCGGCGCTTGGCTCGAGGCAATCGTTGCATGCAGTTTCTTGTCAGCTTCTCGCTGCTCGGTCCCATTTCTAAAGTGACCCCCCAAACTGCAGTGGAGACTCCTTAATCTCCACTGCTTTACTTGCCACAGGACTCTGACTGCTACCAGAGTACTCTTCGCGTGATATGACACACTGGCGTGCGTTGCAAACAGGGTGCGGTTTAACCTTGCTGGCTCTCCATGAGCTGGTGCAAGGCGCTGCGGTCAACATGGCTGAAGTGAGCGTGTGCCGGGATGCCACTTTTCAGATTCCGACAAGTCGTGGTGCAGTGTGTTCGGGGTATGGTGCGCAGCCTCTCGGTGTGGAATGCCCTCGCGTTGGCGACACAGCTCTGCACCAGTGCCACCCGTACCTCGACAGCTTTAACGGCGTGAACTGTGTGGCTAAAGAGGACGCCCAGTGTGTTCATCTCGAGGGGAGAAATGTCTGGGGCTGCACGTTTCCGTCTACGTCGTGCTCAGATAATTGGAATGCTGCCCCTGAGGAGACTGCGCGTGATAGCTGTCCGACGTGGGAATTTTCTAGTAGTGAAAGTGCTTCTTTGAGTGTGGACCCATTCGACGTTGGGGACCAAGTTGATTGTGACCCGGCATGGTTTACCAAAACGACAACAGTGACAAAGCTTTACAACTGCAAGGTTGACACGCCGACGCCAGCTCCAATACAGGCACAAGATACAGCTGTGCCAACGACTCCATCAGAAATCCCGGTCTACACCATGGCTCCTGTACTGACAAATATTATGGTTCCCCAGGTCGAAACGGTAGTAGCAGCTATTGTGGGAGTCCCAGAAGCTGCGACATCAAGTCCGTCAGGAGCACCAGTACAAACCGAGCAGATAACTGTGCCTCCTGTCGCTCAGGAAACCCCAGTAACAACTGAAGCAGCTTCGTTGGCGCCGACAGAGGAGTCCCCAGTCCCGACGAATTCTCTCGATACTCCATTGCCGCCATCATATCCTGAGCCTACACCGACAGAAACTTTAGCTGCCACTATTTCACCTACTCCAACACCTGGAACAGAGAAGCAAATACCAATGCCTTCTGAAGTACCAACGAGTCCACCAGCAACTGAAATTCCGACGGTAGCTCCTTACACCGATGAGGTGGAGACTGCAACTCCGACGTACGAGACTCCTCCACTAAGTACACCTGAACCAGAGCAAACATGGATAACTCCAACAGAAACAGCAGCTGTACCGACAACGACCGCACCTCCAGTACCAACTACAGTTTTTGAAGGCAAACCCTGGTACCTGCCTCCTATAGCGACAATTGAAGCTACTGAGCCTGCGTCAACAACTGCGCCGCCTATTGCAACATTACCGGCGACTGAAATTCCCCAGTCCACTGAGAAAGCTACCCCAAGTCCAGCGCAGCAGTACACTAAGGCACCATTGGTCATTGAAACACTAGTGCCAACATCTACTCCCCCAACCGAGACCACTATTCCACTTAACGATGTCGAGCCCGAGCCCCAGACTCCCGAGTCAACACCGTACCGATACAATGATGACACCCCGTGTCCGACGGAGACTCAATGGTTAACACCAATATTCACTACATCACCAGCTCCGTTAGAGGACTTCGAGACTGATGCGCCTACTTTGAACGCGACACCGTCCACAGTTCCTTATGATAATTCCAACTTGTCTGACGATGGCACGGCGGAAACTCCGACTTCCACTCCAACTGCAACGCTAGCCCAAACACTGGCTCCCACAGAGGCCATTTCTTATACAACTCAACCGACCACGACCGAATCACCGACTACAGAAGTACCGACTATTGAAACAGCAACAAGTGAGGCGCCTACGATAGAGACACTGACAACCGAGACCCCCACGACTGAAGCACCAACGACGGAGAATCCAACGACGGAAGCACCAGTCGCTACTTTTCAAACTCAGTATCAGCAAGAAGAACAGCAAAACTACCAACAATCAGTAGACACGACAGCTCCTCCAGCTACGACGCAGGTACCTACTCAAGAGCAGACTGCTACAGTGACTACAACATCGCTTTCTGCTGAGACACCCTGTGCTACAGTGAGCTCAAACAAGCAAACGGCGCTTCAGACCTCAACAACAGAGGCAGATCTCACGACCATCGCGTCTGTCAGCATTTCAGCCGCAGCAGTGATCGCCATTATCATCGCCATAGGCACCATCCTGGTCGTGACGATTGCCATCTTTCGAGTTCAGAGCCGCAGCAACCAGCCACCTCCACCCGACCCTGACAATCGCCGATTCGAGCACAGCATCGTGCTCACCCCGTCAGACTTCTAAAGTTCTACATAACCTTATCCACCCTTACATGCTCAGCTACAACACAATAGAACGTGTTTTATAAGACACATTAAACTAACAGTATCTTGTCTCGACACACTAAAAATATAGGAACCAGAACGCGACACCTGCAAGCCACTTCATCTCAAACATCGAAGCGGATAAGAACCTTGAGACGAATACGTTAAAAACTGCAACGGCAGGGCTGTCGTATCTCTTAGCATTGCACAAACGATTTTCTTTTGTTGACAACGAGCCCAAAGCGTCGCCCCATCTCGATGCCGCGACTTCTTCGCGTCGTGACCATTGTAGTGGCGGTGGCAGCAACGGTCTGTGCACCTGCCGAGGCAGCCAATCTTCGTGGCAGTGCCAGCGTCCCCAAGTACGACTGCAGTGCCCCGCCGTCGATCTACCAAGGCTCCGTGAAGTACTCAAATACAACTCCGGGCTCGACTGCAACGTATTCGTGCATGAAAGGCACGAACATGAAGGGCCCAGGGACAGTTCGGTGCTCCAACCAAGGCATTTGGTCACCCCAACCGCCTGAGTGCCGTGTAACGTACCTGGCGTCGAAGGACAACACGTACAAGAACCACGACACTGGGTATGTGCTGTACTCCGGCTAAATAACATCCTAAAATGAATATCGTTCGTGTTATGATACTTTGTTTCCGTCATACTAGAAGTATCTTTAGTTGGGTCGTCGTCATAGCCTTCGATACATAGATTGACATACACTCGATTTCCGTAGTGACATTGTTGTCCTTCTTACACAGTCTTCTTGCTGGTCGTGGCCTTCTTAATAGGCACAAAGGTAAGAAGCAAGTAGCAGATCACGAGACCGACGTGGCCAGCGAAGCGCATCGAGCGGAAGCCCGCAACAGCATCTTCCCACGACAGCACCACGAACGAGACGGCCAGGTAGTTCACAACCATAGCCGTACAGATCATGCCGACGAGGTCGTAAAGCGGCTTGATCGGGCTGTCCACAACGTACGGGCGCACATGACGTCGAGCCAGGCGGTTCACAGACGTAGCAAGCGGCACCGTGAGGAAGAACAGGTAGTAACCAGGATAGAATCCGTGCCACAGAGCCGACACGGAGTACGTAGCCAGCAACGAATTACCCGTGCGGGTGTACACGTAGCGCTCCAGCCAATTCTGCGTGCCCTTGTTCCAGGCACGTGAGATCTCACGCACATTGGCGCCGAGTTCGAAGCCCAAAATGTCCACATTACTGACACCGTCCCAGCCTTTGGGGTTGTTGTGCTCATCGAATCCTTCGAACCCAGTGCCAGTAAGCACAGTCGCTCCCTCCGCCAGTTTCCACGCCACGTAATACTTGGCACGGGTCAAGAACAGCGCGACAAACAGGCGTCCCCACTTCATGAGCATGGGCTGCTTTTCATCGCTCAGAATCTCATTCAAGTCCGCCAGCGCTCCGAACCGCACCAAGAGTCCCATGAGTCCAAGACCCAGCAACAATTTGGACAACGCCGCACGCGCAGGGGACACATTACGTCGGACACCGTTCTTGTCCACGAACCGGGTCTGGTGGATAGCGTCGCTGTACTCTTTGTACTCAAACGCTGGGCCAGCCAGAAACGTCGTGAAGCAGTAGACGAAGCCCAAAAACTCCAGCAGCGACGGGATCTGTGGGATCGCCAGTTGTTTGCGCGACTGCTTGACTCTCTTGGTGTGCTCTGAGTCGCCGTCCCGCACTGCTGTGGCACTGGGGACTACACCATCGTGGTAGTTGAAGGCGAAGCTCGTGAGTTTGATGAGCAGCAGCATCTGACTCGCCGTCGAGTCCATACTCCAGCCCATATAGTTGACTCGCATGCGGTGGATGTGCAGCGCCGCCACGAACACCATGTTGGCGAGAAACACCACAAACGGTGCGCGCTTGGGCGGCAGCACACACACCAGCGCGTACGTGACCAGCGACGACAACAGCGAGTGTAGCCATCCTGTTCCATAGACGAACTGGGCGATGCTCACACCGGCACAAATATGCAGCCAGTGCTTGGCTGTGACGGACGGCAGCTTGCGCACCACAATCGCCAATGGGTAGACGGTCAACAGGCATGCGACGCAGCGTAGTTGGTCCACGGGAACCCCCACAAGCTCCGAGAGCTGCGTGAGCTGCTGGTTTAGCATGGTGAATCGCAGTGGAGTTGCTGCATCACTCAGCGTCGAGAGAACCTGAGAAGCCATGAATGCCAAACGCGAGGCAGAAGCAGGAATGAGAGGCTGCGAGGATGGCGAGGATGCACAAGTTGATGTCATGTGCGACGTGTGCCGATGACGCTAGTGGTTAATACGGTTATGGAGGTAGGGAATGTAAAGATCTGTGATTTGCTGGTGCAATCAATACGGGATGGGTGAATAGTATATAGGATATAACAGGTTGGAATGCCACTATTTGAGGCAGCCCCGCGTCACACTGCGTTGAAGAGCTGTCACTCGCGACTCGCACAGCTTGACTGGCTCGCAGCGCGCCATTTCTCGAGAAGATAGACTGGTGGCAAGTTCTCCTTGGTTCACAGTATCGAAGCCTTGCTTTGCTGCAGTTTCGGCGATCTAAACATATTTGCGGTGGTGAGGATGACTGCGTCATACACACTTTGGATGGCGAAAGGAAATGCTGTTGCGGGTGCCTTTTGCTCCGTAATCCACGAAGACAAGATGGCAGCCAGGAACCCTCGTACTGTATCGAGCGCAGCGTCATGTAACTTTTTGAAAAGCGCTGCGGCGTCGAGGGGTGGAGGGCATTTCCGGCATTTCGGGCGATTCCACCGTTTAACACGCGAGCCTCGCGGCTCGCCTTCAAGCGCCGGGACGCAATGACGTAGGTCGAACAGCGAGTTGATGTAACCTGTATACATGTACACCAGCCCGTATACGCGCACTGAGGGACCTGTTTCCGCTCGTTGTAGCAGGCCGCTGATTGCTGCTGAAGGCCAGCATCTCAGGAGCTGCGGCGTCATCGATCGACGCGACGTTTGTGGGTATTGAGCCAAAGTGTATTAATTGCAGCCAACCTCGAACACTGGGGTTAACACGAGGCTCATTGTGGTGACAACGCCGCTAAGTTGAGTAAAATGAATTCTGTCATGATGAGGTCACACAACGAGTCTGCCTTTTAATGTAATCGATCACTTTGGGCGCACCCACAAGAGTAAGTCGATGTGAAAGCATATCACCGCTTTGTTAGCCCCACAAGGCTCCAGCGTTCGGTGAAACTCCGGTGTCAACTTGAAACCACAAACCAACCAGTCAGAGGGAGCACGACGAAGCTCCAGGGCAGCCAATTTCGCTTTTGCGCTTCGCGCAATCAGTGGCGCTGTTGCTGCTGCAGTAGAAGGAAAACGAGAAGCGAGCACAGTCACGATCGAGCATATATCCATTTCGGTGAAGTCCACATACCGGTAAACAAACAAACCAAGGTATACAAACAAATATACGTACCTCCGATCACGACCGGATATGTTCCGGCCATTATTGTGTATAGTATCTGCACACGTTTTTTTGAGCGTAGCTGACAGCCATCGGACTAGTGCCACTCACGTATCAGGCCCCTCGAGCTCCAATGGACCGCGTCGTGGACATCGTGGAGCACCTGCAGCCGTACGCGGAGCTTGCCACCCCTTTGGACTTCAGTTTCCTCCATGCTCAAGTAGACGAGCTGTCCGCGTCGCTCGGTTTGGGTAGCGACCAGCTCTGCTATGTGCTGTGTCTCTTTGCCGCGTATCCGCTGGCCGTCGTGTACAAGCTGCTGCCCGGCGCCAGCCTCAAGCACGTGTTCGACGTGGTGCTGGGCGTGAGTATCGCTCAGTTCGTGCTGGGCTCGGGCTGGGTCCACTCGTTCATCTCGAGCTTCCTGACGTACCTGATCGTTAAGTTCGGTCCGTCCAAGCACGCACCGGGCATCGTGTTCCTCTTCAACATGCTGTACATGTCGGCATCGCACATCTACCGTCTGTACGTGGACTACATGGGCTGGACGCTGGACTTCACCGGTCCGCAGATGCTGCTGGTCATCAAGCTCACGAGCTTCGCCTACAACTACTACGACGGCGTGGTGGACAAGACGTTTGAGAAGAAAGGGGCCGAGATGTCCCCCGGCAAGAAGAAAGTGTACGAAGGACGGCAGAAGCTCGCCATTAAGGAGATCCCGTCTCTGCTCGAGTTCTTCGGCTACGTCTACAGCTTCACCACGTTCCTGGCCGGTCCGGCGTTCGAGATCCGCGAGTATTTGGACGTGACCAGCGGCAAAAAGTTCCTGGTGGATGGCAAGTACCAACAGCCGTCTAGTGTGTTGGCTGCGTTCTCCAAGTTCCTGGTGGGATCGCTCCTGATGGCTGCGTTCGCAGTGTACGGACCCATGTACCCGCTGTCGAACCTGCACGACCCCAAGATCGCAGCACAGCCGCTTCTTTACCAGATCCGGGACCTGTACATTACGCTGATCTTCTGCAAGACCAAGTACTACTCCGCCTGGAAGGTAAGTGATGGGATTTTGCAATTATTTTTTTAGCTGATATATTGTTGACAATTTTATTTACGATATTGCGAACAGATTGCTGAGGGCGCTACGGTGCTGTGTGGATTCGGGTTTGAGGGCTTCAACAAGGACGGATCCAGTCGCGGCTGGAACGGTGTGAGCAACATGGACATCTTGGGCTTTGAGTTCTCGCAGAGCATCCGCGCTGCTTCTCGCGCTTGGAACAAGGGCACGCAGAACTGGCTGGAACGCTACGTGTACACGCGTACGGGCAACTCGCTGATGGCCACGTACTTCATCTCGGCCTTCTGGCACGGATTCTACCCGGGCTACTACATCTTCTTCATGAGCCGTACGTATTTGAGTTTTTTTAGTGGCTATGAATTGGGAATGAGGACTCTGATTTTGCGGGTTTTGTGTGTTTCTACAGTACCCCTTGCTACGGCTGTGAACCGTCTGGCTTTCAAGCGCCTTCGTCCGCGTTTCATTGAGGCCGATGGATCGTTCGGAGCCAAGAAGAAACTCTACGACGTGCTCAGCTACCTACTGACGCTCTTCGCCATGCACTACTTCGTGATGCCGTTCCAGGTACGTCGCGTATAGGATTATTTGTACTTTGATCGATGAATTCTAACTGCTTGATATTTCAGGCTATGTCGTGGGAGCACTCGCTGGCTTCGCTGAAGAACACGTACTTCGTCGGCCACATCGCTGCTGTGGTGCTGTACGCCGTGTTCTCGTGCATCCCGGCGCCGAAGCCCAAGAAGAAAACCGAGTAGAAAGTTGGAGAGATCAGAGTAAAGCGCCTTGGTTGCAAGTGGCTGTACTTCATTGATCCTCATTGTTGCCAGCGAGAGGACGTAGAAGAAGGAAGACACATTTTTTCGATAGAACAATGCAAGCAAGGAAAAAAAGGTTTACCTTTTCAGCTTTACCATGTCAAGAGTTGCTCTAAAGCTCGTTGTGCGATGCAAGCATCTTGAGTTCTCTGCAGAAACGTTGCACCGGGAATCCAATAACATTGTTGGTGCAGCCGTGAACCTCCTGCACGAAGCACCGCGCGCGACCTACAACATCGGATGTTGTTACATCCACATCAACAACAACACTAAACATCGACTCTCACCTTGCAGTCCGTAAGATCCCGCCTTGTCCATCGGCTCCCCCGTCGCGATGTAAGCTGCACAAACACAATACAACCATCAAGGAATCCGCTTAAACGACCTATTTACAGCACAACCTGCCACACTTTCCACTCACCGCGAATATCTTCTGGCTCCAGCGGGCCGAACACTAGACTGGTCTTTTCAAAAAACAGGTGCGGGTTGTCCACGCCCCTCTCCGCGGTGAAGAGCGCCACACCAGAGAACACCTCGTGAGGGCGATCTGACAGCTTGGTCAGCATGTTGAAGGCGTCCTCTTCGTCCTTGGGCTTTTCGAGGATCACTCCGTCCTGCACCACAACTGTGTCACATCCGATCACGACCGTCGGGAGCTTGTCACCAGCGTCCTTGTCCTTTGACACGCGGTTCAGCACCTCCACTGCCTTCTGCTTGGCGTTCTCGATCACATAGAGATCGGGCGTCGGGAACCGCTCCTTGGGCAGGTTCTCCTCGAAAGTGGACGGGATTACTTCGAAGGTGAGACCCTGGAGACCAAGCGGATGGTCAAAAAGGCGGTCGGTTGGCGAGGCTAAGATGCAGGGGGCTAAGTTACGAACGTACGCAATCGCGCAGAAGTTCCAAGCGACGAGGGCTCTGTGACGCGAGGATCACACGACGACTGCGGAGGTGGCTCGACAAGGTTGACAACATGGTGAGTTTTGTAAAAGTATTTTTTTAAATTATTAACATAATTCTTTTTTCTCTTCTTTTTATGATTTTTTAAAAGAAAATAAGTAATACTACAGTATTATTAAATTTATGTTTATGTAAACCGTAAATTACAAATATTTCGATTGGGGTTAAATTGAAAACTCACCCTGTTTTGAGAGATTTCAACGTCTTTAAACGGTCTGCACACCGACAGGTGTTGACATTCGAGGACGAGTCTTTCAAGAAGACCGTTAGTGACAGCTGCAGTATCTCATTGCCCCTTGTAGTTGCACGGCCTGAGCATTTTCCTCGACAACTACGCATTCTGTATTTAACACATACGCCGTGGCCTATGTAGGGCTGTAGTGGAGTCTCCACTACTGCCAGCTTCCACGTGGAGAACACCGTATTGCAAAGAAGGAATGTAAAGTGAGGTAAAATTTCGAAGTTGAGCGCTATTGCTCCAACACCACAAAAAATTAAATGCGAAGCATTTGAGCAACTAAGCGTGCTTTTAGCTTCTACTTATAAAACTACCGTAGCCACAAAGATGCAATTTCAAAGCGTTAATAATACGGTACTGCAAATGGGTTTTGGAAGCATAAGTATCCGTTTTAAAAGATGCAGCCATGGTTAGCAGTCTTAGTTAAATTCCGTCCAGTGCACAGTCACTATTCCGACTGCTCTGCGAGACGGGATTATCTCCTATCGACGCCAGCCATTATTACGCACGACAAAGGAGGTCACCCAACACACTGGATGTGACCTAAGCGCGGAGGACGCGCTTGCTCTCGTTTTGACCATGGTTCTGATCCTGGTCCTGCTTTCCATCGTCCGGGTAAGGCGTCTCAGGAGCTGATGTAGGTGGCGCAGTCGTCTCTGGGCAAGGGGTCTCGGGGGCATACGTTTCCGGACACGGTGTTTCTGGGGCATACGTTTCCGGACACGGTGTCGTAGGGGCCGGAGTCTCCGGGCATGGCGTCTCTGGAGTTGGTGTCTCTGGGCACGGTGTTTCTGGGGCATACGTTTCCGGACACGGTGTCGTAGGGGCCGGAGTCTCCGGGCATGGCGTCTCTGGAGTTGGTGTCTCTGGGCACGGTGTTTCTGGGGCATACGTTTCCGGACACGGTGTCGTAGGGGCCGGAGTCTCCGGGCATGGCGTCTCTGGAGTTGGTGTCTCTGGGCACGGTGTTTCTGGGGCATACGTTTCCGGACACGGTGTCGTAGGGGCCGGAGTCTCCGGGCATGGCGTCTCTGGAGTTGGTGTCTCTGGGCACGGTGTTTCTGGGGCATACGTTTCCGGACACGGTGTCGTAGGGGCCGGAGTCTCCGGGCATGGCGTCTCTGGAGTTGGTGTCTCTGGGCACGGTGTTTCTGGGGCATACGTTTCCGGACACGGTGTCGTAGGGGCCGGAGTCTCCGGGCATGGCGTCTCTGGAGTTGGTGTCTCTGGGCACGGTGTTTCTGGGGCATACGTTTCCGGACACGGTGTTTCCGGGGCATACGTTTCCGGACACGGTGTCGTAGGGGCCGGAGTCTCCGGGCATGGCGTCTCTGGGGCAGACGTTTCCGGACACGGTGTCTCTAGCGTCTTGTACGTGGGCATGGGAAGATTGTTACCCGGGCACGGCGTGGTTGGTGCCGGGGTGGAGTAGTCGTCCTGGCCGCCCTTGGTGGCAGCAGGAGTCACGTCGGGTGTGCCGTACTCGTAGGTCGTTGGACACGGTGTAGCTGTGGATCCAGAGACCGACGGGAAGACGCAGCCCCAGGTGTCTCCGAGCACGATGGCGCACTCGGCGTCCTCCTTGGCAGTGCACTGCTTGCCGTCGAAGGAGAAGAGGTACGAGTGGCAGTCAGCCGTGGCTACGTCGCCCTTCAGTGGGCACACAGTTCCAGCCGGGGCTTTGCCAGCACCGGAACAGAGCGCGCCACGGGACGACGGGATGGTGTAGGTGGCGTCGTACTGCACCGACACGGGTAGATCGGAGGTTGCGAAGCCGGTAGAACACAGCGCGGCGAGCACCGCTGCGAATTGAAGGTGAGACATGGTCCAAGAGTCCGTGCGGAAGGCAACGGGTGTTGCTTGAAGTCGAAGTTTGAAGTTCGAAGAGCGGATCAACTGCTCGAAGGCGAGCAAATTGAAAAGTGAGCAGCCGAATGAGGAGGGCGGTGGGTCATTTTTTTTTCGTGGATTGTCTCTGAGTTATCTGAGACCTTGACGTTCGCGGTCGATAGCTGAACCCAGAGCTACTCTGCCGCTGTTGCAGCAAGGCTGGTAAGTCGCTGTTAGACTATTAAAGATTCGCCTGTCAAGCTGCAGGGCTGGCGTGAGAAACCGCTTGCCACTTCTACCAGTCTGACGGACAGTGGATTGTAATGGCTTGGGCGAAGTATGGCGATTGAAAGGTCATCGCGCTTGTTGAAGTTGTCAAGATCCTGCGTATGCAATGGATGCAAGACACGCACTTACTTCGAAGCAAGCCTTTAGGCTGCATCACTTGAGTACAAGCACGCTGTTGCCACGCGGATGTGGGGGACGCTGTTGTCACGCGGATGTGGGGGCCCCTGGACATGGCGTGCTGTCTGGCACTCCGAACACTAAGTGCCTCGAGGATTCGGACGTGTACAGTACGACAATCTCCTTCAGCTTGGTAACGAGCTCAAGACGTGGTCAAGAGTCTTGAATCAAGACGCGATTGGAACTCAGGGTGCACCCAATAGGTTCAACAACCAGATCGTGGCTCAAAAATTTCATTAGATGAACGAAGTGCCTCTACGCGAGTGCTGCAACTTGCAGCCTGCACGTTTCCATGCTCAACCTTGTTGCCTCATTGCACGGTCATCGCGCTGGCCAAGTTGTCCGCGTGGCCGTCGTAGCTTGCTTAATGCCCACGCAGTACATCAGTCATGCCTTATCTGTCTGAAAGCAGCAGTGGTTATGTATACTTTACTGTGCGATGATCACGTGCTTCTAATGATTAGACTCATGCTGAAATGCAGGCTACATCACCAGAAGGATACAGTCCCTCAAAATAAGTTGGTGGGACGCAAGACGTGGATGCCGACTCGAACGGCGGTACGGCCTATTAATAAACAGCGTGGACTCTTCCCACAGAGCGTGATGTCTGTGCAATACACTTTCCTCGCCGTGCAACAAGCACTGCTGCAGACAAGAGATCGCACGCAGCTATGTAAGCTGTGTGTCGAGTCAGCTGGGTTTAAAATTACAAAATTTATGCTTCATTTTGGGCCAAATTTGTTGTTGATGTCGATCTACATAAGCGCGATTATTTCACTTACTAGCCAAGCGCAGCCGCTTCGCGGCGGAGGCGCATACATGTTATTCGTGTATTTCGTAGGTAATGTCTCCATTCCGCTCACCACGGGCTCGCTGCACTACTCACAGGCTAGGTTGGTAAGTTGTGACTGGGGCGGACCCTTCGGTCCCGCAAGGTTGCACCAGGTGCCGGTTTTGGCCCACTCGCTGCTAACATTTTTCAGCCAATCGGGGCCGCCTTCGCTTCGATCGGCAGCCAATGAGAAGGCTAAAAAGTTCTAGTGGAATAGCGTGATGTTGCGAGGAGGGCCGGTTTCTCAAGAGGTTTCAACCCCATCTTTTGGCGCGGAAACCGTCAAGCACACAGTCCAAAAGAAGGCTTACTGTGACGGCACAGTCATGCTGGACTTGATCGAAAGAGTACGTATTTTGTCAAAATACGTATGTGAGTATGTGTTAATTTTAAGTTGGCTTCACTATAGGTGTGGAAGCCGTCAGTTGACGGATGCAAGCTACTACTTCTCGACAGCTTGAAGATGCACAAAATGGTGTCGGTGTGCTACACAATACAGCAAGAATGCTGCAAGCAAGTCGAGTTCGTGCCACCTGGTGTAACAGGTATTTGGCAGCCTATGGAGTTTCCGTCATGAAGGCATTACAGAACCATGCGACGTACGTATTTGTATTCATCATTTATTGATATTAATGCGAGCTACCAATATTTCGCCTACCTTTTAAAGGAATGGATAATGTCAATACCATACAGACAACCCATTTCCCGCTTCTCTGCGCGAAAAGAGAGAGCTGATGTGACGCATTGTGGCTCAGGCCTGGGACGCTATCCCCGCCAAGGTCATCGTCAACGGCTTCATTACGTTGGGTCTGATCCCTACAGGACCCCTCGACAGAGCTGGCCGCTGTAGGATTCCTCAAGTCGTCGCTGGCGATAGCGAAACAGAGTAAAAAAATACAGCTCGATTTTTCGTCTGGATCATACACAATATGCAAAATGTTTGCAGTACTCAGTTGGGGTGTCACCACAATGGTGCCGCCTATTTAAGATGTTTTTACAGAGTGTTGCACTCAGGCCGTGTGATGCAGTGATGCCGTATTTTACGGTATAGTATTTTAGTCAATGGGGGCCGCCTTCGCTTTGCTTGGCAGCAAGTTTAAGCCAATCAGAGGGGGACCGACGGACTGACGGACACCACACTCCGATTGATGTATAGGACTAGCCGAGCGCCTCCGCTTCGCGGCGGGAACGCATGTGTGACGAGACGGGTGCCTCCAAGCTGGTACTTCCACGTGCCGAAGACTTGGAAATTCCTTAGGCAGACGGCCACGAGCAACAGGTGAAGCTCAGATCGTCCGGAGCAACGAGTCCTAAGACAAGTTGTTGGCCAGGCGCACACTTGTGCATCCCTTTGTAGCGGTTCTTTTACCGGCGATTAGTATCGATCCCGATACCCTCGAAGCTACAGCCGTCAACACTAACAGACATTCAACTCCAAATGCAGAGTTAACCACAATATACAAATATACAAGTATGCAATCCACACAAATATTCTTGTTCTCTCTTCTTTTTCCTTAGTCCCAGAACAAAGGCCTAAAAACGCCACTTCTTCCCCTTCTGGACCTTGGCAATGGCCGAACTCAAGTATACAGGCTCAAATCCGGGACATTTGATCAATCCCAGAGCCACGTGCACCACTCCTGCTAGAGCAGAACAGCAATTCACAAAGTAGTGTGGTGTAGTGATTTCTCGGAGATCGCTTAGACCATCAGCGAGCAAGGACGAGACTACCTTCAAGTCGCTCAAGCTACAAACCCTCGGTCATGTGGGCCAAAAGGGACCTCGAGGTGCGAGAGACTCGACTCGGTCACTACCGAAGACTCGTCGGTGCTCAATTATGACCAAGATGTAGTTCAAGGCAGGCTGTCCTTATTATTAATAATGGGATTAGCCGGATTCGCATTCAGCGGACAAGAACTGACCCCACGGTACGAAGACTCGGCGGTCGTTGGGAGCGACGTCTGGGAAGACACGACGACCGTTTGAACGCTCGGCGATGGTTCAGGAAGATAAGTGGTTCATAACGAATCGTTGTTCACTTGATATTTGTATACTTGATTAGGATTGCATATTAGGACATGGCCCGAAGGGGCAAACATAAATACAGAACAGAATTCCACTCACGCACACGAGCGACGTCCGGCTTCAAGGTAAGCGTCTGGTCAAGCTTTTTTGAGTGTGTTATGCCTGTCGATGGACTCGAAGCTCCGTAGCGAGGGTTCATCTGGCAAGGCCAAGTGTGTGTGTGGCCGATTAGTATCGGGTGTTTACGGGACGGCTTTATTGTGCCTATTTGCCTGATTGGGGAGTGTGTGTCGCCTCCTATCTATTCTTTCATCCGAGGTTAACTCTCAGCACCCTCGTAAAAGGCGTACCCGTGCCTGGTACCCTTTCGCTGTTGGGACCACGAGGATTCAAGTGTGTGAGAGCACCTGCTAGCTTTGATCGTGCTAGTAGTATGTTGGTATTGTACTGGTTAGCCTATATAAGCGATTTACAAGGTCCAGTCTGTCCCGGTGCAAGGGCAGAACTGGGGTCTTCAGGTCCGCCCGAACGATCGTTTACCGTTCTGGTAGACGTATTGTTGTGGGAACTACCTAACTACATTAGTAGCTAGAGTTCACGTGGGATTTCCAACACCACAGTAGTTGGCTTCTCAACATAAATAAAATATAAATCACTCTTAGGAGCCTCACTTAACGCTTACTCCCGAATATATAGCCCACTGAACCCGTCCGCAGATCGGCTAGAAATATGGAATAACTTGGATCACGTCCAGGCCTAAGGCAGCGAATCCCCAAGTTATATGGTCTTAAAGTAATTTTGGAGAACGCCGCCCTCACTTGTGGTATTGGATGTAAAACGATCTCTGGTTTTAAGGTTCATGCAAATTACTTCTTCCTATGCATGCTCTTGGTTGAGTGTCTGTTGATTGGGTTGACTTCTGTGATCTTTCGGCAGAGTGTTCACCCTGATTTTTATGGAAGCTTGAAGAGCCGCTGCTTGGTGGGTTCAGCCTCGGAATTCATGGGTAAACTTCGCGGCCATAGTGAGACTAAGTGAGATCATCGGAATCTGGGAGTTGTCGGTTAGGCACACATTTCCGGAGATAAGTGACCCATATCTTTTCACCATTCTCCACATGGGTCCTGCGTTTGGTAACTGTCTTCAAAATCTGGGTAGTGTGCCGCAGACCAGGTACAGGAACCAATCCGAAGCCATCTCAAGTTTTCAGCCAATCACATCTCGGATCACCGGGAAATTTCAGCTCCAAGCGACCTGGGAAATGACACATCGTCAAAACCGCCCCATTGGTTGATTAAGATCACAGAAGATGTCATGGTTGCCGAAGTGTTCTTGATCGAGCAAATCTCTCGCCGTTGACTCCAGTCGTCAGATTTGTGTCCCGCATTTCCGAGAGCAGACGCCCTCTTCATTCTCGAAATTTCTCACGAAGCACACACAGACGGTGCTGCACTCCGATGGCGCCTTCGCCTTCGCCACCAAATCAAACTGCGGACAAGCCTCCGTCGCTGGCTGGTGTTCCTGCGGCAGACACCACGTCGAGTTGTCCAGCTACAAGCGAGACAACACAAGAGGCGTCCGGCGAGGACCAACTTCCTGCGGTCGCAGGGGCCTCACACGAGGACGTGGTACGTGGAGATCCCGTTGCGGTGCCACTCAGACAATGTCGACGTCGATCCCTTCCAAGTCGGGAGCTTCGGCCAGCGGCAGCTCTACTCTTCGCCTTTCACAGGCGCAAGCGCGTTTGGCATCCCCAAGCTTGCATCATTCCTCCTCGGTGCCCACACGCATGCCGGCATCGTTTGTCGCTCGTCACGTGGGCTACCCAGATCCTTCACATCGCCCGCCGCCACTCGTAGACGTGCCAGCTACACTGGCCGACCTATCTGCAGGTGCTGCCGTACGTGATGGCGTGTACGGCCTCGAGATCGTAGTCGAATGCGGCTGTCTCTCGGATCGCGACTTAGTTGACCTTGCCCGCATAATCCCTGATAACATCCGCCGTAACTGTCTTTGTCGTGCTGCTGGCGATCCACGCGGCGTCGCGTCGTCAGGTCCTGTGGAAGGATTATCCGCCACGGCTGCCCACATACCCCGTGAAGTCGTACCAGCTCTCAAGTTCTACGGCGTCGAAGACTTCTCCAGGCGTGTGCGCAAAGCGCCCCGCTACATACACTTGCTGCTGGCGTACATTCGCGACTTGGAGACCTCTGCCGACAACTCCCACGTCGTGCGAGACGCTGAGTTGCGTACGGAATACCGAGTATTACGAGACGAATTGGAGCGTTTTCAGGAGTACTGGGTGGCTCGCCTGGCTCACGAGTCTGAGTCTCAGGCTCAGCAGCGCGAATGTGACCGAGAAGACAGCGCGTATCGTCATCGTGCCGATCTGGAGGCGAGGGATCAGCGAATCCAGCGACTGGAAGTCCAAGTTGCATCCGGTGAGAGCGCGCCAGTCGGGCCGAGGCCGCCAGTGGGCTTCTACAAGCTCGCCTCTCTGCTTCTCGGTTACCTGATCCGTGGAGTCTGATGGATTTCTTTCGGCAGTACGGTCGACTTCAAGGGAACTGGGAGCGCTTACTTGCGTTACTGGAGCACTGCCGTGACAACCCTGAACCGCCAAACGACTGGATGTCACGCTTGGATGTCGATCACTTGAAAGCCGCCGACTACACGGTGTCACCGGATCCATCGCTGCAAGAACGTATAGCAAAAGGAATGGGGAGTAACGCTAGTCCGGTAGTAGCCAGCGCCGCACCTCACCAGGATGTAGCTGTTCCCATTCCTACGGCTACGGCGTTCCAGGGGACTCAGCCCGGGGTGACTCCAGTGGATACCTCTACTCAAGTGACGCGAGATCCGGCGTATTTGAATTTGTCTCCAGGTATCCACTCAGTAATCTCGAATCGTCGCTCTAGCAAGGCGACGACAAAGGTGAAAAAGGCCCCCCTTGCAAAATCGGCCAAGTTGCCGGCACGGAAACTGCTCAAGGGCCCCAGTGCTTCTCCTTCTCGGCGACCGAGGGCAAGCCCGTCACCTGACTCGGACCAACTCGTGGATTTAACTACTACGCCTACGACGACACCGCCCCAGACACCAGCTACTCCACAGACTCGTCCTTTACGATACACCGGAGGCACCAGAGGCACGAGAGCGCGAACAGCCCCTCACACAGTCTCCATCACAAGTTCAACTGCAAGTCTGCCGTCTGGAGTATCTTGGAAAGACGTCCGCACAGATATCCGGGAGCTTATGCTGTACGGGTCGAGTTGTGAGGACGCTCTCACCCTCGCTCGACAGGACGTTGGTCTGCATACGCAATTCCTGTGGAAGGAGCTGCCCTCAATGTTGGAGTCGATGGCTCACTGGCATCAGATGGACGAGCCTCCGTGGGTCCGCAACGTCCCCGAACAGTACTTGGATCTGGCGATTGCCGAGCTACATAAGCGCGACGACCCGCCTCCACCCTGGCCTCCACTTCCGACTGCGTCTCTGACTTTACAGGGTTCTTTGTCACCTCTCCCGGGAGAGCCGAAGGGCAGCGACATCAGCAACGAGTTCATGTCTGACTTGTCTTCTTCCTCCTTTAATTCTGGAAATGCCGAATTCCTCGAGGCTTTGGCAGCGCCTGGGAAACGCAATGCATCTCAACAACGTCGCAAGTCCACGCCCAAGAAACCTCGGGCTCAGTCGACAACTAAGTGCAAGAAAAGTCGCTCCATTGTGGTCGTTATCCCAGCTTCCCAGCTTCAGCTGTCCAAGTAGGCGCTGACTGACATGACAGATAGCGAGAAAGAGACGACTGAGATCCCTGACGAAGAACGCAGCTGACATCATCTCGATATCTTGGTCCAGAACCAGCCCAAGGAAGATGGCATGTCACAGACGCTTCATTTCCCGAGTTACGTTCCGGTACGCACAAACACCGACTAAAATAAAGAACGCTGGGATCTCCAGTTGTACTTGAATGTGTACGAAGAGGAACCGTGAGCGCGGACAACGTCGCCGCAACCCGCTACCGTCTCCGGTGCACACTCCCTTGCCGGAGGAGGGCGAACACTGAGTCATTCCTCAAATACATATTCCTCTTTGCGTAATACCACATCGTAAACATCATTTCATCACTTCAGGGATTTCTTTTTTTTTCGTCATCTTAACCAATAAACTCTTGTTGTTCATCAAAATAGAATGTCGTTGAAACTCGACCACATACGGATCTACACTGACGAAACGGCTCTCGACTTACTCCGTGTAAGCCGTGGCTGAAGAGTAATCTCCAGTCTGTATGGCGCGGAATCTGGCGCGAACACGAGCACCTTTGTTGAATTCGTAAAGAAGATTACCACAGTTAAGTTGGTAACGGGTAGTCACTGTAACTCCGGATAACCTTTCCATTTCACCAGATACTCACGCACGCGACGTGAAGTCCGAGTCTTTTTCGTCCAGCGTACATCTTTCAAGGCCTCCACTTCGTAAACTCCAGATTGATTCTCAGGTTCCCAGCTATCTCAGGGAGAAGAGCGGAGTCAAAATTTACATCCACAGATATTTAAACTTCCACGGCTGGACGCTCGGGAAATAGAACTCGAGGTTTGAATCGGCTGACGTGAACCCAAGGTCTAATACGATTACCTGATCCTTCGATCTTGAGGCGAACTCGGAAGTCATCACGAACTTTTCGATACGGATTGGGCCATGCCACATGTGCGCAAGCTTCTTGCTAAGACCCGGTTGAACTCTTGCCAAGCCCAACCAAACAGAATCACCGACCTCAAACCCAGTCTTAACACGTTCCGACAACTTAGTCCAGTGTCGAGTTTGTGTTTCGAAACGAAGGCATTTCGCTTGCTTCTGTATGTCTCGAGCCCATGCATGGGCGAAATCATAGCCGAATTGCAGCACTCATAGGCACTCTTCTGTTCCAGACCAGTTGACGGCGGACCTAGCATTGCTGATATGGTGCTGTTTGCGTCCCAACCATGAACGAGATAGAAGGGCGTAAATAGCCGGGTCGAATCAAATGCGGTGTTTAGCGCGAACACCAATCTCTCTGCGTGATATCCCAGTCGTTTTGATCGGCCTAAGCCACGTAAGTTCGGATACTCCGCACCATTGTCTGCACTGAGCGCTCTTGATGTCCTTGACCTGTGGTCGACAGGCTAGCGTCGCACGCTGTTTAGTCCCTAGATGATCTCGGAATCGCGTGAACACTTCGCTCATAAACCTGGGATCTTGGTCGTGACGGAGTATGGAACTTGCTCCGAAGCGTCGAAATACCACTTCTTCGTAGGCCTATGCAACATCCTGAGCAGTAGTCGAACTCATAGGCTTGCATAAAACAAACCCTGAGAAGCCATCTTGAAACAGCAGTAGAAATGTGTTTCCTCGCTCTGATTTAGGCAGATGTGTTACGAAGTCCATCGATAATACTTCGAATGGGTAGTTTGGTTCGATGTTCCCGGGTGATGGTCTAGGATTTGGCGGCGAGCCTTTGGCAGTAGCACAGTCGACGCACTCTTCACGAACCGTTTCACATCAGCATACATACATACCAGGCCAGAAGAATTCTCGATGAAGTCGCTTGTGCGTCCTCGTCACTCCTTGGTGTTCACCTTGAAGATCCTCATGGCAGATCTAGCCATGAATCCCGAGGCGCTACCAGTCGAGGTTCATCACACATGTCTCGAGGCCGAGACGCGGTAGACCTGCTTAGGGAGTATAAGACATGTCGAGAATCCAAGACATAATTGTTCGAGATCTTGGCCAGCTTCTGCACTTCAGGTTATGAAAGCTCACTGAGGTCTCCCCGTAATAATGCCTTCAGCTGAACCACCCACAGATCACCGTCTTGATGTGTCTTTATGCGACGCCTACGTTCAGTCTGATATTCCAAAGGAGTCATAGGTGGTGCGTTTGGCATCTCTTCGCGTACTTGTTGGGTCTCTGCTCGGGCTTTGCTCCGAGTCACAGCCGCCAAGATACGAGCACCTACGGGTAACGGCGCGCACTCCGAGTCGGGATACTCGTCCACTATCGCCTGTAGCACTTGCTGCGTAGCACTCCCGCTTAACTGCTCGACGTCACTAAGATCAGTTTCGCGTACGAGTTTCTCCGGGATCCGGTTGACTTGACTCAGGTGCGTGAGTCCCAGTGATCTTTGATCGCTAATGACTACCAGCAGCGAGAGTCCGGGTAGTCAGGTAATCCGCAGCTTGATTGAACTCGCGCTTCACGTGAATCATCCGGACTAGGCGGAACTTTTGCTTCAACGACTCAAACTGGGAGAGTACGCGTTGGAGATTGACTTGACTGCAGTTAATCAGCCCTTGAGCTTGCTGTATGGTAATCCTAGAATCGCCCACCATAACCAAGTCATAGACTCCGTGTTACAAGGCCAAAATAATTCCCTTGGTCATCCCGTGGTACTCAGCACCGTTCACCGTAACGTCTTCTAAAAAGAAACCACGCGCACTAAACCTTCCGCTCCGGGAGTCTCCACATAATACAGCCGCAGCTACCCCGTCGATCAGAAGTCTTTACGGCTCCATCAAAACTAAGCAGATATCCAGAGTAATCGGCTTCCAACATCCCATGAAGTATCGGCGGCGCGAGGACGACTCACCCCTTACTCGGAATCAGAGCTCAGCCACTTGATCGAGATGCTCTCGAGGGGCGATACTGGCCCCCATGATGGCGGCTAGGCTATCCTCGTCTTTCTCGATCCGGTGGACTTCTAAGTCCCATGGAGTTAACATAGTAGCCGATCTCAGACAGCGTCCTTCCAACGACGAACAGGTGTAGATCCATCGTAAGACGAAGTAGCGAGTATAGACCTTGAGATGACTTCCTGAGATTAAGGTGTAGTACACCTGTAACACTTGTAGCAAAGCTACTACTTCCTTTTCTGCAGAGTGATACATCAGTTCGGAGTCTTTCAACGTTTTTCCGGTATAACGAACCGGTAGGATAATCCCATCGTGCTCTTGTCCGAGGACAGCGCAAGCTGCCCAAGGGTTAGCATGAAGGATCACCACGAAGTCTTTAGCACGGTCTGGATGACGCAGTAGTGGCGTGGAAACAATCTTCTCCAGAATTTCGAGCGCTTATTTAGCTCGCCCCAGGTCTCCACCTTCTCGCACTTGATCTTCAGTCAACTCGTAGAGTGCAGACGCGATAAGCGGGAGATCCTCAATAAACTTGTTGCAGTAGTTGAGGCTACCCAGAAAAGACTGTACACCCTTGAGAGTCGTCAGAAACGGCAAATCGGCCACGCCTTTGGCGATCTTAGGAATTGCTCGTAAGCCTTCAGTACTTATTTCATGTGACAGGTACGGGATCGACAACTTTCCAAACCGCTCGTAGGCAGGCTCACAGAGATGTCCCAGTAACATAGGCGGAATAGCAGCGCGTTGAGATCCGAGCAAAGCTTGTCCCACGTAGGCGCCCCATGGGCGATGCCATCGATATAAGAGCTTCGCCCCAAGACAGGTCTCATTGAGGGCGGTGCTAGGATATTCCAGTGAAACACAGTTACATCGTCCGTCAGAGCAGGTATTTCTGGCTCTGCTGAGCAACTTGATTGTTCGTCAACTTTGACACCCAGGAACTTGAGTACATCAGGGTCAACCTTTGCTTCTTCGTCCACAGGCAGCCTCACAAATCTCCAGAGACAATGATTGATCATCTGCTGGTAGATAAGAGGCGCATTTTCCAGGCTGAACGGCATGCGTACCCACTGGAAATGTCCAAAAGGACAAATAGAAGCTGAGATCAGTTTGGCACGTAACATCATACGTACAGCCCAGAATCCACTCGCCATATCGAGACTCGTAAACCACATTGATCCCTCAAATCTAATTAGCGGGTCATCGATCAGTGCCAGCGGATAGTAAGACAGCTTAATAAGCTGATTCACCAGTCGCACAGTCTGATGTCCTTGCCGTTTTTCTTCAAGACGATCAAGATAGGTGACGCCCAATTGGAATCCGATAACCCGATCATTTTAGTCTCCAAGGGCATCTTGATCAGCTCATATACTTTGACGAGGTATTGTGGCGCAATTTGGCGGGATCGTTGAGCTATTGGCTTATCATCTCCGACGTCGGAGTCACATACGACGCCTCTGACAGGTTCGGGTACAGCGTTTCCGTCTCCCAGGAAGATACAACGACGATACTCGATAATCAAACGCAGCTGTTGGTCCATTTCTGGCGTTGACTTTCCTTCAACGCCCACATCAGCATTCGTGATGTCAGCTTTGGGATTCAGGTCTTTCAACTCCGGGAGGACTGTTAGCTGCTAGCTGCTAGCTGGTCGCGCCGTTGCGTCAACAGTTCCGTTTCTTCGTGGAAGAATACTCCCTCATCTTCAGCAATCTCGGCCATATCCACTCCCAGGTAGACAGCGTGCGCAGCTTCCAAACACTCGAGCGAGTCAACCATTGGCTCGACTGGCTGTTCTGGGAAAGCACTCGCTAGTTCAATTCGCGCTCGTTCATCGTTTGTTCCACCTCCAGCCAGAATGGGTTCACTTTGACTAGACACCGAAACGGCTTCGGCGGCTGATCATTCTTACAGTTTGGATCGCGCGGTGACTCAGTGTCTTCTTCATCACATGTTACCTCAACGATGGCATCTACACCGGATACGCTGTCTAGCGATTCTGATCGCCGTAGGATTCTAGTTGGCCAAGTGTATTGCGGTTTCAGCACCGCAGGCGGTATTCGCAGTTCATCCAGCCAAGCTTGGTACTCTTCACGACGACGGAAGTCCCAGGACGGCGTACACTCGTAAATAATCTGCTGCTACTCTCGGTACTTTCGTGACTAGGGTCGGACAAACCGTTCTCCTCGAGGAAGATGATCTAGTTCCACTAACTCAGTCACAGCTGTATGTTGTCTTAGACAGATATGAGAATCTGAGATATTCGCCACTCATATAACAGCTGGGCGACGTTGTGAACTATAGATCACATGCGTGACCCACTGATTTCCCCTGCCTGCCCAGACTACTGCTGTATCCGCGTCAGCGAAGCCATAACGGCCTGGTACCTTCCTACTGTCGCCAGGCCACAGATATGTACTATCGTGCGCCGTGACAGGCACGTGTGTCCTAGAACGTCGTGGTTCCGTATCCCCAACGAGAGGAATGACCTCTTCGTCAGGCAACTCCACTAGTTTCTCTCGCGCACACACCGCACTCCAGCAGCTTCCATGAAAGTCGTGCGAAGAAGACAGTTAACTCCGTCACCAATGTTTTCAGCCCACATTGTCAGCACATAGACCACTCGAACGCCTAGTGTAAGTTTCACATCCGCTTGTGCCCTAATGTACGTAGTAACTCCACCAAGACCTTTAAATTTGAGCTTGGCGTGCGTCTTCAGCTTGAGCTTTAACTTGCGTGCAAAGTCAAGACTCAGGATAGTAGTAGACGCATCAGAATTCAAGATCATCTGGGTCCTGTGATTGTTGACCGCCCCATGTACCAGCGCCATGGAATGCTTGTCTTCTAGTGAATGGTTAGCCCACCACCCGTACCGCTCTCCCAATATTATGATGACCTCCGCAGGTTTCTCGTCCACAAGCTCGGCTCCACGGAAAGCGTACTCTCGAGAAACAGGACGAGCATCGGTAAGCGAATCTCCACATGTCATTACCGACATGCATTTCGGATTATTGCGCTGATACCTAAGATCTGGACCGACATATGCAAGCGCGCAATATCGTTGGGACTTCGGGTTGACACACACTGGATCACTATCCAGCGAGCCTAGTCGTTTAACGATGTCTCGGACTTCATCTGACTTCCTTGCAGTAGTTCCTGCAGAAGGCCCTCAGGTACGTCTCGTAGCGCACCTTGCCTCACCAGCTCACGGACTGCTTTCAACGTTTTATAGTCGGCAAACAGTCCCTCTCGGTGAAAACCATCACCGCACTTTGAGCATGGGCGACACATGCACAGGCGTGTTGGATGTCCAGTCTGGTGGCATCTATCACATATCATTCCTTGCCAGCAGTTAGCCTTGGAATGGCCAATCACACGACAACTTTTACAGTACGAATTGTTCCGGGAGTCATCTCGCCTCGGCAAGTGAGGCCCTCCAATCGGTCGTGGCTGTTGCCACCCCATTCTTTCTGCGGCACGGGGAATTTCTTCAGTTGTAGGAACTCCTGGGGCTGCAACAGGATTCCCAGCGGCTCTCGTCACGTTAGCTGATGAGGCAGAGCGCCCGAAGCTCCGAGGTGGAGTCCCCGGTAGGTAGTCCATTTCAGTTTTGCCTTCGGAATCCGAGGGCTCTACAAGCTTCTACTCAGCATCGGAGTCTTCCTCGGCGGACTTGGTTACCCTGGTCACGACGGTGCGGCGGAACCGGCTAAAACGCACACCACTAGCTTTTGAATCTCGGGCCTTAGGAGGCTGAGTGGTATAACCATCATCTTGTTGCACTGCTTCAACACGTTTCAGTGTCTTCTCCAGGTCTCGAACAGACTTAAATGTCTGTCCTTGTAGTGTAGACCTCAGGTCGATATCCTTGAGCTTCTTTAAGAAGCGCCTCACGTGTAATTCTTGGGCACTTAGAGAGCCTTCATAGTCCACGTCAGCACGCTTTGCGGCAGCATTGAGGTGATACAGGAAGGAGCGAGCAGACTCAGTCTTCTTGGGCTTCAACTCGTAGTAGCGGTCGTACGGAGATCCTTTGTTGCGGCAGAACTCCCTGAGAAACAACTTCGAGAGTCGCGACCAGCTTTCCCGATCCTTCTTCGAAAGTAGCTTGTAGCACCCACGCAGTTGTCCCGGTAGACGGCCATGCAGTTACCGTAGCTTCACCTTTGCTGGCCATATGCCTAGTGCAGCCGCGTAAATCAACCTCTCCCAATTCACACGATCCTCGAGTTAAGCATCCGGGCCGAACATTTCAACCGTATTTTAGTGAATGTACGATCTGTATGCAATCGAAGCTGCGCTCGTGGACGCAGTAGCGGGTGCCAGCTCTTCTTCGAGGCCACGCTTCCAGTCCGAACTGCTGCTGGATTCTTCAATGGACGACGAGTCATCACTGGAGTCTGGATCCGACGAGAACGGGTTTTTGCTCTGGAGCCTTCGTTGTTGATCCTTTCCGGAACGGTGCTTGGACAGCTTCGCCGGAGATTTCTCAACACTCTTCTTGTCTTTCCGCGGATCCTTGCTGTTGCCAGGAGTGTTCGCAGGGCTTCAGCCGATTCCTTGCTCGTCTTGGACTCTTGTTTGACTGTAGGTTTCGTATTCCTCACGAACGAGGGGTTCTTTGACTTCTTGTCAGAATTGTGGGCTGCGTCTTTATCCTCCCGCTTGACGATCGTGCTTGAAGTCTGAAATGTCACTTGCATCTGGTTGGCTATATATCTGATTTGCCGCCTGTGATTGGTCACAAGTAACTGACGACCCTCCACCGGTGGACATTGGCGACATTTGCTGTCACATCTGCTGTCTCAGATGTCTCACCTGGTTTGCAGTCACCATTTGACTGTTGACGAGCTCGATCATCATTCTCGCTTTGAACCTTCTGTGCCAGCGCACACCTCTTCAAGTGCGCCGTGGTGATATGTCGCAACTGGTCTTCATACGCTTGCAAGTGCGCTTCGGCGCCTTAGTCCATGGCATCTTGCCAGACCTTCACGGCCCCCGCGCGGCCAAGACAGCAACTGTAGCAGTCTCCATCTCGGCAGTAACCGTCGGAGAGGGCAGGCGACACAGCTTCCGTTTGTCACTTCAGCTTCATGCACGGCTTTCTCTTCCAGAACAGTGGCGAGCTTTGTGTTAGCAGCGACAGCATCCCGGACTCGGGCATCCCGCTCAGCAGCTAGAGCAGTCTATCTATGCTGAAGACGTTCCATCAAAGTGGCATTGGCTCGGTGGCTATCCTCGCGGATGCCACGCAGCTCAGCTGCCATTGCGTCACGTTCTTGTTTCAGCTCAGCTTGCTGTTGCCGCATCATCAGAATAGCAACTTCCGATGCTTCAGAGCGCGACGATCCACCAGACGATGCTCCGGATGAACGGTGTGAGGTCTTCCCAGATTTTGACGAGTACTTGGAGCCGGTCTTTCCGGTTTGAACAGACTCATTCGGCGCTGAGACTTGCGCAGCCAATGTGACACCTGGACTGGGGATACTACCAGCATTATCTTCGGCACGCAGAGATGTCTGTCAGATACTGATTTTTTAATTTGTTTATCTTCATTTAAAAGCATTAAGAAATATCGAATGACCAGTACAGCCCTCTACCTCCTACCACTCTTATATAGGGCTTTGCCGAATCCAGAACTTTCATCGCAGCAGTAAGCTCTTCATTCGAGCAGGCCGCCTAAAATTAGGCAAACGAAGAAATAAAATAAGCTAAATTGTGGACTTTTGCATTTTTATATTTGTTTAAATTATGACATTTTTATGTTGTCGTCAATATACAAAAAAATATTTAACCTGTGTCGCCTGGGACTTCCCCGTCGAGTGAGAGGTCTATCCAACTGGTGCGAATCACGTCCTATATGTTCGATTTCCACTTCAGTACAGAGAAACCTGAATTCACCGATGTTCGCCCACCTTCCCACAGAAGGACCATTGCATATGAAGACGACCGTCCCGCACCTTGTCAAAGGGCGTGCTGTAGAAATGATTTACTCGATTACATCGCACGATAGCTTTACCAGATATATGTGATGTAGGGAATCACCTAGACACGTAGTGAGCCTTTGCACTCAACAATACGCCTTCCACAGGGGTCAGCGATAGTTGGGCGTACCTGAAGGAACCAAGTCCGACCCAGCACCCTGAGCCGGCGCTTCCCTCTCTCACTATCTATGTCCGTAGGCTTAACACACAAACGTCACAGGCACGAGCTTCGCCTGTACGCTTATCCCCCCCCCCTCTCTCTCCCTCTCTCCCTCTTTCTCTCTGTGTAATACCCCGTGGCACCAAGAGCGGAAGGCTCTCTAGTGTTGTAAACTCTTTTACGGGGGTGCCCGAGAATAACTCAGGCTGTAAGTCGTCTAGAGTATACTATCAATACTCTAACCACAAATATCGGGAATCTAATACCCGAACTACCCTCAAATAGGGATCAAACCAAACACACTCCCTCTAATAGTCTCTTGGCCTGACCAGTAACGAACGCTAACTTCAGGAAGGTCGCTGTTCGCTGGTAGGCATACCTTGTAAAGCTACTAAGTGGAAGGTGCTTACCTCGACGCTTGATCACTTGAGTGCTTCAGGGACAATTCTGCTCTGTCATTATAGGGTCTCTTGGCCCTTATTCTTTTCTAATCCTATCCCTCTTATCTTTCTATACAAATATCAAATGAAATCAGTCCGGATATACTGTGCATCCCATCCGGACGGCAACAACCAGTCGGTGTCCGGTCTCGTGTGGTCCACACCACTGTGACGCCCCCTTGTCATATGAACCGTCGCAGCGGGTGCCGATTGGCCCAAAAGGCCACGAGGGTTCTTGGAAAGACCCCTTCGATGGTTCGTGACTTGAATTGTGGCTGACAGTCGATCCGCTATATCATAACTGCCCCTGGTGCGACACGATCTACGGCACTTGGTGAGCGCCTCGGCAACTCCGGCGCCTACTACCATGAGCGGCTTCATCCGACGCACCGCTGCGCGAGCTCTCGAATTGACTTGGAATTTGTCACCGTCGTCTTCTCCGGCAAGTCTTGGACCATCGCTCCTTACAGTC
The DNA here is from genome assembly GCA_016864655.1 of Phytophthora cactorum. NCBI lineage: Eukaryota > Oomycota > Peronosporomycetes > Peronosporales > Peronosporaceae > Phytophthora > Phytophthora cactorum. Next base: position 546,241 of record NHQK01000004.1, read on the forward strand.
GTTTGTTCCTTCACTCACGGTGATGTTATCCAGCTAACCGACGATGACTCCGCGCCACAGCGCGGCGACACCGCTGTTCGGGGCCGCTCCGACGCGCCTCCAGTACTCGCTGCTGGTGTTCAAGGTCCCTCCGAAGCATCGCCAGCAGCGCCTGTAGCTCCACCCATCATCAGTCGCGCCTTCACCGCGCAGTCGGCTCTTCCTGGCGTCAGCGAGGAGGCCCTGAGCGACATCGTCGATGAGGTTGCGACTGCTGCCTCGGACCACAACTTGGCTATGTCCGCGACCCAGCTTGCGTCGGTGACGAAGGCTCTGGTCTGTGCGATGGTTCAGCGTCCACGTTCGTACGACCAAGGCTTCTGGGACCAGTTCAATCGCGCCCAGACCGTCGAAAAAGTCAGCTCCGCCATTACTGCTGGCACTGAGAAAGTCTTCGACACTTCAAGCAACGTTGGGAAGCTCCGGGCGCGCTTGGACTCGGCATACGCAAGCCGACAGGCGTTGGAGGTTCAGCTGCTAACGCAGACTGGTCTCCGTGAGAACGCCGAGTTGTTCGTTCGTCAAGCGACGGCTGAAATCGAAGAGTTGAAGACGGAGTTCAAGGGTGCCAAGGAATCCGACGCGGCGCATCTTCGCTGATACATGGACGCCCAAGTGTCGCTCGGCGCCAGCACAGAGACCACCGAGAAGCTTCGAAAGCTCATCAAGTCCGTTCAAGAACCCAATCTCTCGATTCAGAAGCAGGTCCAGCGTGAGCGTGAAGTGTTCCAGGCGAAGGTGGTTGCCAACGCCAAACAGATGTCGAAGATCCATCGGCTACTCTCGGACCTCATCAAGGGCGACTCGTCGGACATCCAGGCGCTGCAGTCGAAAGTTGCGGTGCAACGTGACCGGATCCACCGACTGACTCGAGCCAACGGCATACTTCGCCAGCAGGTGGACCTTCGCGCGATGGATGCTGACACCCTCGTGCTGGCTACTGAAGGTTCATTTCCCCGTCTGCCTTGCATCTTGCCTTGCAGCGAACGGTCCCTGACTACAGCGATGTTTCGTTCTTGACAGGGATCGCGTCTGGTGACATTAACCTTGACCTCTTGGACTTGGGCCAGTCGACGCGCGACGCTCTCGCTCAGCTCCAGCAATTGGACGCAGCAGCGGGGGTGTCGACGCCACTCGAGCTGAACATCGCGAAGGCGGTGCATCCCGCCAAGAAGCCGGGCAAGCGTCGCCGACTCCACCGTGCCGGAAGCTCAAGTGAATCGTCGCCAAGCTCATCAAGCGACTCTGAAGACTCAAAGCATCCTCATCGCAAGCCAAGCGGCAGTCCAAAGGCCGCACTTGCTGCTGCTGGGCTCGCGAACGTTCCTGGTATCTCTAGCGATCCGAGTCCCTCGAAGCGTCGCAGTTTGCGTATGCCCAAGGCTTGGAGGAATATCAAGCCGGCCAAGTAGCGTCGGGTCCGATTTCGGTTCCTCCCAAGGATCGCCCCGCGCTCAAGACGACACACCCACGGCTTCGAGATTCGCCGGCAGCTCCCGCTGCTCCATCGAGCTCTTCGCCGTCGCCAATCGTCCCCAGTGTTGCAGCGCCTGCGTCTGGACCATCGCTCGTAATGACACAAGGGCCTGCTCAAGAGCCGTTGAGCACGGGTGACTCTCACGGTGCTCGTACTGTGTCACCGCCTGCTCCGACAGATGTCTCCGTCGTCGCGCGACGTACAGCTAGTCCTGGTGAGGGTTCCGCTTGAAGGACGAGCTCCGTGACCGGATCGGGAACCGTCGCTGGTACATCCGTCAAGGTCAGTCTGCGTTTGTATCCGTCGTCGATATTTCCGATTCCATCTCACGCAGCGGCTTCTTCGTCCGTGCCGGCTTTAGTTCACTCGCCAGCTTCTCTCTCCGGCCCAAGTCCTCGCGAGCGCGCAACCCCCTCGCGCCAGTCATCCCAGCGCTCGCAGTTTAAGTCATCGCTGCTCGCTGAACAGGTGTCTGGTTCGGATAGCGATGTTCTGGGTCTAGAGTTCGACGTCGTTGAGGTCTCCTCGGGCGACGAAGGTTCGCGGTCACCTGCTTCTCCTTCTAGCGTCGACGCGGAAGAGAAAATCGTAGACGTCATAGTTGATTCGCCGGCCCAAGAAGTCCCAAGTTCGCAACCATCCGGCCGCGTACTATCTCTCACCCCTGGTTCTGGTCCTGTCATTCGGCCGTCCAGCGAAGCATCACCAGCAGCGGGTCCCATTCCAGTGTCGGGCCAAGCGCTGCTTCAGACACCCAGCGACACTTCAGCTGCTCCCCGGACGCACTCTCGACCCGGCGTTGTCATTGTGTCGATATTCGCTCCTGGGTTCGACCCTTGCAGTACCATTCCGTCGACAGACATTCCGGTACCTGTCCATGGTGTCCAGCTCATCGTGCGCTCGTCTGCGAAGCTTCCACAGTAACTCTCTTCGTCTGTTACTGTGGGCTGCGATACCCCACAGGCAGGTCATCATCACGGGCGAAGTTTAGCTACACCTCGTCGGCCACTCGGACTATTTGCAAACGTCGATCCCTCTTGCGCTTGAGGAGGTTATCCTCCGCACGACAAGTTTGATACAGGCTCCCACGATGGTTCATAGTACCCAACCCAGTTAATCTTGAACTCTCGCACCGGTCTTTCGGTACCCGTCGACACAGGTACACGATCATCTAGAATCGCTTCAACCTGGAATTCATCCGTCGCAGGTTCTTGATCCGAACTGTCATCTGGCAGTAGCTCCTCACCGAAGTCGGTGAAGTTCCCTGATATGAAGCGTCGCTTAGCTGACCTACACGCTGACGCCGTGTATTCGAAGAACAAGCGACGGAAGGACATGTGCTTTAGGCAAAGCAGCCATGGCCTGCAGGCGTTCTACCGATCAAGGAGGCGTATCAAAAGAGATCAGATTTCCTGATCTCGGGTCCTACCAAAAGTACCGTTGTGTAGGTGATTGTTTCCGGGATTGCCGCAACGATGTGGAAGCCGCTATATACTGTTCTGCTTCGTGCTGCAACCTCGGGGCTCACTGCAGCAACGCTCCAATTATCCGGACGACTCTAAAACTATTTGACACGGGTCGTGTCGGCCTATGTGTGTGTGCACTGTAACCGACCTGGACGTTGGGGACTTCGTTGCCAATACACAGGGGAACTCAGCGAATGGGATGCTACAGCTAATGGCCAGCCGGGCCAAGACCTGATCCAGAACAGTGGCTACAAGCTACTTTATAACGCCAAGCCAACTAAGACGAAGTACGTGTACGCCGAGGCCCTGAACCGCGGGTCTATCACTCGCTTTATCAGTCACGCCTGCGACCCGAACGCGCCTTTCGTCGAAATGCAGAACCGCAGAAAGGTGACATTGTTGATCAAAATGATCGAGGACGTTAAAGCTGGAGCCAAGATATCCGTTGATTACGACAACGAACGTTGGTTCGTCTGTTCCTGCGATGATTGCTGGAAGGGCGGTGCAGATAAGTCTACTAGTGAGTAGGCTGTGAATGAAACGCGCACACGTAGGAGTAGTAGGAAAAGCTAAGGAAGAAGGAGGTTACATTTTGTTTGCAAACGAACGTATCAGTGATGCTGGAGTAAGACTTTGCCTTTTGTAAGATGTAAGGTAGTCCAGCACCACTACAAGTATCATATCGGTTTATGCATCATATTGCAAATAAATAAGTAGACACTGTCAGTGAAAGGGAAATTGTATAGTGCATTTTCCTCTCATACCAAAATGGCATCTAGTATGTATCAGCAACTATCTTCTTCAGGTTTTTGTGGAAATAGCTAATAGCTAATATGAAAGGCACAGGGTGCGTTTATACAAACGCGCACATTGACGAAGTCCGTCTAGTCCGTTCTAGCAACAATCCATGGGAATATCAATCTGCGGACTCGATAGTGTAGTGCTGGAACACTCGTAACTGAGATCTGGACCGACAGTTCTTGGACCTCCCCCAGCACCGGCAGGTGGGGCCTCAGATAGTCCACGTTTGTTCATTTTGACTAATACCTCTTGTCCTTGAGTGTCAACGTGAGTGGTGACTCGAAGTGCGTAGAGGACGTGTACAAACGTCCCGAACACGAACCAATAGTTGCGCACACTATCGACTGTCCACCTAAACCCGCCAACCGCCACATCGCAGATTATGGACCTCCATCCTTGCATAATTGGATCCCATCTGGGCGGAGACTGCTATGCCTTCCTTGTTGCGTTTATTAGGAGCTACCGCAAGACGTGACACCAGCACAGCCTTCACGCGGACGATTGCATGACCTCCAGCACAAGCAAAATCCAATCCATCACCTGCTCCAATGCCAAAATAAATTGCTCGAGACAGCTATGACACACGATGTATGAGAGTAGCTGACGGAGTCACTCCAAACTGAAAGGACCGGGTACTCAGTGACTGATCTTCGACACATGCCCTGAACGCGCGCAAAAGGGTGCCAATTTTTGGCCTCCGCCTCAACATGTAATCCCTCTTTAGAGTAGCATTGAAAGTACCGGCGGGGTCAATAGTGGTAGCAAAACCACTCGGAGTTGCACAAGCCTGTCACGTACTGAACTGCCCCTTCCTCCATTGAGCAGTCATGAACTTCATAAAAACCAAAATACGCGGATCCTTCTGACACTCCAACAAACCCGAATGCCCAGTCGCTGATATTCACTTAGGCTGCGGGTGAAGTACAGATCGTATACATCTGGTAGAACTTTAGCCGATAGAAGCGAGGGAAAATATTTTATCGCCGTCTGCACCTTTTCCATTACAAGAAAAAGAATATTAGGAATTGAAATCTTGGGTACCCACCAAAAACGGAATACAAAGCATTGCGTTACGTTCAGTCATAGCATTTTAAACCGCCAACTCTTTGGCTGAAATCCAAATGTGCAGGCTGCGGAGCGACATGAGTACGGATTCGAACACCACCTGCGTCTCCTGAGAGACCCCAAAAAGTGCCACTAGATGGAACCCGCGAGAACAACGCCCACACCAACGACGGCCACTGCGTAGCCGACATAATTTGTTTCAATTAAACCTAATAATGATATTAACATTAATATAGTGCAATCCCCATGCAATCCAAAACTTTCTGGAGGCGGCATCATGCGCGGCATCAGCGATTTCGAAGTCAGATAATGAAAGGTCTCTCATCCCGACCAGTTTCCGACGGCGAGCTGGCCTTCGCGGTCGTACTCCCATCCAAACGCGAAAGCCTGAGGTATTTGTTCAAGATAGGGTAATACATACAGAAAATACATCCTACATCAGAAAAGGGTCCTACACCAAAAAATGAGAAAACGTCATATACGACGACCGGCACAACTAATATTTATTCTATCACCTTACCCTAAACCAACCCTGTGGTAGACTTGCTGCGCTCGCTGATGACAGAACCCTAAGCCCGCTGCTGCCCGCACGTGGTCCTATGTTTGCTGGAGAGGTCAATGCTTGGTCCTAGGTTTGTATCCGCGAGCTCCGCACACGGCATGTAATCCACAGGCAGGCTCTCTTCGCTCGCTTTTGACATTTGTCCCCCGGCATCAGATATAATATCTTACAAAAGACCCTAAATGTTGGTAAAGCATCCTATGAACGGTCCTGCAATTGCAGGACGATTTGTCGGATGTAGGTCCTTTTTTCTGTATGATTAATTTTTCCTCATTTGATCGGCTCCGTTGTAAGCGTATGCGTGAAAGAACGCGTTCAGCTCCTTTAGATGATAGTATTTTCCAAGTAGGTTCTCGAATAGTAATTCACAAAGTTTGCAGCGGTCGTAAGAGGTGGACAGTCCGCCAACGAAGTAACTTCCGGGGAAGCGCCAATCAAATCTGCATCGGTCAAAGGTGCTGGCCCACTAGCTCACAACAGAATGTATCCTGTTTAGATGTTAGCGTTTTCTTCTTTCGAGGGTCCGCAGTAAATAGGTGCTCGTTGAGCTCGTAAAAACAAGCGTTGCGCATCTTCAGGCAGCTCACCACCTTCTCTCGCCACGGACATTTATGCTCGCTGGACTCAGCACACATCGCCTGCTGCACGCCAGCAGCCGGTAGCGCAGCTTGTACTCTGAGTCTGCGCAAATCGTGCACGTTAGGAACGCAAGCAAATATGCCGAGACGTATCCCTTGAAAAGACACAGCGTTCCTCGTAGAACAAGCCCAAGTCGAGGTAGCCTTAGACGCACTGAAAGCTTTCGACGTTACGAAGAGTAACACGCCTTATCCCAGTTTGAGTAGACTCAGAGCGCAAGATGCGCTACCGTCGGCTCGAGTGCAGCTCGGAGGCATGCGCTGAAGCCAGTGAGCTTAAATGCCGTGACAAGGGAAGGTGGTGACCCGTCTGAAGACAAATAATGCTAGTATGTACGAGTACAGTGAACATCTATTTACTGCGGACGCCACTAAGAAGAAAAGGATTGCGTCTACACAGAAGGCGTTCTGTCGGGAGCTGTGTGCCCCACCATGTGAGACCTATGCGGATCCAGTTGGTGCTATCTCGCAAGTTCGGTACTTCGTTGGCGGACCTGCCACCTCTTCAAACCGTTCAAAACTTTGTAAATTACTATTCGAGAACCTACTTGGAAAACACGATCATCTAAATGAGCTGAAGGCGTGGATTCACGACCATGCCTTCAATGGAACCGAGCAAATGACCCAGGATTTTGCGTTTGGGTGAGAGTACAACCGCGAAGGCAAACTTGCCGTCGGAAAAAAGAGACCTTTCATCATCGACCTGACTACGAAAGCGCTGGTGCTGCGCATGATGCTGGCTCCATAGAGTTTTTTTTTGCATGTGGATTACACATTAAGGCTAATCATGTTGACTACCAAGTGATTGTCGGTGGTGTGTCTGATAGATATTGTGGATTCCACCTAGTGGCAATCTCTCAAGAGATACAGGCGGTGTTCGAAGCCGTACTTTTGTCCCTGGGTTGGCGTTTCGACTGGATCACAGGTAACGCGTTGGTGGTACAATATGCAATGGCAGATGGAGATAAAGCGCAATGCAATGCCTTGCATTCATGCTTTGTCGGTTGCCCAAGGTTTTTCCACATAACGGAAATGTACAGCTACGCCTTTTCCCTCACTTCTAGCGGCAAGTTTTCTACGCGATGTATACGCTCTATACTTTGCCGGAAGTATAGATGTTTTTTTGCTGATGCGGAACTAGATTTTGTTGGAGTGGCTAAAGGATCCACGTCGTTTGGTGTTCTCGAAGTGCATGACTGCTCAATAACACATGGGGCACTTCAGCACGTGGAAAGCATACGCAACTCCGAGTGGTTTCGCTACCCCTAAAAATCCTGCTGAGACTTTTAATGCGGTTCTCAAGAGGGATTGCACTTTGAGACGCCGTCCAAAACGAGAGCCCTTTTGTGCAAGTTTAGTGCATGTTTCGAGGATCAGTCATTAACTACCCGGCCATTCCAGTTTGAAGTGACTCCAGCACCAACTCTCGCACGTCGAGTTACCGAGCTGTCGCGAGCGAACTATATAGGCATCAGAGGGGTGCTGCATTGGCGTTTGCGTGTGCCGGAGGACATACAATCTTTCGGGTAAAACGCTTGCTGGCCCGTTGCTCCCATCAAACGAAGTAAGGGAGTAATAGCCGTTTCTGCCCAGATGGGTGTGAACTACGCAAAGCAGAAGGCTCAGAATCAGCCATGGGTCGGGTGGCAGGTTGACATGGACACTCAATGGTGTCCGTGCAACTATTTTTTCGTGTTCGGGGCATGTGTACATGGTCTATACGCGTTGCGAAGCACAGTGCACGTCGCCAACCATGATTGAGCAGTTCTCGAAAGCTGGAAGTAACGCTGGCGTGGTGCTGGCGATCTTGCCGGTGCAGGTGGGCGCCCGAGGGCTGTTGGCCCTGGCGACGACCACCATCCCATGGATTCATCTTCGCGCAGTCGAACTACCTGAGGAGCTTTCCACGGCGCTAGCCGCTCCACGCTCACCGCACTAGCGATCGAAGCATCGCTGAACCCGTCACCAGGACCAGGTCTGTCGTTTCATTTCCTCCGCCGTCAGCAAAGGTTTCATCGTAGTAATCTTCATTTTCCGTCGTTTGTCCATTCTCCAAATCTTCATCCGGCCACTCACTACCCGCGACGAAGGCGAAGATGCTCCTCGACTCCACCGGAGGGCTAGTCAACTGTGGTAGCCCGTTCGGGTCCAACCCCATCAGTGTTGGCGGGCTACCTAGTTTACATGGCCTTCATCGATGAAAGTCCGCAGCTTCGCCGGAAGGTCAGACTTGGCTTCCTTCGCTCGAGTATACTTGACGAAGCCTTGGAGGTGTCGGTATAGTTCACACTGCCCTGCATCATGAACCTGCTTGCACAACTTGCATCGCCGGTTGCAGTAGTGAGCTGAGGCCGCACTTCGGCGACGGTTATCACGCTCCCTGTGCTCAGCATCAGGTTGTTCACGGCTGTCGCCTCGCCCTGCTTGGTCGTTCCGGCGGAAGCGTCGATCTGCCCTCGCGTACGTTCCTTCAGCGGCGTTCCTACGTTCACTTTCGTTTGCCGCCGCGAGGTGTCGCTGACTGTCATCGGAGAATGAACCATCGCTGCAGCTCGATTCAAGATCACCGGCGCCTGAGACGTCATCTTCGCTGTCACTCCACACGTCTCGGCGAGTACTCGCTCGCTGTGTGTTAGGTCCGCGGCCGTTCAGATCGGCAACCCAGTCTCGCTCCCCGGCATCGGCAAACGTCACCCGTGATGCACGCTAAGTATCCTCGCGGAGTCGGTCTTGCTCGCGTCGCTAGCGACGGTCGTAGTCGCGACGTCCCCACTGCCGTAGTCCCGCCGGTCGCGTCGCTCGCGACGGCTCGAGCGTTCTTGTTCAAACCGGCCTTCACTTCGGCTTCGAGCGTCGCCGCGACGGTAGGAGTCCCCTTCGTACCGGAACTGTTGAGTAGCGCCTCGGGCGATGAGTCGTTCTTCCCCCTTTAGCAAGCTCACCAGGATTTCCCCAAGCTCGCGGACGTCGTTCAGATGCAGCCGACCAAGATCCTGCTTAAGCCGATCGTCATCCCAAGTTAGCAAGAATTGTTCCACGTGATCCTTCGCATCGTGTTGCCCCTTCTCCACCTGGAGGCGAGCGTTGCGAGCATACCCGCTGAGACGATTCAAGTAGTCGGATATGTGCTCTTTGCGTTCACGAGTCCTGCGTAGAAGCGTGCCGCCGGCAACTGTTTGTACTGCGTACAGTAGTAGTCGATGAACGCTTGAGACAACAGCTTCCATTTCCGACGAGTCTTCTTCGGGAGTTGTTGGAAACAATGGATAGCGCCGTCTCGAAGTGTATGTAAACTGTGACGCTCCAGACCAGAGGAGTCAAAACATGGAGACATGGTGGTGAACTTACATATGATCTCGTGGGAACCGTCGTTGAGCGGCGATAAGGATCTGCGTACCCGACCGAAACGGAGAGAGTCCACTACGATGGTTCTAAGCATGGACCCGGAGGCGGTGGTCGAACTGGACGCGACGTTTGTGTCTGCGATGCGCGTGTCTGTTGCTGAAGAAACTCAGGACCCAGCAGAGGGCGATGCTACGTATGAACACCCAACGGCTGACGCCGGGTCAGAGGACTATGCTCATGAACTGGCATTTTTACCAGACTTGACCGAAACATCGCCGACGACGCTAGGCTACTCAGCGCCGAATGTACAGGGTAACGAGTACACCAGCGACGAACACAGTCGGCCAGTGGCAATGCTAAGAAGCCACGAAGAGATCATGATTGTCAGTGGAAATGCACTACCGCTGCCAGCATATGGTGTGGTCTGCGACATCGACGTCCAAGGACATCCTCCCATCCAGCAACGTGCACGACGAGTACCGCTACGCTATTTGCAGAAGCTGTATGAATTTCTGAAGGAGTTGCTCAAGCCTGGTCTGATAGCTTTTTCGGACAGCCCGTGGGCATCTCCGATAGTGATAGTGCTCAAGAAAAACGGTAAGGACATTCGCCTGTGCATCGATTACAAGCGTGTGAATACGACCACAGCAATCATGAAATACGCGATGCCTCTTGTAGAAGACCTGTTTACAGAGCTGGGGCACTATCTGTAGTTCTGCTTGCTCGATGCTGCGAGTGGGTTCTGGCCGGTGATGATGACGCTACGTGCCCGCAAGATTTCAGTCCTCGTGTGTGCCCTGGGGCATTTCGAATGGCTCCGAATGCCGTTTGGTTTGAAGAATGCCCCGATGATCCACCAGCGAATGATCAACAACGTATTGTGGGGGGGTCGTTCAGCCCAAGGGCGGATCAAAGCGGTACGCTGAACGCATGTACGAGGCCGAGCTTCAATCTCTAGCGAAGCGTCGCGAGACTGATGAAGCATCGCGGGAGGCAGCGACGAACGGAGCGGCAATTCGGACGAAGTTTACCGCCGACCACGAAGCGCCACGAGCGATGGATCCGCTGCAGGAGCTAGTTAACAGTTCGGACGCCGATATGTTCTCGACAGCGAGCCGGACAAAACGTCGCTGGTGCCAGGGTTCGAGCGCAGGCGGTTTGTTGATGACATTTTCTTCTGGGTGAGACGTTCGACAGCTGCCTAGCGACGCTTGACCGGCTGCTAGCTCGCTTCGAGGAGTGCAGGATCAGTGTGAGTATTACCAAGAGCCTGTTTATCAAGTTCAAGGTGGATTTCCTGTCGCACGAAGTGTCGCGAGTTGGCACTCGAGCTGATCCGAAAAAGATGCAAGCAATAGCGGCGCTGCCGTTTCCGACGTCGACGAAGGGCATGCAGTCATTCCTTGGAGCTTTGAACTACTACAGCCGATTCATTCAACACTTCGCTGTCTACGGTGCTGCGCTGTACCAGCTAAAGGACAGCGATTTCGACGGGGGTGATCTTTCAGCTGCGAAGGTAGCAGGAGCGCCGATACTTCGCCATTTAGACCGCAGCCGGGAGGACCACATCATGCTCTTCCAAATGCGTGGGCGCTAAGTGCTACACTACTTCAGGAACACGAGTCGACGCTTCACCCGGTGTTGTTCTGGGGCCGTGTGCTGACGGACGCGGAGATAAACTATCACCCTGCGGAGAAAGAGGTTCTCGTCTTGCTGCTGATGCTGAAGGCGTGCTTCACAACACTCGCTGGCAAACGTATCAACGTGTACACGCGGTTTTCTACCCTGGAGTGGCTGACCAAGTCGAAGACACTGTTCGGGCGAGCTGTCCAGCTCGCTGTCATGCTATCGCCGTGGCATCTGGTGATCGAGAAGGTGCCAGAAAAGGACGTCAAGTTTGCTCAACTTCTACAGTCGCCGGTGACAAGCTTCGTTGACCTCGAAGACTCGCTAACCCCGGTGACCCCGCCGTCTCGACGCTCAGCGACGGTTCAAATGGACCCTGCGTTGCTGTATGCGCAGCTACAGATCAGCTACAAAGGAATTGTGCTATCTTTCGACGGTTCAGCTAAAACAGAAAAGCATGCTGGTTATATCAGCTGTTCGTAGATTTTGTGACGCCTGCCCGAGTGGACAGTAGTGATCGCTGCGAGTGCTTTCCTCGAGTCAACTACCGTAAACATCGCTGAGTACACTGGCATGAACCAAGGGGTGAAAGCGGCGATCAATACCAACATCGACGATTTGATCATCGTCGGAGACTCTCGGCTCGCAATCCAACAATCCCAAGGGGTGATCGCCTGTCGGAAGGAGACACCCCAAACTCAGCTGAACCACCACAAGGAGCTCACTGCAAAGCTCTGCAGCGTACGGTACCTTCACGTGGTACGCGACTACAACACAGCAGCCGACTCACTAGCAACGGAAGCCCTGAAGTCGAAGACGTCGCGACAAGTTCGAGACCTAGAACGACTGTTGGAGCTACAAGGACTCAACCGGATCCATCAAGTTATCTACGAATCCTTGTCGAACACAGTCGAAGTCCCAGACACCAGAGACAGCCTAGATGTCGTTCATAGTCTACGTGCGAGTTTGGGGCTACAGAGGAAACTTTCGAAAATTCTCGTGGATTCTGACTGCGAGATTGTATCGGTCATCACAAGACGACAAGCGAGAGAGCCATCGCAGCGCACACCAAAGGCTTCACGACACGCTGGGAAGATGAATGGTGTACCTGACGATACTACAGAGATGAATAGAGGCGAACAGTCGACCAGCGATGCTTCGAAAGGGAATGTGAAGGAACCGTTGCCAGCGCCGTCAGCAGCTCCCTCCTGTGAGGATAGGGCTATCCCGACATCTGGCGACGCTTCGGGCAAACCATCTCCGGCCTCTGGTGAATCATCGATGACCTTGAATGAACAGTCGCAAGCACCATCCGCGTTCGATGTGGACTCAGTCGCTGTGCAAGGAGCGAATAGCCGTAGCGCACAGCGAAGAGGCTCTATGGAGGAATATCAAGGCCGTGTTGACAGGTGACACGGAAAAGCTTAGCTACCGCAAAGCGTGAGATGCGTGGGAATGGTCTGACAAGTTCGTGCTAAGTGAAGACGATATTCTCTACTACGCCGGATCAAACCGTTGCAGGGGCACCGCGCAGGGCGAGGGACTTCAGCTACGCCTAGTGGTGCCCACGACGATGGTTCAGGAAGTGTTGCAGAGTTGTCACGACTCGCTAGAAGGCGGTCATCAAGGTATGGTGCGAACTTACCAAAGAGTGAAAAAGGACTACTACTGGAGCGGCTTGTATTCGGACGTCGAGAAACATGTTAGGTCGTGCTCAGACTGCAGTACGAGCAAGAGCCGTCCACAGCTACGCGGGTACTCACCATGCAACATCTTAGCAGAGCGACCGTTCCAGATCGTGTCAATGGATTTTGTGATACCGCTGCCGAAGAGTAGAAGAGGCAATAGGGCTTTGCTTCTGTTCCAGTGCGCGTTCACCGAGTTCGTCATTGCCAAGGCAATGGCAAACACGTCTGCGCTAAAAGTGGCCCAAGCATTCGAAGAGTGTGTGTATCGACGTTTCAGTGGTCTGTCGATGATTCGACATGACCGTGACCCACGCTTCATGAGCGAAGTGTTCCAAACCTTCGTCGACATGTTGCAGTCGCGGTCGAGAGCGACACTGAGCTATCGTCCACAAGCTAACGGTCAACAAGAGCGGTCAGTGAAGTCAGTCATGACATCGGTGGGAGTTTATGTAGAGGACCCGCTGCAACAAGCCTGGGACGAGCTGGTGGAACGACTAATATTCGCAATCAACAACTCCATAGACACGACGCGTAAGAAACGCCGTTCTATCTCGTGACGCGAGGTCTACACTGAGGGCGATGACGACGTCGATGAGGTGAAGCTTCAGAAGGCAGTCTGATGCCCGGGCGTGGAGAAGAGAAGCTAGCAGACAGCACTCGCAATACCAAAGGAATACCAAGCGTCGAAATAGAGAAAAGAGCGAAGATACACAACGATGCGCTAAGTCGGATAGAGAGAGCTTCTTTTGGACATGGGAGCCGAGCGATACGTCGGGCGATGGTTCGAGTGACCAAGCACATGATGCAGGGCAACCCGACCGAATGCGAGGTCTCTCTTTGAAGTTGGCAGTCGAGCATGGCTGTACATGGGGCGAGTGAAACCAGGCTTGGTTAAGAAACTCGCACATTTGTAGCATGGCCCGTTCCGCATCAAGGTTAAAGTGGGGTGGAGGAATTCGCTTACGAGTTAGAGCTTCCCGATCGCCGAGGGTATCGATTTCACCCGGTAGTGTACGTGTCGAGGCTCAAGCCAGTGACGGAGTTCGAAGACAGACAGACGGTTCGTCTGGCGCCAGAAGTGGATGAGAAGATGCGGCTGCCGTTCCAACAGTCGTCACACGCGCAAATAAACAACGCTCGTCTCCGTAATGAACCGCCTCAGCTCTCATGCCTTTGATCATCTTGATCAAAACCTTCACGTTCCTGCGCTTTTGCATCTCCAGGAATACAGCATTGGGATTGCACACGTGACTTATGAAATGTGTGATGGGTCCGCACTTTAGGGGCCCACGTAGACGAACTTCTTGTTCCCCGACTTTGCGTGGTAGACTAGTGTGTATCCGCTATTTTGCTTCAAGGCTTGCTCGGGTTGACCGAGTACTTGAGCAGCCCACTCACTAAGCTTGCCTGTGTACTCACCTACAACATAACCAACATCCAAACCGATAGTCGTGTACACACTCAGACCCACACGACCAGTATCAAAGAGCTTGAGCAAAATGCGTGTCAGCGTCTGCAGCGCGCCTTTAGTTTGCAGCAGGTAGATGTACACTAGACGGCCACCCCCACGTTATCACAGCTGTCCCAGAACCAATCGCCAACACAGCGACAGCTATGACACGACCCCAGATCTAGGAATCTGATACCGTTCGTTTCATAGTTGTCATTTTCTTTTCTGATTTCTGGTGGCCATGGCTGCTCTCGCAGAACAACTTGCCCTACCGCAACCGGATCCTTTAGTTTGGACAACGTGCACGTAAATTCACAAGGCAGCTCTTCACGCCGTCGATATGCAGTAGGTAGTTAACGTCTTAGATTTCACACTGAGCGAGATGAATTTGAGTGCCTATGTGCGTGACAGCGCATTTAGCCTGGTGGTGACGCTTCCCCGAGCGGGGAACATGCCAAGATGCAGCTCTTTTTTGTGGCTGATACCGGAATTTTGCTTTGTCCAGTCGCGTGGGTACTCAGCCAATATATTCGTCCGCCTCCATCACTTTTTGGTCGGTGGAGCTCGTCATCTCAGGCCCCAATTACTGATTGAGCGCTTCCTCGCTTGGAACATAAGCACTCGTCAGTCCTGCAGCTACTGCTGCACCTTTTGTATCATTCTGCTCACTGGTCCTGGCGGTGCTGGGCTCAACCTCGGTGGCCAACGCACGCCATGACGGTTCTTCACCAGTTGTGGCCGTCTCCGTAGCGACCACGGATATTTCTTCGCTTGTGACAGGTTTCTTGGTTGTAGGTTGCAGGCCGCGTACGGCCTTCGCCGCCCATCTTGGGCGCGCTGAACAATGTTTTCGGGGTAGCCGCAGATACAGATTGTGGGGCAACAGTTTCGTCTGTATCGGTGAGCTTGATTGGCATTCGTTGTCGGCGCCAACCTGTGAAACGTCGGCTGTGGCGGTGCTAGACACCGAATTAACGCTTCCGGATGACAGGACTCTCGGCACTCATCAATCGGCTGAACTAGATCCAGTGCCTGATTGTGAGGAAGCGATCCTCACTAGCACCGCCAAAACGAACATTAAGTGCCACGACCGTGGTGGCAACAATCTGGACACCATGGAAGGTAGTGGCAGCGAGGGCATCGCTTTATCTCCTCTTGAGACCCGTGTGACGGTACCCACGGACCGGGATGTCTTGGAGGCAGGTGCGTACATAACCTCCATACCTTGACGACTTGAAAGAGCCATAATCCGGCGCCAGGCCAATAAGTGGGCTGGTTCGAGGCATGCTCCATGTTCGCGGAAGCGCCATCATCAGGATAAAATACGCGACCACCCGCAGTGGGGAACAGATTCACCACGCTCGGTCAGTGATAGGGGATAAATATGAAGGAGTTGTTGAAAATCTGCTAAGTGAAATTCGCCTCGCAAATTTGCATGCACGACGATCATTCTATCATCCTCCTGCTTAGCAAAACCGCGTTCTGTTGACCACGGTCGCTTGGCCAAACGAAAAAGGGAAGACTGACAGTTGCGAGGGTAAAGGAATCATGTTTCCTGACCTCAGATCGTATGGTTAGCTGCAGAATGGATCATATACAGAACAGATCAGGTTTAGGAACAGAGTCCAATTTTTCAGCGATCAGATGTAAGATCTGTAAATGAACGGTCACAAGAAGCACATACGTTGAGCTTCGTCTACAAAGAGCTGGCTCCCTTGGGCGAAGAGGAGCTCATTCTGCAAGATGGAGGAACTTGCGGAGGCGTCCATCGAGGATACTGATGGAGCTGGGCTTCAACCTGCCATCGCACTCCACCGCCCCAGAGGACAAGTGCGTCAAGGGCGAACCAGATGCTCTACCGCGGCTTCAAGTACACCCGTGCCTGGGCTTCCTCGCGCAAAATTGCATACTGCTGCTCAAGATTTCGTACCGGTTGTCGCGCCACCATGGAATTCACCATCACCACCATGGGCTACTCCGTCGTGCGCTCTCACACCTGTCGTGCTGCTGTTCCTGCTGTCGGTAGGCTTCAAGACGTCACCACGGCAATGATGAACGGAGCAGACACTCTGGCCATCGAGCAAGTTGCTCTCCCCGCTCGTCTCATCTGGGAAGCACTACGTGATGGTTTTTACGGCTCTGGTAATGGAAATGTCGTACGCGGGCTATCCGAGATGCAAGTTCAGCGTCGTATCTATCGAGCGAGACACCAGCACTTCAGTGGAGATGTTCATGGAGCCGTTGAAATTCCCCCTCTCTCATTAGCTCTCAACGAGGCTGTTTCCTATTTCCAGTCCCACTACGTAACGATTAACAACGAGAACCTCAACAAGCCTACACTATTGTTGGGCTGGGCACACCCCTCGCTGATCAATCTTCTACACTACCACGGGACTACGCTATTTGTCGATGGTACATTCCATTGTGTACCGCGTGGCTACAAGCAGTGTGTCATCTTTATGGTGCACGATCGAGCATCAGGAATTTTTGTACCTTTTCTATGTGCTTAGCACTTCTCGTACTGGCGATTTGTATTGGGACATGATGCACTTTGTCGTGCAAGACACCGATCAACAGCTTGAGCCTGCTGAAATTGTGTGCGACTTCGAGACTGATTTACTGAATGCGGTGAATACGCAATTCCCCCATGCTCTCGTTATTGGTTGCCTGTTCCACCTGAAACAGGCACTCAGGCGCGCTATGAAGAGATTTGCGATTCCTGAGGAAGAATGCTGCATCGCAAAGATAAGTGGAGTCTTCGACATGTTGACAGTCGTCGAGCATAGTCTGATCGAGCGTGGAACCAAGCGGATAATGCGTGAGATTCGTGAACGCTGCAGCGCTGCTGGGATTGCTTACTTGAAAGCAAAATGGCGTGGCTTTTGGGATTATTTTCGTAGGACGTGGATGGAGCAGTACGGTGTGGAAGTGTGGAATGTCGCTGTGCCCCCCCCCCCCCCCCTAAAAGAAAAAAAAAAAAGCGTCCACCACCTTGAATCTGCAGGATTACACAGGTAGCTTAACTGGAGAAGATTAATACACGTCAGCTTACCTCATATAGATGTATCACTCGTTGTCCTGTTCAGCTACCTGATCACAGTGAGAGTGGGTTAGTCTGTTCCGATATCAGATCTGTTCTGTAAATGGTCCCAACGAAATTCTACCGATCATATCACCAGAGAACGCCGCTATTTCACAATACAGTGCATATTGGCCCTCTACGTCTGGGGCCGCACATCAAACGTGTTGCAGCACCTTACTTTATGATAACAGCACAAATAGATGTGGACTCTTTGCGCGAGTGGCCGCTTTATGACTGTACACTGAATTGAAGGTCAATAATAGTAAGCAGTCAATGAAAGCGCCGTATGAGCGGGTACAAAATTCAGCGCTAACGTTTTGTGGTAGTCATAATACTGTAATACCCTATATTCAGTGCCAAAAATTTTGTGGTGGTCATTGGTGAAGCCGCTTTGGAATGGTTCGGGAGGAGAAGGAGAGGGTTTTTGCTGCTACCGACGCAGCCAAAGCTGACACGACCCTCAGACTGGAGCACCTTGACCTCGCCAAGAGATGTACCACAAGGAGACAGGTCATGCGTGGGCTGGCTAGGAGCGTCGCGATGGTCGGCCTGCTTTATTGGATGCAGTGTTGAGTAAGAAATGACCCAGCACATCGGGCAAGTCGTCCGAAGTTCTGAAGTGCACTGCAAAGCATTTCTCCACGTTCAAGGCACAACGTGCATCCGCGGGTTTACACTGATTCGCCTCTTGTGTATTGCATTCGAGTGCTGTTCGGGTAGGTACATTGGTGCAGCTTTGTTGAGTGATCCAGTACTTCTATCTCAAAGTTGTGATCAATCTGACGCACGTAGCCACGTTGCCACATACTAGAGCGACGTTGTGAATGCGAGGATTTATTTCTAATATACACTGAAACCCAAATATGCTATATAGAGATGTGAACTGAAGTTCTCATGGACGTACAAGCACCTATCACTATCTTGAAAGCCAGGTTTTGTAGGTTTCCTCGTATGTAACAGATAAGCCATTGATAATATACATGGAATAGACTCTGGAATCTATTTGACCTGACGCACTTCATAGGCAACAACTCAGTTTGATGAAGAAAAACATGTAGCGTCTCACTGGCGACGCCTTTCATTACAATATATCAAAGATCACTTTTATACGAATGCCTCTTCAACATGCCAATACGAGCGATTCCCTTAAATCTAACTTAGCTTGCGTTGAGAGCCAATACTCATTGTGTATGTTCATGCTTCATGGGTTAGCGAATTTGTTTGTAGATTAGGTGCGGATACCAGTAGGCTCTACAGCGTGATTTCGTTATGCTCTGAAGCAAGGTATGAGCTTTTGTGCAGGTTGGACGGCCTGCGTAGAGTCTGTTGTCGAGCCTGCTCGTTTTTAAATACCTAGTACTGTGTAGTTGGATTACAGTGTGCCTGCACTTTATTAGCAGTAATTAAAAACATCGACAACAATGCTACACATAGAATGAAAGATACAACAATTGTGAGCTGGTCTTCTCCTGCACCTTAGGATCGCTTCATAGCACACGTGCACCGTATGATTTCTTCATAGCTCAGCTAGTAACTGTACTTTCGTGCGAAAGTTTTTTTCTTTGAATGACTAGTATACATATTTTGCAGATTTCCTCGCATGCATACATTACTCGTTGCTGTAGCATCACCTCAAGATGATCATCAAGTCTGCAATTACTGATATTGAAGTGCTACATCTTCTCAATATATATATTAATTAAGTGACTTCTTACCCTTCACGTGTTTCACCATGCGCATTTCGTACACAACTTTCAGAAAAAGGGCGCGTGGTAAATACCGGTGCCACTACGCGTTATTCTACACGTTGCTTGGTACCTCCGCATACGCGAGCGCGGAACATGCCAAGCTCCAGCCCTCTGTTTGGCTTGGTGAAGAGTTCTTGTGTTGGTCAGATCCTTTCGGGTGTTCTAAACGTTTTCTCATGCTAGACCCGTTTGCATGCTCACACCCAAGAAAATATTAGATACACACGAATAGATCTGACAAACACAACAACTCGGTGAAGATTTGAACACAATCCCACAGAAACAATGCAAGCAGAGTGGCCCTTCTAATCGCACAGCGCATGCAACTCTGGACTAATCACCACGTGTGGCTGCACTTGTCGCAAGCCAAAAATACCTCAAAGAGTGCTGAGGAAAGTAGCGCTAAAGTTGCCCCCCCCCCAAAGTAGCGTAAACGTAGTGGAATTTAAAGTAGCGTAATTGTTCAGTTACTTCTGTATCCATATCGCATTTCAAGCTTCCATCGCCACCAACGGGCCTGATGTCGCAGCACTAGCAGCAGTTCCATTACTCGCATTACTCGTCACACTGCTATGCCGGGCCCTGCTACCTGGACTACCACCTGAAGTTTTCTGCCCAGGTGATGTACTCGAGTATTGCTCTCGACGGTTTGGTTTCGGCGAGGTCGAGAACCGAATTGATACACGGCCGACTGATGTCAATGTGGCGGCATCCAGCACTATCGTTTATCCGGACCTGGAGTGGAATGGTGGAGATATGCTACCTGCACAATGTACAAGCGCGGAGATTATATCTACAGCCCACCGGACGGGACAAGGGGGTGTAATGGACATACCATTGCCAAATCATGGTACTGGTACAACCTGCGAGGCGGGGGCATCAACTGACACTGGAAACCGTGGTGATCAGGGAGGCTGTAGCGAAACCACACCGAAGACTACGCGCACAAGGCATCGTCGAGCCCGGTTGGCTATAGTGATGCTTTCGGCCACGACTTGCGTACAGCGGAGGTCTACGTTCGAACAGTTCCGACTCGATAGACGGAGTTACGATTCGTCACCAAGCCAAACAGAGGGCTGGAGCTTGGCATGTTCCGCGCTCGCGTATGCGGAGGTACCAAGCAACGTGTAGAATAACGCGTAGTGGCACCGGTATTTACCACGCGCCCTTTTTCTGAAAGTTGTGTACGAAATGCGCATGGTGAAACACGTGAAGGGTAAGAAGTCACTTAATTAATATATATATTGAGAAGATGTAGCACTTCAATATCAGTAATTGCAGACTTGATGATCATCTTGAGGTGATGCTACAGCAACGAGTAATGTATGCATGCGAGGAAATCTGCAAAATATGTATACTAGTCATTCAAAGAAAAAAACTTTCGCACGAAAGTACAGTTACTAGCTGAGCTATGAAGAAATCATACGGTGCACGTGTGCTATGAAGCGATCCTAAGGTGCAGGAGAAGACCAGCTCACAATTGTTGTATCTTTCATTCTATGTGTAGCATTGTTGTCGATGTTTTTAATTACTGCTAATAAAGTGCAGGCACACTGTAATCCAACTACACAGTACTAGGTATTTAAAAACGAGCAGGCTCGACAACAGACTCTACGCAGGCCGTCCAACCTGCACAAAAGCTCATACCTTGCTTCAGAGTATGGGGCGGTAGCCATAACCGAAGGCGCTATTGACCCAGGGCAAAAACGTTGTCTGGGGTGTTTCTTGAGGCTATACAGAAGCGTCAGTCACTTCACTGGACTCTGTATCATGGGGCGCGAGTAACGCGACCTTCCGGTCAAACGCCATGACCTCCTCTTCTCCTAAAATCCACCTTTTGTTAGCTCTATAAGTAGAATTCACTTTTCACATGCAGAGTACCGACAAAAAGGTCGATTCCTCAGCGGGAATCGTTCAGGCGCCCTATATCCCCATGCTGTACGTAGCGATGACGGCAGCTTATTCCAGTAGATCGGCGGGGTGTCCATCCTGATGTTACACCAAGTTCTCGCCAGAACTGCACGAAGCGTTTCTCGTCTGGTCCGTTCATCGCTCAAATCTTGAATTGAATGGTGGGATGAGGGATGGTCCTCAACCTTTCCCAGATTTATAATGTATGTTTTGTAACACCTGTATATTCCTGCCCCTCCTCTCCTCATAGATTCCTCCAAGTCAAACCCCAATCCCCACTCCATGCAGTTCTAAGGATTGGTAAGTATATCCTACTGAAACCACTATTCTGTATGATAGAGAGCAGGATTAATAGCTCAGCTAAACCATGTGTTTACATGGACTGGGAAGTCCTGGAGCATACGAACAATTTAGCACTGATATTCAAACTATACCCACTAGTCGCCGCTAAAAATAGCATCGAATAGATTCGTAGTAATAAAAACTTTCCAAAATGGATCCCTAAATAGAGCATCATTTGTTACTATTTCAACAAAGTCGTGCTTCGCCCGAACAAGCTCTGAAATTTAGCAAAAATCTGCTCCAAATGTTTCGAATTTTAAGTCTAGCCTATACCAAGGCATTTCCTGTCCTGCTTCGCAGCCACAGTATTTGAACGATTGAAGCTATTTGATATAGCCGTAGTTTCACGAGAGCGCGTGGTAGGTACGAAACAGTGCACTGTCGGCACAATTGATCTGTGTAGGCACAGCAAGCGTGGTGTATCACAACAAAATGCTGTGGCAGCACACCGATAATCTTTGGGTTTGACCATGTGCTCGGTTTTTGAGAAAATGTGAAGGACACACATACCGATCAGAATACCACACCATTTCATACCCGATATGCAAACACAATAGCAGCAAAAGGGTCAGGCCCTTGGCGACTTTCTGCTCGCTGACCACGGTGCCAGAACCCTTCCGATGACGCTCCGCGGTCACAAATGTGTGTTCTGAAGGTTGGAGTAGTGAGGATCATATGTGCTCAAAAGGTTGGAGTAGTGAAGGGTAATCCGTCCGAGACAGAAGTCCTTCCCTTGAGCGTCCGCGCCCCTCACCTGCAGACCGATCATGCCGGGTCTTAGCGCCTCGGGGATACATCCTGCCAGCCGGTACGCTGGCGATACGATCGGTTATTACTCGAGGGCCTTCGTTGCAGACGACCCGCGAGGGCATCACTCCACAGTGGTCCTTCGCGTTCCCCAGGCTGGTGCAGCAGACTACCCCATCGACGTGGACACGGAGGAGGTGATCTGACGTGACCTGGTGGTGGAGCTTACGATTGTTGGCTACCCATTTCAAGCTCGCCTACGCAATATGGCGCTAGTTATGCGCATACACTCACACCCCTGGAGGGTGCAGCGGCCAACCCAGATCCAGCGCCTTCAGTAAGGCGATCTCCGGTATGATTCGAGGTGAAGTAGAATCAGGGATGGGAGGTCAAGGATGTGGAAGCGAGGAATTAGTCCCGGTGAGCTCAGAGTCGGAGGATGAGCCCGATTTGCAGTCAGTAGCTGCCAAACCGCTTTTGCCACCGTCCAGCTACTCCGGAATTGACGGAATAGCGTTGGACGACATTGCTGATACGATTGCGACTACATACATTGGTGGTGTATGCGAGGACAGCTCAATTTGGATGACGCAGGCTACTGAGACACCTGACCCAGAGCCACCGTTTGCGTGCAGGGATGAGATTCCATCCAGCGTCTCTGACACGGACACCCGAGATCCCCAAGGGGGGAAGAGTACACCACCACCAGAGGGAGATTTTCCACGCGAGGGAATTGCTTCGTCCTTGCCAGTTCCTGCGCCGGCGTTTCCGAGCGACCAGGACGTGCTTGACGCACGTGAGTTCATTCTCTCAGTACCCACAAGGCTCGCGAGAGCCCAAATTCGCCACCAGGTAAAGAAGAGGCCTGGATCGTGGCACGTTCGTCATTCAAGGAAGCGTCGTTACTAGGTTAAGTGGGCAGTTACAAGCAGCGGATCTCAAACTCACCACGCTTCGTCTATAACGGCTAATAAGGTTCATGACCTTTTGGGGTCGTCGTCCTTGCTCTTCTGCCACGTTTTTGGTACGGCGGCGCTTCTTCCTTCTCATCAGGACCTCCCTTCCGTTACTATCCACATACTGCCGGTCCACATCCACTTGCCATACACCCGACGGATGGAACTGCGTCTCCATCCTTGCATAATTCGCCCCCCATTTGGACCGATACTGCGATGCCAACCTCCGTTCTGTTGTTTGGGGCTCCTGCGATCTATAAGGTACCCCAGGAATCTCAATATCGAGATTATCAGACCGTCCCACGCGCAGCATGTTGGCTCCTGACGATTAGCTCGTGTCGTGTAAGCGTTGCAGCCGGCGTGACTCCAAACTGAAAAGACCGCGAGCTAGAGGACTGGGCCTGACGACAATTACTAATCTCACGCAGTAGAATCCCCGTTTTTAGTCTCCGCCGCAAAGTATAGTCCCTCTTCAACACTGCGTTGAACGTCTCGGCTGGATTATTCGTGGTCGCAAAGCAAATGGGCGTATGGTACGCCTTTCACGTACGGTACCTGCCGGTAAGCCATTGGGAGTTCGTATACAGACCAAACACGAACAGCAATGGGTCATCCAGCCAACTCTTCAAAATGCCTTCCCGCATTCGCAAAAAAAACTCGTGGTTTCTAGCAAAGTGCAAATCGTACACATCCCGCATAAAGTTAGCCACTACAAGTGAGGGAAACAGCTTTATAGTCTTGTGAAAGTTTTCCATAACATGGAAAAGCACATTAGGAATTGTAATCTTGGGTTTCTGCCAAATACCGTGTGCAACGCATTACATTGGCCTTTATCCGCGTCCGCCATCACGTATTGCACAACTAGGTCTTTTCTTGTGGTCCAGATATAGAAACGGCGAAGCAAAATAAGCACTGCTTCGTACACGGGCTGGATTACTTGAGAAACGACGAATACGGCCTCTACATGGAAGCCCCGAGAGTGATCCGAAACACCGACGACGACTACAGGATAGTCCACATGGTTGGGTTGGTATGTCGCATCGATATGTAGTTTTATGCTTTCGGGTGGAAGCATCTTTCTCAGTACCAAGCATTTGATAGCGATGCCCACAATAAAGGTTTTCTCGTCAGAATTGCTTCCAACTATTGGCTCCCTAGATTGTCCAACCCCAGGTGAATGTAAACGCTTGAGTCGTCGGCTCAGTTCCGCAGTATCCGTGTGCTTTTATCCATTCCCTCAGTTCCTTTAGCCGGACATGGTTCTCCAAATACGTTCGAGAGCAGTAGTTCACAAAATTCAGAGGTGATGTGAGTGAGGGAAGCTCCTCCATAGTGGTTCCGAACTTCCGGGACAGAGCATGCCGGATTCGCGATGCTGGCCAGCCATCTCCCTACAAACTATTTCTGCGTCACAGACAGGTTTGTTTTTCTTTTTAGGAGAGACGGCGCTCGTCTAGTGATGGTCGTACTCGCAGATAGACGCGTGCTTAGTTGCGAGACAGGTCAACAGCTTTCCCAGCCAAGCACATTTGGTAGTAGAGAATTCACTGCAGGCCTCGCAGCTGCACTCCAGCAGCCGATAACGCGTCTTGTGATCCCAGTCTGGGTACAGAGTGCATGCCATCGTGTTCCTCTTTGCTAAATCGAACGACTTGAGTTGCTCGAGCACCACGTCAGCTTCGGCAGCGTCAACATTGATAGCAACGTCTCACCAAGGAATCCTTCTTGGCATCCTAGCTTTGGTTGTTGTGCTGAGGAGTGTGGACCACAGGTTGACCGGTCAATGTGTTGACCACATTCTTACAAATGACGGTGTAATCTACATCGCTCAGTCTGCACAAAACAAAAGTTCAGGCGTCGGTTGGCACTGAATCGTTATCGATTCGGGCGCGTCTTATCATCTGACGGGTCACAAAAACAGTCTACGCAACACACGACAGATCCCTGCGAAGCAATTCACCGTGGCTGACGGCAGAACAGTGTCAATCACCACAGTGTGCGAACAGCACATGAAACGGTTGGCGGGGCTCCGGGGCCCCCCATGGACCCCGGGGCTCTCATAAATAACCGGTATAAAATCAATATCAAGATTTGTATTTTGCAGGCTGTAAGACAAGCCTACTGCTTTGGTGGACTGAAGAACTGCTGAATCGAAGGCTGATTTGGACACCCTGGCTTCCGTTTTGCAGAGCCGGCCGCTGAAGCGTCATCTGCATGGGTTTGCTCGGACTCCCTTTCAGCTGCTTTGACAATGGATTCCGGTACTTCAGGGTAATAGCTGAGATGTTCATGTGGAATCGAAGAATATTTGGCGGCTAGAGACTTGGCCTGTTTTTGCTGGAAGCTCTATCATGGGATGCCGCGGAAGCTGGACACTGGAATGGAAGCCTCCCAAATGGTTCTAATACTTTGCCCAAATAAATCTGCTATCAGTGCCTTCGGAATGGTGTCAATGTTGTCATGGTCTATCATTGCAAATGTGATTGCGTCTTCGTCTGGAGTATCTACGGTATGGTGAGCGGTACAAATTCCACAGTCAATATCGAAGAGGTAGTTCGATGTATATCCGGGTGGAGGTGGAGAAAAGTTCTTCCCAAGAAGAGAGCCCCAGACAACAATAAATAAACGGTAAGGGTCATTGTGGTCCAGGAATTTGGCGTTCACGTTCTTGCCAGTATTGCTTTTCACAATTAGATCCATCGGTGTGTAAAAGTTTTCACCTCGCATAGCTCTGCGACACCATGCCACCCCACGATCGACAATATTATGCGAGTGGCCAGGAAGAAGAAAACAAAGAACCACTTTCTTGTACGGAAAAATGACCGACAACAGTGCAAAAAATATCAAAACTACTTGTGACGTATTTTGCCAACGCAATTGTCGAGAATGCTAAGACTGATCTCAGCGGCAGGCACACCACGCCGAGTGTCGTTTTGTACTGTTGAGATATGATAGAGGAGCCTCAGGCCACAGAGCGCGTCTGCATTCGTTCCTTGACCGCGTTTATCATAGAAGTAGACGATATGCTGTGTGTGCGTCATATCTGCGATCACGAAGTTTTGAATCGTCAAGTTACTGTTTAAGTAATCCGCTGAAGGACGTCAATGGCCATAGAATGGCATTGAAATTCCACCTCCGAAATCCTCAGCTTATATCTGAATACGACACGGGTTTTGTACTCGAGACTTAGATCCGTTTTCAGTATAGCACATTCGTCATCACTGTCCGGTAAGTCATCAAAAGTGTCTGGAATTAGTTTTTGATGAAGTGCCTGGTCAGGAGCATGAAGAGCTGTACCCTTTAACAAAAAATGATATGAATCAACGCTGTGCAATAGCTTCATTGAGATGTGTACGCCTTTCCAGTAGGATAGATTCCCTTTCTTCTTCTGAAATGTCGGGTTGCTGGAGTAAAACATCCCAGCGTACGCACCAATCACATACATATTCCGCTGTTCGAGTCCGACGGACACCAGGGTAGTGGTAGTGAACGTATTGAAGAAAGCGAGAGTAACTGAGACTTACGTCCGATTCGACATGAGTTGTGGCCTCCACGTATCGTGCATGTACGACTTTCCACGTCAATTTTGTGTCGATGAAGTATTGATATGGACGGCGGTGTGCGCAGGAGAAGTCATCTTCCAATATTCACGTCGCGCAATGCGATTTAAAGCAAGTGAGATCTTCCTCAGTGAATGCACGGCATGGCAGAAGTCGTTCCCGTCTTGTATGAAGTGTATCAATTTCTGTCGCTAAAACCGTTCTCAGTCTACCTATGCGATAGCCATCCACAGCGATGATGGCCCTAATCACACGCTCGGAAAGACCTTGTTGCAGCAACTGCATCACGACACCTTCCGACTGCTGTCACTCTTTTCAACCTTGATCTGTGCCCCAGGAGTCCCAGTCGCTGCGTATGTTTACCACTGTAGCTTCGTCAAGTAGCTTAGCTGCACGAGCATACGCCGCACAATTCCTATCAGGACCTTTCTTCCGCTTTTTGGTCCCCTTGGTGGTCTCGGACCTACCTCCACGACGCCGGGGCATGATGTACTGGTGGTATTGACCAACAATGGGCTCTGTTGGGCTACTTGGGTTATGCCAGTTGTTGGTTGTCCGAGACAAAGCAAGCGAAGGACATAAATAGGTACTGGTACACACCCACGAAAAAATAAATAATTCGGGATACCGACGATTTTTATGGGGGACCCCGGGGTCCTGCCAACTATTTCAAATCTTAAACTGCGACGTGTACTCGTAACGAATCCTGGTTGGCTAAAATTGCCGTCCCCCGCCCCCGTTTGTGTTTGCCAGCAGAGACTGGACAAGTGATCTAACTCAACGATTTGTAGTGTGCTGCCACCACGGTTTGAGATGGTGCCCCATGTTTAAGGTGCTGCCAAGTGTTTACGGCGCTGACCGTGTACTGTTTGGAGGAAATATAACAATCACACGTAGAAATTTGGCCGACACAATAGCCCATCCCCCATAATACGCACGAAACAGTACAGGCAGGTGATGCCTTCCTGGCCACTGCCCGGTCGTGCACAGCGGACCAGGAGGCTGTGATGCGACGGCATCACAGTGTACACTGAGCGTAGTGTAGGGTTCGGATGGAAGTCGCTGTACGGGCGCCACTACCGAGCCACACCACATTATATCTTCCGTACGCAGTAGAATTGTTAAGTGCACGCATTAAACTGCATAGTGCACGAAACTTTCGTGCACAAAATGTATAAAAATCTTTCGTGCACATAGAGATCCTCAACGAGGATTCTCAACGAACTATTTGCACAAGTGACCAGACTCACGAAAGCACTAATATGAGAACGTTAACTTATATTTTTGTGCTCCTACCACACGAATAAAGCAAGACGCCATGAAAACGCAACGGAACGCATAAATCTTAATATTAAGGTGTCCAGTGTCCACTGCTGTAGACATGATAAAGGTCTACATGTATAACTACTTGCCAGAACTGGTGTAGATTAGGGATCGATCATCTTGGAGACGGACCTTAGCACTGGAACTCGAAGCTGGTACAGATTTGTACAAAAAGATAGGACGCGCAAGGTTTTTATATTGTATTGAGATAGATACGGACACAAATTAGTGACACCTGCCACCAATATTGTTTTAGCCAATCTGAGTGCATCCTATAAAAATTAAGTAGCTACAATAAACTGTACTTTGGCAGTCATAAATAGTCGCTATAGGGCTCAACCAGTTAACGACCTCAATTTTATTAGAGTGACGAGGGTTCGATCTCCACGACTGCAAAGTTAATCACCCTTGTAGTGACCTTGGTGCCGGGTTTTCAAGGCAGCAGATGCACCTGTTGACGTCCCCCGCCCTATCTGGTCAGTCAATTAGAGGCCAGCTTTATGCCATGTTTTCTGTATACAGCTCTCACTAGCCGCATCCCACGCGGTGATGACGCGCTCTACTAGGCGCTTACGCTTTTTCGGGGCCGACAAACACTGGAGTTGAAGTAAACGCTCCCGAAGGGGCACGTGGCTGCTCGAACGGACAACGCTCAGCTCGTAGGATAGCGTAATAGCGAGCAGCTTTTGCTTGAACGGACCCATCACCCCAACATCCAGGGGCTGAAGCACCGAGGTGGTGTTCTTCGGCAGCGACACCATTTTCGTGCCCCAAGCCACCAGAGCCTCTTGAGCCTCAGCGCTGACGTGGCACTTGAGGTTGTCGACGTAGAGCGCAAACGGTCCGGGCGCGACGTCGCTCATGAACCCGCCCCAGGCCTCCTCGACGAAGGTATCCAGCCACACCTGATCTGGCGTCCATCCAGGCATTCTTCTGGACGGCTGTCACCACCCTGTTGGAAATACCCTGCACCTCCTCCTCAACACGCCCCCCCGGCGAGCTATTGCTCCGTCCACCACGCACACCATTCGACGTCTAATTTTGAGTGGACTTCATTCCACGTTTAATTTTGAGTGGAGTCTGTGCGTTGCGTGCTGCTGCAATTTAATTGGTCAAATTGTTTGTATGTTCGCCAATAAATATAACCTCACCTGTCATGAATTTGTGTCCGTCATATCTTTCTGTCCAAATCTGTATTCGAGTAAGGGAAGGGAGGCCTGGTAAAGTTGACTGCCTGCACTTTTCAACTGTTTCTTCTTCGCGCTCAGAATCGGAGGTACTCTGATAACTTGGCACAGCAACGCTGTTACCCGAGTCGGCTGGTAGACTATTGAGAATTTCATCCTGGGCACGCGAGTCTCCAACATTGCTGAAAATGAAAAGAGCCTTATCAACGACGTCGTGGTCCAGTCGATTCGGTACTTTGGAATGTATGTGTCCATGCGAGGTCCACGATCTTCACTAGCAGCTGATGAAGTAGGGATCGTCGAGCAAAGCGATATGCACTTTTACTGGCTGAAATCGTGCCGATACAGACGCGCTTGACATCGGGTAGTCTTTTGGTCGCTCCGTCAGCCTTTTCGTTACAGTAAACAGACGCCAAATCAGTCGCTGTGATCGACCGGGTTTTGAGCGTTGTGTTGTAGGACTGCAAGGATCGATTGGTCTGTCTTCATCTTCTACCAGGCTGTCTTGATCGCTCAGACTACTTGGTGTCGAGGTTGATGGGTCCGACATCAGGATGGATTGGCTGCAACGAAAGCCATGGTAAGTTCTTGATCGAACGAGTTACGACAGCTATAACTGAGTCAGTAATACTGACTTGTGAATAATGTGTCTTTCGGGAGTGTAGACTGGACTTGACAGCAGCGCAGAACGTGGAAGAGGGCGACGTAGGACTACAGACGCGGATACGTTGTGAAGTAGAAACCTTGATCGCTGTTCATACGCGGAGAGCAACCCTCAGCTGAGCTTGACGCAGTGCGGAACTGCAGGAATGCGGAATTGAAGTGGGTCGAGAATGTCGGGTCAAATCACAAGTGCTAAAATTGAAATTTCGAATAAATATTTAAGTTGTTTACGTAATTTGATCAGAAGAGTCTGGCAGCAGTCGCACAAATCACTTTCGTGCCACTATACTCCAGGTTTCGTGCACTGAACTAGTATTATATTATTTTGTGCACGAAACAATTCGTGCAAGTTCGTTTTCACGCAGTGAGTGCCGTCATCTATAGCTGTTAGAGCGTCCGGCACACGCACGTCGAGGATGCCGGGCCTCAGCGCGTCCGGCCTGCCCCCAGAGATGCTCCACCCAGGCGACACACTTGTGCATTACTGCCGAGCCTTCGTCGCTGGCAACCCGAAAGGCTACCACGTTGCTCTCGTTGTCAGAGTTGACGCCACCGAAGGCATCGAGTTTCCGATCCCCGTCGATACCAGCGACGTCATGTATTGAGAAATGATGACAAAGCGGGTAGCAGACCGCTTTGGCAAGCCGTTTCCTCCTGAAGCCACCAAGTGGAGGAAACTTCGGGTGTGCGAGCTGAGACCTGGCTCAGTTTTAGCTCCTTCGCGGGTCAGCGCTTTGAAGAAGGCGCCCGAGGGTGAGGTGAAGACACCAGTAGAAGCCGTGTACGAGGTTCTGCGCAAACTGCGCGAGGAGATAGTACCCAAGAGTCCTTACTCTGATTGCCTGGGCCCGCAGGAGCCAGACCCAGAACCTGTGGAGCCACCCAGCTATAGCATTTGCGACTTGACGTCGTTGGCGAGCCAAGAAAATCACCTGACGCCGTCCCACCAAACGAGAAAATTGAACGAAAGACCTTTATTCACGATATTATTACCCTAGTGTTCTTCGAAGAAGAGAATATCATGTCGAGTCGACTTGTGGGGAGCGAAGCGCGTGGTCTGAACGACGACAAGCTTGAGGAGGCAGCTGCCTACGTCTCGTCTATCCCGAATCACCACGCTCGTTTCAAAATTCGTCACCATGCGAAGAAGCGGAATTGGCAGTGGCACGTGTCCAGGTTGCGAAAGCGATGAGATCAGGCGAAGTGTGCAGTAACTAGCAGTGGGAATCAGATATACCACGCACAGACTGTACAGGTCATTCAAATTAAGAAGCTTCTGCGTTCTCCTGAAATCAAGAGCCGACTCGAGAACCTATACGCTAGACGCTCTACGTTTATTCCTGCTCCTGCGAAGGAGACTAGTATACCTATCGAAGCAATTGCGTGGCCTGACAAGATTGAGCGCATTACGACATTCAATAAGAATGGCGGTATCATCCTAGCATCGGGAAGTTCGACTCTTGTCAGTGCATTGAAGACTGCTTCTGGGACGTCTGCAAGATCGTCACAAGTGCGACATTTTGCACTCCGACATGATGCAACCTCGGGGCACGTTGCATCAACGCACCCCACGTTCTAAAGACACTGAAATTGTTCGACACTGGTCAGGTTGGACTAGGAGTGTATATCAGCCCGAGGCTAGACGTTGGCGACGTGGTTGGCGAGTATTGCGGGGGGCTGAGCGAGTTTCCGGTAATTGTGGACGAGCAGCCAGATCAGGCAGTCAAGCGAAACAGCGGCTTTACATTGTTGTACAACGCCAAGTCTACCAGACGCAATTACGTCTACGTAGACCCGCTAAAATGCGGCTTGATTACCCGCTTCATTTGCCACGCATGCGAACCCAATGCTGCATTCGTTGAGCAGCATACCCGCACAAGGGTCAAGGTGCTGGTGAACATGATAAAGGATTTAACTGCTGGCGCTCAAATCACCATTCATTACGGTAATGAACAGTGGTTCAAATGCGCCTGCGATGATTGCTGGTAAGCCTATGAGAACGACGACGGCACAAATGACACGCGGGGCAGGTCAACAACGAGTAAGGAGTTCTACAGCTACTTGGAATGTAATTCAATGTAATACAAGTTCTGATATAGCTAAGCTACAAAATCTCAAGTTGGGTACTTGAAAACGAAAGTGGTGGAAACTTTTAATTGTACTTTGCCTTCTGCTCTAGCTATCGCTAAACAATATTCTTAGCTAATATGTAGTTGTGACCACACCTTAGTCTACATGTACTGTAAAACTCACGCGAGGAATTGACCGCTAATGGCGACCCAAAAAAAAGGTTTTCTAACCCAGCGCACGCCGCGTCGGGTATAGTCCCCTTTCGATTCCAGTTTCGTGGTGATGAAGAGAGCATTTTCAACGAACACTCGCGGAATTTTGAAACAACTCGTTTCTTTTGTTCACAAAGTTGGAGCTCTTAATGCTATGTATAAAGAGAAGTGATTTTGCATTATTAAGAAGAAAACGCTAACATCCTCACTTTGAATGCTTTGATTGTCACGGCGAGCTCGTGTAATTGCACTGTCACGTTATTCCAATGCAGTTTTACGAATGGTGGATCACTCGTAACTCAGGCCCGGCCCATTCGATCGCGGCCGACCCACATTGTTGATAACTGCCAAGCCCGAACGTCTTCTCTTACGTCGCGATACCGGAATGTATCTTCCGCTACTGTCGACGTGGGCCGTAGCGTGCAGAGCGAAGAGCGCATGGATACACGACCCAAATACGAACCAATAACTGCACAGACACCATTGACGCTCTACATCGACCGCCCACCCAGCCCACGTCTGTTCTTCAACCTCCATCCGGGCATAATTCGCCCCCATTTGAGCTGAAACAGCGGTTTCCTCTTTGCTGCGTTTGTTCGGCGCTACCAAGACGCGCAGAGCCCGCAGTGATAGATTAGCTGACATCCAGCAATCGCACCGTCGACAGTTCGGCCTTCCGCCGGTGAGAGCAGTCGTGCACGCGTCAGTCCCGACACACGACGCAAGAGGGTTGCAGTGGGACATACACCAAACGCAAAGGCCCGCACACGACTGGATTGATCCATACAGCAAGCGCTGAGTTCTCTTAATAGAGAGTCCATTTTTAGTCGGTGGCGTAGAGTGTAGTCACGCTTAAGTAAAGCGTTAAACGCTTCAGCAGGGTTGTTCGTTGTGGCAAAGCCACTGGGTGTCAGGAAGGCCTGCCAAGTTGTGAAAGGCCCAGTCAACCATTGACCCCACATGTACTTGGCAAACGGGGATTAAACTCGCATCTCTCAACCAACACATCACAATGATGTTCCTCAGTTCCAAATGGACCGCCTCCGTCCCGGTGAAGTGCAGATCGTAGATTTCGCGGAGTATAGTGCCTTGTGCACCCGAGGTAAGAGGCTTGATCGCCACCTGAATCTTCTTCATGGTGTGGAAGAAGTACACAAAAAAGCCTGTGTCCAAACATCACAGCGAGAACATTGCACTGAGCCCTATCGTCATCGGCCATAGCATAGCGTACTTCCAAATGCATCTGGGTGACCCAGTAGTGGAGACGTCGTAGGGAGAGTAGAGCAGCATGAAATATCACTTGTGTCTCCTGGGAGATAATGAATAGAGCTACCAAGTGAAATCTCCGCGATCGCTCGGAAAGCACCACGACGAGTACGGGGTACTCGCATTGATTCAGTTTGTAGGTCGCATACAGGTGTAGGATAAAACTGTCGGGGGGGCGCCGTCATCCTCAACATCAGTGCTTTCGTCGTCAGACCGACGATTAACGGCCTCTCGTCAGATACGTTGCCTGCTATTGGCGTTCCGTGGTTGTCCATCTGCCAGCCGAACGTGAAGGCTTGCGTCATCGCCTCAGAGCCGCTGTAGGCATGCTCGTCGACCCAGGCCCTACTCAGTCGTGGTTCCCCATGAGTGTTCGCCGATAGGGATTGAATTTTTTTTGTAGAGTCTTTAGAGTAGGTAACTCCTCGAGAGAAGTTGAGAATTTGCGGGATAGCGCGTGCCGAATCCGCATCGGCTTGAGCTGGTTCTCCGCCAGCTCACAGCAAAAATGCCGTCTGCGTCGA
The DNA here is from genome assembly GCA_016864655.1 of Phytophthora cactorum. Lineage (NCBI taxonomy): Eukaryota > Oomycota > Peronosporomycetes > Peronosporales > Peronosporaceae > Phytophthora > Phytophthora cactorum. The sequence goes on from NHQK01000004.1 coordinate 579,989, forward strand.
GGACAGTTTATTGCGCTTTGGGGACGAGGCGACAGTGTTGTGGTCGCCATACTCGAAGTTCGATGCGTGCTCTAACTCCAGGTACGTAGCGATATTTCCTCTCCAGCCGCACTTGACTGCACTTGCCTCGCTGCAACCTTCGGAGCTGCACACAAGTAGGCGGTAGCGCATCTTGTGCTCAGCTTCAGGGCAAATGGTGCAGGTCCTCGTTTGGCTCTTGTCGATGTTGAATGGCTTGAGCGTCGCCACCACCGCGTCGGCTTCGGTCACGTCGACGTCGACAACCATATCCCGCCAGCTCACTCGTTTGGGCATGATTGCTCGGGTGGAACTGAGTTGGGGGAATCTAGTCGCTCTGCCCAACAACTGGTGTGCGCCACTTGTCCGGAGAACGAGTGCTGGTTGGCCAGATTCCACCTAGCCGCACCTGGTTTGCACGCTTCCCGCGCTGTGTATAAACTAAACTATCTATTGTGCTGCCACAGCACTTTGCTGTGGTGACACACTTTTGTGGTGCAGATGCAGACTCACTTTGCCATGGCTGTACTTTTGTGTGTCCTTGAGGTGTTCTCTACTGTTTTGGTGGCAACCACGCGTTCTCATGTGCTGCTAGTGGACTGGCAAATCGTGGTTGGAGTTGTGTGTTATTCAGATTTGTACGTGTGTCTTTCACGATTCCTCTAGCATCACGAACTTAAAAAAATATACTATCGGCCGTCTTATCTGCGGGCCAGACCTCAGTTATGTTTTCTATGCATTTTCGATTTCGCTGAGTCGAAATCTGCGACGTCATTGATTGAGGTTATCAATCTGATTCTTACAGTCAGTTTGATGTAATGTCCAACGTCTTTTTCACACTTGATAGTTGTCAGGTATCATTTTGGACGGGCATTAGCTCCCGGGCAATCTTCGTGCATACTACGTTAAGCGCACTTAAGGGCCTGGTTCATGTCACTCGGTCCGGTTAAACATTGAGTGAGGGGGGATAGGGTTAAAAATGATGGCAGTGATTGTTTAACCAGAAGAACCCCGTACGGGTTGCCATCACTCGTAAAAAACAACGACAACGGAGACAAGTATGAGCAACGAAGATCCTCTTTCTACCACTGCTGTAGCTCAGCGTGCTGCTTCTGCTCGTGTTGATGCTGCGGAGGACAGTGCAACGCCACCCATGCCTCCGCCTGCAAAGACAAAGAGGAAGGGCAGACCCCCCAAGGCCAAAGGCTCTGAAGCACTTGAATGGAGCGAACCCATGACGGCTTCGCTCATGCGGCTCCGTTACGAAACATACAGCAGCAAGTTTCTATCGGCTCGTAATAACGCCACGAGTTGGGCTGTGTGGATGTTGCTAGCTGGAGAGCTTAGCAAAGAGCACGAGGTGCTGATCTCCTCCGATCAGTGCAACAACAAGGTAATGTTACGGTCGCCTCGGCAATTTCGTCTCAGCAAAGTGCAATCAACTCGTCTCCGCCTCAACGCCTCAAAAGCGTCATGGAAGCGCGATTTGCTACCGTCATCGATCAGTTGCAGACCCAGAACAACAATTTGGCCGCTTTGGTCGAGTTTCTTCGGAAGCAATAGGATAAAGTTTTAGCAGTAGAAGAAACACTGTATTTTCAGTTACTCTAGCTACGTCCAGCCAATGTCATGAAAAGTTTTGCGAATTCTTTTCTGTTTTGCTTGCCAATTCGAGAAGCCATCATATCACCAACCGCGGGTCCGCTCTCATTAAATTGTTCAATACCTTCGACACCATCGCTCTCTCTCAGTACGAACTCGCTGATCCCGTCATCATCGAGGTCAATCATGATGTTGTGCAAGCCCATGCATGCTAATACGGTTCTCACTGCGCTAGAAATGTTTTTTTTTTCGGGAAGAGCTTTCTTAAATACTCGAAAACGCTCCTTCAAGAGACCAAAAGCACCTTCAATTCTCATTTTTGTGGAAGAATGAATGAAGTTGTACAACCGGCACTCATCGTTCAGCTTGCCGTCGTCTGGAAACGGAGTCATCAGTACTGGTAGCAATGGATAACCAGAGTCACCCGATATATGATAGCCACGGGGAACTAGTGATTCTACGTGCTTACCAAACTTCGAATACTTCCAAATATTACTGTCGCTCCAGGATCCTGGGTGAATGTCAAATGACAAGAAGTTTTTTCGATGATCACACACAGCTTAAATATTGAATGATGCTTGTCCTGCAAAACACAGTTTGTTAATAAATTATTATTCATACAAAATCCATATTCGTATAAAATAAATAATATCTAACCTTTGCGGTTGTACCACCCGTCGGAATTATGGGGTCGCTGGATTTCGACAAGGATCCCATCCACAGCTCCCGCACACCAAGGAAACCCGTTGATACTCCGAAAGCCTTCCTCTATTAGCTCCCACTCTTCTGCAGATCGTGGCACTTTCACATACTCAGGGCACTTGCAACATAGCACTCGTATCATCCTATTCACGGCCTTGACGCACCACACCTTGGAGACGCCCATGGCTGCTGCAGTCTCGCGGTAGCCGTCCGAGGAGGCGAGTTGGAAGAGAGTGCAGGCTACGCCTGTTTCAAAGTTGTAGCGCAGGTAAGCAACGGGCGGAAAGTGGGGTTCTAACAGCTTGCATAGGAGCTCAAATGTACTTTGCGAGCAGCGCAAGTTGAGCTTGAACCACTCGTTCCAAGCAGGGTCCTTCATCATACGACGCACATCTAGATTTACAGGGACATGAAAACGGTTGGTAGCCTTCTTCCTCACCACTCCGACTGCTGCAGAGAAAGTAGCCATGGTTGCAGCGCCACAAAGCGCCAACACCAGTGTTGGCACCAGTAATTGACCCCCCCCCCCTCTCCATTTTTTCTTTCTTTTTCTCGATCCTCCGTCTGGTTAAATGACAAGTCAAGCAATACCAGCCAGGCGCCAATTTTAGCCAATCCGACTGCAGGTAATACCTAACCCTGTTCTTGATTTAACCAGACCGAGTGACATGAATCAGGCCCTAACAGGGAGGGCGACGACACAGGTGACATTTGTTTAGTTTATAAACCTAGCACCGGTATCTACTAATTTCTCTTGATATTTGAATGATCCCTCTTTCATTTGGTGCGGATATTCCGATATGAATAACCAGGTCATCCTTTCACGGAAAATGAAACGCTCACTCGGATAAATAAATTTCAGAGAATTATACATGTACAGACATATGTTTACTCCCCTTTTTTTCCTTTGCAAATTGTGTGGACTGCTATCTGAAGGCAGTAAAACCAGCCGCGTAATCTTGTTACTCCATAAACCCCTCTTCGTAAACCATGGTCATTGTCAACAGCCACCACCGATAGTATCGGCGATACTGGCACCGACTGGTTTCCAATCTAACAGCTTTGTTGAACTTGATCTTAATTAAACTTTTAATAGAAATCTCATATTATCCGATCTTCAGTAATCTGTGACAAAAACGCGAAACCTCTTTTGATTTGCTGCAGAACCCATATGCGGAGTTCTTACCATACACGGCGTGCTCTGATAAATATGCTTTCATTTTTAAAATTACCGACTGGAGCTCACTTATCCTCAAACACGAATCTCCGCACCGACTGACGATGAACCTCTAGACCTGCGTCGTTGTTGCTTTTGCCGCGATGTTCGCAACGACGATCAATGCACAGCGGTACTGCTCAGCGCAAGGGTGTGGTTCCATGTATTCGGATCGCAAACTTGTGATCAACGATTGCTGCAGTAGCCAAAGCAGCGATTTTCACCAGTGTTGCCGCACTAGTTGCAACCTCGGTACGCCATGCAAGTAAGCGGATTCCAAGCCCACCGGGGATGCAGACGCCCCTCCACTGTCTTGGATTGCGATGTTCATGATCATCAGTGTTAATACAATGCAACACGCCCGTTGGGTTTCGACGAACACTCTCCGTTGCTGTCAGCTACAAGGTTGCGTGCCAGACACCGCAGCAATATTTGATCCCTTGAATAAGTTCCAATGAACTGACCACATTTTACAGCACATTGTTTGGAAGCCAGCACAGGCAAAACAGCTTTTACCATCGCGGTTATTCCTTGTCGAACCAGCTCCCCAGACGCCGTCATTTAAACCTTCCGCACGCGCATGTATGATTGCAGACCTATTTTTTTGCTAGCTTTTCATTTTCATCATCCATTCCATGAGAGCTGCCCCAGACGCTCGAGTGATCAAGAACGCTAAGTGTACAAAGGACAGGAATGCTGGTGACAAATTTTCGACGTGGACTGGCGTGGTGCAAGACGGAGCGATCCCAGGAGGATGGCTTCAACGTGTTAATCCAACTGTCAGACAACCCCAACGTACTGTTCTCTGGTGTGGCGCCCATTACTACGTGGAGGGATGCTCACAATTACGCTCCACCACGACCAAGCTCTTGAAATCAATTACACGTATTCTAATAGACTAAAAATAGTAATATATTAGATTTAAAACCCAACACGAAGTATAATAAACTAAAAATATTATTATATTAAATTAATATGCTCAGTCTAGTCTGGTTCTAAATATATTATGATATTATCATACGTGTAATTATAATACATATATTAATACTCAGTCTATTATAGTTCTAAATCTAGCTAGTCGTAGACGAATGGCTACATTTAAGGGTGCCAGTGTCGATTCCTCTGTTTGAGTCGTTACATGGTGCCGCTTGACTCCGCCGCTTCCGTCTTAATGTGACTTCCCAAAAGACCAAAGCCGTGTAAAAGCAGCCATGGATGCAGGTGAAGACGGTGACGATAGTCGCGATGGAGCTAAGCGCCGAGGCGTGTCGATTGGACCTCAAGCGAACCAAATCCTGCAGCGTCTGTACGAGCCAAATCTAGGACCTGGATCTCCTGCGGATGACCGAAATCCTTTGTCGCCTAAGAAGCGACCTCATCCGACTCAATACGCAGTTCTAAAGCCCAAATTCCAGACTCGAATGAAGAAAAATGCGAGTGTAGCAACGATCCCTAACGACGTACCATCACGAATGCGAGCTGGGGTACCAACACCCATCGCAGCAACAAGGATCACCCCACTCTCAACCTCTTCGAGCATTATGAGTTTGGCCCCTGGGGTGATGCATCCTAGCCTTCACAAGGCCTCCGAGAGGGTCAGAACCCTTCAAGATAAACCCCACACGACAATGATCCGAACTTCAACACTAGCAGATAATAGGAACCAGAATGGAGGGGAGACAGGCTCGTACGCTTGTCTCTCACCTGCTTCAAAGGCTGCACAACGCAAGGCTCTCGCAACGGAGTCGTCGTTTACTGCATCGTTGAATCTGGATCCACGATATCTGAAAGAATTCAAATCTGGCAACTTTTTGTATCTCCGCAAAAAGAAGAACACAGATCTGATCATGTACGCACTCGAAGTAGTGGAGCACTTTGAAGTGGATCGGTCAGATTACTACACGATGAGTCTGGAAGGTGTGACGCACTTCACTACGGAGCATTCCGAGTTCTGGACTTTGGACAAATGGGAGACGGAATACTCGCGATTCATGAAGATGCTGGCTATCCCATTCTTCCAGAAGTATAAACTGTGGAAGAACTTCAACATGTGGAAGACGTCCGTGCGTACATTCAAGATGCGCAACGCCAAGAAGGCCCTAAACGAGCGGCTCTTCCTTTTAGCTCCCAGTCTTCAGTCCACGTTACTAGGCTTACGCTCTCTCTGTCTGGACGTCACTAAACTGGAATTGATCCATTTTAGTGCGCGACAAACGTATTCTCTGCGAGATTTCGAGCTGGAACAGCAGAAAACGCGTACACAAGTTACTCAACAACTCGCTGGGTTCTCGGCCAAATCGTTGCGAATGTGCGTCAAGGCATGCGACGACGTCATCGACAGCTTTTTAATGGCCAACAAGATCTCAGCCGACCACAAAATGACCTTCATGGAGCGAGCTGCGCTACGTAAACAATGCCGCATACTCACGAGTTTCCTGCGACTCGCAGACTTTTTAACTATCGACGCTACGATTCAACTCACTGTTCGCTCCTTCCAGCAACTTTACGCCATTCTCGCAGCTGGAAAAGCGCAACTCACAGCAGCTCCAGCGTCTGTTACAAGTGGAAATACACAGCCAAACAGTAAAAATCCAGGGAAATCCGGACAGCCGAGTGCAGCGCCGCCATTCACCGCTATCTTCGCAGTGGCGGTGGAGATGGACTCTGCTTCTTCGGCTCTGAATGCCACTCCGACCCACGACGCATGGAACGGAGCGCTCCAACGAGCGCTGAAAGAAGCTTTACGGATGGTGGAGACTCCAGCGCGACATCTTGGTCACGAATCTCTGGCTCCTTACACTACAGCCAGTGCTGAAGATGAAGGCAAAGACGTCTGGTCCGTTGAACAACTGAACGTGGCGTTGATATTGAATGAAGATGCCAAGTTCAGTATGCTCACGAATGATATTTTCGTGGCTTTAGACGAAGCCTTCGAAGCTGTAGAGGATTATATGGACGTATTTACCCCATTCCACCAGATTTACGCCGAGAATGAAGGGCAAGTGACCCATCTGATGGAAACGTACGCGAATGCACCTTTGGATTTTTTCTCGGAATCTGTAGAGAAGTACAGGTCCCAAGGTCAGTCATTCACTGAAATCCCCGACGCTGCTACTGTCGGGATCTTCCGAGTGGATTCTTCTGAGTTTAAAAGTCGGCTACTTCCCAATCCTGACAAATGCATCCTTGGAATCCGTGCTTTAATCCCGAAACTTATGAAGAAAACCAGTACGGATTTACTCGAGACTCTCAACGATTTATCCCCCGTGGCGTTCTCTACGCCGTCTACACCTGATGCTTTTGTGAATAAAGTGGTGCATATGACCAAAGTGAGTGCGATGCTGCCAGATTTAAGAAGCAGATACCGTCGAGTGTACGAGATGGGAGTTCTCATGGACAATTACGACTGGCGCGTACCGGATGATATTAAAGAGGATATTATCCTCATGAAAGAAGGAGTGCTGAGTCTAGAGGGAACTGTGACTCGATTTGAAGGGGAGATTGACTCGGAGACAGCTCGCTTCTCACAGATTATTCTGGAAAGTATCGCGCCGCTAAATCGGAATGCCCAAATGTTGCTTGAGAAATTGGATCATCCAAAACTTTCGACGATTAAAACACCACTGAATGAGGCGCTTTCATTCCTCAAAGCGCAAGAAGATTCACTCAATCAACTCGTGGAAGAATCCAAAATGCTCGCCATGTTTCAATCGCAATTGAAACAAACAGTGAGTGAATTTAACGAAATCAACGAAGTAGCAGCACATTTCGAGCTGAAAATGAAGCTCTGGAGCGGTCTGGATACGTGGCAAAAGCTCGCAGTCTCGTACTCGGACACAATCTTCGACGACATCGATGTGGCTGCGATCAGTAAACAAGTGCAGATGTACGTTAAAGTGGCGTATCAAGCGCAGAAGCAGCTCCCAGGGAACGAGGCCGCAGATTTACTGCAACGAGAAGTGGATAAATTCAAGCTTGTACTCCCTGTCGTGACGGATTTGCGGTCCTCTTCGCTTAAAGACCGACACTGGAATCAAATCCACGCAGCTTTAGGGTTCCAGATGAAAGGAGAGAGCAGCATGACGTTGGGTGGATTAATTGAAAGAAATGTGATGAAACACGGCGAAACTATCAGCGCTGTGGCTGTATCCGCCCAGCAAGAAGCGGTCCTCGAAGAAATGCTCAAAAAGGTGACGGATGCGTGGGCTACTACCGAGTTTGAAGTGAAGCCGTACAAAGAATCCAAGGATGTTTTCGTTCTGGGTAGTGTCGAGGAGGTCACTGCAAAACTGGATGATTCTATCGTGACAATTAGCACAATTATGGGTTCTCGGTTTATCGGTGCGATTCAGGAAGAAGTGGAAGGCTGGAGGAAGAAGCTCGTGACTCTGCAGGAAACGCTGGATGAGTGGCTGTTGGTACAGAAGAATTGGATGTATTTGGAGAATATCTTCTCGGCTCCGGATATTCAGCGACAATTACCGGATGCGTCCAAGGTTTTCAGCCACGTTGACGCGTCCTGGAAATCAATAATGCGTCGTACCAATGAGAATCCACACGTCCTGACGTCGGGGACTTTTCCCGGTATCAAAGAGACGTTGCAGCAGCACAATGCGCATCTGGATAAAATCCAGAAAAATCTGGAGGATTATCTCGAGACGAAACGTATGGCATTTCCTAGATTTTATTTCTTATCCAACGACGAATTACTGGAGATCCTCGCACAGTCCAAAAATCCACAAGCAGTGCAGCCACATCTTCGCAAATGTTTCGAGAATCTAGTCAAGCTAGATTTTGGCGATATTCCCGGTAGTGTGGATATGATTGCCATGTATTCGTCCGAGAACGAGCGAGTTCCGTTAGGTAAAAACCTAAAAGCACGAGGAAACGTCGAAGACTGGTTAAAGGCACTGGAAGTGAGTATGAAACAGTCGATCTACAAGTTAATGAAGGCTGGATTACTCGACTACGACACAAAACAACGCTCAGTCTGGGTATGTGACCATCCTGGCCAAGTTGTGGCTACTGTGGCTCAGATGACGTGGGCTCGAAGCACCGAAGAAGCTCTAAACAGTAGCAATCCGGTGGAAGAAATGCACGCATGGTACAAACGTAATTTGTACGAATTGAACGAGCTTATCGTGAAAATCCGTGGGGATCTCAGTTCTCTGGAGCGTAAGGTTATCGTGGCTTTGGTTACTACTGATGTACACGCACGTGATATTGTGGAGAGTCTGTGGACTGAGAAAGTGGATTCTGTGGGGAATTTCATCTGGCAGCAGCAGCTTCGTTACTATTGGGACGCACAGGCGGATGATGTGCTTATCCGGCATTCGGATTCCGTTATCCAGTATGGATACGAGTACATGGGCGCTACGTCACGTTTAGTGATCACACCGCTTACGGATCGTTGCTGGATGACGCTCACAGGAGCGTATGGGATGAAACTTGGCGCAGCTCCTGCAGGTCCTGCTGGAACCGGTAAAACTGAGAGCAGTAAAGATCTGGCTAAAGCTATGGCTATCCAGTGTGTCGTGTTTAACTGTAGTGACCAGATCGACTACAAAATGATGGGCAAACTCTTCCGTGGCCTCGCTCAGGCTGGAAACTGGACGTGTTTGGATGAATTTAACCGAATCGACATTGAAGTTTTATCGGTGGTGGCTCAGCAGCTTCTTATCCTGCGTGAAGGACGCATTCAGGGTAAAGAGCACATTAACTTTATGGGGATCGAGATCTTGCTGAAAGATCACCACGTTATCGTGACGATGAATCCTGGTTACGCTGGTCGAACAGAACTTCCGGATAACCTTAAGGTGTGTTTCCGACCGGTATCCATGATGGTACCGGATTACGCGTTAATCGCAGAGATTATGCTGTTTGCGGAGGGATTCGGAGACGCTCGTACGCTGTCTCGTAAGATGTGTAAGCTCTACATCCTCTGCAGTGAGCAGCTCTCTCAACAACCGCACTACGACTACGGTCTTCGAGCTGTTAAGTCCGTGCTGGTTATGGCTGGTTCTCTTAAACGGGCTAATCCTGACTTAAACGAGGATGTCACGTTAATTCGAGCTCTAAGAGACAGCAACATCCCCAAGTTCTTAGCCGACGATCTCCCGCTCTTCCACGCTATTGTACTCGACTTGTTCCCAGGTACAGACATCCCTCCTAACGACTACGGAGAGCTCCAAGCTTCTCTCGAAGAAGAAATTACAAAAGCAGGATTACAAAAAGTGCCAACATATATCACAAAAGTTATTCAACTTTTCGATATCTTCAACGTACGCTTCGGAGGAACGCTTGTTGGACCGACTGGGGCTGGTAAAACCTCGTGTTATCGCACTCTGCAGTCTACTATGACGTCTCTGCGTGCTAAAGGATCAAAGAACCCAGTGTACCAGACTGTATACGCTCGAGTTCTTAACCCGAAGTGTATCTCCATGGGAGAATTATACGGGGAATTCAACGAAGCCACACAGGAATGGCACGATGGCTTGGCCTCTACGATCATGCGTGAAGCTGTGGCGGATGAAACTTCGGACGTGAAATGGACAGTGTTTGACGGGCCTATTGACGCTCTGTGGATCGAAAATATGAACACAGTGTTGGATGATAATATGACTTTGTGTCTTGCGAATGGAGAACGTATTAAGCTCAAAAACGAAATGAAAATGCTGTTCGAAGTCATGGATCTGGCGGTGGCTTCCCCTGCGACTGTGAGTCGAATTGGTGTCGTGTACATGACAGCGACGGATTTAGGCTGGATGCCGTTCGTGAAGACGTGGATGGAGAAGGAATTGCCGTCGGATTTCCCACCTGATGGACTTAAAAGACTCGAGTTTCTCATCACAAGTTACGTGGAGAAATGCATCCAGTTTGTCCGTAAAAAAAGCTTTGAGCTCGTACCTACAGTGGATATGAACCTCGCCACGAGTTTGTGTCGCTTGTTCGCGTGTTTGTTCAGCTCTGCCAATGGTGTGGACTATCTGGCGATGCAAAACGAAGAAATGCTCGAACTTCTGGATAAAATATTCGCCTTTTCTCTCTTCTGGTCGGTAGGCGCCACGATGACAGCGGATACCCACGAGCAGTTCGACAATTTCGCGCGAGAATTAATGACTGAGGCCAAGTTGAATATCCCGAACGCTGGACTGGTATTTGACTACTTCGTTGACGTTGAACAGGCCAAATTTCGTGCGTGGAGTGAGGTCGTCCCCAAGTTCGTATACAACGTTCAAGTCCCGTACTTTAAGATGACAGTCGCGACGCCAGACTCGGTTCGCTTTACCTTCCTGCTACGAACTTTAACCGCTGCAAAGAGACCAGCATACGTCACTGGCGTCACGGGCACGGGAAAGACAGTAATTGTCCAGGATTTACTGCAAGAATTAACGTCAGGGCCAATAATTCCAACTGGAGACAATAATGGCGAAAGTGGAGAGGCCTCATCGGCTCCAGCGTCGAATTTCATGACAATTTTCATCAATTTCTCGGCACAGACGTCGTCTCTAGTCACGCAGTCGACGATTGAGAATAAACTCGAGAAGAAACGTAAAAACTTACTGGGGCCAGTAGCCGGTAAGCGAATGATCATTTTCGTAGATGATGTTAACCTTCCGGCAGTCGAGGAGTACGGCGCACAAGCTCCCATTGAATTATTGCGTCAATTTCTAGACTTTGGTGGGTTTTATGACCGTGATAAACTCTTCTGGAAAGATATTGCAGACACGATGTTACTGGCAGCCGCTGCACCCGCTGGAGGCGGGCGATCGCACTGTACTCCTCGGTTCGTACGACATTTCCACGTCTTGAGCATGTATCCGGCAGGTGAGACGTCTTTGAAGCTCATTTTTGCATCAATTCTCGGAGGTTTCTTGGAGAAATTTGCACCATCCGTGAAAGCCATGAAGGACGGGATTATCTCGAGTGTTATTGAGATTTACAACCGCGTGACGCTCGAATTATTACCAACGCCGAATAAATTCCACTACACGTTCAATCTTCGCGATGTATCGAAGGTTTTCCAGGGAATTCTCATGATCACGCCGTCGAAATGTCCAGACGCGGACTCGATGAACCGCCTGTGGGTCCACGAGGCTTCCCGTGTCTTCCAAGACCGTCTTATCAATGTCACGGATCAAACGTGGTTCGAGGAGCTCGTGTATTCTTTACTGCAGCGTTTTTTCAACTGTAATTGGCCAAGAGAGACGCTGTTCCACTCTCCTTGTCCGCTGACATTTGGAGATTTCTTCAAACCAGGAACACCCACGCCCTTGTACGAATACTGCAACGACGTGTCTAAAGTCACGAAAATTATGGACGATTTTTTGGAAAATTACAACGTAACTTTCGCGAATAAAATGAACCTCGTATTTTTCCGAGACGCGATCGGTCATTTATCCAGACTGGTGCGTATTTTACGCCAACCTCGAGGCAATGCGATGCTGATCGGCGTCGGTGGAAGTGGCAAACAATCTCTCGCTCGTCTTGGGGCGTTTATGGTAGAAGCCAAATGTGTACAGATCGAGATCACGCGAGGATATGGCACGAATGAATTCCACGAAGACCTTAAGAAACTCATGATCAGCGCCGGTGTAGGGGGTCAATCCACAGTGTTTTTATTCACAGACAGCCAGATTGTCGAAGAGAGTTTCTTGGAAGATATCAACAATGTTTTAAACAGTGGAGAAGTGCCCAATCTGTTCCCTCAAGACGAAATGGACCGCATTATCGCCGACATGCGCCCCATAGTTAAAGCCATGGAGATCCCCGAGACTCGAGACAATTGCGTGTCCACATTTATTGAAAGAGTACGCAATTATCTGCACATTGTATTGGCCATGTCACCTGTGGGTTCAGCACTTCGTGTACGCTGTCGAGCTTTCCCGTCGCTCATCAATTGTTGTACGATCGATTGGTACATGAACTGGCCCCGTGAAGCGCTGCAGTCTGTGGCTGATCGACTGCTAGCCGGTGTGTCTTTACCCTCGGAAGACGTGCGGACAGCTCTTGTGGACATGTGCTCCATCGTACACACAACATCCAACGATTTCGGCGACGAATTCCTGTCTCAACTGCAGCGATACGTGTACACTACGCCTAAAAGTTACCTCGATCTCATCGGGTTGTACTTGAAAATGTTACAGGAGAAACGTGCAGTGTTACAGACGATCAAGAACCGCATGGAAGTCGGCGTCAAGAAGCTCGAGGAGACCAACAGTATTGTGGATTCGTTAAAGTCCGAATTGATCGAACTGCAGCCAATTCTCGCTAAAAAAGCGATCGAAGCGGAAGAATTACTTAAACGAGTGTCTGTGGACCAGAAAGCAGCGGCTGTTGTACGAGAGCGCGTCTCACAGGACGAAGCTACAGTCACCAAGCAGGCGGAAGAGGTGGCAGTCGTCCAGGCTGACGCTCAAAAAGATCTGGACGTGGCTATGCCAGCGCTTAACAACTCTATCAAGGCGCTGGATAGTTTATCCAAGAACGATATCACCGAAGTAAAATCCTTCGCTAAGCCTCCAGAGGCTGTCGAGACGGTCATGAACGCCGTTTGTCTGCTCTTTAATGAGAAGCAAAGCTGGGATTCCGCCAAGAAAATCCTGGGAGACGTGGCGTTTCTAGATAAACTCAAGAACTTTGACAAGGATAATATCCCCGCAGCGACGTTGAAAAAACTCAGTAAAGCGGTATCTGAACCGGGTATGGCTGTGGAAGTGGTCTCTAAAGTGTCCAAGGCGGCCACGTCGCTCTGTATGTGGGTGCACGCCATGGACGTGTACTCGAAAGTGGCGAAAGAGGTCGGTCCTAAAAAGGAAAATCTGGAACGGATGAACCAGAAATTAGCCGAGGCTAACGCGATTCTGAGTCAAAAACAAGAAGAACTTCGCGTCGTCAACGAGAACGTGGCGACGCTGGAAAGGCAGTGTAAAGACACTTTAGACGAGAAGGATAAGCTCGCAAATGACGCTGCAGTGACCGAAAAGCGCCTCGTTCGTGCCGAGAAACTCATCTCGGGCTTGTCTGTGGAAGGTGCTAGATGGAAAGAGAGCGTGGCGTCCTTGGCTGAGTTTATTCTGGCGTTGATCGGTGATACATTCCTAGCTGCTGCTTGTATTTCCTACTACGGGCCTTTCACTGGAGGGTTCCGTCAGCGGATTGTGGACCAGTGGGTCACTCAGACGCAGGAACTCCATATCCCTTGTTCGTCAGGTTACAGTCTTTCAACTACACTCGGTAGTCCAGTGGAGATCCGCGAGTGGCAATTAAACGGACTCCCCACAGACTCAACGTCAACGGATAACGCTATCCTAGTCACTCGAGGCGAGCGGTGGCCACTGATGATTGATCCACAGGGCCAGGCGAACAAATGGATTAAGAAAACTCTAGCTCAAAATCTGGAAACTACTAAAATGACCAACGCAAATTTGTTACGGTCATTGGAGACTTGTATCCGGAATGGTAAAGCGTTGTTGATCGAAGACATCGACGAGACGTTGGAGCCGTCGTTAGAGCCAATTCTACAGAAAGCCATCTACAAACAAGGCGGGCGACTGCTGATCCGTCTGGGAGATTCAGATGTGGACTATGATCCAAATTTTAAGCTGTTTCTGACTACCAAATTGCCGAATCCTCACTACCTTCCCGAAGTTTATATCAAAGTGACAGTCATCAACTTCACAGTCACGATGGATGGACTGGAAGACCAGCTTCTAGGCGACGTCGTGCGTCACGAACGTCCAGACATCGAGGAGAAGAAGAATCGGCTGGTTGTGACTATGGCACAGGATAAGAAACAGCTTAAGGAGATCGAAGACCGTATCCTGAAACAGCTCTCCGAGTCTTCAGGCAACGTTCTGGATGATCAAGACCTCATCGACACACTGCAATCGTCCAACGTCACCTCTCGTATCATCAAGGAGCGCGTCTTAGAATCTGAAAGCACAGAGATCGAGATTAACCGCGCAAGAGAAGAATACCGTTGTGTGGCTACACGAGGGTCCATCATCTACTTCGTGGTCGCTAACCTCGCGCTAATCGACCCCATGTACCAGTATTCGCTACCATTTTTCCAGCGCTTATTCAATATCTGCTTCGACGAGGCTCCCAAGGCGGATTCACTGCAGAAGCGTCTTACGAACCTCATTGACTTCCAGACTCGATACATCTACGTGAATATCTGTCGAGGACTCTTTGAAGTGCATAAAGTGCTCTTCTCGATGCTTATTTGCTGTAAAATTCTCCTGCATTCCGGTAAGATATCGGCACGTGAGTGGTCTTTGTATCTTCGTGGAGCGCCACCAGGTACCGATCGTTCCACGCAGCAGCCGAACCCACAGCCAACACACATCAGTGAGGCTCAATGGGACTTGATCTCGGAACTCGAGACACTTGTGACCAGCTACACTGAGGATGGAGACCAGAAGATGGAAGTGCAGGCCTTTCAAGGCTTGTGTACGTCCTTGACGAATGTCTGGTCGCGGTGGTTAACATGGCTCGAAGATCCAGAATTTCTGTCAAATCCGAATTCCTGTCCTGGAAACTTCGGTTCAACACTTAACGCGTTCCAAAAAGTGCTTTTACTTCGAGGTTTAGCCGAGGAAAAAGTGCCTCAAGCTGTGTTAAACATGATTTCAGCCGAGATGGGAGCAGAGTTTGGCCGGAACGCGTCTACGACAATGGAGGAGATCTACAACGATACAGATCGAAAGACTCCGTGCATCTTCGTGTTATCTGCGGGTGCCGATCCCACTGGGATGCTGCTTCGATTCGCCAAGGAAATGTCGTTTATCGACCGTCTGCATCTCATTTCTCTAGGTCAAGGACAAGGTCCACGAGCTGAGAAACTCATCGAGAGCAGTCAAGGCTCTGGGGACTGGGTGTTGCTGCAGAACTGCCATCTTGCCAAATCTTGGATGCCGAAACTAGAGAAACTGGTGGAAGATATGGGCCAGCGCACGGACGAGCAGTGCCAAACCACGTTTCGTCTCTTCCTTACCAGTTTTCCCGCAGCTTATTTCCCCGTGACGGTGCTACAAAACGGTATCAAACTCACCAACGAGCCACCCAAGGGCATCCGCGCTAATCTTGTCCGGTCTTTCAACACTTTACTGTCCGAAGAAGTGCTCGAGGGCTTCCACTATCTCGGTAACTTTGACACTGGAGAGTCGAAAGATCACGTCTGGAAATCGCTCCTCTGTGCACTTACTTTCTTCCACGCTATCGTCCAAGAAAGACGCAAGTTCGGAGCTCTGGGCTGGAATATCAAGTACGAATTCAACGATACCGACCTGGAGACGTCACTTGCAAGTCTCCGTAAGTTCTTGGAGGAGCAACCGATCATTCCCTGGGACGCTTTGCGGTATGTTACCGGTCAGATCAACTACGGTGGGCGCGTGACCGACGACTGGGACCGTCGCTGTCTTACCAGTATTCTCAGCAACTTCTACACGCCAGACGTGCTTCATTCAGGCCACTCGTACTCGACTTCTGGCATTTATCACGTCCCGAAAGAGCTCTCACACTCGAGTATTCAGTCGTATTTAAGCGCTCTGCCAGCGTTTGATAACCCCGAGCTCTTCGGCATGCACGAGAACGCCAACGTCACGTACGAACGCAACGAAAGCGCCAACATGATGCAGTTAATCTTGAGTCTTGAGCCACGAGACGGAGGGGGAGGTGGAGGCAAGTCGAACGATCAGAGAGTTCTAGATCTCGCCATCTCTATTCAGGAACACTTGCCTGTAGATCTCAACGTGGAAGAGGCTGGCCCCACTACGTTCAAGACTCGAGAAGTGGCTGGAACTGTCGTCATGGACTCATTGGCCACAGTTTTGGGCCAGGAAGTCATCAAGTTCAACACGCTGTTACGTCGCATGCGCTCGTCCTTGAGAGACATCCAGAAGGCTATCAACGGCCTCATCGTCATGTCCTCGGACTTGGACAACATGTACATGGCCTTCTTGAACGGTAAGGTCCCGCAACTCTGGTCTTCGGTGAGTTTTGCGTCCTTGAAGCCTCTGGCTTCGTGGGTACGTGACTTACTCGACCGCGTCTCGTTCTTCCGACAATGGCTACTCTACGGTGAGCCAGTCGTGTTCCAGCTCAACGTCTTCTTCTTCCCACAAGGATTCATGACTGGTACATTGCAGAATTTCGCGCGAAAGTATCAGACTGCGATCGACTCGTTGGCCTTCACTTTTACCGTCATGGACGTCGAGAACGCGCAGCAACTCACTCAAAGTCCCACCGATGGCATTTACGTCGACGGACTCTGGTTACAAGGAGCCAAGTGGTCTCCATCGCGTCGTCTCCTTGAGGATGCCAAGCCTGGAGAAATGTTCTCTGCCATGTCCATCGTGCACTTCCTTCCGGCCACCTCAGCAGTGGCCAGTAACCCGACGCTAAGTCCCGGTATCATGATGTATCCATGTCCAGTGTACAAGACGTCGGTGCGGCAAGGTACGCTGTCTACCACTGGAATCTCCACCAACTACGTCATTGCAGTGCAGCTTCCAAGTGATAAACCGCCAAATTACTGGGTCATGATGGGTGCGGCGTTCTTGCTCAACCTTGACAACTAAAATACAGGATAAAACACAGGATAAAAACAAGTTAACGGCCACGAAGCCGACGTCATGTAAAAAAAAAAACGTTTGCATTATGTCTCGCTCTCTTGTCGTTAAACTGGGAGTCCCAACTTGCCGGACGCCCTGTACACAAGGCCCACACCACCTCTCCATTCCTTCGCGACTTTTCCTGCATTTACCTGTAATACACTACTACTTGGTCCTCCTCTCCAAAAAAAAAAGGGTCCTTGCGTTCGATAAAAGTCCGTGCATTGCTCTAATACGAGTCCATGGAGATGGTGGACGCTCGAGAGGACGCGGGCATGAACATGCTGTCGCGCATACTCGGGGTGAGAGTCGAGATGCTCTCTCTCGAGCCAACACTGTACGATCGGTCCGTGCGCTTGCTCTTGCGCTTGTACACGCACGTGTCCTTATCTATCCGGATACCCCATTGGAACTCGTCAGCCTTGGTCACCACGTCCAGAAACTCGTTGAGTTTGGCGATGCGGTCGATAATGAGTTGGTCCGAGAAAAAGCCCGTGAGGCTCTGAGTCTGCAGCTCTGGGATATCGTGCTCGCTGCTGGGGTTCTTGGCCTTGAGTGTGGCCGCCAGGTTTCTACAGTTAACAGGAGAGATTCATGTTAGTCGCCAAAAAAAATATATCACATCGACAAACATACACTTTCTGACAATGATATACTACAGTATACACCACTTACAAGAACGTGCTGTATCGATGCCACAGCACCAGCGTGCCTCGGATGTCTGTCTCAATCTGCAGCTTGTACTCGACGTACTGTCGGCCCTGTTTGGTCTTAATGCGGCTGGCGTCATCATAACATACATGAATCGTCAATCATGGAGAACATCCACTTAAAGCATACACGTGGCGTACCTGTCCACGACCTTGGCCGAGAGCAGCGAAATCTCGCGCATCTGGTCGATCTTGCTCTGGTACGAGTCGAGCGTCTGCCGCAGCTGCACGTGCTCGCGACGCAGGTCCACGCTGGCGTTCTGCAGTGCCATATTGAGGATGGAGGTCCGCAATTTCTCATTCTCCTCCTCGAGCTGGCGCTTCTTGGCCGCCGCCTCGGCCAGCTGGGCCTCGTACTGGCGCGCGGTCTCCTCCGCCTTGGCCACCTTGTCGGCGGCGTCCGACAGCACACGCTCTGTTCGCTTCGTCGGCGTGCCCATATCTGTATGCTACTGTGGAAAGAATGGAGGGGGCTGCCGTCGGTTTGCCACGCCACGTACGCGGAGAGTGAGAAACTTTTTTCTCGCACAAAAGAGAGAAAAGGGGGAGGAAACGCCACTTACCGAGTAGTTGTGCCTACAGGGCGAGACGTTCGCTGCTGGCGCCGCCGATTGAGAAAACTGGTTTCTGCTTCTCGTTTGGTTGGAGATTATCCCCGTCCGTCTGATGCCGAACAACTCGGCGACGGCGCAAATGCGGCAGCTGGTAAGGGAGGTTTGTTTGTCGCCGCTCGACGTTCAGTTTCGCTCTGCCAGGCCTCACGCTATTGGTCGAGTGATGTCTGCCCGAAAAGGTCCGAATTGAGCTAATTCGTGATGATTTGCACTAAAAGCTCGCAAGCGATCGTAAAAGAACGCTGTCCGACGCGCGGCAGAGGTCCGAACATGCGGACACCTCACCGCCGCGACCCATTGCATTCGTAATGCAAGCAATGACTTGTAGAATGTGGCGCTGGTCAAGTCTCCATTGCATTGGAGCCTCCAATTCATTAAGCCGTGCATCGTTCGATGGCATTTTAACGGCGTCGTTACGTTGTGGCCGTAGGAGTGGGAGCGCCACGTCAGTGTCTGCCAAGAACTGCTTGGGTTTGACGCCTTCCATGTAGGTACAATGCTGGAGACCTTTCCGCTGCAATGGCGGTCTCCGTTGTTTGGGCTCCATTATTCTGGAATGACTTCAACAGTCGACGTTGTGGTGGTGGGCTCATTTATTAGACCGGTGCTGCAGGCAAGTGGGCCGTTCGGTACAGCCGCCGCCGTCTCCGATGAAGAGGCAGTACATACTGCTGGCATGATCCAAATTGTGGTGGGACGGGAGCTTGACAGTACCTACCATGTATAGACGGCGGGCAGCAGCAGCTACATGTACTAGGATGTTAAAATACATGCCCTGTGTAGCGTGGAGCGTTCGACGAGAACGCTGCTGGCGCCGCTGGCCTGGAGCCAAGTTGGCACAGCCAACCGGCGAAAGAAGGGGTTTGTCCATTAATTGGGGCCTCCGATTTGGAGACGAAGTAAATTATGACGGAACCGATGCACAAGATTAATACCGTATGAGACCTCTTGGTCTTGAATGCGTCGCTGGAAGACAAACACGCACACTAGCAGTGCAGTACCGTCAAAGCATTGGCAAAAGACTCGCTGCAGGAATTCGGTGAGGAGCCGCTAGAGTCAATCCGCGTGAGTGCCACAAGTTGGAATCATGTGATTGGTACTTAGTATTAATTTTAATTTAAAACAATAGTACTCCAAATAGTTTCGACAGTACAGTACTATCGACGTTTTACTATCGATCTTGTAGTACAGTACTGATAGTAAACGAACCACACGCATTCTTGCTTTGATTATGAGCGTACGCGTGGACATGGAACGCCGCCGAGCTCCGCTGTCTCCGCCTCGCTCGCCCGAGACGGACCCAGACCTGGATCTGCTGCTAGACCAAGACCTCGACGACGCCGAGTTCAACCGCCTTCTTGCTTCTCGCACGTCTCCCAAAGGCTCCAAACGCATGAGACTCCTACAAAAACCACAAAAGGCAGCGGCGCTGCAAATGATAGCGAAAGCGCGACGCAGCGGTGCAAAAGTCTTTCTCAAAGTTTGTATCGCGTGGGTACTCTTCGGTCTTCTGTGGATCCGCTGGCCAATTTACGATCGCGAAGTGTTTCCGTCAGTAGAAGCGAGACTAGGCGACAAATTGGATGTGGAACCTTTCGTGGTTTCCTTTGCTCTGGTGTTTCCTTTCCTTGTGGCCGGAGCGATTTTCTATTGGAAACAAGACTCTGTCGGCTCATTAGTCAAATGGGGCCAGCAACTTAAGCTGGTGCAATGGATGAAATCCCACCCGAGCGTCGGCAAACGTTTCGGCTTCGATGCCGTCGACGTCGTGTTGGTCAGTGGCTTTCTGCTGCTGCAACTTAACCTCGTGGTGGGGAAATTGCTGATCGACAAGGAGAACGGCAAACTGGCAAAATCGGGCATTTTGGTCCGGACAGCACGTGCCTTTGGCATGAACGGACTGTATGCGGTGGTGTTATCGGTGATTTTAGTGGCAAGACAATCATTTTTGCACAAGTTTTTCGGATTATCAGGTGAACGGGCAGCGCGGTACCATGTTTTGACCGGACGATTTGGGTTCATCATGCTGATGCTGCATGGCGTGCTGTACATTTTAGTGTGGTACATGCAAGGCAAAGTGGAAAAAATGTTGTTCCCGTGCTTGGCCGAAAGCTGTACGCCGAAACAACGTTATGGATCAACCCGCAACTTTTTCGGAGCAGTGGCAATGTTGCCGCTATTGATTGTTGCTGTATCTTCGATGGAGTGGGTGCGCCGTCGTCTTTTTCGACGCTTTATCACGTTGCACTGTTTGAGTGCAGGCTTCGTCGTATTTACGGCTTTGCATTACTACGCCGCGTCTTTTTGGCTGGTACCGGCAATTGTGTTGTATGGAATTTACCGTACTGTTTCAGTTTTCGGACGTGGAAAAGCAAGTGTCATGTCGGCAACTGCAATGAGCAACAAAGTTTTCCAGTTGGAATTGCGACGATCAACTACGACAGGGTCGGATTTCTTACCGGGGCAATACGTGTACATTAAAGTAGACGCAATTGGGAAAGAGTGGCACCCGTTCACTATCAGTTCCAGTCCACTACGCAATCGTCACTCGTTCGTTTTGGACGCTAAAGTGCAAGGACCTTTCACGTCTCAAGTGTTGACTTTGATGAGAACTCATCAGCTTAAAACTGTCCATGTGGACGGATACTATGGCGCCGAAATTAAGTTGGCTCCACATATGGTATTTGTGGCAGGAGGAAGTGGCATGACCCCGTTCTTAAGTGTTCTGGATCACTTGAAGGCTCTTGCAGATATGAACGACCGTGATGAGATGTCGACGGATGATTCGGAATTGCCTCGCACCTTGTGGATTATCTGGACGTGTCGCGACTTGGAGTTCCTGGAGGCACATGCAGAGCTGCTAGATGCAGTGAACCGTTGTTCGCAATGGAAATGTAAAGTCTGGTTGCATCTTACGCATTCTGGTACAAGTAGTGGCTATGACGAAGATGATGATACTCAAACAGAGCCAGATGATCTATCGGAGGAATCTTCTTCACGTTCTCAGCGCTTCTATCCACCGTCTTTGGAGCGTCATGCTTTCTCGGGTCACAACTACATGCAGGGACTGCCGTTGTTTGTTGGAACGGCACTAGGTTGTGTACTAATGATGCTGTGGGTATTCCGGTTGGAAGAGTTTACAGCCAAATCGTTCGTGAGACGCTCACTATTGCCATGTGCGGGTGCGCTTGGTGCTGTGCTCGGAGCGAGTGCGGTGTTGTATTTACTGAGGCGATGGAACGCCCGAAAGAACGGGGACGGAGCCATGGGTGTTGCAATGGGAGAGATGGAAGTTGAGGGTCTGGACGTCTCGAGCCCTGCGCCACCTGCCACGCCACGTTCAATGCCAACGCCAGCACAGTCCGTACTCAGCCGGAATTTCTTGATCGAAAAGGAGCGTCCGGACTTGGGTTCCCGACTGCGTGACGTACACAGTGAGATTCGTGAAAGTTACGGCATGAAGGCTGACGTGGCATTACTGGTGAGTGGGCCGGCGAATCTGCAATCTGACACACTTTTGCACGCGCGTGAGCTTCAGTCACCCGCTTTTCAAGTAAACCAAAAGTCTTTCCTGTTGTGAGGTTTTTGTTGTCAAGAGACAATTTCGTTGAGGTGTAGTCACGGAGATTCGCCCAGCGCAGCGTATGAAGAATATACGACGTATTCCCGTTTCGTTTTGATGAACAGGTTCATAATACGGTCCTGTGGTCGCGCTATCTTTTGCTCTAGCACGAAATGGTGATTTAGTGAGAAGTGTATGCGAGCTGACCCGGCGAAGGACGAAGTGTTGATCAGAAAATAAGTTTTAAAGTTCTACTTCGAAGTATCTGCTATAGTGAGTCTTGCACTTAAGTATGCACTACCGTCAACATGTTTGTACCAAAATGAAAACTCCAGCGCGTCTACAGATTAGTATGAAACTCTGATGAAGCGGAATGAACACCAGTGTGTGAATCCACTGACTACTGAGCACCAAGATAAGCCACCGACTTTAAACCTCACAGCCTGCGTTGTTGCTTTCGTCGGCGCTGTGGCCGCTATCGCTATCACTCCTGTCGATGCTGCGTACTGCCCCAACACACTAGGATACGGCTACATCTACTCCGCATCCAACACCCGGATATCAGCCAATGCTGCGAGAACAAAGGTGGTGATTTTTCGGTGTATTGCGCTTCGACTTGCCGTACTGGCAGCCCGTGCAATTAAATTTTACAAGACATTTGTCTTCTGGTTACTGTCGCCTCAGGAAAAATACAAGTAACTCATCCTTGTTTCTCAATTCATGTCGATATATAAGTAAAGCTTTTCTACTGAAGTGGATTGCCAAGATATGATCAGGAATGAATGCAGTTACTACTGTAGCTTACTTGGCAACAATGCAACTTGATGAGCGTAGCCATAATGACCGGAGAGTTAACTAGCGACTGCACTTCTTGTGGCAGGTTACAAAGCAAATTCAATAGCGAGAAACTCCTGTTGCTTCCAACCATGATAATACATGCATGCACTACTGTAGCATGATATGATCTGAATTGTGCAGGTGGAAGCCTGGCAATTGCAGCCCATTGACTCTGGCAAATGCAGAATGTACATGTATTCAAGTTGCATACTGTTGGCTGCTATCCCGTCTGCAGGTCAGCATAGCATTGACTTCCGTAAATACGTCTTCGCCAAACACAGTTATCCCCCTGAAGCGCTTACTTAAAAGTATAAGAGAGCGAAATTGAGAAAATTCTTCGTTTTGTTTGCTGCGAAGGCGTCTACATGTATATATTCACACAAGCGCCAAGTTCATGGCGATCGAGTTTCAATGCAGCGTTCTTCATGAAACACGCCAAGTTACATGCTTGCCGGTTGGTGTTCACATGTCAGTGCGATTCACCACTGTGAATCGAAGTCAATTCCACATCCTTGCTTGTGAATCACACTGTGTTGGAAACGCTGTCCACGCGATAGGACATCACTACATTATTGTATTGCATGGAGACTGCTGTTGGTCCCATCCCAAAGGCAAAATCTCGGTTGTCGTCGAGCGCTCTTGAGCATTGTTACACCACGAGTCAGTCCGAGTTTAGCCAAACGCAGCACACACCACTTTCTTATCAAGCCGCCAACTCCAGCAAAACAATAATGAACTTCAAGACTTGCCTCGCCGTTGCCCTCGTCGCTGTTGTCGCCACCGTCGCCACTGCTGAGGACCCGCTGTACTGCCAGGCGATTGGCTGCCCGACCCTCTACTCTGAGGCTAACCTTGCCGTAAGCAAAGAGTGCCGTGACCAGGGTAAATTGGGCGATGATTTCCACAGGTGCTGTGAGGAACAGTGTGGCTCGACCACTCCAGCTTCCGCGTAGACTGTTTGACGAAGCACAGCCTGGAACCGCGTCCAGTAGTTTGCGCCAATGACAACCGACAGCTGTAAAGCAATCAGGCGATAAATGAGCTCAATCCAAGGTATCCGTTTTATTTGTCTCGTTAAGCTTGCAATGTGCAGACCCATGGACCCCTTTTCTTACTAATAGGCGGCCAGAGTAGGAATTGCGATGCAAGTCTTGAAATTTGCCGGCGATGCTGGTACAATGCGCTGTGAGTTGGTGGATACGCGAACTTCTGGCGCGAATGAAACGATTTCAGCCTGACCGGTGCAGTAGTGAGGGGAAACATCGTTAATCATGATAACATTGCCTCCTTCGGTTGTGTTGCGCGGCGACTCTTACCCTGCAATTGTTCTCTACGCATTCTGAACGTGCTGGGGATATCAGCAACTTCATCTATAATAGTATCAACAGGCAGTTGGCAACAGTAAGGTCGCCTCGTGGTATTGTTCTGAGGTTCATCGTTGAGTACATGTAGAACTTTTAGCAGTAATACATAATAAATATTGCCGCAATTTATATGTTATTGCTCAATATCTTCGAGCACTTTACTATCACTTTCACTACTGGTAGAAATAAATACTCTGCGAATGGCATGTCAAATATATCATCAACTCTAAAACATTACAGTATGCATTTCTTACAACTCTTTCATTACAGCATGAGTTCGCTCTTAATACCATTTGAGATTAGAGCCTGCGAAGAAGGAGCGATGAAATCAATTGACATATCATACATGTATATGTAAAAAGCATGCAACCTGCAAAATTAACAACACTGTGCCATTTGCGAAAAAATAAGCTGACATGGTACTTTTTTATTTGACATCGCAATCTCCAAATTTTGCATTTAATGCAAAAAGCCAATCAAAACTCACTGTTCGGACGGCATGTTACTGTGAAGCCAGGGTTTCCTAGATTTTTAAGACAATACCGCATGACTACGACTGGAAAACTCTCTTAACCGTGGCGGAGGGGAATGCGTGAAGGAACATTGCAAAACTCAACTATTTCTTCAAAGTGTGCACTGGCGTTCCTTTTTATTGGGGCGAAGCCCCCCCCCCCTCTATAATTAAGTCACTCTTTAGCTACTCTTATTAACTTTCTTCCGACTGATTTGTGGGGAGGGTTAGGGGAGAGTGTAATGGTTACCACTCCGTTCAAGATTGAAAGCAATATCCCGTCATTTGTTTCACAATCAAAGCAAACAAATAAGCTTACTTTAGTATAGGCTGTACCTACAAGACAGTTGGTTGAGTCAGTATCGCCTCTGCCCTAGTGCAGCAGCGGATTGATACTGGAAGTCTTCCTTCACGCCGAAGCTTATCCTTCTTCATGTGACGAGGCTTGTAGTTGTTGTCACCACCTTGGGCAATGCAGTCGTCCATCGAGCCTTGCAGACTCAAAAAGGTTGAATTGATTGTCCGCGCTGGAAGTTCCCAGTAGACCTCCGTGACAGCTGCGATGAACTCGTCAATTGTTCGCGCGTTTTTCTTGCGCTGGCGGGCTTGAATAGCCGAAAACAGCCCGAGATCGGTGCAGTTCAGGTCTGGGCTGTTAAGTGGCTGGTTGCACAGCCTGATGTTGCGGCCGGCAGCCGCAACGGCTTCGGTAAACACAGCGTCGTCCGATGCAATGTGGGCCGGTGCATTGTCCTGCTGGACAACAATGGTTGTGTCATTTCTAGGCCAGCGAGCATGCAATGCTGGCAGTAGGTTAGCAATGAGCATCGACCTGTACGTGTTCTTTGTGACAGAGATCTGCTTCGTGATGATTGTGCCTGCTGGACGCCTCGCAGACGACCGCTGAGCTGGAACATGCTCTACGAATGGCCAGATCCCCAACTTGCCATCGAAAAACTGCTGAATGGCGGGGTCGAAACGGGGCTGACCCACGGCAGCTAAGAACATCACACGCGTAATGTAGCGCTTGCTGCGTAGACGCCGCACAGGTGCCTGCTCGTTTGGCAATAATAGAAAGCGTCGAGTAGGCTGCGTAATGTAAAAAAGCTTTTCGTCGACGTTGACGGTGTCGTACATGTCCACATACTCCATCGTGTCGCGACGAGTATGCGACAGAGCGAACTGCAAGCGCTTGGCCTTGTTTGCGTCAGTCAGGGCGGGCTTGACGACGCTTGTGTGCGTCCGTAGGCGGCCCTGGCGGAGCTGCCGAAAGAGCGTAACCGGAGCCATGCCACATGCAGCCGCGGCCGATCGGATAGTCGAGTGTTGTGTGCAACATCGACTCCACGTAGACGCTCAAGGGTTGGCGTGGGGTCGGATGCTGTACTCCCACTGCGACTCCTACGTGAGGGAGACGCAAAGTGCCCACTGCGTACTGCTTCTACCTTCGCACGAGCCCAGAGTCGGGAGATCGTAGAGGGGTGGATGCCTTATGCTGCTACAACAGCAGAAAGGTCACCGCGCTTTAGGTCACCGTTCGTGCTGCGCAGCAGCAAGGCCATGAGGACGCGCCGGCGCTCGGCGTCTGTCAGCTTCGTCTTGCGGATGATGTTGGGCTTGGCCATGGTGAAGCGTGCGAGTGGCTGGCGGAGGTGGGCTAAATGAAATATGAGGCTTTGTTCCGGCTAGCGGCGGGCCAGTGGCAGCGTCTCGGTGCACATCGATACGATGGCGACAACGAAAGTGGAGACGCTCTTGACATAAGTTAGATCAAAGATTAGCTAGGCGTGCTGGTCTACCAGCACATAACTGTCGGCTGTTACTCGATACCATACAGCCGACGAGACGAGCGTCTTTTGAGTGAGCAAAAGCGTCGCTCGTGGTCAGCGCAAGCGTGTAGATTTGACACCCATATTTGGATTCCTGTCTTCATAGTTAAGCTGACGAAGAGTTCATTAATTTAGCTCTGTCTTCAGCTTTGACCAGCTCAATCACTGGGTTATTAGGCATCAGATACCAACGGCGCTTGCATAGCCTTAGGCTGTTTTCGTTCTGAAAACGAACACACCTCGAACCTTGAAGCTCAAACACAGCGCGATTCAGACGCTATTTTGGATGCAATGATAGGATTAGCGAGATTTCATAACAGAGAAATGTCCCTTGTTTTATCATATATTTCTTCCTCTTCGTTATGTTGAGACCGTGCCGGATACTTGTTCTTAGGATAAAAAGGTTGGATAGCTGTATCTGATTTATTTCATGTGTGATACATGATCTCGAGAATTTAATCTAATAAGGTACCCGGTAAGCAATATGAGCGCTAAAAACAACCAAACGTTTGGCACTGATGTTCGTTCAAGAGTACCGAAAAAATAAAACTCCAGAACAACATCCAAGAGCAAGCGACAATAAACGGCGCGTACTTGTTGGTGGGGGTGTATTGCTGTTTGCATCAGCAAAGAGCGAGACTATGCATGATTGGCACATCATCCGTGTGATTTCAGCCAAGGAATGAAGAGGTCCAGACTCAAGTCTTTATGGACCGCAGCCCCCACTTAACTCACGCTTAATCACAAATATTATTTAAGCACCTCTATCAATTATTTCATTAATTCCAACACTTACCGACCAATTGCGTCTGGTATAAAGACGTTTTCAATTCTAAGGTGGTAAATTACTATTCCGCGCTAAATCCGACCATGGTAGTGCGAGTTACGTAACGCGTACCTGGCTATTTTAGATACTGGTTATACTAGAGGAGACGCAACCATCAAAACCACCGCGCTACCAAGAAGTTCGCTAGAAAATTCGTTGCCGATGGCTGCGTTACTTACACTACGACTTCTCCAGCTACTATCTTGTCATTTACCTTTTTGCCAGGGGGGAAATCTCGGTCTGAAATAAAGCTCAGCAACAATATGTTGTGTCGTACAGGGCAGTGCAAAAAAACAGAAGACACTTTACTTAATAATTGGCAAGCAAACTCTCCATCGTCTCCAATACATCTCATTCCTGTTGGCAAGATGACGCCTCGACTAGCTGCGGAATACCGGTAGATACCGGTATGACCATCACTCAGTGGGACCGCAATCATTCCTGTGATTACGGGACGCTGATTACGGGACGCTGATGATGGGACACTGTTTACGCTACGGAGGATTACGGGACACGTGGGTACAAGATTGTGGATACAAGATGGGATCCACGTGGCAGTCGCTGATTGGCTAAGGTAAGTCAGTATCCAGTAGAGAATCCAGTAGAGTGTATCCAGCAGGAGTATCCAGTAGACTTAGAGGTAGCACAGTGTTGCGAACTAAGGACCTCAATCAACTCACTTTGCATTCTGACATCAAGTGCTCAAGTGACCTTTCTTTTATTCCCACCTCACCTCAATGAGGTAGATACAAAATATACATTTGTACTGTAAAACCTGTAATTGTGCCCCAGGGGTACTGCTTTTGTACCCCCCCCAAACTGAGGTATAGGAGGTGGGGTATGTATGTACGTATAGGAGAGAGGGAGGGGGGAGGACGTCGCTTAAACTGTGCTGGGCAAAATTTCAAGTGTCGTCCCATTTTTAGCAACAAGGAGCGCAGCGAACGCGATGCTCAGCTAGTATATTTATTGCCAATAATTGGGTCAACTTTTTTTAATTGTATTGGAATCCGATCAGTACAATAATAAAGATTTTATTGCAGAACTCAATAATTTATTGAATTGCAATATTTTTCCGACGCCAAACCCCAAGTTTACCTTCCTGTACTACCGGTACCATTTTACTATTAACCCCTCTAAACCGTCTTGTTTCATACCAACGCCAGCTTGTTGACTCGGCACAGTAGACTAAAGCTGAACTTTCACAATACCACACGAGTTTGAGTATTGAGCATTCAGTTCTTTACTACCTCCGTTATTACGATAATGCATGTTTTAATTTTAAAATAAAGCGTGTCTATCTTGTATGGTGAAATTCCGCCGTGCTTCGAAGTACTTGTTGTGATACACTCGCGGAAGTAACACAACCTATTGTTTAGGATGCCAGCGCACCTCTTATACATGTCCCTAAGGCAAATAACGAAGAGAAAAGACCATATCATACATGCACTTCAAAGCACACGGTATTGAATAGCCAGTTATTATAGTGCTAAGCTTATTATTCTCAAAATGGCTCCGAGTCTACGATGAGGCTACCATAGCAGATCTGCATGTATTCGGTTGCATTTTTCGTGCTACGCGGCATGGGGACCGTTTCATCGTCCCTCCGCGTACAGGCACACTTATTAGACTACGTGGGCGTAGTGGAGAGCGTTTCTGGCCATTTGATCCCCTCCAAATCTGGGACAAGACACATATTCAGAGAACCGTCGGGGCTTGGGCCAAAATTACTCTGGATAGCCCGACGTGATGTTCGAGCTCGGATCAAGCGAGACTGCCTAGCTGCTGATATTTCCTACTCAAAGGAGAACTGGATGCGTTTTTGAAAATTTTTCGAGAAGACGTGGATCAAGAAGTTCAAGCCGGAATGGTGGAATGTGTCTGGCCTTCGTCAAGATTTGGTGAACCCGACGAACAACCCGCTGGAACGCTACAACCGATCGCTCAACGAGGCATTTTCTGTCGCCCATCCAAACGTCACGCAGTACATCGGTGTCATTGAAGAGCAAAGTCGCGAAAATGTGAGGCTTTTACCTGATATTTCCAACCGACGCGCTCGCGCTCCAAATTACTCTCCTGCTCAAGCTCCGTCTGATCTTGAACCAGACTCAGAATTAGATTCGGACTTTGAAGACTCGGAAATTCTGAAGTCGACAACAACTTCACTACCTCGTCGATAGCATCCGTCTCCTCGGAGTACTAGCTATCATCCGTAAAAATGCCTAAATATACTTGAAAATGTATGAAAAGCTGACGTCATATGTGAAAGTCAAAAATCGCACTACTACACGGATCAACCGGTAGCCTCATGCTCATGCTTCGCCTCCAGTCTGCCAACATTTCGCCGGTTTACCTGCATGCCCACTTATCAAAGCGGAGGTACTATCACACTGATTTTGTATGTCAATACAACAGTATAAATGATTGCACTTGGTCCAGACTTCCAAAACCACTTCGGCATTCTTAGACCCCGGACGTACCTCTATAAATGTATGTAAATATAAGGATGACAAAATATAACATATTGCAGGTATATCAGACACGATTTTTTGTGTCGTCACATGGGTCAAATTTAGGGTCAACTTTTAATAAATATGACCACATTTTAGTGTTTAAAAGAGGTGATCCAATTTGACCTTGACCGAATTTGACCCAAAAAAATCGCTCCGTATCCACGTCCCATCTATATCAATCTCAAATCATAATTATATCCTTATTTACCAATGAAAACTTATTAATCCTAAACGCCGCTTGATGACGGTTGGTTACGAATTTCTCCTTAGCGTCCCAGAATCAAAATTCCGAATGGCAAACTGATTCGTTGCAAATCCACATGGTTTTCAACAAGTGCGGTAGCGCGAATCGCAATGTTGACGGCACAACTTGCGTCCCATAATCATGTTGCCTTGTCCAACTTGGACCGAATAGCTTAATTTAGCCCAATAGAAATGCATAAATTGCCAACACAATGTCGTTGCTCGTATTATGCTGTCCAGCGTAAACGGGATGGCAAATTTTGAGCAGTTGTCGTGGGAGCCCTCTGCCGTCTCATTGGCAGGAGGACAACCACGTCACATGCCCTCCCTTCCAAGAAGACACCTCTTTTTCGAAGATCACTTTGTCTTCTTCTTCTTCTTCTTCTTGGATTCCCAGTATTGACCATACGTCCTGGAATTTGGTTCAGGTTCTCAAACTGGTTCCCAGATAGCGGCTTCCCTCGGTTCGCCAAGCCACCAAATCCGATACTGTAATCTTCTTCTGACTCGTCGGTGGCCAAATGACTTCGCGAACAAGCTGTCCTTCTGTACCATCAGACAATATCACTTTGTAGACGTTTTGGCGACGTAGCTTGTCGTTACAGTATGGCTTCAGCAATGAAGTGTGGAATACAGGGTGTAATCGTAGTCCCTTCGACAACTTCAACTCATATGAGTCCTGCTGAATCTGCTTCACGATTGGGTATGATTCAATAATATTTCGTGGAGCTAGCGCACTTGGCTTGCTTGCAAATCCTTTATGAGAAGATTCGTTCCATCTCCATCAGAAGTTCCAAATCTCCTGGTTTGAAGTCTTGGCTTGCAAGTGTGGTCGTAATATGACGTCCTTGTTTGAGGAAATATTCTTTGAGGAAAATTCGCGCTGATTCATGCAGTTGCTCTCAACCTCTTGGTGTTGCCACATCTTGCATAGGGCATCATCTGGAGCAGCCTATAGGGAGGAGAAGAGAGCATACTATCGAAGAGTGCGAAGAAAAATGTTGAGTTGTAACGCGAACTAAGCTTGGCACGATATATGCCCATCCCAGTCATCCAATAGTCTTGGAATACGTCTGACAGCCTCGAAGATAGTTTCGATAAACCGGTTAGTACGTTTAGGCTGCCCATCCGACCTCTGTGGGCGCTGATGAACGATGAACAGATTACAGTGTTATGTGTCACTGTCTTGTCATCATTCACTTTGTCCAAAATGACGTAAACTTAGAGTCTCGCCGGAAATGATCGATTTCGCCCCGCCATGGTCTTTCACAGGTATGCAGCCTCTTCTGCTGTCGCTGATGTTAATAGTTGCGATAAACTTTTTCCCTCTTCGTCAAGCGGTCCACGATGACCATAATGGGATCTTTCCCTGCTGTCGTTAATACGTTTTTGCACACCTAAGTATGTCTTGATATATCCCGGATGTCCTGCCGTGACCACATCGTGGTTTTCACAAATAACACGGTCCTTTAGATCTTCATTGTCCGGAATAACCAGACGAGCATCCATATCGTCTCTTGTCTAGTAGTAAAGCAACCCGTTCTTGACAGAGTAGCGTGGTATCTCATTACCACTAGCAATACTCCGTAAGAACTCCTGAATTCTACTGTCCGTTGGATAGAGGTGCTTAGTCGGGTGCGTCACAGTCGCGCTCGTAATTTGGATACTAGCCACGATCTCGCGATTTCGGGCAGCATCCATGAGCTCACTTAAGCTGGGAGATGTCAAGGATATCGGAGGGATGCCATCGTTGATGGAACGGAGGGACCGCGTTGCTGTCTGCGGGAACCCATGGCAGAGGTCGAGTGGACCGTTTCAACCATTTGGGGGGCCGTCGAGACTAGTGAGCTCGGCTGTGACGGCGCATTATGCTCTATTGAGAGTTACCGGTTTGGTATCGGTTATTGACCGTGAACCGATTAGCCCGAACCGGTCCAATCCGAACCCACGCCGATTACGCCACCGCGGATTACGCCACTGTCGATTACGCCACCTGTGGGTACAAGATTGTAGGTACAAGATGGGCATCGACGTGGCGCTCTCTGATTGGCTGAAGTAACTCAGTATCCAGTAAAGAATCAAGTAGGATGTATCCAGTAGGTCTAGAGATAGCAAGAAGGCTTTCGAGCTAAAGACCTCAATCAATCACTTTCGAATCTTCCTTCTCCCCCTCAAGTGGTCTTCGCTCCGGTCTCACCCAGCGTGCTCACTCCTCCGCTTCGTCCAAGCTTCGTCTCTCCAACTACAACTTCCATTAGGTTATGAGCCCAAGCACCATGTCCTCTGCCCACGATGCCTCCACCAAGGTCTCCATCGACAAGTTCAACGGAGACAACTACGCGACGTGGAACCGCTACATGCGTGGCGTGTTCCTGACCAAGTCGGTGTGGCATGTCGTGAACCGAGAGACAACTCCGAGCTTCACGGACACGCGGGCCAAGGACGACTACGTCAAGTCGAGCAACATCGCGTTCGGCCTGATGTTGCTCCACATGAATGCGGACTACCATCATGTGGTTGATGACTGCGAGGAAGCGTGGGTCGCCTGGTCGCGCCTGAAGACACTGTACGGAGGGTCGCAGAAGGCTGGGCGCATCTACCTGAAGCGCCAGCTCTTCAGCATGGAGATGTCGGAAGGCGGCAATGTATTGCATCACTGCAACGAGGTCCTCAACATCAGCGCCAAACTCAGCAGTATCGGCGCCAAGATGGAGGACGAGGACGTGGTGATCTGCTTATTGCGCAGCCTCCCCAAGAGCTACGAGAACGTCGTGCTCAACTTGGAGATGAGCAGCGCGGAACTGCGATCGCAAGACGTCGTGAAGGTGCTCACGAACGAGCATATCAAGCGGCAAGGCGAGAAGACGGCAACGGCGACGGTGAAGACGGTGAAGACGGAGAACGCGGCCAAGGCGTTCAACACCGACCGAGAGTCTCGCCAGTGCACATACTGCGGGAAATTGGGGCACACGGTGGACAAGTGCTGGACCAAGCAGAAGGACGAGAATCGGGGCCCAAGACGCGGCGGCAATGGCAATGGCAATGGCAACGGCCGTGGACGCGGGGCCAACAACATCCAGTGGAGAAACGACAGCGACGGATACGACTACGACTACGATCGAGTGGCGTTCGCGGTTTCCCTGGAATGTGGAATTTCGACGGGCAATAATATGTCCGGGATGTGGGCGGTCGACAGCGGCGCAACGCACCACATCTGCAACGACAAGGTCAAGTTCGCCAATTTGATCGAGCGAAATGAAGGCAAACTTTCGGTGGCCGACGGCAACAAGGCGGCAATCAAGGGTGTGGGGACCATCGTGGAACGAGTGGTTCTGCCCAACGGCGACGAGCGCGAGATCGAGATCAAGAACGCGCTGTACGTGCCGAACATGAGCAAGAATCTGCTCTCGGTGCCGCAGATCAACAAGAGTGGCAAGTTCCAAGTGGTGTTTGACGGCACCGAAATGCACGTTTCGCGCAAGGACTCGAAGCTAGTGGTGGCGACGGCGGATCTCGTGGATGGCCTCTACTGGCTTCGCACGCCTCAGCGATCGGCGAATGCAGCGACAAGTGGAAGAACGGTCGACTTGCACGAGCGTATGGGTCACGCTCCAGTCGAGGTTCTTCGCAAGATGATCGACAACAAGATGATCAAAGACGTGAAGGCACCTTCCAAGTCGAGTGGACCAAGTCTGTGTCGCGGTTGCCAGCCAGAGAAGATGGTCCAAAAACCGTTTCCAAGCAACCGTGACAAGCATCGTTACGACACGTTCGAGTTGCTCCACTTCGACATCTGCGGACCCATGGAGGAAAACTCGCTTGGCGGCAGCAAGTACCTGCTGCTGATCGTGGACGAAGCCAGCGGATGCATGAAGGGTTTCTGTCTGCGTGCCAAGTCGGAGAGCGAAGACTGCATCAAGACGTACATCATGAAGGTGCAGACGCAGTTCGGCAAAAAGGTCAAGTTTGTGCGGCATGACGGAGCTCGTGAGTTCGCTACCAACTCGCTCAAGGATTTCTACCAAGACGAAGGCATCGAGCAGCAAACCACGGTTCCGTACGCGCACCAGACCAACGGCACGGCAGAGCGAGCCATCCGGACTATCGTCACGATCGGCCGCATCATGCTGCATCACGCCAAGCTGGACAAGTGTTTCTGGGCTGAGGCGGTCATGACGGCCATCTATGTGAAGAACCGCCTGCCGTCACCCAAGATCGAGCACAAGACTCCGTTCGAGATCGTGTACAAGTCCAAGCCGAGTGTGAAGCACATGCGCGTGTTCGGCTGTCGGACGTACATTTTGACTCCGAAGGAGAAGCGGCTCAAGTGGGACCCCAAGGCTCGCGCCGGAATATTCCTGGGCTACGAATAAGTGTCCAAGGCATATCGACTTTATGACATCGAGGCGGGGCAGGTGGTGATCAGTCGCGATGTCAACTTCGATGAGTCGACCTTTGGACTTTCACCGCGGATTTCCGATGAAGATGTCGATGACCTGGACGTTGACTCGCTCGATATCGACGATGACGGACCTCGCCAGACGGAGTACAAGCAGACGGGGAAGCGCAAGAGTCGCCCAAGTGGCGAAGATGAAGCTACCAGAAGACCGCACACTGTGCGCCATCGGCCTGGACTGGAAGAAGCAAGTGCGCCGGATTCCTCTTCCTCTTCGCACCGAGTGGACGCCGACGAAGAAGAAAAATCTGGTGACCAAGATAAAGAATCGACTCCCCCAGTGTTTTGGCGTGCAAGTGCCAATGCTGTTGAAGCGACTGTGGACCTGTCGGAACCATCGACATTCCAAGAAGCGGTGAACGGCCCGGACCAAGTGCACTGGCGCAAGGCAATTCATGCTGAGCTCAAGTCGATGCGACTTCGTGGTGTGTTTCGCGCTGCAAAATTGCCCAACGGACAGCGCGCCATCGGTACCAAGTGGGTGTTCAAGATCAAGCGCAAAGCGGACGGATCGATCGAAAAGTACAAGGCGCACCTCGTGGCCAAGGGGTTCAAGCAGAAGTACGGTATCGACTACACGGAGACGTTTTCGCCCGTGGTCAAGTACGTGACGCTGCGCATGGTCATCGCTATTGCTAAGTACTTCGGCTGGCCTCTCGACCAACTCGACGTGGTGACAGCGTTCCTGTACGGGATAATGAAGGAGCAGGTGTTCTGCATAGTTCCTGAAGGCGTCGAACTGGATGGCAACTTCGACTGCCTGGAATTGGTGAAGGCGATCTACGGTCTCAAGCAAGCTTCGCGCGTGTGGAACGAGACCTTCGACGAATTCGTGTGCTCTATCGGCTTCCAAGTGTCGGCCTTCGACCCGTGCCTCTACATCAAGGTGGTGGACGGTCACTGCGTGCTCGTGCTGGTGTATGTGGACGATGTGCTGATCACCGGGAGTTCACCCGAGCTGATCGCACGCACGAAGACGGACCTCAAAACACGCTTCGAGATGACCGACAGCGGCAAGTGCGCGTTCGTTCTTGGGATCGAGTTGGTGGACGGCCCAGACGGCAGCGTGACGATGTGTCAGCGCCGCTATGTGGATGACATTCTCAAGCGCTTCGGTATGGACGAGTGCAAGGCCGTGGTGAGTCCCGTCGACATGAGCACTCGACTGGTTCCAAGCGACGCAGCGACCAAGGTGAACGCTCCGTTTCGCGAAGCTGTGGGTGCCCTGATGCACCTGATGACTGCCACGCGCCCGGACATCGCGTACGCTGTGGGCTATGTGTCGCGTTTCATGGAGAATCCTCAAGAGGAACACTGGGTGGCAGTCAAGCGTATCTTTCGCTACCTGCAAGGCACCAAGACGCACGGGATCTGCTTCAAGCCGGGCAACAAGATCGACTTTCGTGGATACTCGGACGCAGACTGGGCTGGCGACCTCGCCGACCGCAAGTCGACTTCAGGCTACACGTTCATGCTGATGAGTGCGCCTGTGAGCTGGGTCAGCAAGAAGCAGTCAAGCGTGTCGCTGTCTACGAGCGAAGCGGAGTATATTGCGCTCAGTCTGGCGATCCAAGAGGGCAAGTGGATTCATCGCCTGCTGTGCGAGATCCTGGCAGCTGCCAACGAGACGGGACCCGAGCTCATGATCCGCGAAGACAACCAGTCGTGCATCAAGATGACGAAGAACCTGGTGAACCACGGCCGCGCCAAGCACATCGACATCAAGTACCACCACATCCGCGATGAAGTGAAGCGCGGTGAAGTGAAGCTCCAGTATTGCGAGACTTCCGTGATGCTGGCGGACATCATGACGAAGGCGCTCGCGGGACCACGCCACACGGACCTCACGGTGGCTCTCGGCATTCATGGGACTTCGCATTGAGGGGGCGTATTGAGAGTTACCGGTTTGGTATCGGTTATTGACCGTGAACCGATTAGCCCGAACCGGTCCAATCCGAACCCACGCCGATTACGCCACCGCGGATTACGCCACCGCGGATTACGCCACTGTAGATTACGCCACCTGTGGGTACAAGATTGTAGGTACAAGATGGGCATCGACGTGGCGCTCTCTGATTGGCTGAAGTAACTCAGTATCCAGTAAAGAATCAAGTAGGATGTATCCAGTAGGTCTAGAGATAGCAAGAAGGCTTTCGAGCTAAAGACCTCAATCAATCACTTTCGAATCTTCCTTCTCCCCCTCAAGTGGTCTTCGCTCCGGTCTCACCCAGCGTGCTCACTCCTCCGCTTCGTCCAAGCTTCGTCTCTCCAACTACACCTTCCATTATGCTCGTTGTCCAACTTGTTTAATTGTTGCAAATATAGCCTCAACCTTGAAAAAAAAGATATCTAAGATGGGTAAGATGGGAGCACCCAGTCTTTCCGCTATCCCAACACAATTGGAGCGGCAACATTCAAGCAGCTCATAGCATTATGCTATTTGCATACTGCCTCCGTTCAGAAAAATTAGGGGCGTTTGGACAAAAGACACAGTAGATTAGCCAATACCTATCCGATATGTGTCTGGATTGATCCAATCAAATGCTTGAAAAGTTGGCATTTCGTACATATCCTTTTTTAGACAAGAGTCCCCATATTGACGGCGGGGCGGCCCTCCCTCAAGCTGTCCTCTTTCATTTGGGCCCGCCACGACATGCAGTTTGGACGTGGAGCTCCGTACCGCAAGACGCATTCGAGCTCCGTTGCCTCCTCGGTCGACAGCTACGACCCCCACGGTCTCTCTCCGTGATCCTCGCCATCCTATTTAACCCATCCGTCCTCTTCTGACTACGCTACCCTGCTCACGTTTTGCCCTTAGAAACCCGTGCTTCTGCGCTACTCTCCTTTATATTCTTAACTGCTCTCCAACCGGGAGCAATCGCAACTGAGGGTCGAGCAGCCAGTCGCACGCTCACAACCCCATCTACCGTAGTCCACCATCGCCGAACTGCCTCCTATCGAGAGGGTCCTCTGCTATCCTAATGATCATCGCTCCTCGATGTCGCCTCACCTACTTCTCGTCCACGCCCGCTCTACTTGGGATCTTCTGTCGTCGCCCAACTTCAACTGCTACCTCCTGTCCTCGGTGGTGCTAGCCCACTGACTTGCTCCAGCCACCGCACCGCATCCACAACACTCACTCATCACCGTATTAGCTGGTGACTTCCACGCTAGCTTCGCCTGTCCGGTCGATCACTTCAACCAGGGGCGAATCTAGGCATGAAATCAGGGGGGGGGGGGGGGACGCGGTATTTCCGCAGCAACTCCCAGACAGTAGCACTAACTGGGATGAGTGTTGAGAACCCAAACACCAACAATAGACTCTGTTGCTAGATCGGCCCTTTGCCATTGCGGCGTTGCGTCGTCGAGCTTTTGATTCTTGGTTGGAACTGCAGTACCATCATTAGATCAAGTTATGACTGTTGATTCTTGGCTGCAGCTGCAACAACAGCAGTCGGAAAAACCAAACCGACACGGCCAACCAGTCCTGCAGCAGCAGCGGTGGTGCAATATCTATTGCACCATCAAACCCGGGGTTGACTTTTGCCTACTACATATTGTGAAGGGGGGGGGGGGTATATAGAAATACGGGGATTTGCCTTGCGGGACGCCCACAATCCCTTTCCGGGGGTGTCGGCCGCCGGTTCGACGATCAGTAGCTGGTCTGGTCGGCCATCCGTACATCCTGAATACGCATACCTGGAGTTCCCTCGCTACCTAGGCGTTGACGCGTCGCAATCCATGTGGCTGTCCCAGAAAGAAACAATAACAGCTCAGGGGTTGACCATATCTACATTCAATGATACATGTATTCAGCCATAACAACAACAACAGTAAATTGCAAATGATAGTTCGGCTAGGAAGAAGCGCATTTTAAATTTTTGTATTACTTAACAGCACACCGAACCTAATATCTGTGCGGTCCCGAGTATCCATCACAGATACGAAACACTTTCCACCCCCATCACGTTCAATGTAAGCCCGTACATTCTCATCACTTACATTC
Organism: Phytophthora cactorum; assembly: GCA_016864655.1. Classification (NCBI taxonomy): domain Eukaryota; phylum Oomycota; class Peronosporomycetes; order Peronosporales; family Peronosporaceae; genus Phytophthora; species Phytophthora cactorum. Next base: position 618,614 of record NHQK01000004.1, read on the forward strand.
TCAGTTTTTAGGAACTTCGTAAAACTGGCCACTGCTGTCGCCTTGGCTCGCTTAGTGTTTTGCCACACTCTAATTCTTTTAACTCCACGGTTCTTGTTGGATAAAAGTAACATATGCAAGTGATACGTTGTTGACTTGCTTACAGTTAAATAATGGCGAGACACAAATTTTTCGTATTGCTCCGACCCGATACGTCGTGATGCCTGGCTTTTACTTACAGGACTTACCTAACTTCCTACAACATTATTGGCCGAAAAGGCACATAAGCTCAATGTGATTGGACAATTATTTGTGCGCTGTCAAGTTTAGTCTGATACATCGTCATATTCAAACAGTAAATTGCAGCCGATAATTCGTCTAGGAAGAAGCACATTTAAATTTGTATATTAATTAACAGCACACCGAAACTAATATCTGTGCGGTCAGGATAATCGTCAAGATATACTGAAATCAGCGAATCTTACGGTCCTCGCAATAAACAAGGCAGGCATTGGACTTGCTTTCACCGAATGAAACATCTCACCAGTTTGACGTCTACTTACTGGCAAAGACTGCTGCAACGCTGTATGCGCCTTGAAAACGACTACAGTACTGTATCTGGTATCGGTGACGATGATTTTATCAATACACGACTGAAAGCGCACTGAGCGCTTACCGTAGTGGTCTCTCTTTTTTGCTGCGGTCGTGCCTTTTAATACAGCTGATCCCGTCGCCGCCTTTAGCAAAGATGGACAAACGGTGGTCGGGAAGGCTGCAGCCTCCAGGTGTTTTGACCGAAGGTGGCAGCTCAGGAGGTGGCAGTCTTTCCAGGAAGGATGACGAATGCCCTTGCGTGCCTCGGTGCTGCTGTTCGTCGAAGCGCGGCATCGGCACCCTCGTACCGTTTCGTTTAGTGTTGCTTTCGGTGAACAATGGCGGTCACGAGTTTTCCGCGTCGCGCGTTGCTACGTCAGATGGGTACATGAACGCTGAACTCTGTCTGAACTAGAAAATCGAGCTACAGTACATACCTATGCCGCATACGTAGCCACAGTACGCTGTCGAGATTTGCGAGCAGAGCAGCCATCCTTCGTTGTCATCTCGGTTGTCCGCTCGAGGCTTGCAGTGAGATGGCGTCGACGACGCGTCGTCCATCGCGGCCGCAATGTACATGTAAATACCTCCACACACTGTACATGTACAGCTATTCTTCACTACAGTCATGTATACATAGTTGCTGGTTCATGAGCATTCTTATCCGCACAATGGCAAACGCAGCATTATTACGGCATCAAAGCCCCCTGCACAAAAGTCTTGCACTATTTTGGCAGGAAGCCCGACATTCCCGAAGCAGCCTGCTTCGGGAATGTCTTGGGGCCAGCCTGGTCACCAGAGCGGCCGCAATCCTACCGAGATTTCCGCGCAGATTTGCATGCACTGCAATCACTTTTGGCTACACCAGCATTGCTGGCTCATTATTTATGAACCATCAACGCCATCTCTTCGCCAAAGTGTCCGTAACGACGCTAGCATCTTCGCGTTTACAAGCTGTATAATGGTAAAGCTCTCGCCAGAAGTGTCCAACAATTCGTTTACAAAAACTTCCACAGTTGCCTACATTTCCCGTCAATGCCTAAAATCAGGTTTAGCCTGGGCGCCGCTTCTGATTGGCTCGTCGGGCGGTTATGCACGAGGAAAGACCAGACGGCAGGGATTCCCTGGGAGGGAGAGACTGGAGAGTCAGCGAGCGACTCCACGATCACCGTCAGAGCCCCGTGTCGCCCCCCAGTACGCGAAACAGCCCAAGACAATCATGGCCGAGGACTCGGGAATGCTAGACAATGGCGCCATGGTCTGGGTGCCCCACGACGAGCAGGTGTGGAAGAAAGCTGTAGTCGTGCGTCGCCTGGACGACGGCGTCTCGGCCGAGGTGCGTCTGCAGCCCAGCGACGACGGCGAATGGGACAAGGACGACGGCCTCGAGCAGGTCGTCAACATCCGCGACATCGCGCGTATGGCTGGCGAGGTCTCGGACGAGGCCATGCCCATCTGTAACGTGTTCGAGGCCGACGGGGCCAACGACATGTGCACCCTCAACCATCTCCACGAACCAGCGGTGCTCAAGAACCTGGAGCTCCGTTTCGCCAAGAAAATGCCTTACACATACACTGGAGCTATCTGTATCGCCGTGAACCCGTACCAATGGCTCGATCTGTACGGCAAGGAGCTGTATCTGCAGTATCTGGAGCAGCCACGTGACTCGCTGCCCCCGCACCCGTTTGCACTGTCCGCTATGGCCTATATGGACATGAAGAGGACCCAAGTGGACCAGAGTATTCTGGTCAGTGGAGAGTCTGGAGCTGGTAAAACAGAGACGGTCAAGATCATGATGAACCACTTGGCCTCCATCTCTGGAGGTGGCAACCACGGCACGAAGGTCATCGACCAAGTGCTCAAGTCCAACCCACTTCTCGAGTCATTCGGTAACGCCAAGACCAAGAGAAACGACAATTCGAGTCGATTCGGCAAGTTCGCACAGCTCCAGTTCGACAACATGGGTTCACTGGTGGGATGTCTGTGTGAGACTTACTTGTTGGAGAAGAGCCGCGTGGTTGGACAGACTGAAGGCGAACGCAACTACCACATCTTCCACCAGATCTTCTGTCTACCAGAAGACCGCAAGAAGGAGCTTAAACTCACTGGAGATGTCACCAACTACAAGTACGTGGCGGAAGGTGCAGACGCCGAGTTGACCGGTATCGACGACATCCAGTGCCTGAAGGAGACGCAGGACGCTCTGGACACTATCGGCATCTCAAAGGACGAACAGAACGCCATCTTTGAGATCGTGGCCGCCATCCTGAACCTCGGAGAGGTCGAGTTCGAGCCGAATGGCAACGATAACGAGAAGAGCCACGTGAAAAACGAGGATATTGTGGACAATGTCGGCGCTCTGCTCGGTACAGAGAGCGCTGCGCTGCACTCGACGCTGCTGGAGCGTTCCATCACGGCTGGTTCCGAGTCGTACACGATCCCGCTGAACGCCGAGCAGGCCCTGGACCTGCGCGACGCTCTGGCTAAGGGCATGTACACGCAGCTGTTCGACTGGCTGGTGCACCGTATCAACAAGGCTATCTGCTCCACGAACAACGTCAAGACGCACATTGGTCTGCTGGATATCTTTGGTTTCGAGAGCTTTGACCAGAATGGCTTCGAACAGCTGTGCATTAACTACGCGAACGAGAAGCTCCAGCAGAAGTTCAACAGCGACGTCTTCAAGGACGTGCAGCAAGAGTACGTGGATGAAGGAATCCCGCTTACACTCGTGACATTCGAGGACAACCAGCCCATTCTGGACCTCATTGAGGGACGCATGGGTATCGTCAGTATGCTAAATGAGGAAGTACTCCGTCCTCAAGCCACAGATCATACGTTCGTGAGTAAAGTCCTGGATGCTTGCAGCAGCCACCCGAGTATCGAGAAGAACCGAATCAACCCGTTGGAGTTCACTATCCACCACTACGCTGGTGATGTGACGTACAACGGTACGGGTTTCTTGGAGAAGAACAAGGATACTCTGCCTACAGACATGGTGCAGCTACTGTCCAGCAGTTCGAACGGAGTTATCTCGGGCATCTTTACGCCTACACAGAAGAGCAAGCGTAACAGTCGAGGCAAGAACGGCAAGGAGGGACGTCAAAAGGGGTTCCTGGTGGGTAACACCATTGCAGGAGCCTTCCGTAAACAGCTTTCCGAGCTCATGGAGACCATCAACAAGACGTCGTCGCAGTACGTGCGTTGCATCAAGCCAAACGCCAACAAGAGCGCCGTCGAGTTCAACCGTCTCATGATCGTGGAGCAGCTACGTTGTGCTGGTGTGATTGCCGCGATTCGCATCAGTCGAGCGGCATTCCCTAACCGTCTGCCGCTCGTCGAATTCCAGCAGCGTTTCCAGATTATCTGCCCGTCGGCACTGCGTGATGCCGAGCCTTCCGACATGGTTGCTGGTCTGCTGAAGGAATTGATCCCGGACATGGCTACTACTATGCAGAACTCCAAGTTTGCGGTTGGCAAGACCAAAGTTTACTTCAGCTCGGGTCTGCTGCAGAGACTGGAGGACCGTCGTAACGTGATCCTGAAAGACCACGCCATTCTGATCCAGAAGACGATGCACGGCTACGTGCACCGCAAACGTTTCCTGCGTCAACGAGCTGCTGTGGTGGAGATGCAGGCTGTTACTCGCGGCGGGCTTCAGGCAAAGCGCTACCGGACATTGCGCGCGGGAGTTATTAAGCTACAAGCTCGGGAGCGTGGCCGGAAGCAGCGCTTCCTGTTCGCTCTGCTGCTCGAGCGCGTCAGGAAGGAACGTCAACTCGAACAGGAACGTCTCCGTAAGATTGCTCAAGAAGAGGAAGCGGAGCGTATTCGCCAGAAGTCGATGCAGGAGGAACGTGAACACAGCGACCCTCAACCGGTAGGCTCTCTTTGCTTTGATAAATTGCTGGGGCTTTATCGCTAGGTTACTAAGGATATTCTTGTGTGACAGGAGCCTGTGGAAGATGACTGGAGTGACGAGAGTGATAAGGAAGAGGAACTCGAGATCGGGCCGTCTGGCCCTGTGTCGCCGCGAACGCTCCGTGCTCTTACAGAAGCGGCGTCTAAGGTTGCGGAGGCTGAGTCTGCCGCTCGTGACGCCAAGCACGCCGCCGAGTCTGCCTTGGAGCTCAACCGTGAGCTGGTGGCGCAGAACGATCGTCTACGCTCGACCCTGTCCTCCAACGTGGCTGAATACGCCGACGCTGAGCTTCTGCGGGAGAACGAGCGCCTCAAGCAGCAGGTGCTGCAGCTCCAGACGAAGCTCGTGCGGTCCCAAGAAGTCTCGCTCATTTCTGCCAAGGTGGTGGACAGTCGAATCACGTACCGCGAAGGACGGCAGTTTGTCGAGTACAAGCTGCAGATCGAGACCAACACGCGCGGCACGCTGTACGTGTGGCACCGTTACAGCACGTTCCGTAACCTGGCAGCGACTCTGCAGACCAAGAACGGATACAAGCGCAAGGAGATCCCGGAGCTGCCGAACAAGCAGCTCTTTGGCAACTTCTCCGAGAAGATCATCCAGGACCGTGTGGCCAAGCTCAACCAGTTCCTGGAGGCTGCGACAAACGCCGAGTACCTCCAGTGGGGCATCCGTGTGGACCAGGACACGTGCGTGTACAAGCGCCGCGTGAAGAACGCGTCCCGGGAGAGCATCTCGACCGCCAGCATGCACTCGTCGTCCCCGCGCTCGTCCTCACGATTGTCGATGAAGTCGTTCAGCTTCCGTCGCGGCAGTACGGCTGGAAATTAGAAGATGTAAGTGTATCGCGACTGGACTGAGAAAGAGCGCTGATGTCGGTGGATACCGGCAAAGATCCCGACCAATGGACGGCCCGACTAGCGAGTCAAAGGAACGGAATGCGGTTGCAATGGCGTATGATACTCGCTGCTTGTAGTGAGAGAAATTCAGAAGGCTACAAACCCGTTGAAGCTACCCAAGGAAGACAGAATGGAACAGCAAACAAAAGGCACATTAGATGGAAGTTCTGCGTAATGCTTTTTTATATTCCTCAAGCAGTGTGTACCGTGTGTTTGCTTCAGTTTAAGATGGACAGCAACAACTGATGATGAATTGTACACGTAGGAGTTTGGCAACAGTATTAATACTGGACCTAGTCATCCACTGGCGGATGCCAGCGCTGTACACCAACGTTATCAAACGATAGCTGACTACGCGAGCCGTGGACGAGACAGTACTCGACAGTGTCGAGTCGACACCTTTGCCGCGTTGGTTTGCCACTTATGCTAAGGATTCGGAGTGATGGTCATGTGGTTGAAGTCGACTTTAACTTCAACTCTAAAAACCTCACGGCCATACTTGCACATGCGCATCTGCTACATCTTTACTGTTCGGGCCTGTGTGCAACAAGTAGCGGATCTAGTGCTTAGATGGAATCGTGAGTTTGGTGGCAGATCGTTGGGCTCTGTAAGTAGCCTACCGCCTGACTCGAATTTCCCTGCGAGTTGTGTAGTCGGGCAAGGCTTAACTCTTCCGTTAGTTCACTGTTCAGGAAGAACCGACGTGATGCTGTACGAGCGCAGCGTGCATGATCCAAGTCAGTTGAGACCATCGTTGCGCGTTGCGTCAAAAGGAAGAAAATCATGATCAACAGAGTTTCATTGCGTGAAAGTAGTGAGCAACGGCTACACTCTTCAGCCTTTGCAGGCTACCTCGAAGTTATTGACGCGGGTTGCTCCGTCCGATTACGCGGTACGGAGGATGATGTGCACTCCGCTGTCCGTGTCCACGACGTCGCTCAGCTCGCCCACCTTAAGCGCGAACGTGGCGTCCTCGAAGGGCTTCTGCATCATGCCGCGGCCGAACGGGCCAAGGTCACCACCTCGCGTGCCGCTGCTGCAGTCACTGTACTGCTGCGCCAGGTCCTCGAACTTCGCCTGGCCCGACACGATCTGCGCGCGCAGCTCTGTGTCATCAATTGGCAAAAGTCAGCCAATATTCTACATCAGAGTGAAGGTCATCTGCGTACCGAGCAGCTTGGCGATGGCTTCCTCCTTGGAGCGCGTAATGTTGTCGCTCAGACGCGACGCTGCAGCAGACACAGAGAACTAGGCTCAACAAGAGCTCTCCATTTTTGCACCAGTTATTAACCGAGACCCGTACCAGGGCGACGCGAGCCGCTGTGCTTAATCAGCAGGTGAGACGCTCGGACTTGGTCTGCTTAGTCGCACACACAAGCGTTAGATCCCATCGAGCAGCCACGCGTCCATCCGCAGCATCGCACCGGCCATCGTTGCTACAAGATTCAGGTTGTGGTGTTGTAGAGCAAAAAGAGAGGATCATCCTGCCGCAACCTTATGTTCTTCACATCAACTTTATGTGTCGAACATCATATCCGTCATCCATCATCGAGTTTGACACGCATTCTCGAAGTAGCAATCTGAGCCGCACAACGAGTGCGCATTGTAACTCAAGTCGTCTACGATGTGGACGCAGGACTTCGTACGCGTGCTGCAAGGCGCCAGCAAAGTCGCAGAGCAGGTGGCGCGCACACAGGGGCCCGAGGTGGCCGCCAAAAGCAGTCAGCTGTCTAAGCACGCAGCGGAGCTGGCTCGGTTGGTGCCTTATTTTCTAAATGGAGAGGGCTCTACACCACCCACTGCAGCCTCTGATCATGTACAGACGCAGACCTCTACAGCATCTGAGCCAGTGCAGATGCAGACCAAGACACAGGAAAAAGCTCCGGTTCTTAAGCAGCAGGTGGAGGCGATTAGAGAGACGCCCAAGGCTCCGGAGGTGAAGGTTAAGACTGAGCAGCTTAAGGCAGACACGATCAAGTTGCCAGAGGTGGATAAGGAGGCCTCTGAGCCTCTGAAGACGGAAGTACCTCCGGTGGAGGACGAGGAGCCGCCTAGGAAGGTGTGGGAGGAGAAGCACGTACCGTCATCGCCCCTGTCCCGTATTTTAGGCTTCGGAGGCCTCGCAGCGAGGCTGGCAGTGGGCACAGCAGCGGAGATCGTACGTAGCGGTGGCAAGAACGGTACTTACAATGCACTGGTATCTGATGCCAACGCCGAGAAGCTGGCGGAGACGCTGTGCACCATGCGAGGAGCGGCACTGAAGCTCGGACAGATGCTGAGTATCCAAGACGAAGCCATGATCCCGTCCAAGCTGGCGGTGGCACTGGATCGTGTCCGTGAGAAGTAAGTTGAATAGCTTTGAGATTATGGTTGTGTTGATACTGGAGACTTATCCTTGCTGTTGCTGTTGCTGCTTTAGTGCGCACGTGATGCCGAAGGATCAGCTGCACCATCAACTCAAGACCGAACTGGGTGACGACTGGCGCAGCAGGTTCCAGGAATTCGACGATGTTCCCATCGCCGCTGCGTCCATTGGGCAGGTGCGTGAAGCTTCAACGTGATACTTCGTGGATGAGGGATGAGACCCTGACATGCTGTGTGTTGCTAGGTGCACCGCGCTACGCTTCTTAATGGTGACCGCGTGGCGATCAAGATCCAGTATCCAGGTGTGGCTGAGTCCATTGGCAGCGACCTGCTAAACCTCAAGAGACTGGTGACGTACACCAACATCCTGCCGCGTGGACTGTACATTGACGAGATCATCCGCGTGGGCAAGGAGGAGCTCACGGCCGAGTGCGACTATCTTACTGAAGCGGATAACCAGGAGCGTTTCAAGAAGCTTATTGAGCAAAACGGCATGGGGGAGAAGTACGTGGTGCCGCGAGTGTACCGTGAGTTGTCCACTGCGCGCATCCTGACGACGCAGCTGATCTCCGGCGTTGCAGTCGACAAGGCCGTGCATCTCTCTCAGGACGTGCGTGACAGTATCGCTCGCCGTATCCTAGAACTCACGATCCACGAGCTTTTCAACTGGCGCTTCATGCAGACGGACCCCAACTGGAGTAACTTCATGTACAACGCATCTACCGACACCATTGGGCTTGTGGACTTCGGTGCTGCTCGTGAGTATCCGAAGTCATTTGTGGACGATTACTTCAACATCGTGTGGGCTGCGGCGAACGAGGACGAGAAAACCCTGGTCGACTACTCAATTAAGATGCACTTCCTCACTGGCGACGAGTCTCCAAGTATGATGCGTGCCCACGTTGCAGCAGGCATGGTGGTAGGAGAGCCTTTCCGGTCCCATGAGCCTTTTGACTTCCAGAAGAGCAAACTGACCACCAGACTGGGCCAGCACACAGAGGTGTTCATGCACGGCCGCCTGACACCACCTCCGCAGGAGGTGTATTCTCTCCACCGTAAACTTGCTGGCGCTTTCCTGATGTGTATCAAGCTACGCGCGGTGGTACCGTGTCGGGATGTACTCGAAGACGTGCAGCGCCAATATTACTCATAAGCTGCCCGCTCTGCAGAACTCGATTAACAGGCAGACTACAAGAAGATAAACAGGGGGCATGGGGGCTGCTTAAATCAAAATCTTATAGACGGACCTACACGGAATTGGTGATCATGTATTCGGCCATTGAGCTCCGACTGAGAAAGGCAGGTGGTAGAATTATTGCCTGAGTACTAACTTTTCTTGTGATGAAGAAGAGAAGGGCGGCCACATCAAATTCTCTTGGCTTCTCATTCTCCTGTTCACAGAATTCGAATTACAGGTTCGGCTTAACATGTTCCTGGCGCAAATCCGCTTGGCGGCCAAACCGAAACTGGAATCCCGGGCTGGAATCCTCAGACTCATCGGTGTAAGTAACCATGTAAACGAATTGTTGGTGTACGTGAGATCTAACACGTTTTTCTTGTGGAACGAGAAAGGGAGACTCTCTCACGCCGACGCCGGGCTGGCTCGATGAAGAACCAGAGCAGCCGAATGAACCAGAGGAGGAACCAGAGAAATCGGAGCGCTCAGAGCAGCAGGTACAGGCACTTTGCCATTCATCAAACCCCACGTTGTCATTCAGTGGCACTGAACAGGTAGGATAATGTGTTACTACAGACAAAACCAGAGGAAAATGACAACGCAAACACTCCAGTTGCCGAGGATCCACTTGCGCGCTACCGGGCAATGCTCAAAGTTGGTGTCCCTAGACCTGCTGTTGAAAGGCAAATGCTCAAGAACGGGATCAATCCCGCTGCATTGGATGGCCACGTTGTGGAAGAAGATACTGCCATCGAGCAAGCCCCCGAACCGGTGGCGAATGTTGCCACGACAAAGCGTCGCAGATGGCATTGGAATGAAGTTTCGGAAGCCGATCGAGCTCCACCTCCTTGGAATGGCTCTGTTTGGACTCGCGACAAGGAGGCGGACGCACACCAACGGGTCACTGCTGTGTCGCAGGCTCACATCCAAGACCTTTTTGTGAGAGAAATCGGCAACCCCGTGGAAAGCGACGAGCGCGAATCTTTGGTGTCGACGACCAGCGATGCTGAAGTGGTTTTGCCAGTTCAACATCCTTCCCGATCTGTGAAGGCTGAGAAGATACAAGTGATGAAAGGAACCAAAGGCACAAACCTGGAGTTTGTGGTAAGCCGACTCAAGTATCCCTTCGCTAAGGTGGCCAAGGACATCAACATCCTGACAGCTATGTATCTGCAAGACACGGACATCAAGACGATCCTGGCGATGTGGCCCAGTGTGTCGGAGCAAGTCGTCCTGGATGAGTACTCGGGAGATTTCGATTTGCTGGGACGTGTAAGTGTTCATGGTATCACCATCCCTGTCTTCTCACTGAGTATGTATTATATATTTTAGTGTGAGCAGTTCTTGGTGACTATCCGCGCGGTTCCGATGGCAAAGGAGAAACTTCAATGTCTCCTGCTGAAAATGGAGCTCCAGTCTCGTGCTGAGGACCTCAAGTAAGTACCATTCTTTTCCATATAAGCACTCCGAGCTCTTGACTTTTCCTGCTTGTAGGCAACTGGTGGAACTTGTGACTCGGGCGCTGAATCAAATCTATTCGAGCTCCAAGTTCAGCGAAGTGATTAGGCTTCTTCGAGACTTTGGCAACTTAGCCAACGAGGAGTTCGTGGCGAATTACCGAGCAAGATTCTCGCTGGAGTCGCTGCTTAACTTGAACCACACGAAGGGATTCGACAAGAAGACCACGATCTTCGATGGGTTCTTGTTCGTCCTTCGGGTACGATACTCCTTGTTCACGAAATAATGATAAAACATACTAAGTAGGCAGCTAACTTATACGCATCCATTTTTCCATTTTTCCAGACAGAGAAGGATGGAAACCTCGCGAATTTCTACGACGAAATCAACCTCGTCACGCAGTGCAAGGGCGTGTCTGTGGGCGGTCTGACGGTGGAGATGAACCAACTTCGCGAGGGCCACCTCCTAGTGAAGTCAGTGGCGTTAGCAAGCAGCAAGTCCTCAGACAGACGTAAGGACGCAAAGCTCGCGCAAGATGCTTTCAATCAATTCGCCGATGAAATCGACGACAAATTGCGCGGCGTGCAGGAGAGCTTCGACAAGATGGAAGCAAGCGTAAGTTATGTAAGCGCTGGGTACGCACGCGTCCCTCAAATTTTAATTGTTTTTTTCTTGGTTAGCACCGCAAATTCGTGTCGTGGTTCGAAGAGAACCCCAACGTGCAGCTGGATCAGCACCTCAAGGCGATCGCCCAGTTCGCGTCAGACGTTAAAGACAGATTCGCAGTTCTCAACTGGCGTCTTTAGGCTCTTTACAAGTGCGATGATACGTCTGTACTGTAGAGCCTGTATCCCCAACAGCAACATTTCCGTTGGCAAGAGCTGTACTTGCGCCAGAAACGCTTCCAGTAATAACGTAAAGAGAAAAAAATTCAGACATGGTGTGGTCTAAAACTTAGCGATATATTACGTGTTGCCGCTAGCTGCGTGGCTATTATGATACAGGGCGTCACGACCGGACGCCCATAACTTAGGGTGTTGATGCTGCTTAGAGCCCGATCATGGTGGCGTTCTTGCAGATGAAGAGCATGAAGCGGTTGCGGCACTCACGGAGCTGATCCTGCATGTCGACGAGTGCGTAGTGATTGTAGTGCACGCGGCATAGGTACTGCATCATCGTGAGCATTTGCTGGCACATTTCGCGGATCTGCGAGACAGTGAGGGGTTCTGGAGAGGCCATGAGCTCTCCAATCTGTTCCAGCGTGGCCGAAAAGCTGCGCACGTGGGTGTCGTCGCAGCCGAGATCTCGGCACAGGTCAACGGCCACAAAGAGCAACAGTTCCAGCTCCTCACGCAGAAGTGTGGCTTCTTCCAGTACCATTTCGTACTCAAGCTCGGTCCATGAGCAGCGCGCACGTTTCTCCCTGCAGTCGTCGCTCAGTACGATCTTGCGCTTGCGGCTGGCGGAAACCTGAGGCGGCAGTGACTGGCGCTTGTTGACGAGCAACATATTGGTGGCGTTGAAGGAGAACGGTTGGAAAATGATGGCGACCGGCGACCGAAGCGCCTGGGACTGTACTGTTTTATTGACTTGCACTCGACAAGGCACTTTGGTAAATGTGCCTTCTGGCTGAAGCCGACAGGTGATGGGCGCGATAAAATATTTGGAACCGGATGGCGTGAAAAAATTGAGGTTGGCGACACTGTGGACGAAAAATGAGAAAACGAGACGTTTGCACTTGGTTTCAGTATGTGCGATGTGTGGCAGACGTTGCTATGTTTTCCAATTCTGACTCATGCCCCTATTTTTAAGGGGCTTTTTGCAGTTTTGTTGCTGTTGGAGTGAAATTTCCATGTGAACTTCCATGTGACTGTCGCCGCATGGTGTAAAAAGTTTGGCGAAATAGACGATGTCAAGTATTGCACTGGGAAAATCAAAGATCGCAAGCAAAAGCTGGGTATTTTTTCTCAAAGCAAAAATCCTCTCAAATTATTTAATCTGATTTCGCCTGCAGCATGCTCGTTTGGCGGTGTTCCCCTTGACCTCCACGCCCGGTGTGCAAGCGGTACGCCGCGGCTTCGGGCGGGTGAGCCCGAAGCCACCTCCCTTCAAGGGGGTCAAGGTAGCCACGCTAAAATAACGACACTGCAATTCATGTAATCGTCAGCAAAAATTTTTTGCAACCCAACACTGCGCTGGCCGTTGCAAAGCGTCTTCAATCTGTGCTGAAAACCACCGCAGCAACGCATTCGTCTCAGTCGCTATCAATAGCGGAGCATTGCTCGCCCTCACCGCCCTTTCTTGGTTGATCTATTTTTGTAGCTCGGTGGTTCGTCAGAAAATTCAATCCGTTGGGGCTTTAGTATCAGAAAAAAATCAGCACCAACCACCTGCGCGCCAAGGACGTCGAGGAACTGGTGCTTGTCAATCGATTTGCCGTGCCGCTGGTGGCGTTCTGCACCATCGCATGGCTGCTGAGAACTCGGTGTGCTGCGTGAGGGTCCGCCCTATGATAACGTAGCGCAGCGTGCAAGGCGAGTGCAACCAGTGCAAGCGATGCTCTGTGCTTGCTGTGGTATCGGTTTTGGAGAACGGATGGTCGCCGAGGACTCGAGAAAACGATCTTCGAATTTTTGGCAGAACCGGCTACCGACTCAAGTAGTCAGAACATGGCTACACTCATGGGGATGGGCTTGCCGTTGTTGCACGCGGTCTCCGCTGATGGCGGCCACCCAAACGCTTGGCGCTTGCGACGCCAAAGCTCAGCCACCCAGCAGATCTAAACCCGTGTGACCAGGGGCTATTAAATACGCTTGCAATGCGAGCGCTGACCAATCATCTCCTTACGGTCGTTCCTAGAAATTCTCATGGAGCTCAGCAATCATCATCTGCGAACCTTCAGCACGCAGGCTCGTTAACTTGCAGCCACTGGCTGGGCGCTGGTATGTAAACTCCTTACGACCGGAGCCGGAAAAATGCAGAAAAAATGCAGAAAAAATGTTGTAACTCGACAACACACGGCACGCAACACGACTCTGAAAGTTGCCGTTTGTAGCCACCAAGGGGTCCCACCGAAATGTTAGGGCGTCTATGCTCCGATGGATGATTCATTCTCCGTCCGTGACGGACGTATTAATAGGGTCGTGTGACTGGAAACGCAGGCGCAAAGCCATTGGTAGCTCTTTATCCAAGGAAATACTCTTTTTTATCTATCCGGTGGCAACCACCAGCGGGGTGGAAATGTACCGAAGACAAACCGCATCCTTCACTCAAGCCTATGCGCTAGCAGGTAAGTACCGTTTTTTTGCTAATAAATTCAACGCGCGGCACCATCATATCACAACTTGTAGCTTGTAGTGCAAGACAATGATGAGAGTCAACGTACAAGAGATTAAAGAGTTCGATTATTGTTGTATCTTGTGAGTGGGGATGATGAAGTAGATTTAGGCCAGTGATCACCCGATTTATATCGTATCGAGAAACGATGTCGAGGCACCACCAAATACGTTCTTCTTATCTATCGTATCCACAGCAACACACAACTCGATAAAGTCCGCCGACACAATTAACCAGGTTGCGACTGTCAACTCTAAATTCGCAGTCACTTCAATGCCAAACCAGAATTCTATTCGTCCATCCAGTCTATCTGCGCGATCCCTTCTTGCCCTGCTTCACTTTCCTGGTAACAAGCGGTCTTCCCTGCATCAGCATATCAAGCGCCTTGCGATTCACACATTCACCCGTCGACGTGTCCAGTTGCAGTCTTCGACCACCCACGGCAAAGCTGTAGGCGTCCTGCCCGTCATGCCCCAGCAACTTAAAGTCTGCAACAAACCACACACAAAATCAGCTCCACATAACCTTTTAACCCTCGCAAACCCACCTTTTGGCGAGGCCTCCAGCACTTCCTTCACGCCGACGCCCAAGACCGAAACACGCACGAATTCGTCGGGATCGCCCACTTTTCGACACGTCACGATATCCGTCACCACCTTGTCGCACATTCGCTTGGCGCCGAAAAACGCAGTGGCCGATGCACTGCAAATGGCTCCACTTGTAGCCAGCACCTCCATCATATTGGCGCTGGCGTCTGCTTGGTACACGAGGCTGCCGGACAATAGCAATGCGCAGTACATCTGGAAGCGGCTACCGTTCCCCATCCAGCGCATAAAACTCCCTCCAGAATTCTGCACGATCGGCGTTTCATGCACCTTGGATCTGTCCACGGGCACTTGGATCGTGGGCTTGGCAGCGAAGCCCCGTGCCAGCGGAGACGCCAGCGTAGCCGCTCTTCGACCCAGCATTTTGTGTGTGGCTATTGCGAAAGTGTTCAAAACGTAGTTGGTACATGAAGCTTACATAACTTATGTGAAACAACACAAACACACAAATTCGACAGGTTATCTGAAGTTGCGCAATGCCAGACTGGGCCTCGCCGCTCTCTGTGCGCTCCAAGACCTCACGGTTTCCGTGGCTGCTTCTGCTCTGGTGGACGCAGACGACACTGTGGCTGCGTCGTTGGCTCAAAATCTGGGTGCAGAGGCCTCTCATGCGGCTCGGTATTGACTCAGAAGACGTCGAAGAGATCGAGAATGAAGCGGACTCGACCCATCCGGACGACCAACAGCATCCGGACTCTGCTCTTCCCTGCGGACTCGTCAATAGTGGGAACTTGTGCTTCTTGAATGCCGTACTGCAGTGTCTTGCCGCGGTCCCGGGCTTCTTGGACGGTGTGGACCGCGCACTGCGAATGCGTACACAGCTGCACGTGGTACGACAGGCAGACGATGCACAGACGCAGAAGCTGCTGGTGGCTGAGACGCTTGTGAGTCTATTGAGAGGAATCTCGCCCATTAACGAGGAGCTGGAAGCTGAAGGAGGAGCCAGACAGGAACGACAGAGACACAATAGAGACGACAACCAGCAGAAAATGAGACGTTTTAGGTCGGCAGCCAGTCGATGCACCTATTTGGTGTCCAGTGCGGCCTCGAGACAGGAACAGCAGGATGCTGAGGAGTTTCTGACAGTTCTACTGGAAGTGCTGCACGATTTACTGCGCGCTCCAGCGCAGCCAGTGCGGTCGGATGAGGAGGAACGGCAGCAGTTTCTACGGTGTGAAAAGTTGTGCTCGAAGAAGCTCAAGAGTTATGACCCGAACGACCCCAGATCGTACATGCAGGCTGTTGGTGAGTGGAGTTGTTTAATGGTTGTGAGGATTGGGACTGACTGGTGTTTTTTGTTGTTGTGAAGCAAACCTTGGCGAAGTGCGATGGAATTATTTCTTACGACAAAATGCCTCGGTAATTACCGACCTGTTTTCTGGACAAACTGTGCGCGGCTCCCAGTGCTGCAGCTGTGCGAACCTCACGTGTCTTCACGAAGAACAAAGGTATGTTGAGTTAGTTGTGCTTGTTGAGTGGACCAACCGATCGATTTACGTTATTTATTGCTGTATACAGAGTCATTTCACTTACAATCGCCACTGGGAAAGGTGATCAGACGCTGATGGAGTGTCTAGAGCACTTTCGTCTTCCTGAGCAGCTTACAGGCGAGAACCGCGTGTTCTGCGACGGCTTCTGCAAGGCGAAGACTACACGTCTCACACAAATCCTGCTGCAGCGTGTGCCACCTGTGTTGGTGCTCCGATTGCAGCGGTTTAAGCACACATCAGTGAGAGGACACGCAGAGAAGGTGGACACTCCGGTGAGTTTCCCGTGCGGGAGCGACAAGTTACTGGACATTACGATGAACGCCTTCTTCCGGGACGACGAAAAGCCCGCCAAATTCGAGCTGGTCGCTGTGTGTGCTCATCTCGGAGGGTCCATTGACTCCGGCCACTACGTTGCTTACGTGAGGCATCAGGACTCCCGGCGAGATGCTGAAAGTTGGCTTCGAATTGACGACGAAGTGGTCGCAGTGATAGATGAGGCCAAGCTTCGAAGCGAGACGATGACCACTGCATACTTGCTCTTCTACTCTCAAGTGTCCAGGTGAAGAATTGAATCCATGAAAGAAGTTGCTGCCGTTTTTTTTTTTATCGCCTCAGACGGAATCCACGGTAGCCACTGCAAGGAGATGTTGGCGTTGTCTTGAATGGGTGGGGGCACTGTCATCGCGTGGGCGAAGAGAAAGTCATTTCTGACTATACAATGGGGAGCAAGGTAACACAAGTACTTACGCAATGGCATGAAGCTCAAGCGACTCCCTCGTCTCGGCCTCTGCGCGGGAGCCCAACACCGCTGGACGTTGTGGTACTGGCGTCAGTGTGCGTAAAAGAACTTCTTAGTGGACAACCCGGAAGCCAAAACTCGTGACCGAGTCTCGTACACCGAGAGACGGGAGACTGCACAAGCATTTCTGACGAAAGAAAAGCTTCCTGACAGTGAGGATCAAAATGAGTTGAACTGCATGTTCTTGTTTCGGTTAACTCGAATTATCAGCTGCCTTTTCGTTCTCGGTGACTTGACGGTAGCGTTTGGATGCTGCAAAGACCTCTGGGAGAATTAGCCACGAGTGTTATCATTTTTACACTGTTGCCAGCGGACAACACCAGGCATACACTCCGAGTAGCCAATGCTACGGCACGCCGGCCAGTAACTGGTGCCAGGACGGCAGTCAGCGCTCGTATCGTTGCCTTCAGCTAGCTCCTTGTCGTCCGAATCGCTTCCGTCACTGTCGTCGCCTGAAGCGCTAGCGTCGGTGTCTTCGCCTCTTCGTTTAGCAAACCCGGCAGCTGTGCAGTGACCTCCACTGGGCGCTGGTCCTCAAGGTAGCGCAGACTCTTGCCTACAAAAAGATTAGTCTCATCAGTATCGAGAACTGCATCCACTCGAAACCAGATGAGCTTACCTCGTTCAGTAGTGAGCCCGTTCACGCCAGGTCCCAGCATTAAGACCGCAGCGACCGCACCTAATCCCAGCAGCATCTTCGCCTTCATGGTTTCCTCTCCTTGTCAGCGTAACTGGAGAAGTGAATGTGCACTCACGGCATTCAAATGTGTCGAGTAATTCCGGAGACTTTATGAGGAAAGTTCATAAAAGAAAGAAGTTGTGGAGAAAAGCGCATTCCTTTTCTTCGGATAAACACAAAATGGCAAAAGGACTCGAATAGAGCTTATACAAACGACCTACCAGGCAACAGAGATCTACGACGCCGAGGTGTAGAAGTGGAATTGGTGGTAGTAGTCCAGGACAGCGGTCGTTCCGAAGCGGAATAACTTGCCCACACCTGGGACGTAGTCCAGGACGTCTGCAGCCTGTGCATAATGGCAGTGGTGAGCATACCGAGGCAACCTTGATAAATCCCCTCCACTGCGTACAAGACCAAACTCCTACCTTTCCAGTCGCAGGCTTGGTGACAGTCGCGAACACGGGGTCGCGGAGCAAGTAGAGAAGCAGAGCCATCTGCCGTAATCAGACCGTGTAACATACACACTTGGTGAGAAAATTATATCCTCGGACAACTTTAAGGATCGATAAACAAACCTTGCGAGCAGCAACTTCGTCCTTGGCCTTGTCGCCAGACACGTGCTTGAATTGTTCCACCGGTTTCACAGCAGCAGCAGACAACGCCAAACTACAGATGTGAAGACAGCACTGTTAGACGAACGTTCAAATTTGATACAGCATGTCATGAAGTCAGCACGTACCCAGACAGTTCCACGAGAAGCGACACAACAACGGGAGTCCACGAGGTCGCTGGTCGGCGGCGACGCAGCAGTGCGTACACGACAGGCCGCAAAATGTGGCAGACCTCTCCTGCCACAAGAAGATCCTCGCGTGAGCCCTCGGCGACTTCGATCGTCGCGTCCTGATGATAACGAACAGTAAAAGACGTCAAACCTCGTATCAACCTACAGCGTTTTCGACTCAATTTTGCTTTGACTCACCTCGAACAAGATCTTGCTGGGTTCCTCGGCGCTCTTTTCCACCGGAGGCTCGGGCTCTGATACCGTAGCTACACCAGAATATAAATTACTTCAATCCTGCAAGCCACTGTCCATATAATCTCACCCTTTCCAAAGGTCTTGCCCGTACGGGCACCAGGTTGCTTGGGCTTCTTAAACCGGGCGAACGCTGACGGCCGAGGCGCAGATTCCACCCCCTTGTACTGGTACCACCAACCACACAAAACCATAAGTCTCAGTTCATAGCCCCACAGTTTCCTCAAACGCACCTTGCCACCACGCATCAGCATGGCACGATGTCGCTGAGCCAGCAAAACGAGGCGAAGTACGCTCTTGACGACCTCCACACACACAATGAGACGCCACTTGCCCACATCGCCGCCGACTCGACGAGCGACGACTTCTGCGAGCACTTGTACGTGCGAAATAAGCGATAGCGGCACACGAACCAGCCGCATCAACCTGCAAGCCAACAAGCGTCAATATCCGCGTGCTCAGTAGTTTTTAACAGAAAACAACGTACTTGTTACAGTTTGTCAGTGGCTCCGTCTCCTTGTAGTCTTTCTTCCACAGCACGTAGTCGTGGTACATATGCAGCAGCCCCACCAGCGAATAACCGAATTGCGTCGCCACCTCCGGTTCCATCAAGCGCTTTGGTACGAGCTGCGGCGCCACGTAAAGCGTCGTCTCCACATTGCGGGCCAGACCCGAGTGGCTGCCCACCCACGTCTCGTAGGACGCAAGTAGGGACGCCGTCTTGGAGACCGCAGAGGGGGAGACGACGCGCGTGGTGGTCGTCGTGGTCCGCGTGACCGTTTTGGTGGGATTGGAGTCGCCGTCTACGGGCACGTCCGTCTCCACCGTCGTCGTCTTGTTCTCATCCGACATGTTGAATTGCAATTGGCGATTAACGTGCTTGCCAGCGTTCTGGTTCTGGTGTTGAGTAAACGATCTAGGATCGCCTTTTCAACTTATAGAACAGTTTATAGGTTTCTTCCTACAAATTCCAGCCAATCAGTAAACTGATCTAAAACAATTTTTGAAGCAGGGATGGCCGTGGCGACGGTGGTGACGTCGCCGGACCCTGAGGCGACCTACGCTCTGGTAAATGATGCCCGGCACGTTTCCTTCCTGCAACAAGAATGTCGTCTATATGGCTCGCCTGAAGGATCCGTGACAACTGCATCAGCGGTACCTCAGCGATTGCGCTTGGCACTGGAAGAGATGGCTGTGGGCGTTGCAAAAGGATTTCTGCGCCTGGTGTCAGCAACAACTGGGCCCGATGGCAGGAGCTTGAACATCGAGGAAGGGAATACACTAGTGAAAGAGTTAGCCCAAGAATTAGTTGAAGAGGCTCAGTCGGGAGGACTTAACGTCGACGCCAAGTGGAGACTGTGTAAGACCCAATGGCTTCGGAGGCAAATAGTGTTCGTGATCTAACTGGTTTACTTCAGCATCGCGGCGTCGTGATCGACTGCGCGTTTTTCGAGAACTTTGGGAGAAAGGATACATCGTGACTTTCGGCTCCAAGTTTGGCGCAGATTTCCTCATCTACAAAGGTCAGAAGCGGTTGCTGTACGGTGATAGGCACATTGTTAACATTGTGATGCACAGACAACCCCAAGCGTGCGCATGCTGTGGCCCTGATCGTGGTCAAACGATACGAGGAGGAGTTTGCACGTGTGGATGTCGTGAGTTTATGCCGTGTGGCCAAAATGGTCAAAAAGCAGCTCATGTTTGCGTGTGTGCGAGCTGACGGGAAGGGCCGTAGTGAGCGGAAAGAAGATAGCGCAGAGAGCAAAGCTGAAGTGGCTGAAGATAGCGTTGTGTATGTTTCATTAACGCATGCACTGCTGGTGTCGCGCCAAGAAGAAAGTGGAGAAGTGACTTGATTTCGTGACACTTGAGCACGTTTGCACAGTACCGTTAGCGAGCTACGCTTAGGTGTTGCTGCCACCGTCCGTTGTGGAGAAAGGGCTCTTCATATTTACCTCGTTCTGCCGAATTTTTTGAGCAATTTTCACGAGGCAGTCGGCATCGGCGGGAATCTGCGTGTTTTGGCGCAGGTCAAGCGCAATTACGGTGCTATTCTGCTGCAACCCCTGCAGCAGCACGTCTCCATCGCTTTCGTTCAGCGCGTTACTGCTCAGGTCCACGGAGCGAAGTGCCGTCACTGAATCACTGAGGATTTCAGCCAGTGCTTCAGCACTTTCCTTGCCCAACATGTTGCTGCTCAAGTTCAGGTTGGTCAGCGACGTGTGGTCCACCAGGCCTTCTAGCAACATGCGCCCGCCATCGTCCGTGAGGCGATTCAGCCGGAGATCCAGCTCCACGAGACTGGTGTTGTATCTGAGCCCACGACTGAGATACCGCCCA
Organism: Phytophthora cactorum; assembly: GCA_016864655.1. NCBI lineage: Eukaryota > Oomycota > Peronosporomycetes > Peronosporales > Peronosporaceae > Phytophthora > Phytophthora cactorum. The sequence goes on from NHQK01000004.1 coordinate 639,289, forward strand.
CCTTCTGCGTGTATCTGGTTATCACACAGTTTCAACGTAGTGATCACGCTTTCAGGTCCAAGAAGTTTGGACAACAATCTCGCACCGTGGTTGGTCAGCTTGTTGTGTGAAAGATCCAGCGACGTGATGCTGGTGTTCTTTACTAGTCCTGTCATAAGCATCCGCAGCAGGTCGTCGTCCAGGAGATTGCTGGGCAGCCACAGCGTCGTCAACGTGTTCGACATCTTGATAATATGCGAAAGGTTCGTTGCGTCCGAGATCTTCATCCCAAACAGCATGCGTTCATACTTCATGCCGATCTGCTTGACGCCGTAGGTCACTCGAAGTCTTGTCAAGTTGCGTAGTTGGGCGCAGATCTCGTTCAAGTCTAGGTGGGACAGTAGTTGGTCGATCTCAAGCGTAAAAATGTACTCGCTTGAAGCCTTAACGACGGCCATTAGGTGGTCATGATCATCTACAGATGGATCAAAGTCCTCAAGAAGATCTTGCAAGTGCTTCTCTAGGAAGAGCTGCTTCCATGTTAACCCGTGGTCAGCAATCTGGATGTTCTTCCATTGCGCTTTGCTGAGGCAACAGCGCTTCCAGTAGTTCTCATCAGTCACATTAGGGGCCGTCACGCACACGTCGAGATCCAATGGTAGTCGAGCCATGACCTCTGGAAGGAACTGTCGCGGCACATTTTGCGCTTTTGGCTGCAGACGGAAGCGGTCGGAAATGATCTTCAAACACATGAGCAGCAGCGACGGAATCGTCGTCGACGAGCCAACATTTCTAGCGTCACTATATACCGCCTGGTCATTCTGCACGACTCTAGCGCGGTATTTCTTCACCTGATCGGACAAAGCGCACACATCCGTTGTCGCGCCGACGGTGGATGCTGATACCATCCTTTAAGCTGAACTATGAAAAGCGACTCTTCCAAACTAATAAGCCCGCATGGCTTGGGCACGGTCACTTTTGGATCACTACAAATAGCAAGGAATGCCATTGACTCAAGGGAAACACTACCTAGCTCATGCAAACTGGTTAAGAAGTTGCCGAAGTTGAACCCAACTTCAACTTGGGGTCAAGAGTGATGGTCGCTCGGTTTCCCTTGCATTCCGCACCCATTTCGTATTTCGCACTCTAGCGCACGTGAAGGACAAGCAGTGGGAGGAAGATGGAGAAACCTCGTTCAATCGACCCAGTCCGTGTCCAGTCGACCTTCGTGGAAGACGAGATCGGCGAGCTGCGCAAATACATCGGTGCGTCCGACTCTTCCATCCTTCTCCTACAAATCTGGTGGCATATCTGTCTTGCTGTGGTTTCCTTTTGCAGTTGAAATGATGCACGCCGAGATGGAGCTCATGGAGAGTATCAAGCTGAACGAGCGCAACATTGCGGCAGCAAATGCCCGCATCAAACAGTTTAAGGTGCGTTTGAGGGGTCTAATCCACGTCCGACCATGCGATCAGACGCTGAAGAACTCTGTTTGTCTGCAGGAGCTGATCGCTCAAGAGAGTACACGGTACAAGATGCTGAAAAGGGAGTTGGACGGAGATGCTACCGAGCTCAAAAGCCTTGAAGAGAAACAAGTCGGTAAGGTAGAAGGGTTCTGTGTATCTGTTGCCGATGAGTATCTGGCTGACTTTTGGCAGTTGCTGAGGCGAAGCATCGGGAATTCCGGGGTAAGTAAGTGTGTCGTGAGATTTCTTGGTTCGTTTCTCTAATAAATCGATGATGCAGATGCTGTGGCCCAACGACAGAGCGAAGTACAAGTGCTTCGCGCTCGATTCCAGCAGCAACGCGCCGCCATGCTCAGCTTGAGGTGCCAGATCTTAGATGCTACTACAAACTTGGACAAGCTGTCGTCGATGAATGCATCAGTGGAGAAAGATACCCAAAATGGTGCAGACGTGCATGTGCTTTTAGGACGAATGCCAGTGGTCTAACTGTTGTTTTGATGCTGATACAGTTGCTGCAGCCTTGGGTGAGTGTCCTGAACCGACCGAACAGCGCACTGCTCGCCAGAAACTTCGTGCCAAGATCAGATACACGCAGCAGTTCATCGTGCAGATGGAGGAGGAAACCAGCCAGCTTGCCGAGAAGCGAACCAAGCTTGAAGCCGAAGTACTCAAGTGCGAACAGGAAAATCACATGCTGCGTGAATCAATCTTCCTCAAGGAGAAGGACGCCGAAGTCTTGTTCAACCGCCTGCGTGACGACACTCTCCGCGTCGTCAAAGAAAAGGGTATTTCCTGCCGTCTTGATACAATAGCTAGCAGGTGCTAAATACATCGGTGTTTGGTCTGTACATGTACAGGAAAGATCGAAGGCAAACTAAAAGCCAAGCGCAGGAAATTTCGACTGAAAACCAAGAACGAGATAAGTTCACTCAAGCGCCGCATCTCCTTCATTACCTGTGGTATGTATCTCGAGCTTACAGTTCATATCCGGGGCCACGTGGTTGACGTCTTATGATGAATGAAACAGAGCTTGAGAGAAGTCAGATGACGAACGAGGACGCGCTGTCTGGTATTGACGCGTTAAGCTCCAAGCGTGACGGCCTAGAGCAGAGGTGTGTACAAGGTTTTTTATCGTGAAAATGGCTTCCAATCATCCTCATGTAACACTGTTTTGCTCAGGCTAAGCGCACAAAACGAGCAACTAGCTGTCACCGAGGTAGGATCTTTCAAAGCAATTTGGGATTGGCATAACCACTTCTGACGCGTTGTTTGTATATAGAGCGCTATCACCGAGCTACATGCATCGATCGCCACTTTTGGCCAAGGCGAAGGAGGCTTCGACACCACACGTCGTCAAGAAAAGCTGAGTGCAAAACGTGACGATGCTGAAGTGGCTCAAAAGAAGTTGGAAGATAAACTGGTACGTACTGAACATCACCCTTTCCCAACCAATCTAACAAACCTGTAGAATCTCCTCAAGCTGCTGGAAACAGACCAAACTCAAGTAAGTGTCTCGTTACTTTCACTTAGCTGTGCTGGCGGAGTGAAGTTGACCGAGTGTGCAGCTTGATGCAACACTGAAGGACGTCGGAGCTCAAGTTATCGCGGCAAAGAACACAGCAGAACGACTTGATGGTGAAATTGCCTCTCTGGTTAAAGACATTGAGCATCAAGTGGCGAAAAGCAGAAGCTTGAGTGTGTCTATGAATGATGCAAAGAAGAAGAGCGATGACCTCCAGGCACAATACCAAGAGCAGCAGCGCAAGAATAAAAACACTGCCAAGACCCAAACAAAACTTCGTCGCCAGAAGGACGCATTGCTCAAGCAAGAAAAAGAGCTGACGTCGGAGATTCAAGAAGCAGAACACTTGCGCAGAATCTTGGGTGAAGGCATCAAGGTCCGTGCACAATCTTCTCTTCTGGATTCTTGTGTGTTCATCATCAAACCAACTTTATATGTCTGTGTTTGTAGCACGGGATGGAGTATGTTGAGAGGCTCAGAGAAACAAATGCGCTGTGCGATGAGAAAGAAAAACGCATCGAGTTTGAACTCCGTCGGCAAGAGCTCAGCTTGCAACAACAGTGCGCACAGGAAGAATCCAAATTTCAGGCTGATGTTGCCGCTTGGGATGAAAAGGTAACCCAGCTTTTTCGTTAAGCTAAAATATCTGAACCGACTCATGTGATGGATGCAGATTACGCGTGTGGAGCGACAGCTTCGTAGTCTTTAACTCGAGGTTACGTGATTTCGTGTTTAGGACATTTTATCAGAATTTTTCGAGAGCGCTGCGTCATTCTTGGAATTTGATACGCCAAGTGGCTGGAATGGGAGGGGGCAGCACTTCAAGTGCGCAAGCGAATACCGTTAGCCTTTGCCTTCTTTGAAGATTGAGTGTCAAGCGCATTTTGTTCGCACTCTCCAATTTGCCCTGAAACCCACAATAAGCAGCAAACATGAAGGCATTTCTCTTCGTTTTCGCGTCGATCCTGAGCGCGCTGACAATGGCTAAGCACGTTCCCGGCCATGCGACTCCACGGAAGTACGGTAAACACCCCAACTATTTCACCGACGACAACCGTGTCCTGATGGATGGGGGTGGTCTGGGAGACGATATTGGTAACGACGACGACGGAGATGCGGGTGGATTGGGTGGAATCGGCGATCTTGGAGGTGCAGGTGGGCTAGGTGGACCGGGCGGAATCGGCGGGCTTGGTGGCATCGGTGATGCAGGTGGATTGGGCGGTCGTGGTAAGTGGGCAATTGTGGGTTGGTATTCAAGCTTGATGAGTTATTGACAGAATAACTAATGTATTTCACGACAGCACTGCGTGGACTTAGCGATGAGCTGGTGGACGACGGCACCGCTGCGAATGATAATGACGAGATCGTCGTCGCTGGAAGGGCGGTGGCTCGTGGTGGTGCTGTCGTTGCTCGACCGGGTCCTCGTCGCTGGTACTACTGATTTCCGAAAGGAATGTCACGGGCGATGGACCTGCGGCGGTGCTTGATTGTGGGAATCACTGTCACAGCCTTACTTTCCTTTTGCTTTATGCTTCCACCGAAGCTGTAGTGCATGTAATTGAGTAAGCCAAACCAAAAAAATGGATGTTTCTGGTGGAGCTAGGACATTTATCTACATGTCATTCTTGAGCATTGGAAACTTACGGGCTTGACTTAAGTCTCACGTTCGCGGATACCTACGATTAGGTTTCACAGTTGCCCACCAATGCACTGGAGGAACTGTTTAACATCGCCATTCATTGCGTTTTGTGAGCCGAAGGTCGCCGCTCAATGGAAGGAATTGAAAGTGTTGGGCCGTATGGCGCGTTCTACTCGAACTTCCACACGGGCCAAATGGAACGGGCAAATTACTTGAACTCACCAAAGGCCTGTCTAAGTGCGAAATAAGAATTCATCTAGGTCCGAATTCGTACTTAGATGCCACATGGTTTGGCTGCCAAATGACTTAAGAATTGTATTGGGCATTTCAACCCATGCTTTGGAACCGGCGCAAATTTGGTCGGAATTCACAACATAACTTTAACCCTTTCGCGATTGACTTCACTCTGTATACCATACAAACTATAGTTATTCAAAAACAAAAGGGGCCAAAGTGACCCCTTTTGATGTCTCACTCGCAGTCAGAGAGCTTGAGCGACCAGGCGCCAACTGCTGGACGGACGCCCTGTTTTATGCAAAAGGTGCTGTTTTGGCTCCTTTTGCTACTATCATATGATTAGCCAAAACCAACGACAAACACGGTCTTGCGATGCGATTGGTTTAACGGAGTAGACAGAATTACAATTTCCCAAAGTGCTTCCACTTTAGTCACTGCCGAGCCATTGCGCATGAGATCACCATGGAGGCGATCTCGGTGGAGGCTCCACTACTCAAGCTATGCTCAAAGTGCACGACAAACAATCAGCCACTTGTGTCTGCAGAACGATGCCGAAGCGCTGATGTTTGTGCATCGTCAGCTAGTATGAAATCCAGTTCAATGAAATTATTGATCGCAATGTAAGCCCAGGAAAGATGCTGTGTAGTGGTATAGTAATTTATATTATTTTCACTATGACCATTGCTCGCCATCATCGATACGCTCATGTATCGCTTCATTGCTAGATTTTCCCGAAACGAGCCCGGCCCATGACAAGCGGAGATGGAGTCAACAAACAACGATGACATCCACCAGGATGAATCGTTCGTTCGGATGCTGACAGAGAACACAATCATAGACAAAGAGCTAGCGCATAATCGTGGAGAGCGGTCGACCTCAGCAGTCGGTGAAACTTTAGCAGCAAAAGAGAAAAGAAAGCGCAAGACGAGCGCCACAAGGAGCCCAAGTGCTCCACAGCCACCACAGCGACAGCACAATTTGCCTGTCCTCGTGGAAGACACCACGTCTGAAGCATCGGGAGGTGATGCCGCGTCAAATGCTTCTGCGAATCCTGATATCATTCATGATGCAACGTCGGGATTTTCAGGCGTGATGAGTACTCCAAGTGAACTCTCGACAAGGCACCCGCGGATAATGCATCTTCTCAAAAGGCATCCGAGAGACCACGGGCTCAGACATCGTGTAAGCAGCATGAGCTGCTATCCAGGCTGTATGTAGCCAAATTGGTGGCGTTCGCACCTGTGAAGGAGTCGTGGGTCAAGAACAGCATCTACTCAGACGCTGGGAGGGCATACATAGTTGGGAGGGTGACGCGCTTCGGCAAAACGAATGCTCTACTAGAAGTTCAGTGGATTGACACTCAGTTTCAGAAGAAGGACGAGTATGTGGGCATCAATATTGTGCAGCGTGGAATTGAGAACTACAGCAACATCATGAAGTCACCAACAAAGCCTGCGTGGAGAAGTCTATGTCAGGCCGAACGCGGTGAGATCGAAGTGGAGGAAGATGCCAGCGATATAGAAGAAGATACAGAGGTAGAGGAGTGCCGCACGTACAGCCCCGAAGTAGTTTTCCCGTTGACTATGACATATGTGGAGAGTATTGATAACATGAAATTTGACCCAGAGGCCCAATTGCAAGCTCCTTCGGATCTTTACGAACACGGTGATGATACCAGTCAGACAAGGATTCGGCCTGAATATCGTCATATATTCGAACACTCTCCTTTTTCCTCTTTCTTTGCCTATATTCCAGTGTATTTCTGGGTGGAAGTGCTGCGTCAAACTAACAAGGAAATGCGTGAATATGAACGGACAAACCGGATCACTCAGAGACCTTTGTTCACGCTGCAAGAAATGATGACATTTCTGGGAGTTCTTTTTTTACATGGCATTGGTGGATAAGGGCGAATATACTCATTATTGGGGTCAACAGATTAAGGATCGAATTCTTGGTGGTTGCTGCGTAGGTCTGGATGGCATAATGCCGCTGGCAAGATTCAAGCTGGTTCGAAAATCATTCTGCTTCAGGGTACTTTCGAGGCCAGCACCTCGTTCAAACGCTACCCTAGCGTCAAACCGCGCTGAACCAGTGAGCGTCGATGTACAAGCCGTAAAACCCCCAAGGCTCGAGAGTGATGATGCAGGATCTGTTGGCAACCAAAATTCGCGTGAACAACATGACACAACTCATCGTAGCAGTACCACGCCATCTCCACTATCGCCGCTACCATCGAATTCCCCGGATACTCAGTCAACATCTCAATCAGCACCAATCACCACAGTTCAACCCGATTATGTCTTTCAAGAGATGCGGTTGCGTGAATTCGGCCCCTTGTGAACTTGCTGAAGATCACCGGTGGCAAATACGTTGAGATTGGAAGAGATCTAGCGCTCGATGAAGCGAGCATTGCGTGCAGATCAAAATATGGGAGACGGCTTATCATGTATAGCCCAATGAAACCGGGCGGAAAATACAACTTCCGTATCTACATGCTGTGTTGCTCAACGACTTGGGTCGCAATTAATTTTCAAGTGCACTGTGACAGTGACATTTCGGATCGACTTCAGGGAGTTGCTTCTGAAAGTGAAATTACAGAGCTGCGTGATGAATTGGATACGCTTGCTGTAGTCCGTGGTCAAGTCATGGAGGTGGTCCGACCATTGTACCACACTAACCGCATCATAAACGCTGACAACTACTATATGTCTGTCCGGTTACTTGCTGCGCTCCAACTAGAAGGGCTCTACGGAAGAGGGACAGTCCGACAAAACAGCGTGCATTTCTCGAAACACGTTATCTTGAAAAAAAACAGAATACACATAAGGATCGTATCGACAAGCAGTCTCGTGGGCACAACAAATGACCGCAGTCTCTTGATTTCATAGCGCAGTCGTCAAAATGGTGTCTACTGCTGATAGTTCAAGCTCAATATCTCTAACCCGACGAGTCGGTAGCACAATGCAACCATATCCAGCCCCTGCTTGTGTTGCACAGTATAACAAGAGCTTGCAGGGAGTCGATCGATCAGTTGTGAGGGCGTTTCTCGTTAGTGGATGGCCACAGTTTCAAAAAGTGGTATAAAAAATTTGCGATGTCTCCGATTGACGTTGCACGAGTGAACGCTTATATGTCGAGGAAAATGGCGGTTGATATGAGCAAGGCCAGCGGGCGTTTGTGACACAGCTAGCGGATGAATTGTTGGCCGGAAAGTGGATGGATGCTCCGAAGGATCGCCGAATGCTGTAAACCAGCTCAATGGGAGATCCTGTGTGCGGGGCTGAAGCTGCGTGGACGTGCGGAACCAGAGCTCCAGATATCACTGCAAGTCCCCAAAAGGTGTGCATAGCACAATCCTCAAAGAAATTGTTTGTATTGAGTTAGAAGCGCCGCCAGTGCGTTGTTTGCAGATGGGCGAATCGATCTCCTACTGTTGTGATTGATCAGTGCAGACTGCGCAACGTGTGTCTGTGTCAGGTAGTTCACAAGGTGCCCGACAAACCCTACTATTGCCAAGCACCAGCTTGGACGTGCTGGGAAAAGTTTCATAAATTTTAGCTGCCTCGCCAACTTTTTTCGTCTATAGGTAACTTGATGAAGGCATCGGAGCTATTTAAAATGAAGACAAACGTCCCAAAACCTGTGCACTCCAAAACGGCGACACATCCGGCGGCATGCAGGCGATTAGAACTTGTGTAGCAAATAATAACCATCACTTGCATTAGATTCGCTCCGTATAAATGTACAAATTCGCTTGCTTTGTCCAGCCTACGGAAACTGGTAGTACTTGTTTCAACTCCCAACGACAGCAAAAGTCTTTGACGCAGGCACCATTATGTCGAGGACAAACTTCGCTGGTAAACACGGCGATTCACGCTTTCACCATGAAGAACACCTCATCATAGATAAGGTTGTTCGTCGTAGGCTCAAAGCGGACGTTATTGGCAAAGACGATTGTCGCTGCAAACGGCGTTATCACCGAGATGTCAAGATGACGAACGTCTGCAGGAAACATCTGGAGCTTGGTGAGTGCTCCCCACCGCGCGGTTAGCCTAGCGATTGACTGTTGGGGCTGATGGACAAGCTCCCGACGTACCTCAATCTCAATACTAGCTCCGATTGCAGTCTCAATCGCAAACTGTGCTAACACGTTTCCAACGCCACATCCAATATCGAGAAATGTATCATCTTGAGTGATTCGATTGATACTGAAAATCGCAGAAACCAACTTGCTAACAGCTGTAGGCAGAAGCTCACCGGCACTCATATGCGGTACTGAAGAAGGAAAAGCTACAATATTTCTCGATATGCTCTCAAATGTTGTCCAGACCACCCGAGCCGCACTGCAAGGAGATAAAGTCTTGTTGCGCTCTTGATTATTGACATGGCTACAGGGTAACGGCTCCGACACACTTTCAACCATCGAACACGTAACCCACACTAACTTCGCCAGTCAATAGTGTCTCCTCTTCTCCAACCATCAACTTATTCATTGACTCCACCGCAATAGTTGACTCCGAGAGATCATGGCGTGATGGAATCATCCCTGTTTGTCGTGTATCTGCCGATTGGCACGACGATTCTGTGGTCAAATGCGGCACAGTAGAATTTGTTGCAGCCAAACGCAGCCTTTTCCGTTCTCCACATGACACGGGCGCTGGCTGCCGAATCCGCTGGACTAGTCTGCTGCGTCGCCCTCGTTTACCTTATACAGTAGCGAAGAAGGAAAGTGGAAATTCCGCGAGAACCTTGCCAAATGTGCGTTTGAGGGAGTTCAAACGCTGTTCAAGCTCCTTATGCCTCCGCTTCCAGCGACGCATCTTGTTAGCCACTTGATTCCAAGCAACATGGACTCCTTGGTCGGTGTACGCGCGAGCCAGCTGCACTAGCTGCTTATCTTCTTCTTCCAGGAAGGTAGTGCCAGGCATTCCGCCGCTTCGCAACTCTTCGTCGTCGCCAGTATCGAATGCTGCACTTGAAACTCATCTTGATTTCACTATTGAAATGTGAGAACCACTTCAACGTGTGGCTGCGAAAGTAATATTGGTATATCTGAAGCGGTGACCAAACAGTCCATCTCCCAATTGACCACGCTTGCTCGGTAGCTGTAACACATGGTGCTAAAATTGTAGCCATTTGTGTAAAAGGCGCTAAAAGGGCTCCTTTAGCTGCAACTTGTTTTGAAAACAAGCCCAAAGGAGCTAAAACGGCACTATTTGCCTCGAAAGGGTTAAAAGAATGTCAAACGCAACCGTTATTTAGATTTATTTTAAACAAAATAGAATGACAGGATGTTATGCAAACAACGCATCCAAAATCAAGAATAGGCTAATAGAGCCTACCAGTATCTTGTGTGTGCATACAACAGCTGCGATTACTCTCCTGATCAATTATGGCGAGGCAAACAGCTCTGGAGAGCATAGAGAGTACTCTAACATTTCTATATGTAAGCCATATCACAAATTATTTAATTGCTACCATCATCTCAAATACGGACGTAATTTGACTTTTCCACCATATTTTAATGCTATCATATTGTTTCTCAAATTTCATAGCTTGTTCGGGCTAGGCACGACTTTTTTTTTTGAACTTCAAGTACTTTTAGTGCCAACTTGATTGCAAGCTGGAAGGACGTGGGAAGAGCAATGGATATTTTCCTAGTACATGTTCTTTGGCGAATTGCTATAGTTCCAACTTGTAAACAAGTTGGAAGCTTACATGGTGGATGCGCCGCTGCACTGCACAGCCGAACGACATTGCAGTACTTTGATGAAGTACTTTAATGCCAACTTGATTACAAGTTGGAAAGATACGTGGTGGATGCAGTCGCAGAGTGGGAAATTGACAAATCGTGGTCGCCAAATTATGATGACCTTGCCAGATCCTGGTACTCTCTGCTGATGAATACGGGACCATGGTACTCTACCTAATCTTGAAGGCTTGGCTCAACAATATTGCGAGTCCCGATTTGGGACGCGTCGAGGTGGAGCAGCCTCCTGACCACGTCATCTCAGTCTCCATTGGAATGTGGTTCGTCATTTGGCAAGAAGCTACGCTTCATATGAAGAATTTTGCGCTCGTACAGAGCAAGAAGCTTCAGCTAGGCCAAAAGCTGTCAGGGGAACAGTAACCGCGTACGTAAGCTCCATGAAACCAAAACTCAATTAAGGTTTGTGGGATTCGACGGAAGAGTGTTGGGACAAGCGATTCTGATTGTTCCATCAGCTCGCTCAATGCATAGCATAATGGCTGTACTGGTGTCACCAAGGCGACAGCTACCCAAAATGCTACGGTACCGCAAGCGACCCGTATGTGAGTACGAAAGCGCGCATTGAATAGATTCACAGTATCACAGCATTAAGGGTGTCAATAAGCCAGCGCTTAAGCGATCGTGCCCGTGTTGCCACAACTCACGCACGTGCAAGCAGCACTAATATCGATGTCAGACCGCAACAGCGCTCTTTGGCTTGGTACCTAAATGTTTTAAGGACCTGGATTAGCGCACCCTATTCACTTTATCGCACCAGAGCGTTTGCTTTTGTTTCTCACTTGTGTGATCGCCTGTAACAGACTTGGAGGCGAAGACCCAAAACGGAGAGACGAAGCTTGATGGCGCAGTTGACGGTGCCGGTTGCTGGTTAGAGAGGAAATTGAAAAGTGACCAACTCACCGGTTAGACTAAAGCTGGCGCCTGCTAGCTCATGCAGCCACCAATTCTTGACGACGAGGCGCACACAAGTATCCACGTCCCATCTATATCAATCTCAAATCCTAATTATGTCCTTATTTACCAATGAAAACTTATTAATCCTAAACGTCGCTTGATGACGGTTGGTTACGAATTTCTCCTTAGCGTCCCAGAATCAAAATTCCGAATGGCAAACTGATTCGTTGCAAATCCACATGGTTTTCAACAAGTGCGGTAGCGCGAATCGCAATGTTGACGGCACAACTTGCGTCCCATAATCATGTTGCCTTGTCCAACTTGGACCGAATAGCTTAATTTAGCCCAATAGAAATGCATAAATTGCCAACACAATGTCGTTGCTCGTATTATGCTGTCCAGCGTAAACGGGATAGCAAATTTTGAGCAGTTGTCGTGGGAGCCCTCTGCCGTCTCATTGGCAGGAGGACAACCACGTCACATGCCCTCCCTTCCAAGAAGACACCTCTTTTTCGAAGATCACTTTGTCTTCTTCTTCTTCTTCTTCTTCTTCTTCTTCTTGGATTCCCAGTATTGACCAATAGTCCTGGATTTGGTTCAGGTTCTCAAACTGGTTCCCAAATAGCGGCTTTCCTCGGTTCGCCAAGCCACCAAATCCGATACCGTAGTCTTCTTCTGACTCGTCGGTGGCCAAATGACTTCGCGAACAAGCTGTCCTTCTGTACCATCAGACAATATCACTTTGTAGACGTTTTGGCGACGTAGCTTGTCGTTACAGTATGGCTTCAGCAATGAAGTGTGGAATACAGGGTGTAATCGTAGTCCCTTCGACAACTTCAACTCATATGAGTCCTGCTGAATCTGCTTCACGATTGGGTATGATCCAATAAATCGTGGAGCTAGTTTCTTGGCTTGCGCAAATCCTTTGTGACGAATATCCCAGTTTCGTCCATCTAGGAGTACCAAATCTCCTGGTTTGAAGTCTTGGGCAAGTCTGTTCTTGTCGTAATATGACGTCTTGTTTGAGGAAAATTCGCTCGCTGATTCATGCAGTTGCTCAAACTCTGGGTGCCTTGCCACATCATCTGGCATATAGGGCACATAACCCAGAGCAGTCTTAAATGGTGACATACTGATCGAAGAGTGAAAACGTTGATTGTACGCGAACTCGGCAAGTTGCCGATATTCATCCCAGTCATTCTGGAATAGGTTGACAACGCCTCGAAGATAGTCTTCGATAAACCGGTTAGTACGTTTAGGCTGCCCATCCGTCTGTGGGCTGAAAGCCGATGACAGTTTATGTGTCGTCTCCAGTGTCTTGATCACTTCTTGCCAAAACTTCGACGTAAACTTAGAGTCTCCGCCGGAAATGATCGATTTCGCCCCGCCATGGTCTTTCACAGCGTAGCAGCCTCTTCTGCTGTCGCTGATGTAATAGTTGCGATAAACTTTTCCCTCTTCGTCAAGCGGTCCACGATGACCATAATGGGATCTTTCCCTGCTGTCGTTAATACGTTTTTGCACACCTAAGTATGTCTTGATATATCCCGGATGTCCTGCCGTGACCACATCGTGGTTTTCACAAATAACACGGCCCTTTAGATCTTCATTGTCCGGAATAACCAGACGAGCATCCATATCGTCTCTTGTCTAGTAGTAAAGCAAGCGGGAACTCCTAAAACATGGTCGCTGTTTGAAGGCAAGTTGCGGGAGCGCTTCCGCCCGAAAGACTTCGAGATCAACTTACTTGAGCGGTTGTTTCAGCTGAAGCAAAACGGGGCCTTCCACGCGTATGTATGTTCGTTTCAGGTCTCAGCCGGAGTTGAAGATTTCTGAAATGGAGAAGCGGTTCTACTTTCAGAATGGTTTTTGGGCTGAAACAGCTAGAAAGGTGAAAGAGCTCAGACCAAGGTTTCTGCATGAAATCATCGCGATTGCTACAAACGTCGAGTTTGCTCACAAGCACCGAAGTCATCTATGGAGAATCAGTGTTTTTCGAAGGTTTCTACGAATGCAAAGCCGGGGAATAGCAAGCAGAGCAAGTCATCAGCGCAGAAGCAGTCCGCCAAGATTGAGCCAAAAGAGGATTGACGAAAGTCGGTCACATGTCATAATTGTGGACAGCTTGGGCAGATCAAGCTGCAGTGTAAGTCAAGCAGCGAGATGTGAGTGGATCGTTCTATGCCATTCTGGAAGTCAAAGGTTTAGCCTCCAAAGATGATGATGAGCATCCTACCGATGTGTCTATATTTGTTGACAGCGGTACAAGTTTGAATGATATCACTGAAGATTTAGCAATGCGTCTTTAACTGGACATTACGGAGCACTTTGATGACATGATGATGGTTTGACTGGGCTACAACAAAACTGTACAGCAACCAAGAAGGCCTGTAGAATTGAAGTTACGGATTCCGGATTTCCTGGTATCAGTCGAAACCTTCACAGTCATGCCAGTTTCAGAGGACAAGGATGTCGTGCTTGGAATGAAGTGGCTTCGTGAGAATAATCCTGATATAGGCGACTGCTATGTCCTCGTGCAAGGACGGACGAATTGGAGCCATTTCAGCTTGTTGTACCCAACCGACCACCCGCGCGTGTGATAGGTAGTCGCTGTTTCAAGAACGCAAGCCAGAACCGTGAGCTTTTCACTGCTTCAAGCAACATGGTCACACAGGTGGGTTCGGAGTGAGCATGCTCATTTTGTCGAAGAAGCTAACCCGCAAAGTGAAGGATATTGAAGCTGTCTTTGTTGTCAATCCACACGATTCGAAAAAGGCTGAACGTTTTAAGCAACAAGGAATGGGAGGCGTTGGTGGACAATCCGGCATATGATGTACTGCTCAAATATCGGGACACCGTGTTCCGTACTGAGCTGCCGAACTCCACACACCCTGTCCGGGAAGGAATTGAACATGACATTCAGTTTCAACCTGGAGCGCAGTCGATATCGGTCAAACAGTGGCGTCAACGTCCCGAGCATCGGAGGGTGATTCAGGGCTGGACCAAAGAGATGGTTCAAGCTGGTATAATTCGTCCCAGCAACTCCGCATTCAGCGCTTCTACTTTCTGTGTCAAGAAGCCTGTCGGTTGGCGTCTCGTTCACGATTATCGCCAACTTAACAGTTCAACCATCCCCCCGGTCATTCGGATGCCTAGGATGGAAGATACGCTCGATGCCATGGGTGGTAGTCACTGGTTTTCCTGAATGGGTTTACTGTAGGCATACTACCAGGTTAAACTCCGTGAATCTGACATTCCATTTGCTGTTTTTCGGCACCCGACGAGCGGTATGAGTATCTTGTAAATTCGATGGGTTTGAGCGGTAGTCCTAGAACTTTTAACCGTTTGTTGCAACGAGTTTTTAGCGATTTCCGTGATGTCATGCGCATTTACGTCGGTGACATGTATGTGTTTACCCAGGGCCAGGATGTTCAGAAGCACGTCGATGTACTGGATATAGTACTCAAACGGTGGGAAGAGCTGCAATTGTACGTCAAATCATCCAGGTGTCAGTTTTATGTCGAGGAGATTCCATGGCTCGGTGGTTTGAAGGCCGAAATGGTGTTCAAATGGTCTGTAGCAAAGATCCACAATTCTAAGTCTTCACCAAAGTTTCTTTCATACCTGGGAGAATCCTACTTCTGTCTATCACCTTGAGAAACAAGCCGATGTTCAAAGTGACTATTTGACTGTAGCAACTGCATCTGAAACTGTGTCTGCATCTGAGTCTGATACATTCGCTGCTGCTGTGTTATCCACCGCATTATCTGCTGCATTACCATTGTCTCAGGCGCGGTGTTTCGCATCCCAGCTTCCGGTGTATCACTTTGAGCTTTTTGTGGCGTAGTCTCTTCCATTTGAGCCATCCGCGGCAATTGGCGCTGCCGTGGGTTAGGCGATTCACCCTCAACTGCCCTACTCCTTGTCATTGTCATTAGGGATAGGACATATGGGCTTTTCGGTAAGTAAACCGTAAAACGTTAAAACGAAAACGGAAAAGCTCCAAAAGTGTGATTTATAGCTTAGGTTCTCTTAGGCTGAATCCGGATGATGCGATTAACTTTGCGGCAACGCTGTCTTCACACTCCAGTAGTTTGAGAAAGGCTAAGTTGAGTAAACGATCGGCTTTGGGTTCGTCGTCGTTGCCTTCCAGTGCATCCGTTTCCTTTCGGAATTTAGCCACAATACGCTTTACCTTTTTGATAGTGCGCAGCAGTTCAGTTTTCAACTTAGTGTTTTTCTCACAACCGCCCGGCCAAAAGAATCGGCCAGGGTCAATAGCTGTCAAAGGTTGAGGTGGAGGCGTAACCTTTACAGTGGTTTTCACTTGCTTCCGTTTCAACTTTTTACCACTGACTATGATTCGTTTTTTAATCGAGGCATACGCCAATGCCGTATTAAAGCTAATGCAAGAGAATGCTAGCAGGTAAACCAAGAACAATTAACTTCAAAGATGTTCCACTTAACGCAGATACTTCCCAGCGTTGAGGTACTTTGCCGGCAGCTAGTAGCAAACCAACACTTCAAAGAAGTTCGCATATGCTTACCAATCTAAGTGGTATTCCACCACCCCGACGGTGTGTAGGACTCGCCTACTCCAAAGGAGATTCCATAAAGCCCCCCCCCCCCCCACACACACACACAACCTAGAGCTTCCCCATTTTATGGCGTACCCCAATAGTAGCAAGCATCATTCGCTTCCCACCATGTGACCTCGAATACTCCGGTCTTGATACTTGAACTTAGACCGAAGCTTGACCAACACGTGTTACCATGCAACCAACTTGGAGGCGAAGACCCAAAACGGAGAGACGAAGCTTGATGGCGCAGTTGACGGCGCCGGTTGCTGGTTAGAGAGGAAATTGAAAAGTGACCAACTCACCGGTTAGACTAAAGCTGGCGCCTGCTAGCTCATGCAGCCACCAATTCTTGACGACGAGGCGCACACAAGTATCCACGTCCCATCTATATCAATCTCAAATCCTAATTATGTCCTTATTTACCAATGAAAACTTATTAATCCTAAACGTCGCTTGATGACGGTTGGTTACGAATTTCTCCTTAGCGTCCCAGAATCAAAATTCCGAATGGCAAACTGATTCGTTGCAAATCCACATGGTTTTCAACAAGTGCGGTAGCGCGAATCGCAATGTTGACGGCACAACTTGCGTCCCATAATCATGTTGCCTTGTCCAACTTGGACCGAATAGCTTAATTTAGCCCAATAGAAATGCATAAATTGCCAACACAATGTCGTTGCTCGTATTACGCTGTCCAGCGTAAACGGGATGGCAAATTTTGAGCAGTTGTCGTGGGAGCCCTCTGCCGTCTCATTGGCAGGAGGACAACCACGTCACATCGCCTGTGTGCTGCCTTGTTGAAGCTGCAGCGTGTAGAGTGCGATGACCGCAAATTAATTAGCAATGCGTACCAGGAGCTGCATAATTTAGCGAACACTATTCGGATAGTACCAGGATTTATCAATTTCCTGTCGCTGAGTACTAGTACCAGTATGAATACATGTAGTTCGCTGGAGAAATTTAGTGCCAGCTTGCTTACAAGGTAGACGCACACATGACGGGAGCCGCCACTGCGAAGCACAACCGAATGAAGATTTACCTACGTTTTACACTAGTTGACGGTCTACCGCGAACCGCCTTTTAACGAAGCCGTTAATTTGGAGGCATCGCACGTCACTTTTCTAAGCCAATTTTACACCCGTTACCAATCCAAGTTACCAAGTGCCAGCGATGAACTTCACGACTTGCTTCGCTCACCTGATCGCTGCCGTGATTGCTGCTTCTGCACCTACGAATGCTCAGCAGCAAGTCTGCCCGCACGAAGCTTGCTGGAACCGTTTCTTGGAAATGAACATCTGAATCAGCGAATGCTGCAAGGCCGAGGGTGGCATCGTTAGTGAGTGCTGCGCTAGCAGTTGCCGGTTTGGCAACTCCTGCAAGTGAGAACGACCACATACTTACAGGAGAACAACCCCATTCTCTCTCTACAGTGCGCGCGGAAAACGTAACAAAAAGTCGTTTTAAAACCATTTTTGCTCCCAATCGAAAGCTACAGAAGTGATTATTAGCCAATAACAAGCTTCGTTTGCAGTGCTCGCTGCTGTTGTTATCTGATAAGGGGGTGACGAGCAACAGTCTAGAAAATATATATGACAGAGTAGATAAAGCGCGAAAAAGATAGACGAAGATGGTAAGGCGGCCATTATCGGCGAATCCAATTGGCCTATGAGATGCTAAAGAGAAAGGGGACTCTAACAAACGTCTATGTGCTGGTTTTGGCTTGAAATGCGCACCCACAGTCTGCAAGAACAACTTTTGCAGTCCAACACGACAATAATATCCGAGATTCCATATATCTGATATGAAATCCTAGTTCAATTTAATATTTTAATTTTTGATCCGTCGAAAATACGAAAATGAATTGCTACTGAGGGTTGGTTTGGGTGTCGGTGTAGTGGGATTCGATCGAACACAGCTGGCGCTTCATCAGAACCTTGCATCTGCAAATTCCAGAGTGAGGTTCGATAAAACTTTCGTCAGGTACCTCTACAACAATGTCCAGCCATCTGCCTCGGGTTTACCCGCCTTTGATTCATATTCTACGACAGCTTCAGCTAAGGTCGTCCTTGGTCACCAGTACGGTGCATCTCAAGTCATAAAGACCGGCTACACCGCCCCACTAGATGTCACAGATTTTGTTGATGTTTACGAATGTAGGCATGTATCCAAATGTTAGTACATAGATAGCGTGACGCAAGAACCTCAATTTGAAGCCCTAAAGTTACACCAATGTTTCAGCCAACTCGACGTCACTTGCCGCAGGTATGTACTGCTTTACCGCCACCGTGATAGTCTTGTACAACGATCTAAGCGATTTCCAGGATTCTTCAATTGGCATCAGATCTTTCATCCCACCGGTATTCACTGCTGTCAACTTTTAGCAAACCCTTAACCTCGAGAATATGTTTCAAAACATTGTAATTATCGGAGGCTCTGCCGTGGCAAAGGTAACTTAATTTAAGTTTAACGAACAGAACCCAAGGTAATAGATCCTTTGTGGTAGTACTGGGTACACTGGCTCACTCATCTTGCAAGAATCCAATGAATTAGCCGGCCTCACAAGGTCTTATTGCACCCCTGGCTGTCGCAGAGATCGATGCAGCTACATACAACCCCTTCCAACCACTCACGAGAACAGGCCGACTTCGTTTAGAAGAAAGACAACCGAGTAGCGGTACCGAGATGCTCTCCGCTGCGAGCTACGCCACACTGGTATCAACTTCTTCACAAGCGTTTGGGAATTCGACAGGTATTCCAAGTATAACGCGATCGGGGCGCCAGCGCAAGCAACAGCGGGCTTACAATCCTTCCCCAAAATAACCTTCAGCACGCAAACGCAAGCAGCTTCAACCACCTCAGTTAAGTGCCAAACGGAGAGGAAACCAGCATGTGTTCGAGAAAGTGCAAAACACAAATCGCAATTGGTCGACGTAGAGCTCAGGATCCTGCTTCATCTAGGGCTTTGCGCCGAAATGTTTGGTCAGCCGACTTTTTGGAGAAGCTACGTTCCCATCTGTTCGACACTAAGCGCCACCAAAGACCTGAACATTAGGGTAAAAAAATGCTATGTAATGTGCTCATTCGACTCGTTCAATGCTGGGTTTTCAACCCCCTTCTTTTCCCTAGGTAGATCGGTAACTTCTCAATGTACTAGCATAATATCACGTTGGGTTAGCACTCCTCTTTGTTCATGTGTCTTCCTGGTCCGATCTCTTGGTGATGTCAGCATAAACAGAGTACATCATCATTGGCCAACACGACTCTAGCACCTCTATCACATTGTGTACGATATTCCTAGCGCGCAACACAAATGTGGTAGGTATTCGTATGACGATTTAACACCTGAAATTCTACATTTCGAGCTACAAGATGAATATAAGGAGTTGGCTATGACACCGTTCGATTATCCCGAACTACAGCCCGCTTTAATACTGCCTTAGATAGGTTTCTACCTAGGCCAGCTTGATGGGGCTCTCGACGGTTGAGGGCTCACATTCCACTAGTGGCGCACGCACAGCATATTGATGGACTGCGGGCTGGCGTCGATGAAAGCGACATGACAAGAAGAATCTGCTCGCAGCGATACGAGCAAGTCATATCACCATGCACAAACCCGAACGATGTCAAGCCGAGCTTACGTTCTCCAAAGCAGCCTTGCGAGTGGCGGCGTAGTCGCTCTTGAGCATGGGTCGGTGACGGCCAGCACCTTTTGGGGGCCTTTTATTCACGCAATGACACAAACCCAACACGAGTTAAGCGCTATATAATCCACACAAGCTTCATCATCATTGACACTCACAGGCACGCGAATGACACCCTGAGGGCCCAGATCTGTGAGCACCAGGGTCCGGTTGTCGTCGTCGTTTGACAGGATGGTGATGTCTCTCAGGGAAGAGCACTCCATAGCTTGTTCCAGTGAGCCCGTGGCCTCCTGGATGACCACGATGGATTGTGTAGCTCGGAAAACTCAGCAACCGTTTTACATCAAGGAAACTAGCATACACCCGCCCAACTCACTCGAGGTTGTCCCTCCTGCGTAATCGCTGCTTATCGGCTCTCTGTGTGTCGTATGTTGTACACCACTACAGGCAGGCCCGCCTTAGCAACGCCTTGAAGTGGATGTACAGCTTGTTTTAGTACGACCAAATCACCAGGCAGTTGTCGGCGCCGGTGTTTGTCCTTCCGGTAAACCACTTCGGTAAGGTTAGTTGCACTAGCGTCTAGCTGGCGCAGGCACGTCCGCGCATGATATCTTCTTGCACGCCTGTGACTTGCTGTCCGGGACCTGACGGCTCTCGATAAACCCGATATATGTAAACCACACGCTCTAAACCTCGAGGTTTAAAACCGTGATAAGGTTTAAAAATAGACGCTTGCGAGGTTTACAGGTTTAGGAAAACGTTGACAGCACTACCATTATCTCGTAAACGGCTTTGGCAGGTTCAATCTAAGCTCCTCAAACTTACCAACCCTGAGAAACAATTCCTGGAGCAACCAGGAGCTCGCGAATATCCTCCATCCGTAGAACATGAGACATGGGACGTGTGCCTCTGATTGCTGCCCGCGAAATGAGGGTTCGTCTGTACCAGTCACTTAGTACATTCCTATCCATGTAACAGGCAACTTGTCGTTGTGGTTTTGGTCCATCCGGGACCGCAACACTTAGTCACCAATATCGAAGCTCGGCATCCTGGGTCCTCTTTGAGGTTTCTGATTCCGTCTTGTTGTTTAACCTTGCGGTTTTGAACTTTCCTATGCATCTCCCATGTACATAGCAGGTCTATCCTGGTCTCTATCTTACCGATGTTGGTTCCAATTTCTTCGAATGTGTTGTCGCCACCGTTAAAACCAAAGTCAAGCAGGGATGTAGCAGGTAGAACAGAGAACACCCCACTGGGGTTGCGTTGCTGGGCGACGGTACCACCGTGTTGTTTAAATTTACTAAACCACTAGTATGAAATGTGGCCAATCACGATGTTTCACCTATGCTTCAAGGTAAATAACTCGCAGAACATGAACTATTTCCCTATTCATCCTGTCTTTTTTTTATCCACGGGTTGAACGGTCTGATCGGCACCTTACTATTGGCCGAGTATTTCGAGTGATGGTTGAGTCGACTTCATCACGCTGGCTGCGCAGCGTGAATCATGGGTGCATTACTGGTCAACTAGACACCATATCGACCCATACGTTGTGGGTTCCGCCGATATATTCAATAGTGTAGCGATATTCCATCAGCTTCATGGACTACCTCAAAAATTACCGCGAATATGCTTCTTTACTTCGGGTTTCGGCGCAAAAACATGAATCAGATTGCGGTTGTCGCCGTGCATACGAAAGGCACCCAGACGCAACAACAGCTCGACACATATCATTCCATTGGACTATGCTACATTTTGGATAACACTCCTGTTCGTCTGGGCACCGATTAAAGTAGATAAATTGCTCCTCCTGCTGGTCCTGGATGTCTGCACCACTTTTCCGACTAAGCACTTGCGGCACAATTCAATGTCAGGCGTGTCCATCAGCAGATAAATCTCAGCATATGGCTTTGAGAGGGCAAGGGTGGCTGCCCCTGCTTGACCACGTCGTACACCGCGCATTTCTGCCCGGTAAGGACAGTCGGTATACACACTGGTACACGCTTCGTCCGCCTGGAAGCGTGGGCAAAGACTTTGTCCAGTGTGTTTTGTAGCGGACGCGTCAAACGAGTATAACCCATAATGTTAACCCTTTCGCGAACCAAGGGCAAAATGACTCTTTTCAGTATCCCACGGTACTACCCTTTAATCACAAATTTGCATAAGTAACCGCAATTTTAATTTTAATTTTTTGAAAAGGGGCATAATGCCCCATTTCATTGATTAAATATTCTCCAAAAGAATGATTATGATTGAGTAAATACCTTTGGTTCTTTCTTACGAAAATTTTCATTGCAGTAACATGAAATTTCACTTCGATTATCCGCTATTGCAACAATTCATTCGAGCGCAGATATCGTTTTTGCGGTCTTAGATTGTTTTGCTATGGGTAACAGTGCTTTTGTTACCTGTTCAGCAACGAGTCAGTTTTATACAAGCAGATATCCTTGAGAAGATCGAGTATCTTTTTTTTTAATACCCACCCGTCAGTTGCCTACATGAAGTACCACGCACTAACATCAAGCATTCATGATACACTAGACACGGTAGCGTAGTTTATAACTTTGGTTAGCATAATTTGAATGAACGGCGTGCCTTCCCACGTGTCCATTGTCTGGCTAAGAAGCTAAGAAGTAAAACCCAGCTACCAGGGTGTTACACAGGGCTTACAAGTCAGAGGGAAACAAAGTACAGTAACATAATGCTAATTAATTCTCCATCGTGCAGTTTTTAACCAGGTAAGGACGCCTATACTAATAGTATGTGTCCAAGAGTCTTTATATTATCCCCCCTACTACATTAGTGAACCAAACAGGTCCTTAAAGCTTGTCATGCTTCGATGCGACAAGCAAGTCTATATAGCCCCAATGAAAATAAACCGTGTAAACGACTGAAATTATGAATGGTATAGTCATATTTAGATGTATACATGCTTTCTTTGAAATTCGATGCATTCTTCAAAATGAGCATGAACAATTGTGACAGGTAGCCGACATCGAGATTTTCAAGTCTGTGATATTTTATCGATATCATGATGTAGCAAAGCTCTCCGCACCAACCGCTCAAAATCGCCCCCTCAGGAAATTTCCAGTTTTTAGTCAAACGGGCTTTCTCGCGATGGCGCCACGAAGCAAGCGCAGCTTGGCTGTTACGCTGAATGTATCTACAAAGCGAACCAGAACTCGCTCAACACGATCGTCAGTTCGAAAGCAGGAAGCTTCCAAGCCGACCCACGACAACCCCACGAATTTTAAAGCAATTTGGAGAGCTCTTCGCACTGAAGGCTGGTACTCCCAGCCCCCACCCCGCAGCTTCTATGATTCGTTTTACAGCTACATTCGCGGAGGATCAAGTTTAAAGGGTCAGGAAGGTATCGATATTTGTTGTTGGTGAACAAGCTTTGATGGCGTACTACCTTCAGAAAATCGCTCCTGGCACAGGTAAATACTCGTCAGAACTACGCTATCACAAAGTTAATAAGCTAGAATACTTAACATCTATTGGCTATTATGGTATGTGATACAGCTCATGCTTCGGTGAGTGCTGCCACTACGCTGCACAAATGTTGACAACAATTCTGAAAAGACTGATCGGGGTAGTCGCAGTTCTAACCCAAGAGCGATGGCTGTGGACAGCGATGATCCAATAACCTCCGGTAAGCTCCCTGAGTCGCAGTCTTACAGCAAAAATGATATGTAATGGATAGTTAACCTAACCAGTATGGTGGATCAATTTATTAGTTACTAGAAACGCGAGCCATCGATTGACTACTCTGGGCGGAATCGTGGGCGATAGTTACAGAATATCGGAGCTAGAATCGGATTTGGCCGCGATCTTATCACCTTTAGCTGTCGAACGGAGTGGTGCTGATCCTGCAACTACCAGCGAAGCCCAAGGGCCACACAGCCAAACGATTCAGCAACATCAGGTGAGCGCTTGAGCCAATTCACTATATATTTTTAAAGGAAACTTACACGTGTATTGATGCTTCTGCTACCAATGGTGCTATCAAGGCGATATATCAGTCCGTTCCGACGCAACGATGCTATTATCACCTACACCTCGTGTAGGTAGAGCAACGAGTACTTATGTACCGTCGCTCTATATAAACACCCTTGTGGCATTTTCCCCCTCACGGGAAAGCTGGATGCGTGCGAAAGTCTACAAGAAAATTGGTACAGTTTACATAGTTGGGCGAGTCTGTTGCACGTCGAAAAACAAAGGAACATGAGGGTCAAGACACAATCGACAGAAAAGAGCATCGCACGAGTAGACATCACTTATTTTCCAAGTACGATGGATCGATCCACAGTTTCAGACACAGCCTGAAGACATCTCGACAAGCTTGATACAAAAAGTGGCATGCTAATTACAACCTACGCATTGCGGTACCTTCAACCCCGTATTGGCAGACCCTCTGCGAAGACGATAATAATGAGAGACTAGCCATTAAGGCCTCGACGAGCTCGAGGAAGCACCCGTCCCTTATCAGGTCGAACAATTACGTCCAACCAGCCTGGCTGAGGTTGAGCCTATCAAAAGCATGCGGTTTGATCCGGTCGCTGAGATGAACGAGCCAGAGAATCCGTTTGTACACGAGGATGGGTCAACTGAAACCAAGCTTCGTGCCGAATACCGCTATAATTTTGAGCAATCAGCGTCAGCCAGTTTTTTTTTTGCCTACCTTCTATTATATTTCTGGGCAGGAAGTACTTCATGAGACCAACGAGTACGCAAGAATCAATCAGATTGCGGTTGGCAAGCTGTTTGTGCTACAGGCGATTATTACGTTTTTGGGGATTTTGTTTGACATGGAGATCACCGTGAAAGGAGAGTATGCCAATTACTGGGGCCACCAGGCCGAAGAAGACATTTTTGGAGTTTCAAGTATCGATTTGGAGAGCATCATACCACTCAGACGACTTAAGTTTCTTCGCCAGACATTCTCGTTTCGCAGCAAGGAATCTATGGAGAATATGCTGCGAGATCCAGCTGCAAGACTTCGTGCACTTCTAAATGTCTTGAAAGTCACTGGAGGCAAGTAAATATACTTGGAAAGGAACGTGGCTCTGGATGAGGCAAGCGTGGCTTGCCGCTCTCGTTTTGGCCGTCACCTTATTGTTTACAACCCTCGCAAATGTGGTGGTAAATTCCATTTTAAGTTATATATGATGTGCTGCGCCACACCTTGGGTAGCTGTGAACTACAGAATTCACTGCGAAAGTGTTCTGGAAGATCGCTTAGAAGGAGCAACGAATCCATCTGAACCCGAAGTGCCCCGTGAAGAACTTTCCGATGGTGCAGCGATCCGCCAGCTTGTATTAGAAGTTGTCCGACCGATTTATGAAATGAAGAGGGTAGTAAACACGGATAATGTTTACACTTCGGTGCAGCTACTTCAAGCTTTGAAGTTGAAAGGACTGTTCGGAAGAGGAACGGTGCGAGATTCATGCAAGCACTCCCCGAAGTATGTGCAACTAGAGAAGTAAACAAGTACAAGAGGCGAGTATCGCCAAGGTGTCTCTGCTGAGCATCAAATGTTAGCGGCATCGTGTTGCGATGGGAGCATTATCAGCATCGTGTTCAATGCCGTGTGGTAAGTGAGCATCAAGATTTCGAGGCACACAAGTGCGTAAAAAGCTACGACTCATATATGCAAGGGGTCGATCGATTAGATCAGATTCGCGCTCGTTTCTCTATTGCGGATGGTCATTCATTCCAAAAGTGGCATAAGAAAATGGCAATGGCGCTGGTTGACGTCGCTCGTTGCAATGATTACCTAACACGAAGAATGGTATACACACCACTGAAGGATCGTCACACCCATCGAACCTTCATGATGGAGCTGGCGACCGATCTTTTTTAGGGGAAATGGGCCGATGCCCCGAGCGACACCAGAATACTGTACTCAAGTGTCGGAACAGCTCTACCGGATCAACGCCCCTATGCTTCAATTAGCCCCGCGTATATCGTGCGCTCACCTTTCGAAAGTCCCAAGAAGTCCTGTACTGCTGTTGCGTCGAAGCAGTTCTTCAACGACAAGATTCGGAAGCGACGCCAGTATATTATTTGTCGGTGGGAGGATAGACATCCAACCGAGGTCACAGACTATTGCGTCATTCATGGCGTATGTATGTGCAAGGGTTATTTCGACCCCCCCCCGCAGAACCGTACATCGGTCCTCAAGCAACCTGGACTTGCTGGGAGAAGTTTCATCGTTCTTACCAGCACAAGAACTTATTTTCTACAAAAGGACGACTTCGGAAGACATCGCAGTTGTACCGGCTGAAAACAATTTGAAACAAGGGATTGAGACAACTAGTGATATGCTCAGATCCGTCATGCGTCAGGTAGATCTGTAATTGACTCAGAACACTCTTTTTCTCGATCCTCTTCATGTTTTCACTGATTCTTAATGCCGACAAAATAATAACTAAACCCCGGGCTGATTCTTTGCCTGGTGTGTTGCTATGACATAGATTAGGATGCAGTAGTAGGCAACTATCAATGCATTTACTTTAGCAAGAAGCCATTTTTCTAATTGATGAAATCAAACTACGCTAGGTTCGTTTAAAATGAGTTCTGGATGGCCATTTCTGTGACCTTCAAATTCGGAGAAGTCATGCTGCTTCCTCATCGCATGTACGGTGCTGGCGATTGTAGCTACGTCCTATCGGTATACCTGCAGGAAGACTACGTGTAAGTCGTTGTAAGAGCCGAGGGCAATACGGTACTTACAATGTATCTACTAAGAGGTGATTGCGCTGACCCGCCAACCAAAGCCACAGCGAGCTATTCGCTCTGAAGAGTGTCCTACATTTTAAAGCCGGTAAATCACTTAGTCTCATTATGGAAACTTAGTCTAGAATATTGTATGCTGTACTGAAAACGTTGCAGCTTTTAACCCGTGTAACTGTCTTAATTATACTATAGACCGGATTGTGATATCCATAGAGGCGTTCTATCCCAGAGACCGCCCTTTATGCAGAAACAATTTTGCTCGCGATGGAAACTATACCAGGTTTCTAAAGGGCCGGCTAGTTGGAGTTTGCATATACATTTACAAGAGCAGATAAATATTAAACTTTCCTGGTTTCCTTTCTGTACGCACACCGCTAGCTTGTCTTGCAATAGGCCCCCATACCAGGTAAATCAACTTTCAGTATTACATCACCGCACCACCATACTGACACAGAGCCTCCTATATAAAACCCAATACAAAACCATAGCAGCCGTCGCTCAAGTCGGCACAGACGTACAATTCAGCGCTTCTGCACCATACAGCGCTCGATTACCTTGCAGTGAGGGTGTCATGCACTCTCCTTCTCTTTACAGTGTAGCGTTTTCCATGCTAGCCGGCCGTACGTAAAATTTGGATTGAAAGGGAATATTTGAATTAGAGTTTGGGATGTTTTTGAAGCGGATTCTTGTCGGCTTCGGGATTGGTCAATATTGTAAAAAAGGGCAGAATGCCTCTTTTCACTCGGATATTATTGTCACATTCTAGAAAATGCGTCAAAAGGGGCATTTTGCTCCAATTGTTCGCGAAAGGGTTAACTCTCAGCCAGTTAGTTGAAGTTTGGAACTGCTGAAGTTCTCCAGCTCTCGTTGGGTAAGGCATAGTGCGCAGAGCTTGGATGCGCACTATTTATTATGATGTACATGTTAGAACCAGAAAGGAAAAGATGGAAAAAAACACTTGCCCGAGCTTGTTGACGGTGTCATGTTATTTAAGGTGTAGATGAGCGTGAGTGGTGATTGAAATAATATGGCATTTGGTGTGTGCATTCATACCACTTACGACGAGGATGCAAACTCTATCGCAGCATCTTCTAAGGCATACCATGAGTCTGGTGAAGAAGCAATGCGACTTTGCTGTGAGGGCGTCGACTCGGTATCGGCATTATCCAGTTGAACATACATTTTGATCCAACTTTAGCCTCCGAAACCACCATTACCCTAGTTCGTGGATGTATTTTTACGCCACTCTACGTCTTCCACTATATACATTACCGAAAAGGTTTCAGGCTACTAAGAACTGGTATCCACTAGTATTATCAATTCAAGTGAGCGGATCGAGAACTATCGTACATTTACCAGTTCTGTAGTGATGAATGTCGTTTTGCGGTGACGACAGTGGTAATTTCAAAGACATCAACAGCACAGCCTTAAAATGAAAAGTACAACGAATTAATGACTGTATACAAGCAGAAAGCTGATGTAATGAGCAAATGAAGCTTCATTTCTCGCCCAAACTTTCCGCTTTTTTCAGTTGAATAGGCGGGCCAGGTAGGTTTAATATGATTGAATTCTGAAATCTAACTCCCAACTCAATGCATGTAGATGTGGCCTCAGAAGCAGGGCTACCAGACCTGTGTCGCGTAGTAGTAAATATTACTACAGTAGCAGTAGAAATACTACATAACACTCGAGCACAGGTGTACGGCTGTCTACCATCCAACTACTAGTATAACACTTGAATACAAGCCCGTTCGCATCACGTTTTCGCTATATTGGCTCTCCGTCAGATTTCAGACCGCAGCAGCAATTTAGTCGAAAGAGATTTTGAGGGAGAGACGAAACTAATCCGAATCGGCCCAACATATTTATAATCATAATTATAGTCGGATATTACGTTACAGCGTCGCTGGCACCAGAACTCTAATACCCACCCCCAGCGAACTTGCACTGTCCTACTCTCTCTCTCTCTCTCTCTCTCTCTCTCTCTCTCTCTCTCTCTCTCTCTCTCTCTCTCTCTCTCTCTCTCTCTCTTTCTCTGGCTCTGTCTGGCTGTCACTCTGTCGCCTTTATGCCAGTATATTTAAGCGCACCATTATCCTCTAACTTGATGCCGCGTATTCTTCTGCTATTGCGTCCTCTGTTCACCTCTGCACATCTCCCTAATGTGCCCTCCTTCCGCACGCTATCTCAGCGGGGATCCTGCTTCGTCAGATACTTGGCGCTTCGGTGATGGTCCATAGCGTCGTTTGCTAGCCAGTTTGCTGCCTTGTTATGGTTGTGATAGTGGTGCGTCCAGATTGTCACGTGGCATTTGTCCGCAAGTCTTCTTACCAGTCGATACCAGTGTTGTAAATCTCTAGATTTGGATTGCCTTCTCTGCTTCATCAAGCGGCGCTGCCGCCGACCACATGCGCTTGTGTCCATGTCGTTCCTCTTTCCACGTGAGCAATCGATGGAGCTCAGCTAATTCTGCAGCGTTGTTCGTGATGTGCAGACTACGTACGAAGTGGCAACATCCGAGATCAGTTCTCCGTTGGCTTCTTTCCCCTTTATCTCGTAGATGGCGCTGCCAATGGGCCTGGCTTTCTCGGTATCCTCCGTCGAAAAACCGATCCTCAATACGGTGGCCTGCGCCCGTCCATCTCACCGTCACTCGTGCTCCAATGTCGAATTTCCTTTCAGTGGTTGCCGTTATTGGGAGTAATGCTATCTGATATCGTCTGAAAGCCTGCATGACCTCCCTTTTATTTGCTCGTAAGGCTTTAGCCGTGGTGGGTGGCGAGCAACCGGCGGAGCAACTTCCAACATCAAATAGCCTTAATACCCACCGCACAGCTGGGGACGTACCTTTCTGCTGCAACATGACGTATGAAGTCTCTGTGGTCATCCTCTTGGTGACACCCCCGCATTGTAAGTCCGCATGGGGTCTGCCCCTGTGTGAATGTGAAGATCACTACATTTGGCCTACTTCGTATCACTCTTCGTTGTCGATCCCCTCGTTTGCAACCACATGCTCCGTAAATTTGCACATCCTGGTGTTCCCAGATAAGGTGTGCATCCCATTCCTTCCTGTGGTCAGCACCGCAGTCTCGCACACTGAACACCAGTGTCTCTTCATTGCCGTAATCTTCGTAGCTAAAGCTTCACTATGATGTGTTTGAGATTGAGATCACCCCTTGCGGAGAGAATACTCCTTGCGGTGTGTGCGCTCGCTGCATGTGAGCTTCTGCACCGCCTGAACAAGTTCCTGTTGTTGTACCCCCCCCTTCTCCACTATATATTTCAGTCTAACCGCTGCCTTTCTTCTCCTTCCAGCCGTCATGATCGCCTTGAACATGTACCCATCTAGTTCAAAGCGGTCTCATGTCCGTCAATTATGTGCTCGTACTCTCCTGGCCTCTTGATGAAGTAGATAAGCAATTGCGTGTGGATTTGCGGTGCTCCATCGATGCATCACGGCTGAATGAGCCGCCACCTTATCCACCCAGAAGCGGTAATGTCGGCTTTAAGCCCGTGCGCTACTCGAAGCAGCTCCTCCTTGCGTGGTTTACTTGAATACCGGGTGTTGCGCCAGGGATGACAAACAGAGTTTTTAATCGATGTGCCAGCCCACCGGCCATCCGTATTGTGTACAACATCAGCTTGAAAAGTACTGTACCCACATAAGTAACCTCAACCAGCTCCCTGATGGGCGGCTCCGTTGGGCAACCCTTCCAGGAACACACGTTGCTTTGCGCATCCTT
The DNA here is from genome assembly GCA_016864655.1 of Phytophthora cactorum. NCBI lineage: Eukaryota > Oomycota > Peronosporomycetes > Peronosporales > Peronosporaceae > Phytophthora > Phytophthora cactorum. The sequence goes on from NHQK01000004.1 coordinate 669,501, forward strand.
CAAGTTGCGCTACTTAAGAGACATATGCCCAACAATTTGGTTACAGAGGCTTCTCTCTCCGCCGCTCGAAGCTTCCTCATCTTATGCATTGCCTCCTCCGCTAAATTTGCAAGCTTACAGTGCAGCCCATTCGACTCCCATCGCCTGCATAGGCAGATGCCATCTCGGAGTAATTTCCAGAACTCTACCTCTGTCGGTATGGCTTCCTCCGGCACAGTTTGTCCACGCCAAAGCACGTTATTAATGCGTACTTTCGCGTACTTCTGAGATAGATGTGTGTCTTCCTATCATACTCCTTCCCCTTGGGCGTGGTATGCATTGACTTATTCCCACTACGCCCCCTTGGATGTCGTCCTGTCGCCGTCTGCTGCGGCGTGGGTATTAGTCCCACTTTCCCCCGGTCAAGGCGGCCATCACACTGAGTTAGGGGGTTGTGTTGGGTAATCCGCTCTCTACGTCATCGGGCGGTAACGCCACTATCTCCGCTCGTATCCAGCTACACAGCGCCGTCGCGAGGAATGCGCAACTGGAGTATCCGCCCTTCCCGTATAATAGCCTCAGTAGCTCAAGCGTGTCGTGTCGTGTTATATACTGCAGCTTGGGTACTATTATGGCCGCCGCGATGGTGGCACTGTCCTGAGCAGTGTTGGCCTTTGTTACGGCTAGTGCAAGTCTGATTGATAGAGCCGCAAAATGCCTATTTGGACACTCGCACCGTTCCTGCCGCGTCTACAAAATATCGGGTCACCCAAACCTCTTCGATAACCGGCTTGTCCTCTTTGTATGCTGTTCCTTGCGGTGCCGCATCTTCTGTCCTCTATTTGCATGTGCCTAACGTCACGGATTTGTGTATGTTTAGGCGCAGCCCTGAGGCACTGAAAAACATCTCCACTATTTGCAAGACACCCGCTTTCATGGTTCCTTTTTGCAATATACACCACGGTACTATCAGCATTTCCTGCCACCCGTAATTGCAGTACGCACCCGCTGCCAACCGTGTCAATCTTCCGGACCTCGGCACTGCTCACGATCGCGACAGTCATCAGGCCTACAGCCAGAATAAAGTGTGTGTGTGTGAGAGGGGGGATCCCTCTAACTGCACAGAAAACGTCCTATAGCTACTCTCACTTCATCTTGATCCTCTGTTATACCCTGTAAGATTGCAATTGGTCAACGTGGACTTGAACGGGTCCACATAAGTCTGCATATCATCCTGGGATTTGTGCCCCCTTTAGATTTTTTTGTCGCGCGTCTGAGAGAATGATTGTGGTGGGCCTCGTCGGTTAATAAGTCTTCCGTATGACTGAGCCTAGTTGAGGCCTCGAATGGCTCCTCCCTGTTTAACATTTTAAAGCTTTTCATTATCCTGCTCCTCCTGCCGTGTCTTCAATAGCTTATGTGACTTCAGCTGCGTTGGGATATTACTGTCTTCAGCTTTGGTGGCACTGGCCTTCTCCCGCGCGCATTGGATGAGCGACCATGGCTTTCAGCTCGCTTGATCTCATTCATCTGGGGCCGCCTCTTAGGTGAATATGACCTACATGACTGACTTCTGTCTTTTGTTACCTCTTCTCCTTCTCTCGCTGTCCGGTCATCCTCGATGCGACATTCTTGGCGATGGTGGCGTTCATCGATTGGTGCACTGGGTTCATTTACTACGCCATATTTGCCGGCCTGCTTGCTTTTGCATGGGTCGTCTTGTGTGTGCGTCGGGAACCCACTCCTTATTGGCGGCCTAAATCGAGGGCCCTCGTTCGCGCCTATCTCAAACAGCCCACCCCGCTCGTTCCTTTTGGTGTCCTCCTCTGCTGTAGCCTTCGTCATCGCATCCGCTGGGCTGAATTCGCCATCTTTTTTAGACTCATAGTTCATATAATCTCCCATACGGTAGCGCACGATGGGTCGGTATCGCCATCCGGCTCGTCCAACCTTGTTACCTGCTGTGTTAACGCACTAACTGTCGCCGACATTGTCTGAACCCGTGTTATCGATGTGCTGATTCGTGTAGGAGCCCGTCAATTGCGCTTCCTTCCTGTTCGGTTTCTAGTCTTTGCGTAGACTTGGCTTCTTGTCCCATTGGCTGTCCACAGAGTCTTTATCCTTCTGCGCCTGGATGCCACCCTCTTTCGACTTGAGCATGGACTTCTGCTTGGAAATGCGATTAGAAGCCTCGGATTGTTGCCACCAGCTGATTCACAATGGCGGGGTGCTGGTCGAAGTTGTATGCTCTCCCTCCTCGTTCCGAAGAGGTTTTGCCGCTCAGACTGATCGTCTGCACTACGAGGGGCTGTCCTTGAAGGTAGAAGTTGCGATCCTTATTTCCACGTTACTATCGATCCTCGAGAGTGCCGCCTTGAACACTTTAATTTCCTACTTTTCAGAGGACTGTCGATTTCGCTCTGTCTGCAGCATCTGCTGCCGTTATTACGACAAATCTTCTTTTTTAAACGTACTCCGATACGTTTACTTACCCGATACGCGCCGTCATGGCGACTGCAGTACCCTAAACTTAGATATTGCCAATTGATTTAGCTTACATGATATTATCAATAAAAAATAAAAATATATAAAGCATCACAATCTCAACGAATAAGAATCATTATGCATTGAACGGCGTCCTTAATTAATCAAAAAAAGGCAATCTTGTAGAATGAATTACCACTCTCCCATTTCCCCCCACACCGAGAGGTGGGTAATAGAAAAGTCATTGCAGAATGGGTTTGATTGGTCATTCACCGCAACTACATCTGATAAGGATACGAGTAATTCACTAAATATCTGTTGCGGCTTGGGCTGTGGAATCGCACGTCTTTGTCACGAGGTAGGTCCCAACGTTGCTGGATATTTATGGGCTACGCGGCATTCTTTAAGAATGGCCTGCAAAAGCTACGTGAGAACACTTATTGTAGTAGTAGTAGTTACAACGAAGGCCGGATCAGGTTTAGTATTAATAGTAGTACTGTAATATTTGGGGCAACCCCCCCCCCCTCTATCGTCAAACGTACCCACACTAACCACTTCATATACCCTTTGAACATCAAAGAAAAGGTTAGTGCTTACGTTTATAATCAGACACACAGAGACCAATTTTTGGTCAAATTTACTTTTGTTTAACAACATCATGTAACTTATTTGTGACGCTTCGTTTAGGAATGAGCGAGTCCATCATGATTATAAGCAATTAATTGTCCCTAACTCACGGGTTCAGTTTTATGGGACTTGTGGGGGGTTGCTTTGTATTGAACACTGGAGGAATTCCTGATTTGTCGCACTTTAGAGAGGATTTGCCTAGGGTGATCGAGGGCATGTACCCACCCGAACGCCCGGTACGCAATCTGATTTGCGCGAAGGGGTGCTGTCATTTATAGAAAGTAGCCGGTAAAGGATGGTAAACGGTACCCGTCAAAAAGCCGTCAAAATCCATGTCTAGTCAAGTCTGATGAACTGACTTCAGGAGTTGATTTAAGAAGAAAACACGGTCTGGCGCTATAAGGTGAGTATACTGTTGCAGAGTTTACTAAAGATGGGCGCCGTACTGGTCATCATCCGTTCAAGCGGGGTTGGGTCGCCGTTGCCGCGGAGCAAGCCCTCGACGATGTGAGTGCATGTGGTGTCATAGGGAATGGTACTGGTAATGGCATACTGATCATCCTTCATAATGTAGCTTGGTTCGCGCACGATGCCGAACGCAGTGACGCAGTGGGTGTCATATTGGCCGCCCGTCGTTCCAGCCAGATTGCGTCAGCGCTGTTTCGGAGCAAGTCCTTGGCGATGTAAGTACACGGCTATGTAAATACGTGAGGGTGTTTGTATATTCATACGAAAATGTTATGTAGAGGTGTTTTTAAACGACGCTCACTTTTGCTTTGCGACCTGCTGCGTACTTCCGATGGACTAAATAATGGGTCTACAGTATCGTGTTCAAGACGACGTACTCAAATGGAGGAGGGCGCTCTCAACCTTTTTTCAATCATGGTGGAGTTCCGGAAATTCATCGTTGATAGAAACCCCTGTGCTGACGTTGTCGCGACGTTAAAACTGTGCTGGGTTTCGGGTGGAGCGTTTCGAAGGCCTCCGAGCTACTCGTGTTACATTTGTTGACTCGACGATGCGGACGGCATTGAACCCTGGAGCGAACAACGTGTTTCGGAAAGGGGGGGGGGGGTAAGGATTGTTTCGCTCAAGTGACCGTGTTGAACTATAAAACGGCTAAAGCGGCAAGGTAAATATCGCTTTCCCGACGGGTGCTGTTTATTGGACCCGCCACGTGGGATATGTGGGGAGCTACGACGATATTGCGAAGGGCGCCATCCAGTTCGAGGCCGGCGACATCGACAAGATCGGCGCGATTGGCCCCCAGTCAAGAAACAAAGGTAGTTTATGAGCACCGCAATCTACCAGGCCTGATTACCGTGGTATTTGAGAGGACCTGTTCCATCGCACCATACCAGCGCGGCGTGCATGAACGCGGTGTTATTTAGCTTGCATGTAGTGCGTTTTCGTATCCGTAATGTTTCGGATAACACAAATGAACAACCATCTCAAAAGCTTAGCCTAGTTTTTTTGCCTTAAAATATGTGAATGTTTTTGTATTTTTGCGACGCCTGCTCAATAAAGTAAGTAGGATACCGGAAAATTCTAACTAAAAGAAGGATGAGTGAAAATTTCTCACTGAAAAGGTCGCTGACAGGAACTATCTAGACACATTTGCATGGTAAAGCTGGGATTGCTCGGCTGTCGCGAACTTTAAACCACGTTTTCAGTGCACTGGCCTGTAGCATATTAGAATTGTTTGATTTGCTTTAATTGTGATAGCGTTGTTTGCAGAGTACACATGCATTGCTGCTATATGTAGTATTGGGAAGGAAATGACTAGCAGAGCATACATTTCACTTTAGCCTGGTAAAGAGGGGTTAACGATATCCATGCGGGAGCACATAATGTTAGTGCTGCCAGACAGTCAAATGAAACTATAACCGACATCTAGATATTCCGCTGGTTTTCTTCAACGAACATGTACGAAAGCACCGATGGATAATGCAAATACATAGTGCAGCACGAGGAAATATGAGGAGCGCCGTGTAGCATCTCACTACTTTGTTAACATGAGGCTAGCTACTATGAGATGGACAGACCTACTTTTATTATGGATGCGCAGCGGCATGGTTCGACAAGTCCGTGTCGGCGAGACTGTTGGAGATAGCAGCCAATAGTGTGCTGAATTCTGGTGATACTGAATAAAGAATCTTATTTTAGTCGAGATACACTGTGGCACACCGGTGCCGGAGAAATGCCCGATCAACACAAGAATCAAACAAAACACTACAGATCTAGAGATGAATTTTCTGTTTGTACAAGAAATTGTAACACTGCGTTTAGGGCTCGAGCTTGGCAGGGCCCAAAGGGATGTAGTTGCGTTCATTCCTAGCTTGGAGCGAAAAGTGTTGTTAAAGTCTGTATTTGCTTATAGTACTGTTGAAAATGCAGCTGGTATAGTTAAAAAAAAATGTTGTGGTTATGCAGTGTTTATTTCAAAATGTAGTAGTCAGGTATTATAGATCAAATTTACAGGTACTCACGCCACTTTACACTTATTCATAAACAAAACACCATATTTCACCAGCAGCCGAAGTGCTTCTGGCAACGACCCCAGGCTCAATTTTTCTTTTAGTTTCTTGAACTTACTACACTTCCAACCTACACCACCACCGAAGCGACGATGGATATACTGGAAGCGATCCAGTCGTACGTGAAAACCAAAAAGAGGAAGAGGCTGTCAGCAATTTCAGGACTGTGGTTGAATTTCGGGAGCTCCCCTCGACTGCTCACACCACTGTGGATGTCAGTGCCACGCTCTCTAAGTGTTGCCTGCGTGTGAAGCGTCTTAGTGGTGACCATGGAACCCACGTCGCCCTCATCGAAAAGATCCAGCGTGCAGTATTTGAGGCGGCGGCAGATGCCTTAAACGACTTGTCGCCGCTCAAACGACAGTCATACCTGGCACAAGTGACTGTCTGGGACGCTAAGTTGAAGATGGGTTCGTATGCCAAGACGAGTGTAGAGTTCCGTACTGGTTCTTTGTAGGCCTTCCGCCATGTTGACGGCCTTAGTTTCTACGCCGAGGTCGCTAATGGAAACGTTCATTTCGAGCGCGGGGACAACAAGAAGGTGTTGAGGGCCTACCTCCGCTCGAGAAGCGCAAAATTGCGCGCGAGATTTTGCCACCGGCAACGAAGCAGGCATCGACTTCAGGCAAGAATGCATCGACGTAGAAACAAGCCTCCGATGACGCGGTGATGGAGACCCAAACCAAGGAGGATAGGCGGTGGTATTCTGCACTCGTGTGGCATGTAAGCAGCTACTTCGTACCCATGGTGCGACCGGACAAAGATTGACAAGGGGCTAGCTAGCGATAGCTGCAATTATTAGCATGTATATCTCGGTTAAATAAACAGTCGCAAACAAGTATTGCGGTCGTCTTGCATTCAACCTAACGTGAATTTATGCAAATATCTAAAACTAACAGAAACTAAATTTTGACGCTGCGTGAAATTGAGATTATGTTAGTGAGAATGGCGCGTGCGTAAATCAAGAAAATGCGGTTGAACCTATTGTAACTTGAAGCATGGGTTCGATGACGACACGTTGCGATGGTGGATATGTTATGTAAGTCTCCAGTTTCGTATTCGATCGAGTGCTGACGCGGATTTCAGAAATATATATGAAACAGCTCACATCGAACAGGATTTTAATTCACGGGGGGGGGGGGGGTGCAATCGCAAGGCTCGGTAAGCGAATATATGGTTGCATTGCGTATAGGTTTGTAGCTAACTATCAATGACAGATGGAACGGGATCGTTCCGTTTTGGAGGCGTTGGCAGAGTGTGAGGACATAACACAAAATAAAAATGTGTGTAGGCCTAGCAGAAAGTCCATGGTACGCTAATTGATGGGATTTCGGATGTGACGTTCATCGTGTGACATATATTTTCCTGTTTGAACGATATACGGTTCTGTCAGTGTGATTCCCCAGCTGAATGGAGGCTAACATGCACAGAAAACTGTGAAAATCGAGCAGCAAGTGGAAATTCTAGCGTACTTTATCAGTGTAATTGCGACTAATACCGAAAAGGGTTCCCGAACAAAACCGAATGCGTCGCGGGGCACTGTTTCACACAAGAGAAGTGCAAACCAGCGCATCCAGCTAGGACTGAAAGCTGGTTTATCTCTCGAGCAAATCCCTGGAAAAGGAATTGTTCTGATGGCTGATAAATCTATCGAAAATGAAGCGTTAGTGGTGCAGTACGTCAGTGCGGTACGCAGCCTGAAAATGTACTTGGCACGAGAAAAACAGGTACTGTGATAGGAGATGAACTCGTGTTGTTGTTTATTGTTGCTACTACAAACTATGCCTCTGCTTTGCTCTTGATAGAAAGCTCATCATTCGAGGCATACCTATGGCTTAGCTGCCGAGGGCAATGAGGTGACGATTTGTTGGTGGCATTTCCCAGTCCGTCAACCATAGCTGCCCGCCGAACGGCTTTGTCGAGCGTTGCGGGGTCGCTACTGCAGACTCTTCGCTTCCCGTGACATTAACGCCGGGGAGGAAATAACAATCGAGTACGGCAAAGAGTTCGTGCGGCCAGGGGTACGTACCATTCTTTACACAATTGTATCAGGCACAGACTAACTGTATACCTGCGCGAAACAAAAAGTTTGCCTTTGGGGGCCACGAACCACAGCGGATATATGTGAATCTTGCATATTTTCAGCAACCAATTCTGGTGAGCTTATGTATGAGCGGATACACATCTAAGTCAGCGGGTAGCAACTATGTAATGTATAGCATTCAGTATTCTTTTAACTAGCACCTCACTAAAACTTGAGTTGCGTGCTGTAATGTATATGATGTAATCGGTTTTCGAGTGTGATACTGTCGCGAGTCAATCATAAGTTGGCTGTTGATTTTTTTATAGTGTTATTTGGGCTGATTTGACGAACGAAACGGCTGGCGAAGTGAACCTTCAGGCTGTACTACTTCAGCAAAAGAAGGTTGCGGTGGATGCAAGTTGAAGTTGTGGTACTTTATGAAGCAAACCTATTGACTCCGAGGAAGGCGAGGCATAGTAGATTTTGCGGCGGTATGGCGCGAGCTGCTAATCGCACTAGAGCTAATAAAGCCGCCAGAAGTTTAAAGGCGGCTAATCGCGTTTAGAAGCGCGTTGAGACGAGGACGCCGACGCGTATCTGACAAGGTACGCAGAACTGAGGGACATGAATCGAAAGGCTCGACTGAGACATGCATATCTTCGTTTGAAGGGTAGAAAACTTCCGGCCACCTACACACTGTTTAAAATACAAGTCCTTATCCAGTTAAAAGCCCCCTTTGCAAAACCGCTTAAATTTTAGGGGCTTATGAGGAATACAAGTCCGGGTACTATTCGGTAAAATCTGTTAGTAGGGCGTCTGTTGGTAGAGAAAGTCTTAAGCTCGATAAGGAAGGGATGGTGCGTATCACTTTCCTGCTTTGACAATAAGGATGACTGGAAAAGGGAACCAACAATTGTAGAGTTTTCGAGTCCATCTACGCAGCCTGGTCCGCGGTTGTGGCGGTTGGCGCGAATTAGCAAATTCAGACACTGTTATGTCGATACTGTTTGATCCAAAAGCTACTTTTATTGCGCCTCTATGCGATGAAAACGGCAATGCAAAATTATCATCGAAGGTCTAGTAAAAGGAGAAAATGGAGAATTAAATCAATCGATTTGGTTATGTGAATGATGTTACAGATCACTTCTTTCTCGCAAACCACTAAGGTGTTGTCGGAGTAGTGGCTTCTGTATTGGTGTGGTTCCAAAGGAGCTTGCTGTAATACATCGTATAGAGTCTCAACTGATCGTGATTTAATTTTCGTTCAGAACGTGTGTTAACCTATACAGGGATAACCAAAAATATTACAAAGGGGGAACGCAATAAAAAATTCGAACGAGCCTGTCGAAAGGGTGAAATAACCCCTCTCCGTTACACGAATGTATTGTTGTGTTTCTACCATCAAAATCTAACAATGCCACCAGCTACTTTCAAGTTCATCAAGATATGGTGCGTCGTGCGCTAACCTGGCTTATTGGCCACAATTCTCTGTAAGAACATATTCGTATATCAGAAGCTAATCTCCAGGTACTTGAAGCTATTGACTTGAACAGTCAGATATCGACTATACCTGTCACTGATGATGAGGTAGTCCAATTGCGAGTCCAGGCTCTCCCAGTGAAAAGTGAACGCCGAAAATGTTCATTTGAACAGAACTACTATATTTCTGAAAATAACCACGGGCCCAGGGTGGATTGCGTTGGCACTACTGGTATGGACATGAATTTAAGTGTCCATAACTAGAACTTAAGCGATGCAATTTTCAGCATTAATGGGGTTAGTAGTAATGTTGTTAAAGCTCGGCAAGACGTACTTAGCAACCATATGGAATCCTTCAAATTGGAAGCAAATCAAGGAAATATACAGATCGAGTTAGAACATATTTTGACATCTATTGGTCTGGATGGTTCAGACTCTCAGCTCCCCGTTGGGGAACTAAATCGTCCACAAAAAATTACCGGCGAGTTTGAGCAATGGTTGCAATGCCGTTTTCCGACTTTGTTTTCAAACGGATTGGGTGGATGCAATCCTGTTAATAAGAACAAAATCCGATTTCATGAGTGTAGTTTGGCAGAATATTGCACTCATATGATGAATTGGCACGATAGGCGATATAGTATACATGGACACTTTAAATTCTTTTGTTAGAATTTGATTCAACGTCACCAAATTGACGGCCTCGTTAACCCCAATATGTTTTATCTGAAAAAAAAGGACCAAACGCCGTTTAATTACGACGGCACTTCCATTTTTTTGTCTTGGAATCGACAGCAAGGACAAAAAATAACTCTAGTTTTGTATTGGAGGACATTTGTTTTGAATCACATGGGATGCGTCACATATACCAAAAACGAATCCACCATCGAACCCGACAACGACGATCAACCCCTACTGAAGGCAAATTTTTTCATGATATTTGTAATCGATTCCAGGACAAACTTAGCAAAGATATGTTATCAAAGACACATTATAGTTGCATTTTGCGTCCTGTTGAACAATAATAGAGAGTATGACAGGTACAGTAGGCGGAGAGCGCGTCGACACGGCGACGCCACGCCGAACCCCGACATAGTGACGATTGACTTGACTGGCGAGTGACATTGAAGCCAGTCGGCAGTTGGTGCAGTTGGTGACAGACGCATGCGACGATCTTCGACTAGCGGCACCGACCTGCAGCGAGAGTGGGCGCAGAGCGTGAGGAGTCGCAGCGCAGAAAATCGCGCAGGAGAGGCGACATATACGGAGGAGGAATACGGGAAGGAGAGGCGACGACGGTGAAGAGAGTGAGCGGTCAAGAGGCAACGGAAGCAGTCAGTAGGGTAGGTTAAACTTCGTGGGAGATCTCTGGACGGCCGGCCTGGCCCGCCCAACCCTCAGTATCGATCTAGCCAGGAGAAGGCAAGGTTAAGCAGCTAATCTTACGCATAAGGATCTGCGGTTCTGCGCGGCCGGCCTCACCCAACTGAGAAAAGAGACTTACTGAGTAGAGAGACTTACCGAGAGGGTCGAGAGTGAACAGGGCACTGGTACGTACGAGGCGGTAGACTGAAGCGGCTGGTGGGTTTGGAGAGAGGGGCAGTGGTTTGCGACCACTGAGGCTGAGGAAGACGCGCTGCTGAGACTTACCTCTTCGTGAGAGGAACCGGGGTGTCGTCTCCATGCCGTTGAAAACTCGCCGGTCGGAGCTGCCAAGTGGCTGCTCCCGGGTGTGCATTGCATATTTCATGTCGTCGACAAGTGGGCCACGGAACCGAAGTCGACGCGGGGAAGAGCGTCTGCTACCTGTCTGCTATAGCCGAGCGGCACTAAAAGCGACTGAGACGCTGTGCAGCCACTGAATTGACTGGTCTATAACTGACGCCTGAGTGTCGCGCATGGCGCGCTCCCCTCGCCCGTGGGTACAACATCAGGCACATGACATATGAAGCGTTTCGCGGGGCCCCGGGGTTCCGCATAAAATTTAGCCGGTATCTTGAATTATTATTTTATTTCTGAGCAACACTTTTTATGGAGAAATACGTCCAAATGGTGAAGGTAAAACGACGGAGCTAACGCCTTTGCTGCTGTATTTGAATCGATTGTCAATGCTCCCGAAATGAATATAGATTCATGCCTTCGGCTCTTTCAGACAAAGTTAGCCGGCATGGTAGCACCTGCAAGAAAATAAAGAAATTGCTGTTGAATCGGTGTTCTATCGTTCACTCACCGGTGAAGAAGACCAGTACTAGTGTTAGACAGCACAATTGGTTCATAAATTCACCTTTTCACAATGCAAATACTTTATTTATCATTTCGTTTTGGGAGCTCCGGGGTCCCGCCAAACGCTTCATATAAACCTAACAAACGGTTGCGTGGCCATGGTAGTGCGACCTCGTAACGATCAGTATTGAAGTCAAGCTGAGCCTATAACTTTTGGTCCTAATTTTTTTTTTGAAATTTGAAGGTGTTGGGGTTTAGCGGGTCAGCTTCACCGATACTCGTGCTGATGCGATAAACATAGCCGGCTGTGGACGAGAGCAGAAAGATAAAAGACACAAGGGCCAAACGACAAAAGATATGATATTAGTGCTGCAATGCGCGTTCTGGATTGTTGAAACCATTCTCATTGTTGTGCGAGGCAGTGGTCTTTATTGGTCCAACAGATGAGATGACTTAATGTCGATGATTGGCAATAGAGCCTTTCCTACAAATTGGCAAAAAAAAATAACACTGGTCGGGTTTGTAGACAAACGCATATCTGTGCTAGCAAAAACACTTCTAAAGAAAAGACACATGTGAGTTTTCTACCTACAAAATCCACAAAGCAGGGGGGCACTGATATTATCGCTATTAAAATACCCCGTGTTGGAAGCGTGGATAAATCATATGGGAATATGATTTATCGAGACTTGCACCGCGTACAGCAACACGAATTTTTTGTACACTCTTCGTGTAAAAAAAAGGGAACGAATGTCGTTTTGGATTTCCACAGCATTTACAGTATAGACCCTTAATTGAGACTAATGCTAGCTCTGATGGAGCTCCTTCGTTGAAAATCCATCTAAAGCGCGACATATCCACCATTAACAGCTATTTCCCGCGGTTGTTGTCTTGTTGGAGGTCGAACATAGACTTACAACGGTTTGGCAATTCCTATGGGGCGCCGGTGCTTATATCAGCAAAGCTGACCCGGATACACTGCGTTTCAGACGCGTGATAGCTAAAGCTGTTAAGAGGTGCGAATCTAACCCTCCATACCACTCTATTTTGACGCGAGTAGCTAATGCGACGCTATCAGTTAGTGAAGTTGATGCCCCCGAAGCGATATACATTTTGCTCTTAATGTATGGTAAATTCCGCGCGATCAAAAAGGATAAAGTAATCACCACGACCTCCGCTACTGCCGTGTTGAGCCGCAAAATCTGGTGTATCTAGCTGCATTAGCAGAGATTGCACAACCAGAAGCTAGTAAAAAAGAGCCGATCCAAAGAGCCTACATGAATCGTCCTAGAAATGAACTCTTCGATAGTATGAGTTTAGCTACATTATCAGAACCACACGAAGCTATTGGTCCTGTAAGTAATAGCGCAGTATCTCCTACTGTCGGGTAACGTATTGCCAACGAAGGATGAATCCAAAACATGAAAAAGGCGGTGGCCGTTCAAAAGACACCATGGGTATGTCCTGATACTTCAAATCCGGACTATTGCTTCTCAGATATTAGTTATACCTTCCGTGCCGATCACTGGATGATCTGCCTAGGAGTGATGAAGAATGGATCGCACGCTTTTATGGTGTGCAAGACTTGCAAGTAGACAGTGAACTCCAACAACAACCGAATTTATAATCTATCATGTAACGATCTTGCTGAGCGTTACATTTATAATTATAAACTGAGAAATATCAACTTGCGGTGTATTGTTTTCGAGTACCGCTCTATTGATTTTCTATTCTGTAAACACTATGCTGGAGTTGTGGTGGTTTAGCCTGTGGCCACCACTCAAGCCCTTCGTAGAGTATTCCTAGCGAGCTGCATCCAGCAAGCTCGCGCCATGTCCACCTCTCATGAAGGTTGAGTAATCTTCATCCAGTAGAATTCACCCCGGCTAATGAGTCGATCCCGTATTCTGCGTTAGGATCAACTTGTTGGTATTGAGTGCCTTCACATTCCACGCATAGTCGAATGAGAAACATTTAAGCCTGAAAATAAGCCATCCTGGCTGCGCCGGTGTCGTGCATCACTTTGTACCCTGGCCGCTGTAGAAACAAGAGGGCGCTCAAGAAGAATGGAGACCGACACTGGCTCTGCACTGATCATCGCGAACACCCGAACGCTATGCAGCTTGAAGGCAGAGTCGCCAAGAAGACGAAGACGAAGGAAAAGACAAATAATAATAATAAGACGACACAGAATAATAAAAGAAGATGAAGGAGGCCAAGCGCATATCTTCACGGAATACCATGGAGAAGACTGCTACTGGCTCCACACCTGAAACAGCACGTACTCATCTAGGCGCTAGTGATGATGACACTGCGACGGAGTCCATGGATCCCCACAACGAGCGGTGCCCGACATCCAAGCACTAGTGAGAACATGAAGAATTGAGCACCGACTTCCACATTCCGTGAAGTGCAAAACTTGAATTTTGCTGAAGGAAGTGGCGCTTCAATTCAAGGGGAACCATCGCGGAGCGCGTTCTACCCTTCGACTGCGATACCCCCCTCCCCCCCACACACACATGGTCTACATCGTTGTGCCAGCACGCTTGGAGCTACGTCGAAGTTTTGCGTTGCACAGCTATCTACGCTGACGACGACTCCAATGGCCATAGCGGGCGGAAATCTAGGTACCACGGGCACACTGGCTCAAGTCAGCAAGTCGTGGTACCAGTTTCGCAAGTGCAATACACTGTCACGCCAGTGCAGCAGTCCTATATTGTGTCTCCGTCAAGTGGGTCACCTGGAGCGTCCTCTGCGCAAGATGCTCTAAGTTTATCGAGCGTGCGCGAGGCCTCAGAGTCGACTGCCTCTACTGAAGAGGCAAATGGCTGTAGTTCCTTCAGCCCAGAGTGGCTGACCTGACGCCAGCAAGGTGCGCAGCATTTGAAACGGAGAATACGCTGTGAATGCGCTACAAGCGCGTGCTGCGCTCTGGTTCCGCAACGTAAAAGTACTAAAACCACTGTAACTTCTTTTAGGTTTCAAATTTAGCTGAAATGCGGTGCGGCGTTGAACGCAGGTTTATTTACTTCACTAAACGATTTTGAACTATTATAAACTTGTACAAAAATATAATCTAATATAACACAGACAGTACAGTCACATGACTTCCTGGTAGTTGCTTAGGATAGGGTATGAATCGAAGACTTTGCTACTAACCAACGGGTTACTGCAAATGACGCGTGACCAAGAATGTCCGTAGTTGCAATACCAGATTCACGCGTTTGCGCGGACGAGCGTTAAAATGTACGAACAATTTGTATTAAATAAACTAGATAGACTGTCGTTGGTGGCACCTGTGCACTCGACATTTTGAAGGCTTTGCGTTTCCTTCTAGAAACAGCACGTGTAATACAATCAAGATCTTATGCACTGCTAGCACGGCCGTGATTTACGCAGGTTGTTGACACTATGACCGTCGCCTGGCTGCTTTTGCTACTTATTCTGTTTTTATTTCGAAGAGCCCCAGACCCGGATTCCTTGTTTTGCTACTTATTCTGTTTTATTTCGAAGAGCCCCAGACCCGGCTTCCTTGTTTTGCTACGGTAGTTTTTGTGGAAATCACAACTTGCAACAAATGCCGATTCAATGTGGAGCAAGTATTTGCAAACAGCGCATGCCTAGGTAAAACCAATGCCTGTCAAGTACGCACGATTGCAGTGTACTTTGGTTGTGGTAATATCAATATCTCTACAAGCATCAACTTCATTTGAGCTTACTTAAAATATTGCGTCAATTAGCGACAGAATCCATATTTAATTTTTATTTAATTTGAAACTGTGTTGCGTTTTTGAACATACCTGATTTACTGATTTAGGATCTACATTAGGTTTAATCGAAAAATCTAATCGTCGAGATGCTCTGAACAAAATCTCAGATAGTTTCGAAACGGTATCTAGCCTTTTAATAAGGCACCCAGTCAAAGCTACTTGATAACATGTTTTAGCGCTGGTTAGCGGACTTGCGTTCAGACATTACTATGTGTCCCGGGTATGTTTCCCATCGCTTGTGGCTGGGAATTTCTGCAAGCAAAATTCAATTTGAGAGAGAAGTCGCAGGGGTTGCATGCACACACAAGGGTCTTTGTGTTTTTGCTGGCATCTTCTATCAGCCTGATCATGATTTAGAAACAAAATGTTCCGTTTTGGCATTTTTAAATTAGGTTGAGGTTTTTGTCTTTTATGTTGACCTTTTGGCATTCTCTAAACTAACGGGAGAACGAATTTCGGTCTTTTAACCGCGACAATGTTTTATTTCTGCAGTCTTTTTATCCTGTTCATCTTCGGCATCTATGCCTAGAAATCTCCCTGGGTTGTAAGCAAATACTCTCTGGTGGATTAATGTTTATATCGCAATGCTGCCGCTGCTGCTACTGCTTAACCACCGATATTTATTTTGCTTGAGTGGGTCGGTACAGCATCTCCTCTACGTCCGCATCAACATCAAAAATATTGAATCATCACCACCCGTATGGCCCAGTTGGATCTCCTGAAACCATCGCCCTGTGTGGCGAGTGTATCATCCATTGAATATGTGATAATCCCACAAGTAGAAAGTGAAATTACGGAATCCGAGAGAATAAATGTTGCAGATCCTGCTAATAGGCAAGGTAGACAAAACTATTCACCAGTTATAGTAGACAAGGCTCGTAAATTTCTTAGCGCGTGCTTAAAACCGTAGTTGAAAGGGAAACGAGAATCCAGAACTTTAGGAATCGTGTTTTGCTAGAATGAACGGGTTGAATCGCGTTATCGTTAAGTGATAGCGTTAAAATGCTAAATGAGGCAGACATTATGGCTGAATCGCAGTGGATTCTTTTTGCGATAAAAATGCAACAATCTAGCCAGCGCTTTAAATGTTCGCTGAATAAGATGCAGTGCAAATCTCTGCAGATGATTTTCAACGGCGTATGCTGCTCAGGAAAAACGTTGTTGATTTGACACATTGTAAATTATATGCACAAAATTTTCAGTGGCCACAATGCAACGAGAAGAAAATCGAAACGAGTCCATTTATTAGGACATCAATGCACCGCTGCATTCAATATATCGGGAATGACACTTGGCTCTGCCTTATCGTTCTCTTCTTTCGCAAAGTAAGCACTTTCTGTACCATTCAAATCTTTGACTGAGACTTAAAGTGGTTGAACAACGCTAAAACGAATGCAGCTACAATTTGTAGATGTACATCTTGCTGCTATTGGTGAATTCGGTCTGATATCAGGCGGAATGCTCTATTGGACCGATATGCGAATGCGAGAGATTTGGCCAAATCATTCAGATGAGCCGTTTGGACGTCGAGGTGTTTACTTTACGGGAGATGCTGCACAATTAGACCCTGTGGTTCCAAACTCACTGTCTACTCCTCTAGCAAAAATCGCGAACTCCGTTCAACGGCTTGGAAAAGCAATTTGGGATAGTATCGGAGCTGTATGCAGGCTTACAAGTCAAAATAGGGGGAAATAGGAACCGGAATGGTTGAGTGCACTTCGTCGGTTACGCCAAAAGATATCTAACCAAGCTGACGTAGACCTCTTCAACACGCGATGCGTGCAAGCAATAGGTGAACCAAACTGGACTCACACAACTAAGCATATTGCTTATAAAAATGCCGACGTTGACGCAACAAATGAACAAGTTATTTTAGTAGCATGTAAACTGAGTTTTATATATCACATCGTAGCATTTTGTGCAGCAAAAACTACTACAGTAGTGAAGTCAAATATTGCAAGCTGGAACCGTGCAAGCTCTGTTGGCTGACGCGAAGGAATCAAATTTGAATCACGACCGGGTAGTACCGACTATAGTAAAGCTATGCATTGGAGCTCCTGTGACTTTTACATTTAACATGGCACAATGTGCTGGACTATGCAAAGGTACACATGCTGTTGAGTACGGCTTATATTCATTAGCGGTAGCGAATTACCTATTGTTCTTGTGCAGACTACAGACCCATATATCTGTCCTTCTTTGTTGGATGATGTACCCAACGTTATTCCTATTGTGTGTAAAGAGAATCCTGGGGAACGACATCAAGTGCTATCCTTGTAGTTCGGCGTGGAATTCCGCTAAGGCTAGCGTAAACTATGACAGTTCACAAAGCGTAAGGCCTTACTTACTCCTATGTAGTATATCATTTAAATTCGATTCCAAACCTGTCTTTTGCATACGTGGCCCTTTCGCGAATTAAGCGTAGGACTTTTATTGCCATTACACAACGATTGGCACTCCCATATTGACTGCTAGCCCTGAGCAAATTAAGTCTTTTCAATGTGAGGATAATCGAGTTTTACAGGCAGTCGCTCGAATCACCGCTAGCGTGTCCCCGGTTGTTGACCAAATGAAGGCAACAGCTCTAGCTCACATTGCATCCATTATACCACGGTAGCCTTACGGCATGCCAGGGTTTTCAAGAGCCTCCAAGAACCTCGCTGGACCGAAGTCCGACACCAAATGCAAAAGATACTGGCGAAACAGTAAGCGTTTAGGTCACCCCAGTACCCCCTACTGCGGAGGCGACGAATCCATCAACATCAACACCTCGATGGCGTCTCTCTGCGCAGAGTAGGAAGGCCTTCACAGTCTTAAGTTCATGTAGATGCACGGAGTGGCATTGCTGTGCTTCAAGTTGCCGACCGCGTGCGCTGCTCGTTGCGCTCTCGCTCTTCATCTGGCACCGCAGACACATGGCAACATAACAGGCCTGGGTGCTAGGACAGAGTGGAAGCCATCATGCCCTCAGGAGGCGCTTACCGCCTTTGCAACGGCGCGCTGCAAGCGTGTGAGGACCTCGGGTTTGAAAAATGATAGGCGTTATCGGTTTCAACCCATTTATTCACTATGCTGTTTGGGGGGGGGGGCAAAATATTTTTTCAAAACGAATGTTTCAGCATTGCCCCCTTAGCAACCGAGGCGAGTAATCGCCGTGAGGATGCTGGCAGCAGCATGCTACCATACTAGTTTAAAATACTACTAGTTGAGCAGCACTGAAGTGATGCTTTGGAGGCGATTGCTCAAAGTTACTGTAGCCACACAGTTTGCGGTGCGCGCCCCTTCAGCCACTGGGCGTGATAAAGATGATCAAGATGAAAACAGCCACTGTTGTTGAAAGCCAGCAGCGGAAGAGCAGATTGTTTTTATTTTTAAAAAAAAAGTGGAATATCAGCACGCTGGGAACTCGCATATCTGCTCAGCAAGGGCTTCTTACAAGAGTATAACTACAGCAGCTCGTGTTCCTCTACTCCAGCCAAACGATCTCTTGTTGTGAATGTGCACCACCGGTCAATCTTACGCGTTGGCCCTTCGAAACTCGGAAACTCTTCGATGAGACTAGGGTTTGCAGCACCCGCAGCTGGCAAGCAACCCTGCAAGGAGTCGTGGTAAAACTTCACGGAGTTCTTCTTTTTCTTGTAGACGCCGCCCACGTTAAAGTGAGATCACCCACAGACCGGGATTTGGAGTCCCAGACAGTAAGATTGAATACTCAAATATCATGACGATCGTTGTTGGTTTCAAATGTGGCTTCGTGAACTTGTCAACAAAAGTCAAACGTGTTCATCTATCATTGTCGAGAAGCACGGTTGCTTCACGCACAGGATCGCTGATATATTTGTATTCTCAGGTAGCGACTCCGTTTTTGTGAGCGCACATAACTTCTTAACTGAAACAAAAAAGGTGTTTGCTTCTTCAGCAGCTTGTTCCCATAACTCGGAGCCAACTTCCTCGAGTAGTTCAGCAGCCTCTTTGTCGTCAACAGTAAAATGACCCCCCCCCCATGAAAGCACCAACAAAGCAGGAAAATTCCCAAGTATACGTTGGTGGGTCGTGAAAGATTTGGTTATGACAGTAAAAGTCCATGAGAATGTTTTAAGTGCGTCCCATTTCCGTTGATCCATGGGTTCCCAAAAAATATTGGGACAATCAACAATTCCCACTATGCATCTTTGAGACTAGCTAAACTTGCGCTCGTGCGGTGGTACCAGCACCTACGTTAAAATTGTAAACGCTCTATCCGTACTTCAAACACTTACAGCCACGGCCAATATTACCTAAGCAACTGCTGCCATTCAACATTTCGGCCTCTCCGTTCGGCGTGAAATTTTGTCGACCCTTCAATACCTTAGACATTCAACAGCACGTAGCTATTGTAGCCGCTGAAACGTTCGAGTGTTATGAAGAATCCTGTAATCTGGGCTGATCCATGGATTCTCGCAAATGTGTAGACAGCCAATAACACCCACAATGCATCGCTGACCCTGTCTAAACTTGCGCTCAGGTAATCAGCGATGACACCAGCTGTTACAGTGATATTGTAAAGACACTAACCGTACTGCTAATAAGTACAACCTTTGCCAAGTAGCCGAAGCGACTGGTAGCTACTCAGTCTAACAAAATATCTTATAATTTTGATGGTTATATAAAATTAGAATAATAGGAATATTTTTACACGTATGGTTGTACCACTGAAGTTGATACGGTACTTGTCACTATCATTCTGACACTGAACCTACCCCTTTACATGGCTAACACTTCCGCTTGTCAACCTGTATACCGCTGTGCATGACACTGTACCTGACTCTGGACGTGGTACTGTATTGTGGTATTGATCGCGTATTACTAGACTTGATTTAATCCAACAAAGTTTACCTTCTCAAGATTAGAGTGTATGCATTGATATTATTTTTATCAGCACAACAGCCCTGTTCCATCGACTTAGCAAAATATGTAAATTGCGTATTTCTGCATCTTCTTCATCGAGCTGGGTCATATCTGTTTATTCAAAACAGGCACGGACAAATTCAAGTACATATCGTCCCCAATCGCAGTCATCAGTCTGTAGAACGTCCGCGAAATGTTCCTCTTTCATATCACCAAAGTAGTCGAGAAAAGGTAGCCTTACACGTCTTAGCCAGTAACGTGTAATAATAAGTGCCGAGGTATATTGTGTTACCAGCATGTGTCTGAACTCTCATAACCATTCCAAGAAGGCTTGTATGTACCGTCCGGGTGGACACCTGCCATCTTCATCCTACTGTGTCCGTGTGTCTGCATCTGATGATGATACCTCGCTCTCTCCCCCCGTCTATGCGCTTCTCGTCTAGTGCGTAATTGACTAGCCAATCCGCCACCTTGTTATATCTCCGATAGTGATGACTCTAGCTTCGTACCGCGCATCGGTCGGCCAGCCTTTGTGTGATCCTATACCAGTGTTGCAGGTGTCTGGCCTTCGGTGGTTTGCGCTTGAGTATGGCCCTGCTGATCTAGGCACTGTCTCCAACAATGTGGATCCCTTTCCACCTTTTTGTGACTGCCTGCTGTAGCAACCTGTGCAGCCCAATGAATTCCGCCGTGTTGTTAGTGGTGCTCTTTAACTCCAATGAGGGTGCCGCCATCCAAATCAATCGGTGGGTCTGCCTTGGAGCCTGGTGTTCCACTGTCACGCTGCCTCTTCCACCCGGGCCTAGGTTTCTGCGTTATCCCCCATAAAAAAACCGACGCGTGTCTGCTCGGGTCCATCTCCGATTTCTGTGTCTCCTCCATCGTCTCACCGCTTGCACATCACCCAGCTATATCCACTAGGGATTGCTGCGTGACCGGGTACAATTCCGCGATATTACAGCCGTACGACGCCCCCAGCGTCTTCCTCAGCCCGATGATTGCTGCTGTAAGTGTTAGCTCCCTTGCCTGGTCGTAGACTTGCTCCACATTTCATCTCCAAATAGCTGTGTATGTCACTACACAGCCGATATTCTACATTTCGGCCCCACGTTTCGTTGGGATGGTCCTTCGCCCAATCCACCAACCATTCAGGTGTATGTTGCAGCTTAAGTCCGAAGATGGCTGATATCAGGACTTCGCTGCTCCGTTCCTGTCTGCAGTTCGTACACCTCCAACCATGGGTCATTTCTTGGCAAAACCTCTGAGCCCAGGTACTGCTCCAGATCAAGTGAGATGTGCCATGGTGAGGATGTCTTTGACATTCCGATTTGCTGCACTGGAAGCCGAGTTCTGCCCCCGCCCACAGCCTTAGCCGATTTCACTTCAGCCTCAGCACATTTTGCTGCTGATACGCAGAGTTAGCCGATGGATGTCGGCTCACTCAAGTCCCTCCAACGGTGCTGCTACGTTCGCGTGATGCCGTCTCCATGCCTCCTTGACGATGGCTAAGTCCGCTTCCGCAGATCGTTTTCGACCCTTGGTGATCAATTTGTTGTATTGCACTCGTGTCCGCGCCCACCTTTTCTTGCCCGCCCAGACTGGTAGCACTCTGTTGCCCCCCCCCCCCCCGTGGTCATGAGTTCCGTCCGGATGTTGGGAACCCCCATGTCACCGAAGCTGTCTGATAATTCCGCAACCTCGGATCCTACCCAGCTCGCTGGTGCTCTGCCTGTACTGACGAAGGTAGATCGCCAGATAAAGTCTCTTATTCTACTGTCTGCTTCGTGCACAATACCAGGCATGTCTCCCTACATAGATCAGCTTGGGAGTAATGATCGCTGCTGCAATTTTGGCCCGCTGATGTACTGTGTTGGCCATGCTCGTCGCCAGACTCAACGTTACTGATAATGATTTGCAGGCTCAACCCCATGCCCTACGAGTCGCATCGCCCTCAACCGCGTCGTGGCCTAGACATCTCGCCTTCGATGTCGGTTGCACTACCTGATTGCTGCTGGCTGTCACAACGCATTTAGCTTGTTCGTCCCCACGATCCCTGCTCTCAAACCTGATTGCCACCGGCTTTAGTATTGGATCTCAACCCTGAGACTTTGGAGAACCGTTCCACGGCCGTTTCTGCCGCTGTCTGTACTGCACCAGTGGCATGTAGATTGCCGTGTCATCTGCGTATCCAGCCACTCGAAGCTGCAGTCATCTTCTCCATTTTTCAATACTATCCCTTCTAGCGCTGGAGTTCGTCGTACAATACGTCCACCGCTATAACAAACAATAAATGGGTCAGGGGGCATCCCTATCGAATGCCACTCGTTACTTGCAGCCTCTTGATAGTTGTTCATTTGCCATAAATTGCATAGTAGTGTTCGCATGGATGTCCTGGACGACCGAACAAAATCGCCTCGGAAAGCCCTTGGCCTCCAGCACTTTGAGCAGGAAGATATGATCCAAGGAATCGTATGCCTTCGCAAAATCTAGCAAGAGTATTTCTGCTTGGCTAAGCTGAGTCTCCTGCTGACAGACTGCCTTGGCCGCCTCGAGCAGATCAATGGCCGCATGAATGGTGCGACCCGGTATGAATCCAAATTGTGTACTGTGAACCAATTTGGCCACGTGATTACTGACCCTCCACGCTAGTATTCTCTTAAGAAGCTTGTAATCCGTCTTTAGCGATACTATCGAACGATAGTTGAGGGGGCTACTTTTTCCCCCTCCCTTGGTGATATTGAAAATGTAAGCGGCCTTGAACGACTGGGGTACCTTACCGCTGTACATGCAAGCATCGACTGGGCGGGTAAGGATTGGAACCAGGAGTTCACAATCATCCAAGTACCAATCGTTGTTTACGGCATCCGGTCCACACGCCTTTTCTCGTTTACACCGATGAATCGCTGATCTAACTTATTGTCCTGTGATGGCTTCATCGATCGCCGTTAGGTCCTCCTGTTTCCACTGAGTTTTAAAAGGTTCTAATTACCTGTCGATGTCCTCTCGATTCTCAGCTTTACCAGTCAGTGTGCTGTCTCATCCATCCGCCAATATGTTGGCTTTGTCGTGGCGGCATCGGGCGGGAGCTCCTATAGTAGATCAGCGTGGGTATTACGTTGTCACCATTTTATACACACACGTCTGATGAAAGCCTTTGTGTTGGGTTTCGAGCTCCATACATTCTGATTCATTCGAGTATCTGCTTCCTCTGTTGCGCAGAGGCTGGATCACTATCATCCATCTCGTTCAATCGCTGTTTGAGTCTGCATATCTTTGTCAAAACCCGTTCGCCGTCCTGATTTGTGCTTGTTTGGCTAGTCCGGTCATTTCTGTTGCTTTATCATGCTTGAAGCCTGCCTGGGGCCGTTGACGAAAGTGAATTGCTGGATTCTGGCCTCAATCTCTCCTTGAGGCAGGTTATCAGATACCACCCACTCAGTCACGAGTTTGTGTAGTCGACCAACGTGATCCATATTGAGACAGTCTCAATAACTGTGCAGTCCTTTGTAGCGCTCCGTCGGCTTTGAAGATGGCTTGTCCTTCCATTGCATTCGGAAGTATCTCTCCAACTCTTGCGGTAGCTGTCCATCCCCCATCGTACTACTATAGGCCTTGAACCGTCGCTTTCTAGCCAAATCGTCAAGTCTCAGTACCGTGTGCAGGGTATAGTTGTCTTGGGCATTCTTCCGCAAGTACTTCCTGAGCTGAGCGAAAGCTTGCTTCCCATCTCCTTGATCTGCTCCTCTGTCATTGGTCCCCGGCCGTGATTGCGACGCATTAGGGCTTCCTTTCCGGTTCAGCTCATGCTGGCGCATGGCCGTCGCTGGCCGCCTCGAGTCATTTCCCATCATCTGCGGCTCCTGTTTCGTCTTGTCTTGTCTTTGGCTTTTCTTTTTCGACTTGGGCGCTGTCTGCCACTCCGCATCTCGACTGGTCCTCGTCCTTTCTTTCATGTGCTTCTCTTGTTATTGCTGTCTTCTTCCTCTGCAGACTCCGAGCCGCTCCATCGCTCTCCATCTTCATTCTCCGCGTAATTCCTACCGGTCGCCGCGCCGGTCACCGCGTGTCTTGATCCTGGGGGATTTAGTGCACTTACAGGCTCCCCCCGGCGGAGTTGGTCTTGCTGTGCTGGCACTGGTCGATGGGGACTTGAGCAGTCGCTGACTAAATTGGAAGATGACACACAACGTAACTCCGCTATTTTGTACGGACTACGGCAGCTGAGAAAAAAATCGAAGGGATCAGTAAAATCAAGTACGTAACAGAAAACGGTCATATTACGGACTACGCAGTAGCCATTCCATTTTGGAGCGGTTCCAAATTCGATTTCACTAAACTTCCCCAAATGACAGTCCAATCCAAACTTTAGTTGTTGGAATAGCTGTTCCAAACTTACGTTTATTAAATATGGAGCTGAAACTGGGCTAAATCTAAATTGCAAGTGAGGTGTAAGTGGTTCGTTTCTGTTGTGATTCTGACAAGTTCCGCTTACCCCGATTCAAATCAAATCCAATTGCACACCAGTGCGCCTTCCGATAAAAAAGTATGGTAGCCACCCGTTTGATTCCAATCGAAAATAATTTTCTTTATAGAGCGTGTGTATTCGGGTCTCCGGATCCAGCATCATAATTGTGGGCGAAATAAATGCAGCTTCATAGTCAACCTTGATTTGCATATGTCTCGCAACAACATCGATGCATCGATCATTTAGCCATGCGTTTCGCTTTAACGCATACAAGCTGCTGATGACCATTGATACTACTATCGGCGACACTTTGTCACGAGGGTCCTTCGACTCGACATACCCTCGTAAATCCTCCACCTTTCGTGTCTTCGAAATCCTCCCTTTGTCTTGCATTAATCCAATCATAAACAGGCATCGAGCTTGCCCTCAAGCAAATACAGTAATCTGCTTCCTCAGCGAACGGGGCAAACCTTTTAATCTCCTAGAAGTCATTGTATGTGTGACCGACGCTGTCTACTGATATAATGAGATTTGAAACGATACATCTGACCAATCGCGATCGCCCAAATAAGATTCCGCCAATCACATTCCAGAAATCGAGGCTCTCGGAAGATGTCCGACTCACTTGGTGAGAGAGGTCGGTACCAGATTGCTAGCAAGTGCAGAATCATTATTCATTTCGCTTTAAGTCGCCCACATCTAGTACAATGGTCTCTTCTCTTCGCAGACCCTTCGGCAAGCGCACCAGCCTGGCCAAACTCCAAGAACTACAAATATGTGCCCGCCACCGTGGTTTACCGACTGCTACGTACACGGATCTGGCATCCTAGGCCCAGTTTGAGTTCTCGCTCACCAAGCGGCCATCCAAGCAGGTAACTGGCCGCTTGCTGAAGACGGAGAGCAGCCTGCGTCGCTTCACGACCGACTGCCTGCGACGGCAAAGGGTGCGACCACGCTTTCAACTACTGCTGGACCAGCGCATGGTCGAGTACGTCCTGGCAAGTGAGGACTTGGGCCTTTCCCTTTCGGGTAGCATGATTATTGCCCAAGCCAAGAAGAACTTGATCCGGTTGAACCTACCGTCTGATGGAAGGTGTAGTTGGAGAGACGAAGCTTGGACGAAGCGGAGGAGTGAGCACGCTGGGCGAGACCGGAGCGAAGACCACTTGAGGGAGAGAAGGAAGATTCGAAAGTGATTGATTTATCGGAGTTAGTTGTTTGGTCTACCACAAAGAAACGCGGCCACTCGTCCAATCAATCTACTCGTCTAATCACTACTGCCGTAATCATTATGGCGTAAACATGCGGTTCGGATTGGACCGGTTCGGTTAACCGGTTAATGGGTACAAACCACACTTGACCGGATACCCTCAATACAGCCGTCAACCTGCAACACCGTCAGTTTCTTGGCCACTGTTACCATGGTCATGACTTCGTAATCTGCAAGATCGCCATGGTATCCGTTGGCGCCGTGCGCATGGCGAGGATGGCCTGGTTAATTTGGAGCCGGTTCAAGAAGAGATCAAGTCGCTTCGCAATCTTATCCGCACCTACTCGTATACAGATGTATACAATATGGATGAAACGGGGTTCTTCTACAATAACGTGCCCGCGGCTCTCTTTGCATCAATGCAGCGCCTGCTTTAAAGATAGACAAAGCGCGAATTACGCTTGCCGTATGCACCAACGCGCCTGGAACAGACAAGTTGCCGTTGCTTTTTTATAGGCAAATCAGTGAAGCCCCGCTGGCTAGATAAAAAAAAACTGATGACGTTCTGTATACTTCGACACCAAGGGCATGGATGACTACGACAACCTTCCAAGCCTGGCTGAGAGATGTTGACCAGTCCATGCGCGAACAGCGGAGACACATACTCCTCCTTGTCGACAATGCTTCGTCACATTGTGATGAAGGCGTCTCCCTCACGAACGTACGGTTGGCGAAGTTGCCACCAAACACAACAGCCAAGCTCCAGCCCCTTGACCAGGGGATAATCTATTGTATTAAGCGCCAAGTGCTCGCAAGAAGATGGAGCATGCACTGGAGAGGATTGACGACGGGGAAGTGACCCCTACAAGGTGGAAATGCTTAAAGGCATCGAGTGGTGCGCGGAAGCATGGCGAGATATGCCAGCAGATACGATTCAGCCTTGTTGGTTGCACTCGACGCTTAACGCCAAATCGGACATTAACTTCATTCTGTAGTATCTTAATTAAGTACATTGGGGGTAATTGTGCGTGCGTTGACACTTCAGCAATTAGTATACTTGCGTTTTCTATACATATCAGGTGTTCGCTAAAGAAGCAGATTACTGTATTGCGCTTCGTAAATTTTCTCGAGGTAGTTACGCACAACTATATTTTCGCACCGAAATGGTTGAAAGGGTATGCTCGTGTATGCAGCTTGTAAACTCATCTCACGTATCAAAGCATGTCCTTTGTAGCCCGTCACACGCGACTGTCGTAGTGGGCGCAGCCACGGCCTCACCATCATGGTTCAGCTCCATCGAGCCTGCAGTACTCTCGTGATGCTTCAGATCACTGCTATTCACGCTGGAGCTGCGTTTCCTGTTGCCGTGTGAAGCTGTAGCACCTGTAGTAGCAAGTGCTTCATCATATCTGTCCTTGCCACCACCTCGAGAAGTAACAGCTCGCCCCTCGGTCTCTCCGTCAGCTTCAGAAGCAACGGCGCCGCTCACCGTAGCAGCAAGGGCTTCACCACTTCTCCAAGCTTGCCACCACCTTGAGGAGTAACGGCGGCGCTCCATCCGCTCGAGAAGCAGCGGCGGCACTCACGGTCTCTTCATCGGCATCCTGCATTCTCCCGAGCGCTGTGGCAAGTCTCAGCCCACGTATTTTCCACTTGTCGAGTTTTTTACGACAGTTATGAAGGATGATAGTTTTTACCCTAATTAAGCCCTTAGTAGTGCTCCAAACAGCACGTACGGTTGGCAACTTCAGTTTTTAAGCTTATAAAAAAGCAGAAGTTGCTAGTAAAAATGATCTCTACTGCTGTGTTTCATTTCGTCACGTTTTCAATCAGAATCTTTCGAGAGAAATGCGAAGTTGGAAGCGCCATTCTCGGATTTTGAAACTTGGTGTATCAAAATCCGAGAATGGCGCTTCCAACTTCGCATTTGGTTGGAATGGGAGGGGGCAGTGCTTCAAGTACGCAAGCAGATACCGTTAGCCTTGCTGTATTCGCTTCCGTTGTTCTCACTTTCAAATTTGTCCTGGGCCCCGCAACAGTCTAGCAAGCAACAACCATGAAGACCTTCTTCTTCGTTTTCGCATCGATCCTGTTCGCGTTGACAGTGGCGACGCACGTGCCTGGTCATGCGACTACGCCGAAGCACGCTAAATTCCCCAAGGTTGCTGATGCCGAAAATCGTGTTTTGACGAGTGGTCCGAACGAAAAGGACGAGCTCAATGGAATTGGCCTTGGGTATGGTGGAGGTCTTGGGTATGGTGGAATCGGTGGATTGGGTGGACTGGGCGGAATTGGTGGAATGGGTGGACTGGGTGGACTGGGTGGACTGGGTGGACTTGGCGGGCTGGGCGGTCTTGGTGGCATTGGTGGCATGGGTGGAATGGGTGGAATGGGTGGAATGGGTGGAATCGGTGGTATCGGTGGTATCGGTGGTATCGGTGGTGCAGGCGGCTATCGTGGTAAGTGGACAATCTGTGGGCTGATATTTTAATGCTTCCGAGTTGCTGAACCAGTAGCTAATGTATTTGACGACAGCACTGCGCGGGCTTAGCGATGAGCAGGCCAACGACGGCGCCGCTAAGAATGATAATGACGAGGTCGTTGTCGCTGGAGGTGCGGTGGTCCGTGGTGGTGCTGTCGTTGCTCGACCGCGTCCTCGTCCTCGTGGCCCATGGTACTAAAGCGCGTGAAGTGATGTCACCGACGGTGGACCAGCGGCGTTGCTTGATTGTGGGAATCGCTCTCGCAGCTTTTCAAGTAACCTTTTATATGCATGTTTCTCCCAGAAGCTGTCGTGCATGTCAGTGTGAGCAAAGGAAACAAAAAAATAAATTGATGTTGCTGTTCGTGGTGGTTGGAATGTGTATTTGGCTTGTCGAGATCATTGTCCATAATCATTTGATTGAAGCTAGCGAGGTCTCAATTTCACAATAATAAGGCACCAAGTACAGTACATGTGCTCTCCTCGCAGTGATTTAATGCCCCGAAGGAATTAGCAATAGAGGAGAGGTGACCAAAGAGCGACCTCGCGGTCGTACAGGCCGTTGCGAGATACACAGGCCCGTCTCAAGTGGTGAAGATGTGTTAGACGAGTATCCGAGCAGCTTCCAATTGGTTATATCAAGAGTCCAAATCGAGCCACCACCACACAACTTGCGGATATCCTGCATGGGCACACGTTAACTGAAGCAGGCAGCAATGCGCAGCTCGGGCAAAACGCGATTTTCATTGTTTTTGCTGAGAACCACTCGCCTTGTCATGAATTTATTGGCTCCTTCATCCCCGACGCATGAGAACATGTCGGTAAAGTGACGCGTTGTCTACTCGATCTTGAGCACTTCGATCTCGAAAATGAGCGTTGAGTTCGGCTGAATTGTACACTTCCCAACAACAAAAACACAGTTAAGGAAACCACAACATTCATACACACACGGAATCCTAAATCCATGTAACTAATTGGTGAAAAAGGATATCCCCAGGCCGGAAAGCCGCCAGCTCCGTACGCGTAGTCGGGTGTGCAGGTGAGACGCGCCTGCTCTCCGAGCTTCATGCCCAGCACCCCTTCGTCCCAGCCCTTGATCACTTGGCCGAGTCCGACATTGAACGTGAAGGGCGTCTGGCCCGGGTCCTTGGTGCTCCAAAACTTCTGCTGCAGGTCGCAGTCCTTGCCGTATCCCGTGCAGTGCACCGTCACAGACGCGCCCTTCGTAGGCGTGGGCCCGTTGCCTTCCGCCAGAACTTCCTTGGTCAAGCCCATTGCAGCTGCTTTTAGATGATCGTTTTTGTTTTTGGATTTACCAAACACTTGGGTGCTACTATACAGCTTATTTGATGTAGCAAAACATTAGACAAGCGGTAGCATAGGTGGCGAGACTGTCAGATGCTCTTTCCGATCCTGCATGGCTTTCGTAGTGCGTTTTCTCCCTACATGATATTATTAATATATCTGATGCATTGCATCCCGTATTCCTTCCTGGTTACCTGCTGGACAGCGAGCTTGAGTCATTTCAAGCATTCTATAGCGCGGTCGCTATTGAAATAGCGTGGGAAACCCGGCATTTCCGCGAGGCGCATGATAATCTCGGTGGACAAGATTTGGCAACCTGTCAAATTGACAAGTGCCAACACGACTCCTGAGCAGGGCGCACCTCGAATCATGGGACGAAGAAATCTGCTAATATTTAGCGTGCATTCCATTCTTGCCTTCCCTCGTCGACACGGCTATCCTGCGGCATTAGCTGCGAAGCGTTTTGCCGGTCGAGTCCCTTCCTCGTCCAGGGAACTGAAGACCAGCCAAGCAACGTCGTCAGGGTATCAACGCTATCAGCGCTGTCACACGCAGACGCGCCCCCTCTTTGCCTGAGCAGCGCTTGAGAAATGGCTCAGCAGAGTGGCATCTGTCGAGGGATTCTCGCGGCACCATCTCCACCCACTCCTATTTATCATAAAGCGCAGTCGTCTTCCCGTCATTGCGTCATTTCATCACGGAAGTCGAGAACGAACACCTTGAAGCGCTTGTGCCCATCCGTGACTTATCTCGCATTTTGCCAATCGACCCGAGCTCACCATGATGCACGTCGAGTCGGTGACCAAGTACTCGTACAACGGCAAGTTTGACCCGAGTGTGGACGCCACCGCTTCGCCCTCCTCTACATCGTCACCATCACCGCCTCCGACACCGAAGAAGCCTCACAAGTGCCCGTATCAGGGCTGCGGTCGGTACTTCAATCGGAAATACACGCTTGTGGAGCACATGAAGACCCACACGGGTGAGAAGCCGCACGTGTGTCCCGTGCGGTCCTGCAGCAAACGCTTCAGCACGTCGGGCAACCTATCGCGCCACAAGCGCCTGCATGGCGTCATCAAGCCGCTCGAATGCCCCGTCGAGGGCTGCTACTGCACGTTTCCGAGCGACAATAAGCTCGACAAGCACATGCAATTCCACCTCGGCGGCCCCGTGCACGTGTGCACCATCGGTACCTGTGGCAAAACCTTCAGCACCACGGGCAACCTGAATCGCCACGTGAAGCACCATCACCCGAACGAGACGCTACGTCCGCTTCCGCCCAAGCAGCGCAACGCCCCATTGATGATCCAGTCGCCGATGCCTGTCCAGCACCTCCACGTTCGCATATCCTCGGAGCAACAGGTACAGCAGTACCCCGTGGACATGGCGTATCAGTTTCCGAGCCCGCGCGTCGTCCCGATGAAGCGGATGATGGACGTCGCCCCGCCATCCTTCGCTCCGGGCGTAGCGCAGCAATATTACGGCAGCGGCGTGACCCGATGGAGCGGCGAGTTTACCCAAACAACTCCGGTGCAGGTCGTACCGTCTCAGTTGCCGTCCCCAATTGGGCCGACACCCAGAGGTACTCGGAACCCGGGCATCGCCGACGTGCTGTCGTCCATCTTCGACGATATAGAGTACGCCTCTGCGGACCCGGAGAAGCCGCTCCCGGCACCGCCACTTCAGCCGCAGAACCTGCTGGACGACATGGTGAACTTCCACGTCGCCCACATTGAGCTATGAAAAAGTCCGCACCTTGTTGTCGATAGGAGTAATAAGTTAATGAACCGGATGCGATTGTGGATACCTGTTCGTGCCATCTCACTGTCTCGTCACGAAATAAAAGCATCGGGGTCTTGAAAGAACCCGCGTTATTAATATCACTCACTTGCGAGCTATGGCTGGATGCATGTTGGAGTTGCAGCACGGAATGAAGCTTGAGCAGTGAAAGCGACGATGACAAACATCAAATCTACCGGCAGTCCATTTCATTAACTTATTTACTAACTTCGTAATCTACGACACAAAAACACTTTGGATTTACGACAAGTGGGAGACATGGAACTTGATCATATCGTCAAGGATACTGACCCTGCCGTGGTTCTCGGAGTCCTCGAGCTGTTCGTCGGATTGGACCACAGCTTCGTCGAAAATCTCCGTGAGGACGTCGACCATCTTGTCCGAGTGCCAGGTCGTAGGAGTCTTGGGAGGTGGCGTCTGGATCACATCGCACTGCTCCGAAGCGAACTGCGGCAGACTAGAGACGTCAACGGCGGTTGGCTGGGAGACCTCCATGCTGTTTTCAAGTAGGAGCGCCGTGTAGAACGATAACGACTGCTGCTCGGCGCTGGTGGGGCTCGGCACACTGAAGTCGGACAGCGACGCCGAACAGGTCGAGACCTCGTCCATGTGCTGGTGCTTGGCGTGGCGGTTGAGGTTGCCGACGGTGCTGAAGGTCTTGCCGCAGTGGTTGATCGTACACACGTGCACGGTACTACCAAGATGAAACTTCATGTGCTTTTCGAGCTTATTGTTGCTCGGGAAGGAGCTCAGACACCCCTCGACGGGGCACTGCAGCGGCTCAATGTATCCGTGGAGGCGTTTGTGTCTCGACAAGTTTCCGGACGTGCTGAAGCGCTTGGCGCACGTCTTGACGGGACACACGTGAGGCTTCTCGCCCGTGTGGGTTTTCATGTGCTCGATCAGCGTGTACTTGCGGTTGAAGTGGCGGTCACAGCCGGGCTCAATGCAGTAGTGAACGGTAGGCGTCAGCGACTTGGATCGAGCCTTGTCGACGGCAATGGATCTCTCAGTCTGAGGTAATGGGGCCAATCCCAGGCGTTTGAGCGTCAAGGCGCTTTCGGATGTGGCGCTGGGGTCAGCGGAGACTTGCATGTTGCTACTATTGCTACTAGGGTCGGAGGGTAATGATAAAATGGTGAAATGCCTAGCGATCGCGCGCCCGTGAAACGACGGACAGCGAGGGGAAGAGCAACCGGACGACGCCAATACGTCCATGCATGTACACGTATAGTGTTATGGCATTGCTGGTCTAGTCGAGCGAAGTGGTACCAGCTAAAGGACGACCGCCGACCAAGGACACCAGTCGCCACCGGCTGGTCCTGAGATGGCAGTACAAGTCGGCTGGACGTGTGACATCGAGCGCCACCAGCGTAATACCATCTTGCACACTAGAGAAAGCCGTGCGACGAGAGCACGGAGCAATCCATCTAGAACCAATGGACGCGCGGCACGGAGCTGGCAATCGTGAGGATCATGTTGCATATGGCTTGTCCACCGCGCTGAGAACCTCAGATACATGTACACCGGCCGCATCTCGGCCTGGTATCAAGCTATTTAATACCTGGTAGCGGCAGGAATATCTTGCTGTCCCAGCTGCTGCTTGTCGTCATTGCAGGGGGCATCAACGTCGCGTTTTGTGGTGTTTTTCGATTATGCCCCCGTCGTGTCCACTTTTCAGGCGATCGACAGTACAGAAGCCAGCGAGGGCAACTTGATTGAAATGCTGGCTGACCGTCTTGAGACGGGTGCCGCGTTCATCGCCACCTGACGCGAACGGCAAGACGCGAGCTTCAAGGCCGGAGGAAAAACTTTCTCACCTGACCACGACGAGGTCTAACCGCTCCACGCCACGCTAGGGTATCCGTCCGTTCCAACGTCATGGAGTGTACCGAGTCTGTCCAAATCGGACTCCGATCTCTCGGGGAGGCGGTGCTAAGCTTTTCACAACGATGGGCGGCGGCAGACGTATCGGTCAGTCCGCCCTCTACGAAAGAGTGCGCGCTACATGTATTATAGTCGACGGCTGCTTCATGAACTTCCGATGAGTCCACCTGCGAGCTTCGCGCTGTTCGAAAGCTGTCCGCAAAAGAGCCGGTGCGAACAGCACACCACTCTACACTGAGTGTCAAACGGCCCGGAGTTGAAGCGCTGATGTGAGCACCACTCTTTACCAGTCAACAAGAGTCCTGTGGACTGCTGAGCAGCGCGAAGCTGTCGTCGTGTGGAGGAGCACGTGCGGCGATGTAAAGCCGGCCGAGCCATGGCCACCACAGAGCCTATGCCGGTGGCAGCGAGACGACAACAATGCTGCTTCGCCATAGCTAATGGACAGCGCCTTCGACTTCGATTATCGCGTCATGGATCTACAGCAAATCACGCCGTGAGTGTCAAGTGCCTCACTTTACCAGTTGCAGTCTGTCCTTCTGGCGCGCGAAGCAGCAGCCCCGAACTGCTGCTCATTTCCACACATCAGCTATGGCAGACACATTCACCAACACCGCAGGCGGCGCGCTGGAGGACCTGCTGTTCCACCGCTGCCCAGAGCCCAGCTGCCGCCGCCAGTTCAGCCGCAAGTACTCACTCAACGAGCACATGAAGACGCACACGGGCGAGCGACCTCACGTCTGCCCCGTGCGCTCCTGTGCCAAGCGGTTCACGACGTCTGGCAACCTGGCGCGCCACAAGCGCTTGCACGGCTACATCGAGCCCATCCGATGCCCCGTCGAGGGATGTATCTGCGCCTTCCCGAGCGACACCAAGCTCGAGAAGCACATGAAGTTTCACTACGGTGGGCCTGTGCACCTTTGCGAGGTGCCCGGCTGCGGCAAGACCTTCACAACTATGGGCAATCTTAACCGCCACATGAAGAATCAGCACCCCGACGCCTTC
Organism: Phytophthora cactorum; assembly: GCA_016864655.1. Classification (NCBI taxonomy): domain Eukaryota; phylum Oomycota; class Peronosporomycetes; order Peronosporales; family Peronosporaceae; genus Phytophthora; species Phytophthora cactorum. The sequence continues at coordinate 703,661 of NHQK01000004.1, forward strand.
GCACTGCACACGCCAAGCGCTAAAACAGCAGCGCTCGACACTCGGAGTCCCACAACGGCCGATGCATGGCGCCCGGAATCGCAGTTTCTGGCCCCTCAATGCCGTCTGAAGCGAGCGTGGTCGACCGGAACGAACCCGCTGCCGGCGGAATCGTTTCATCGGAATGACTCCGAGCACCTTGAGGTGCTCGACGAAACACTAGATAACCTCTCTGCGCTCCTGGTTGAAACGGGCCTCGACGGCACCGCCAGCGACAGGAAAAGCAACCTCGTGGACGACATTATCCGCTTCCACGTCCAGGAGCTCGGGTACTCGTAGATTTACATGTTAGAGGCTCTCACTTAGAGCTACCGCTTAGAATTACCTACACTAAGTTCACTAAAATGAATGATTGTCGACTTCAACGTGCACAATCATCGCGGTATCGTGCTACGTATATGCCTCACTTAATTACTGTAGGTTGCAACATATTGCTGCAAGAGTACAATTGCCTGCATGTACTTGGGACAACCTCGTTGCTACCGGTGCGAACCTTAGCAGCAGCAATAGCAGCGTTATTAGTCCACATTGAGCCGTTGCTAAGACACGCCACGACGTCGCTGTTGACAGCGCCCATGCCCCCGCGATGCGACCACGGAATCTCGATTTTCTATCACCATGATTCTCAATAAGCTTCCTTTCCGACCTCGGCCAGCAAAGCCCTGGGTGGATCTTTGCCCTTGGATCTCAGAGCTGCATCCTTTTCGCTGCGCGTTACGCGTGGGTGGACCATAATACAACCGGCGTTGATTTCGTCTCGTGTCCACGGACTGCTTTTTTTTGCGTCACGTTGAGCACAACGGGGTTTGACTCGCTTTTTTTATCTGTTGTGCGGGGGCGCGAAGTAACGGCAACTCGCTATCACACAGCTTACAACGACAAAAGTGGACAGGAAGCTGCCCTGGCTTAGCTTGGGGGCACGACAAGACAGTCTACATGTACATCTCAGGCTACGGCACTGTGGCTCTTCCTCTACGAACAGCGGAGCGGCGATCTGCTGTCACACGGCGTTCGGCTAGCTGAACGCCATGTTGGTCCGACTCGATGGTGTAACGGTCAAGTAGTCGGAATTGACTTGATTTCACTATGCACTAGCAGAAAAAGGCACAGTTGGCCCGGCTGTCGATGGTCCACTCTGATGGATCGCGCCTCACTCAGGTCTCAGCTCACTTTCCAACTTGCCTCCTCCACACAAACAGCCATGAACATGATGAGCCCCACCACCGCCTTCGAGGCCAACATGTGCCCCGATCTCAAGCGCATGCACAGCGAGTCCGGCGTCTACCGCTGCACGGAAGCGGGTTGTCACAGCGAATTCAACCGCAAGTACACGCTCGCCGAGCACGTCAAGACTCACACTGGTGAGCGTCCGCACCTGTGCCCCGTCCCCACGTGTGGCAAGCGCTTCAGCACCTCTGGCAATCTCTCGCGTCACAAGCGTCTCCACGGCTACATCGAGCCGCTCAAATGCCCCGTTCAGGGCTGCATTTGCACCTTCCCGAGTAACATCAAGCTCGAGAAGCACATGAAGTTCCACTACGAAAGTGACGTGAAGGTGTGTCTGGTTCCTGGCTGCGGCAAGACCTTCAGTACGACGGGCAACCTCAACCGTCACCGGAAGAATCACCACGATGCCGCCTCTGGCTGCATGAGCCCCACTCCGTCTAAGGTCGCCGTCGTTGGCAGCCCTACAGCCGCCGAGCAGTGGATCCCGACGACGCCTCTCGATGACTTGACGCTCTGGTCAGAGACCCTCACTGCCGAACTCGACTTTACCGAGACGGCCACCAACCAGGACCTGCTAGAAGCGCTCGAGTCCTTCCTCGACGAGGATGACCCGCTGCTGTTCTAAAGAGGAGCTAGTTCGACGCCGCGAAAACTGGCACCATAATTTATTCTGAGTAGCACGAATTTATGTTAAAACAATCCAACGCTTTCGAAACAACAAAGTACATGTATCTATTGCAACGTCGAGTGTTGCTTCATGCACACAGCGTGCGATAGCCGCAACGGGGGCATCATCATGAAGCACAGTTTATTCTCGCTGGCATTGACAACCCAGTGCACGCGATGGGGTGTAGACAGGCTTGCCACGAGCCCTTGTTGCAGCGCCATCAGGCGTCACAGGACCGGGTGTAGTCACGAACCGTGTCAGTGGACACTTGCAGGCCGCAGCTGTTTAGCAATGTTTGTGGCAAGCGCGCGCGAGTTGTGACAGCTTCGCCAAGCATGCGGATGTCTTCGGTGCTGGTTTCGAGCAGATTGCATCTCGGTGTCACACAGGGCCATTGCGCACGCGATCAAATCCGGAGACCATGGTCCGTGTCCACACCGAAGTCCCGCCACGAGGACCCTCTCAAGTTGAGACTCAATAGCAACGCCGGGACCAGCTCAGCTGACGGTGTGGACTCTAAAATGCTGCGGACGACACTCATTTTCCAATTGGTTGCTCAGTACACCACCAGCCAAGTCCCCAGCTCAGCCAAAACCATGCTTGCGTCTAGCGATTCGATCATCAATTCGTGCGGGCTCAAGCGGCAATTGTCCGACACCTCGTCCGTACACGCGTGCACCGAGCCGGGCTGCAAACGGCAGTTCACCCGCAAGTACACGCTCATGGAGCACGCAAAGACTCACACCGGTGAACGCACCCACATTTGCCCCGTGCGCACGTGTGGTAAGAGCTTTAGCACATCTGGCAACCTGTCCCGTCACAAGCGTCTTCACGGATACATCGAGCCGCTCAAATGCCCTGTGCAAGGCTGCATCTGCACGTTCCCGAGCAACAACAAGCTGGAGAAACACATGAAGTTCCACTACGGCATGGCCAACAAGATCTGTGTAGTGCCCGGGTGCGGCAAGACCTTCACCACAACCGGAAATCTGAACCGTCATTTGAAAAACCAGCACAGTCACAAGCAGGAGAAGACCCCTATCTCACCGGTAACAATGGATCTGCCTGCGTTTAACCACGGAGCGAGCAGCCCCACTAGTGCAGAGCAGTGGTTCTCCCTCCCGACAACTGCTGTCGACTCGCTTTGGAGTGCAGACGTGCCGTCATGGACGTCTTCATCATCCATGGAGTTGTTTGAAGACGTCTGGAATCCCGTGTTGCTCGACACGTTGGTGAACATCTTGGACGGCCAGAGCACATTCTCATGTTAGGAATATAAAAATAATTAAGCTCCATCTACATGTAGTTTGTTACGTAAAAAACTTTGAAAGATGCAGCAAATACTTGTTAAGCGAAAACTTTGTACGCAGTTCAATTGAAGCAAAATGTATGGGTGCATAAGGCTATCCGTTGCTTATCTGACTGCAGCTACTACTTACAAACAGCACCAGCAAACGTGTCAAGTGTCGACCCAAGACTCGCCGCGTCTTCGAATTGTTGCTGGGAAGTTGTAGGCGGCAATTTGCTGGGTGAGCAGGGAGATGGCCCATGGTGCTTGCTCACCATACGAGCTTTATTAAACGATTCTTGTTTGATAAACACGAATACACATGGAGAAGCAGCCAGCAATGATCCCGTTTCCACGTGGTGGCGCAATTACATCGCAGAAACAGCAGCTAAATGCATGGCGAGATAGCGCTTTAGCGTCTCGCCCTTCCCCTCCACATATCTCCGCGAGGATCTTGGCAATGATGTCTCAATCACATTAGCCGGTTGTTCCTGGCGCCTGCGGAAGCGTAGGGCTGGAAAGGATTGCAAGTTGACTCACTAGAGTCAGGTACTTGGACAGACATCTTCACCGTCTACCGGTAGTGAAAATCCACGAGAGCAGAGCTGAACTAAGACAGACTACTGCAATCAACCTGTTGGTTCATCATGGTTATCGTTTGAACACCTCGAGTGTCTCCGAGTACTCTCCCTCCACGGTGAAACACATGCCGGCCGGATATCTAATAGAGCGGATGGAACAGGCATTTTTGAATTTCCTGGGAATGTATCAATTCACAATGAACTTGCAGCCGACCAACTACAACGTGAGCCCTGCGTTCTACAGCTTCCCAGTGCAACCGATGCGCAGAGACTTCCTACCAATGCCAGCGTTCCAGCACCAGTACAACAAGAGCGTCCGGTGTGCCGAGCCCAGCAAACCGCTTGCACGCAAGCGAACCCACGTGTGTCCCGTGCGTTCGTGTGGCAAGCGCTTCACGACGTCGGGAAACCTGTCACGCCATAAAAGGCAGCACGGCAAGATTGATCCGTTGAGCTGCCCTGTCGACGGCTGCATCTGCGAGTTCGCGAGCACCAACAAGCTGGAACGGCATCTCAAGTTCCACTACGGCGGGGACGTCAAGGTGTGCCACGCTGAAGCGTGCGGCCGGACGTTTAGCACAACCGGCAACTTGAACCGCCACATGAAGAAGCACCATGGGGGAGTGATCTCCCCCACTGCTATCACTTCCGTTGCGACTCCTACACAAGACGTCGACTACAAGATGAGTACGGAGACGCAGAGTCCCTGTGCCGGCAGTAGTGGCGAATCCTGCACAGACTCGGACTCGGACGCCCCCGTTGAGCCGTGGTGGTCCGCTCCGTCGGAGCCGGGAACCAGTGCAGCTTCGCTTGACTGCGTATGGAGCGACGACCTGCTAGACGCTTTAGCGTGCATCCTGGACGGTGACGTTGAGTCGAAGCAGGAGAAAGCAAGCCGATGTTAGTTTGGCTTGTATAGGGACGCGAAATAATTTTCAATCCATTTTGCTGAAATTGTACATGTATTGATGTGCTCGGAGAGCCGACAACTCGCGTGCTTTTGCAACGTCGAGAGCCATCAGCAGCATCGATGCTATTATAGCTCCTAGAAAGATATTCATGTGCCGTCAATGCCGCGATACCTCCACCCCTTTGGACCACAATCGGCAGCGATAGATCTGCCGCTCAGGTGCACGGCTACACTGGTCGCTCATGTTGAAGATCCCTAGGATCAGGATTTGGACTTCAAATGTTCAAGGCGGAACTTGGCAGGATTCGCTGCGTGTACATGTACATGTAGTGTACATCAGTAGTCGCTGCGCAAGCAGCACCAGACTCCTGGCGATCGGGTTCCGCCGCCGGTATACCATGGGTCAATCTTGCCAGCGAATGGCTCTGCGGGGCTGTCAAACGGCGAGCTTCCTGCATGTAGGAGCGCGGCGCGCCAGCTTGACGTCCTCGAAGATAAACTGCTGTCGGTATGTATCCGTAGAATGTATCCGCGCCGTCGTGTGCGGACCAGAATACCGGCCAGTCAACGCTGCAAGGAGCACTCGTCGGGCAGAGGTGGCTGCTTCTTTCGAGTCCTGCGTTGTGTGGCACTGAAAGCCGATCAGCAAGATGGCTGCCCGCCTCAACTTGCGCCATCCTTCGTCTCAGACGACGTCTGTGGCTTTCGGCCCGGAGACCATCACGAGGTGGGTCCAGAATAGAGGATAAGAATGCTTCTGATCGCCGCTGTCTGCTGCTTCCTGTACATGTACACCCAGCAGACTGCTGGAGTCAATTCAGCGCCTTCACTGCAACGCTGCGATCTGTCACCGAGGTGGGACCTACGAGCGGACACACCAATGCCGCCATTCTCACCGCTGTTTGATTTAGCTGGTCAGCTCATAGATGACAGTGGTTCAGCACACCTAAGATCTCAGGGAACGCGATGGCTTACAGACCGAGTCACACGGCTCATCGAGGTGAGCGCGGCCGCCGACTTGACCCCACAACGACCGGCTGCGTTTCATTCCACGTCATTGTCGCTTTGACCCTGCACGAGCTAAAGCATTGAGCACACACAGGCGTAAGGTAATTAATTCATCGTCATGCTAGCGCACAGCGATGCCCAACACGAACAGCAGCAGACGTTGTCGCTGTCGCACTCCGTTAAGTCTTCGGGTGTGAAGCGCTCGCGGCCGGCCATTCACGCGTGCACCGAGCCGGGCTGCACGCGCCGCTTCAACCGCAAATATACCCTCGCTGAGCACATCAAGACTCACACGGGCGAGCGCCCGCACGTGTGCCCCGTACGCACCTGCGGCAAGCGCTTCAGCACGTCCGGCAACCTGTCCCGTCACAAGCGTCTCCACGGATACATCGAGCCGCTCAAGTGTCCCGTTCAGGGCTGCATCTGCACCTTTCCGAGCAACAACAAACTGGAGAAGCACATGAAGTTCCACTACGGAAGCGCAGTCAAGGCGTGTCTGGTTCCTGGCTGCGGCAAGACCTTCAGCACGACGGGCAACCTGAACCGCCACCTCAAGCACCAGCACCCGGACCTACCGGCAACGCAACCCCAGCTTCAGACTCAGGAGGTCACGGAACCTCCGGTGGTCGTCACCGTCCCGCACGTGATACCGCCGCAGTTCATCCACCGTAGTCCCACGAGCGCGGAACAGTGGCCCGTATTGAGCTCAACGGTGCCTGTCTTCAAGCCTCGCGTGACGACGTGCTGGCCGCAGCAGATCATGGTTCAGCAACAACTGATGCTGCCGCAGTACGGGCAACAAATGCAGCAAGGTATCTACTCGCCTACGCGCTCGTGCTCGGATCTGTTCGAGGACGTGTGGAACTCCGAGATGCTGGACACTCTCGTGAACGTGCTGCACGACCCCACCGTGCGTTGTTAAAGGAAGCAAACGAAGAAGACTTCACTATTTAGGAGGGCCTGCAGTCTATGGATTGCATTGATGTAGTAAATACTTAAGTATACGTCAGCGTTTTCAGCTAAAGCGTCTACATGTATTGATGCTGCTTCGTCGCCAGTGACATCTCTTGACGCTGTGTACTAGCGAAATGTTAATCGATAGCAACGGCTGTCGATCGGTGCAGGATACAATTAATCGCGCGAGGCGACGAAGGCAGCAACGAGCACCGAGCTGCCGGGCACTTCCCACGCTGTAACAAGAAGACGCCTTCGAGCAGTGTGAGGAATTGGCGCCGACCATGGTGATCGTCGATCACTCGAACACCGAGAATATCTGAAACAAAGTATGCCGATATCTCATGTGCTCCTCACACTATAGTGGCACCTCAGGATACAGGCTCGTCTGACAAGTATTTCACCGTGTGCAGTGCGGCGGCGCTCTTCGGGTCTTGTTGCGGCTCGCAGGTACATGTATAGCCTTAATTCCTCTGCATACATGTAAATAATAAAATTGTAGCGACCTACATGTATATGCACAGTACTTTGAGTGTCGATATACTGTACTGTAATAAAATTATCAGCTTCAACGTTTGGACCGTCGGAGTGTTGGTTGCATAACCACGCCCTAGCGAAAAGTGGACACGACGGAGCATGAACTCTGAAAGCTGTTTATTCCCCTAAATGGTGTGACGAACACAAAGGCAACTTGCTGTTGCAGTGTCCACAAAGCAAGCACCTCGAGCTCGTTTATCGAAAGAAAGGTCTTGTCCGCGCTACAGCTATCGATGAAAGGTGAGGGCCTGCTACTGTCGCAAGGCACCACTCTAGGCGATCTCGTGGAAGTGAACTCCTCGTGAGGCAGCTTCAGCACCTAGTCTCCACACGCTCGTCGCTCAGCATTGGTCTCGTAAGCATGGGGGCACATGAACATGTGGCCTCCTCACCGCTGCCTCATCGTGTAAGGAGCTGTAGCACCCAGGGATTTTCGGTCCTCTTATTTTACATCGCAGTCTACGCTTGCTGCCGCTGGTACATGGTGACTGCCCCTCCGCCGCGGCGTCTGCTTAGCCTGTGCACTCGACCGTCAATGCAGCTTTCGTCTACACGACCATCGTCTCACCGAGACAAGCTACGGTGTCCCATGTGGCGACAGTAATTGTCCGCATACTGGGACGGCTGGACGACGCTGTTTCCTCCGACTCGTGAAGGCAAGTCCTCTTCACGGAGCACCTAAGCTTTGCCGCTAAGTAAGGAGAGGGATCAGCCGCTAAGCACTTTGTTGCAGGTCGGCTGTTGAAAGAGACTGAGTTCTCCTCTATTAATTGCGTTATCCGCTTCCTTTTGATGTGCAGCGCCATCCATCGAGACGAGCACCGTGTTGGTCAAAGCGTTGATTCAGTCTTTAAGTTATTATACACACTATCGTCTAGTTGGTTTACACGCCCGCTTTAATCAAGCAGCATCTTGGACAGAATGTCCAGCATCTCGGGGGTCCACGGCGTCGTGCACGCGGTCTCGAACGGGGCCGGCAGCTCCATCTCGATCGACTCCGAAGCAAGTTCCCACGCGTTGCCTGCCCATTCCTGGTCAATACCCGTCGGGCTCTCGCGTGTAGGCGTGCTGCACTTCTGGTTCGTGGGGGTGCTGCAAATGAAGCTCAAAGTAGGCGAAGACGGAGCCGGCGTCTTGTACTTCTCGCGCTCCTGTTCTGTGTGCTGGTTCTTGAGGTGACGGTTGAGGTTGCCCGTGGTGCTGAATGACTTGCCACAACGAGGCACCTTGCACGTGTGTGTCCGCGGCACGTAGTGCGAGCGCATGTGCTTGGTTAGCTTGATGTCGCTCATGAACTTGCTGGTGCAGCCCTTCACCGGGCAATGCACGGGCTCAATGGCGCCGTGGAGACGCATATGCCGGGATAAGTTACCTGAGGTGCTGAAGCGCTTACCGCAGCCGCGTGCGCGGCAGACATGGGGGCGTTCGCCCGTGTGGGTCTTCATGTGCTCCGTGAGCGTGTACTTGCGGTTGAACCGGCGTCCGCAGCGCACATCGGGGCACTGGAAGGCGCGGCTGCCGCTGTTGTTCTGTTTGAGGGTCGTGTCGGCCGGGATCACGATGCGATCGAGTTGGATGTCCTGCATGTTTGTTGTAGCTTGGAAGAGTAGCTGCTGCTTGGTAATGCCTGTGTAGTGTTGGGCAAGTTGTGGAATGAGACCGATAAAACTGTTCGAAAACGTGATGTGGTACTATCCCCGTACCCAAACTCAGAGACCTCGCACGCCTTGCGCTGGACAAGCGCAGCGTGATGGATGTCTTACACGCGGTTTGGCCGGGGCGATTTGCCTGTGCTCGTCAGCGGTTCGTGGCGGCTATGCTTCGTCCAAAGTAGCCTCAGGTCATCAAGCCCATACGGTCGCAGGTCAGTTAGACATTCCAGCTGGTTGGGCCGCCGCGTTTGAATCTCGCTCACACAACATTCATGGCCAGGCTGAGGATTTTTTATTTCCCTTTATTAGATTAATTTGGAGAAGGCAAGACCACTTAAAAGAGGGATAGCAGATAAGCCATAATCCAGTATCATCGCAGGACCCTCGACTCCTATTAGCAAAAGTTTGAGCGCCATTGCCCATGGATAGGATCCTGCACACGCTCACAGGCACCAACTACTGCAGTAGTAGCAGCTACAAATCACGGTTAAAGCAAGTGAAAAGGTCCACAAATACTTTTAAAATGCGCCTGAATGTTCGAGAAATGATGATACCCTGAACATTGCACATTTAAGATGGTCTTGCGCTGTTACTATGACAATTGGGGTGTTGGTTGTATTTTGCCCTAAAGCGTTTCTGACTTATTAATAGCTAATACCCTGTCGTGTTTGTTTTAGCGCCAATATTAACCTCATCTAAGTTTATAAATCCTTGAATTACGTCCCAAACAACGTGAACACGGCCATAGGACGAGGTTATGGTGATTCAATTACCGGTAGTGTCTTAAATAACTCACAAGTGGGCCAGGCTCTCGTACTTTTACGCCGGGGTATTTATATAGGGAATGCGAGCCAATTTCCCTCAATTAGTAAAATTTGACCGGCACATCGAGCATTGCCATCACCGACTTTCCCCCAGGTATCCGCTCGGGAATCCGTGGAACCCCCGGCACAGACTCACACTGGAGACACTCGAGTGGAAAATCCAAACGGGGAGTTCAAGTCGATGAAAACATGAGCGCTTACAAATGCACTCGCCGTCCCAGCCCAGGATGCATGGGCAAGTCGCGCGCTACATGTACATGTACATAGCTGTACCGGTACATGTATCTGTCAAACGCGGAGCTTGTGGTGCTCGAGCTTCGAGCCTGCCAGCATGGCTACAGTAGTCCAACGTGTTCCTTTTCTCTTTCAGGATGCTCACTCGAACAGCAAAACTCTTGACTTTTACTGTACATACTTTTGTAGTTTTGTTTGAGCTGACTGCAGCATGGCTCTGCGTTATTAACTTCGCAGTTGATTCGATTACTGTATTGACCACACCAAGACGATATTTACCACACTTACAAACCACTTCATCACTTCAACTAAGCAGCATGTGTCCGAGGATCTCGAGTGTCTCGGGGCTCCAGGGCTCGTCACACGGCTTGTCGATTGGGGCTGGGGTCACCTCCATCATAACAACGTCTGCATTTACATCTGTCCCGTATCCGCTTTTTCCGATAGGAACATGCCAGCTAGCCAGCGCCGACTTTACGAGCTCCTCGCGCTTGCTGCCCGTGCAGTGCTTCTTGAGATGCCGATTCAAATTGCCTGTAGTGCTGAATATCTTGGTGCACCCAGCAACTTTGCAGGGGTGCGTCCGAGGCGCATCGTGCTGTTTCAGGTGCTTCGCGAGCTGGACGTCGCTCAAGAAGCTACGCGAGCAGGCGTCTCGAGGACACCGCACGAGAGGTAGGGGTCCGTGCAGACGCATATGCCGCGCGAGGTTGCTTGAAGTGGCGAATCGCCGGCCACATCCAGCCGCTCGACAGACGTGGGGTTTGTCTCCTGTGTGGGTCTTCATGTGCTCCGTGAGTGTGTACTTGCGGTTGAAGCCGCGCCCGCAATGTTCTAGCGGGCAAAGGAATCGTTTTCCGTCCTCGCTCTGCTGCATTGTCGTGACTTGTGCAGGGTTCTGGTAAGTCGGGGAATGATGCTAACGGTGTCCAGCCAGGATAGCGTCATGTCCACTGCGGCAACAAGATACTTTCTCTGATCGTCGGCGACATTGCAGCGCAATCGCATTGTAGACACAGCAGAGATTGCGGTCACCAGCTTCAAGACTGAGCAAAGGTACTTTTTCGCTGTCATACGCAGCAGCGACACTGGAATTGCTGTGCCGGGACAACGGTGACCTGACGCCTTGGCGCAGGAAACTCCCGCCTACAAAAAAAATGGTCCCGTTAGACAGCGCGGAGGCTGGATACACGTACTGCAGAAGTGTTGTTTTACATTCTACTGTAGTCACGCACGTAGCCCTAACCCACCAAAGGACCATAAGCTTTGGAAGTCCAATGATGCCCCCCATCCATCGTATACATAAATGGTTCATAAGTGACAAGCGATGGTCCATCATTGACACGCGTGGGATTTGCGCGACCACTTCGACATCAGCTCAACATCCTCTACTAATTTATTCAATATGTATTTATAGAGGTTTTAGTGTAGCTAGTGCAGGTGATGACCAACAAGTGGTTCACTTGCTGTAGGTTGCGACACCAAGCGAGCTCAGTGAATACGCTGGCGGGGTCGATCTGCATTGCGTGCAGATACGGAGAGCGATTTCAATTCGTTGGTCCGACGCAGCCACAGAATTTGTCATGGTTACCTGGTCGAACAGCAAAAAAAATAACTCCATCAGTCGATTGCTTAGAGTCCACTGAAGCGATTGCGAATTCGCGTCCAGCGTGGCTGCGGTCGCATGTTGTTGCTCTCTATGCTGCTGACTCATTCATGACGTTGTATTGTACTTGGTACTGTATCAAGATGCAGCGTTATTCGGTCCGGATTCAGGAGTGGCCAACACTTCTAGAAGCGAACAGAAGATCGCGGTAGCCTGAATCTTTCGCTCCAAGAACCTGGGAATAGAGTCGTTCCAAGCAGACGCTTTGTCAACAAAGAGATTGTCTGTAGCAGTAGTATCAGAGGCTTTGAATTGCCGGGGTAACAGACCGAATTAGACAACAACAGAATGCTATGATTAGGCTTCTAGCGTCACATCTTTCTAGCAAGACTCCAGTAGTGCCGTGCTGCACGCTGAGACCGACAGGCTTGTACTAGCTGTGTGCGTGGCAGCGTGCAATTACGATCATGAGTCAGTCGCCTCTTCGATCAGTCTTCGAGGTACGAAGTGCTCGTCATTGTTGCATGCCTGGGTCGATCTAAACCAAAGCAATTCCTCTCTTTCTGTAGCGCCAGTCCCCGGACGCAGCGGGTATGGTATCGTCGTTGACCCAAAAAGGCACAAAGGAGACGAGAGCGGCCGAGGCGCTCGCCATGAAGGACGAGCAGCTGAAAATCCTCGGTAGCCAAAACGCCCAACTGCTGACCTCGCTCAATGCAATGGATGACGAGATCGGCACGTTGAAGATGAACAAGCTCAGGCTCGAAGAAGAGAACCGCAGTCTTCGTGACCAGAACTTCGAGCTGCAAAGCAAAGCTCGTGCCGCTGAAACTACGCTCATTAAAGCTCAGGTACGCTACTGTCTTTGACTAGTAGAATGAAATTCTTGAAACTCATTGATTTTTAATGGTTCTAACTGCGCAGACCGGCATTGAGGAGCGCGAGACTCAAGTGAGAGTGCTGACAGACCACAATACAGAGCTTCTGCGTCTTCTAGAGCACGAGGAAGCGCAGAGTTCGTCTTTAGCTTCAAGAACAACCCAACTCAAGTCGGATCTCGAGGCATTGGAGACGCGTTATGCTTCTCTCTTGGCGTCTGCCAAGGCACACGAGGAGATCGCCACTCGGGCTACTCGTGAAGGTCAGATGCGAGCTGAAGAAGTGCGTTTGCTGCGGAACGAGAGTGACCAGCTGCGTGCTTGTAATGTCGAGCTCAAGATGAAGACGCAGGTGGAACTTGAAGCTTTACAAGAGCAGCTTCGTGTACGCAAGGAGAAGCAGTACCAGCTCTTGGAAAAGCTCCAACAACTTGAAGAAGCCAAGCGACAGAGTGACGATCAACTCGCAGCAGTCGAAGACAAGGCCAGGAAGCTGCATGCTCGTAACCAGGAGCTTGAGACGCAGGTCCAGCTCGAAGCCAAGGCCAAACGCGCGCAGATTGACGCCAACAAGAACTTCTTCATCGAGAATGGGAACCTACAGCGCGATAAATACGAGCTACAGACTCGCTTCGACAAGGCTGAACAGGAACGTTCACGTATGGAAGCTGAGAACCGCGACTCTGCTGATCAACTGCGAGAAATGGCCGAGAAGGTCTTCCAACTGCTAGAACGTCTTAAACTGGCTGAACTGGGCAAGACCAAGGCCATCGATGGACTCAAACAGAAGGAGATCGAGCTGCTCGCACTCAAGAAGAAGAACGCTCGACTGCTCAAGGAAGGTACCCAGGAGGGCAAAGCACGCGTCAAGTCTGAACTGGACAAGAAGGTGCTGCTGGAGCAGCTTCAGGCACTCAAGAAGCACAACGCACAGTTATCGTTACGCTGTAGCGACGAGGTCAAGGCCAAGCTTAAGGAAGCCGACGAGCGTAAACAACTCGAGGAGAAGATCAAGACCATGAGCTCACGCGTTGCCTTCCTGCTCAACAAGATGCAAGCCGACGAAGAGGCCAAAATCGTGAGTAAGGAAGAGACGAAAAAGCTCCAGGCGCAGCTCACGACTCTGCAGGAGAAAGGAGCAGAACTCGCGCACAAGCTCCACTCGACAGCTGAGAGCAACCGCGTGGTCACGGAAGCTCTTCGTTGTAAGCAGGATGAGCTGGACGCACAAGCGATCAAGTTTGAAGCCACACAAAAGAAAATGGCCGGGATGGCGCTGGCCATGGAGCAGTCCGGCGTTCCAATGACTACTGGAGTTGATGATAACCAGCAGGAAGGACACCAAAGAGAGGCTGCGCATCCAGACGATGCGGCTGCAGCAGCCAATGGCCGGTTCTTTGTGGAGTGTCGGGCTTCGCACGGTGGCCTGCTTCTCATTAAGGTCAAACGAACGAACTTCACGCCAAAAGCTCAGCAGCAATCCATCGACTTTCTTGAACGAATGGGTGTCAACACGTTCCTCAAGCGCGCACAGAAGAGTCTCAACACCAAGCAGCTACTCGTCGACCGAATCGCAGCACTTCTCACCACGATCGTTACCAGCGAAGATGCCGTAGCCGAGGTCAAGGAGCAGCTCGCAGCAAAAGAAGATCAAATCGGACACTTGTCACGTAAAACGCGCTGGATGCAAGAACGGCTGACCACCGAAGAAGACGCGAAACGCAAAACGCTGCTGCGGTATGTGCACGAAGTCAAGTCTCGCGCTTTGACAGTGTCCACGGATCCAAGCGATGAGCGTAATTCTGGTATCCTGAAGCTTCCTGAGAGTGGAGTGGGAGATGAAGAAGTACACGCCATTGCTGCACTCCTGCGTAACGCTACCAATGTCCGTGAGCTGCAGTTGAGAGGCAACGCGATCTCCAGCGAAGGAGCGCGAGCTGTTGCTGCAGTGCTGAGCATTTCATCCTGTCGCTTGCGTCAAGTTGACTTGAGGAATAACCAGATCGGGAAAGATGGCATCAAGGTGCTGGCAGAGGCACTAGAGCGGAATGAGCGTATCAAGCACGTGTACGTCCACGCCGGTGGTAAGATCGAGGCTCTCGGTACCACATCTCCAGCGTCCCAGGCTGCCATGGTGAACGCCCAGATCTCTAGTGCCGCAACGTTGGGGAGCTCTGGCTCAACACACGCGTCGCTTATTGGAGTCGAGACGGTCTGCGTCGTGGACGTTCGAGAGCAGACGGAAGCAGACACCAGCAGTGCCAGCACTAGTCTTCTCATTGACTTCGCGGACGATCCACGTGTCACTGCTGGACAAATATCGGCAACAGGGCCGGCCAGCGCACTCAAGCTGAAGTTGACCGGGATCAATGGAGACACTGGCGGTATGCAGTCATCCGTAAACGATCGTGACAGTAGCAACAGGCTGTTCTCGCGACGACCATTGTCTGCTGCCGCGTTGAAGCGACAACGTGAACGGGTTACCCTTGAGCGCAAGAAACGTCAGGAAGAAGCCAAGCGCCAAGCTCGCAAAGAAGCTGAGTGGGCAGGTCGATCCGGTGGGATGGAGTCCAGTCCTTCGCATGGCTCGAACAGCAAGAAATTGCCACCGATTTCGACAAATAATAGCAGCGGCAAGAGCGTGACACGCATTAGCTCAGCACCTGTCCTTCACAAGAATAAAGATGGCAGTAGTGGCACTGAGGCAGGCGATCCAGCCGAGAGCTGACAGCATCATGTCAATTCAGTCCTTTCGTTGTCTTCGCCCCCTATAAAACAACAGCCGTGTGGGCGTATGTATTCATCTTTCAATGTTATTGCATGTACCAATCGTGTAGACACCGGGAACCACCATGATTATCAACTTTTGTCGCTATACAGTGAAGTCTGTGGCGGATTCCCTCTCACGCTCTCTCTCACGCGCCTTTAGCAGCAGACGCTGTAAAATCAACAAGTTCGCACGTCCTGTTCGCCGCTCCGACAGAGTCAACAGGTTGTCGTTCTCTTGGGACATAAAATGCAACAGCCGAGATACTGTCGAGTTGGCCTCGTTCGCCGTAAGCACCGGTAGATCGTCACTCTTGAAGCTTTCCAGCACCAATGCTCTCTGTGTATCACGAAGTAGCCCTTGCGCAGCTAGACTTTCCACGACGATCTCGTTGTCTTTGACAAGCTCGTCTGCTCCGTTGGACTCGGACTTGTCAAAATCCAGCAGCTCCAGCATAAATTGACCAGAGTTCTCCGTGAAATCAAGTCCGAGCGTATTCTGAAGTGCTGGTACCTTTGTCAAGTGAGAAAGAAGCTCTGCGTACGCTTTGCTGTCTTCCTCTGCAATAAGCGCTGCATTGACTTCACCGTCGCCAGGCTCGGGTGCAGACAGGTACAAGGACGCGGCCCATGCGTGGCGAATTGAAGAAGAGGGCACCGATTCCCACGCCATGTGCAGCCAGCTCAGTGTGTTCCGCATATGAGTGTGACCGTGGACATCAAAGGCCTCAATTACTGGAGAGCTAACATCATGAATCGCCTCATTTTGTCCCTGTTGTTGACTAGTCTTCGACGTCGCGGCCCACTGTTCGTACTCGTGGAGTAGTGTCTGCAGCATCTCACGACGGAACCGCAACTTGAATGATCTGAAGATGCCTTGGTGAAGAGGTTGAGCGTCGCCCGTCGGCCCAGGAGGCAAGAAGAGAAGCACAATTGAGTCAAAGCTGAAGCCATTTCGAAACGACCCGGATGGATTCAGCGAATGAGCCGCCGCAACGTGAGCTGTACAGCTGTCTAGAACCAGGTACCAGACCTGTTTTCTGGCCGTTGCCTCGTGATTCATAGCCTGGATGAAATCCACGATCGTAGTCGCGTCATGTGTGGCGCGGCAATTGTCACGATACTGGACACCATAGGTCGTTAAAGTGTCCACGTCCTTAATGGACTCCGGATTCGGGTCCTTGCCAACGACTTGCAGATGCAACTTCTCTCCGGAAGCACTGACCGCCATCGCCACCGAAATACGCTCCAGACTACGCACGTCCATGTTAACGACCGAGTCCAGCCTCGCTGACGTGGTACGGTGCCGCAATACAAGCTCGTCCAAGCTCCAGATGCAAGTCGGCGCCACGTTCATGAGTATTTCGCGTATCTTTTGGACGCGCTGGTCATACGTCATCCTGTCTGGGGCGATCGACGTCGCTCCGGTTGGCGTATGGTGCTTCGAGAGCGAGCGCATGCTGCGTCGCTGCATGTACCTGTGCAGCCATCCATTGGACGCCTTGAAGTCCGTGAGCGACATGATCACTTCATCGGACAGTTCGCTGCTATAATCTGCCAAGATCTTGTTGCGAAACTCCATGGCTTTGGACTGCAGCAGCTCGCCCGTGACTTTGAGCCCCGGTGCATCCAGTTCGACCTGCAGCTGCCACTTGTACAGCATGTCTTCAATGACACTGAGTTTGTGCTGGTACTGCAGCACCTTACGACTGCTTGTCGCGCTCTCCACTAGTGCCTGGGCCGAAATAGCCGCTCGCTCCTTCACCATCTTGGTCACAGCCGTGCGTGACACGCCGAACTTCTCGGCTGCGGCTCCCTGCGAGCCTCCCTGGTCCACAAAGGCCAGGATCTCCATCTTCTCCAAGTTGGTCTTGCGGACGCGTCTTCCTTTCCGCGGTTTGGACAGTGGAGGGGCCGCAACCTGCTCCTGTATTGGCTCTGCTGTGGCTGCGACTGCGGCGTTGAGTCCCACAGCCTCCTCGGTCGTGATAACCATCTCTATTGGCTGCGCGGCGTCCGTTAGTACAGCCGCCACCTGTTCGGCCTCGTCCTTTGTCTCAGATAAAGCTTCTGATTCCGCCTGATCCTTTCTAGACTTGGGCTTGTCCTTGCGCTGCTTCTTGGCGTCAGCTGATGCTAGTGCTTCATCTTGAGCACGTTTACCTAGAGAAGAGGAAGACGGAGACGCAGAGGATGAAGACGCCTCCATTTCTGCCTGGGGGTCGCTCTCTGTGTCCGAGGACGGCGAAGCTGCCGCCTTCCGTGCGCGCTTGGTGTCCATAATGCGGAATAGCAAGTGATTGGACGGGGGAGCGAGAACAGTGACATCTCCGTATAAGATTTTCAGCGGATCTCTGTATAAGAATAGATACTCTCTGATTGGTTAAAACAATTATTGGGTCTCCTCCACAGAGTGATTGAGGATGTGGCGTTGCGGGGCAGGTCGGCGCCGTGCCTTGCGCGGCGTCACCAGTGCTATACCGCCCTGTTCTGCGGGATCTACTACTACTACGTCGTTTACCAGTCTCCATGCTGCTGTAACGTGTAGCTCTGGAAGCCAGGTGACACGCGTAGCCTTCACAACAGCAAGATGTTCGTCGCGTGGCGCTGTCTCGTTGCTGTCGTCGGCTTCCAAGCCTGCTACGCGAGGTTTCAGCTGCAGTTTGGATAGAAATGCACTATCTCAACATAACAAGGATTTGTTTGGAGGATCCAGACTGTCCACATTCGACCGACGCGCTTTCAGTAGCGTGGAGAGTATCTACCAGAAGAAGACGCCGCTGGAGCATGTACTGCTGCGTCCTGGCATGTACATAGGCTCGGTGGAGGCTGCGAAGGACACTATGTGGATGGTGCCTTCCGAATCTGCAGTTAAAAAAGACGTCGAAGGACTCAGGATGAAGCAGCAGGCCGTGGAGTACGTCCCTGCGCTCTACAAGATCTTCGACGAGATCATCGTCAACGCTGTGGACAACAAGGTTCGTGACCCAAGCATGAGGCACCTGGACGTGGTCATTGAGTCTGGGAATAAAGCGAATGGATACAGGCCCTGGATATCAGTGTATAATGACGGCAAAGGTATTCCCGTTAAGTTCCACAAGACGGAGAAGGTCTACGTGCCGGAGTTGGTGCTCGGCCATCTACTCACGGGATCAAATTTCGATGATACGGCCGCGAGATTAACGGGCGGAAGACACGGATATGGTGCGAAGTTGACGAATATCTTCAGTAAGGAGTTTGTAGTGGAGACGGGGGATACGTCGGTGGGGCTACGATACAAACAGGTCTGGCACAACAACATGCGCACGCGCGGAGAGCCGGAGATCACCGAGTTTACTGGCAAGGACGCGAAAGATTTTACGAAAGTGTCGTTCTCACCCGATCTAGAAAAGTTTGAGATGGAGAAACTCAATGTAAGCATGACGCGTGTGCTGAAGAAGCGCGTGTACGATGTGGCCGGGTGTTTGTCGGACGTAGAGGTTACACTGAACGGCAAGACGGTGCCAATTTCGGGCTTCGAGTCTTACATCCAGGCATTCCGCCACTCGACTACGAACACCCCGGCTTTGAAGACCGCAAAACCATCGAAAGACAGCGGCGATGAAGCATCTTCTGGCTCGGATTACATTTATTCGCGCGTGAACAAGCGGTGGGAGATCGGTGTGCTGCCCTCCGACGTGGGTTTTGTCCAGGTGAGTTTTGTGAATGGTATGTCTGCGTTGCGTGGCGGTTCCCACGTTGGTTACGTGGGCGATCAAATCTGCCGTCGTGTTGCTGAACACGTGAACAAGAAGTTCCCAGAGCTCTCGGTCACTACTGCCCAGGTGAAGCCACATATGGCAATTTTCATCAATTGCCAGATCGAGAACCCAACGTTCGACTCGCAGATGAAGGAGTACATGACGTCACGACCGCCGACCTTCGGATCAACTTGTGTACTCTCTGAAAGGATATTGAAGCTCGTGCTGGTTGATTCTGGTATCGTCGAGCGCGTCGTACAAAGCGCCCGTGCGCGACAGCGTGCAGCTCTGCTCAAGAAGGTGTCGTCTACGCGTGCAAAGAGCTCGTCGGTTAACGTTCCCAAGCTTGAGGATGCGAACCTGGCCGGTGGTCCTCGCTCAAGCGAGTGCTCGCTTATATTGACAGAGGGTGATTCAGCGAAGGCTCTTGCAGTGGCTGGACTGGCAGTCGTTGGACGTGACCAGTACGGTGTCTTCCCTCTGCGTGGCAAACTTTTGAACGTGCGTGATGCCACGGTCGCACAACTTGGTAAAAACGCGGAGTTTGCCCACTTGTGCACGATCCTTGGGCTTCGCATGGACGAGCATTATGGCACGGAGGAGGCGCGTCAAAAACTGCGCTACGGGCGTGTGATTGCCATGACGGACCAAGATCAAGACGGCTCGCACATCAAGGGTTTGTTGTTTAATCTGTTCCACACGTTCTGGCCGGAGTTGCTGATGGAAGGTGGCTTTATGAGTGAGTTCATTACCCCCATTATCAAGGTGAGTCCTACTTCCAAGCGTGTAGGCACTGAGCGTGGACTAGAGACACGTCGGTTCTTCAGTCTGCCTGAGTATTTCGAATGGAAAGCGTCGGTGGACCCAGCTGACCTCAAGCACTACGCCATCAAGTACTACAAGGGTCTGGGTACGAGTACAAGTGCTGAAGGACGAGAGTACTTTAGCGACCTGGACAACCACCTTGTGGACTTCCACTGGAGCGGTGATAGCGATGGCGATGCGTTGGATATGGTGTTCAGTAAAGCCCGTGCTGCAGACCGCAAGGCTTGGCTGCTGAACGAGTACTCTCCTCACTCTTTCCTCGACACAAGCTCGGGTGATGTCACGTACCAGGACTTTGTGAACCGTGAGCTCATTCAATTCTCTCACGCCGATAACCAGCGATCGCTGCCATCGGTGGTTGATGGTCTCAAGATCTCGCAGCGGAAGGTTCTTTTCGCGTGTATGAAGCGCAAGCTTACAAGCGAGGTGAAAGTGGCCCAGCTGGCAGGTTACTGCAGCGAGCACACGGCTTATCATCACGGAGAAACTTCATTGCACTCGACGATTGTCAACATGGCGCAGGACTTTGTGGGATCTAACAACCTCCCGCTATTGTATCCGTCAGGTCAGTTTGGTACTCGACTACAAGGTGGCAAGGATGCTGCTAGTCCTCGATACATCTTCACGCTGCTTCAAAAGCACACGCGCCTGGTATTCCCCGAAGAAGATGACGCGCTGTTACGCTACGCCGACGATGATGGCTTCCCAGTTGAGCCTGTGTACTACGTGCCTACTATCCCAATGTTGCTCGTGAATGGTGCGGAGGGTATCGGTACTGGTTGGTCTTCATCCATCCCTTGTCACCACCCGGTACTAGTGATCGACAATATCCTGAAGCTTCTGGATGCAGAGGTAGCAGGAGACGATCTCTCAAATGTGGAGCTAGTATCAATGACGCCGTGGGCCAAGGGCTTCAGTGGCGGTATTCGTCAGACTGGCAAGCACTCGTTCGTATCTCGTGGTAATGTCGAGCAGGTCAACACGTCGACAGTGCGTGTGACAGAGCTACCTGTTGGCAAGTGGGTGGAGGACTACAAGAAGTTCTTGTGGGATCTCGTTGGGAAGAAGGTTATCCGCTCTTTCTCGGAGCACCATTCGGAGCGTGACGTCCGCTTCGACATCTCCATGACGCGCTCTGATCTTGCCAAGTACGCGGAGGATGCAGCTAAGGAGGAAAGCGACGATGCCGGTCCGTTGGCCAAGCTGTTGCGTCTAGAAGCACCTCTGAGTACCAGCAATATGCACGCGTTCAATGCTGACGGTCAATTGGTCAAGTACGAGACGAGTGAAGACATTTTACGCGACTTCTACGGCGTCCGTCGCGAGCTCTACTCGAAACGTAAGCAGCATCTGGAGCAGCACCAAACCAAGGAGGTGCTTCGTCTGAGCAACCGTATCCGCTTCATCCAGGAGGTATCCTCGGGTAGTCTGCAGAAAATCCTCAAAGAACGTATCCCCAAGGCCGAGTTGGTGCAGCTACTCAAGGAGCACGGGTTCTCTCCGGCGTCGGCTTTCAAGGAGGAGACTATTGACCATATCGGCGACCTTGGGCTGGCTGCAGTTGGCCGCCAGCAACATGCTGCTATAGGCTTTGATGGAAGTGAAGACTACGACTATCTGCTGAATACTTCGCTCATGAGCTTCACCAAGGAATTCACTGATCGCCTGCAGAAGGAGCACGATACCAAGCAGGAGAAGCTGCAGCAGTTGCAGGCAACGACCCCGGCTCAGCTGTGGCGCAGCGAACTGGAACGGCTGCGTGCTGTGCTGGTACGTGATCAGGAGTTTCAGCTATAGACTGCTAAAGCAGATAGAAAATAGAGTTCATGTAGACAACGGAGGACACTTTATTGTCCACTTCGCCGTGTCTCTCGCCAATGATTCGTCAAAAATCGTTATCTAATTTCACCCAATCATATCTTGATAATAGCTCCCCCTCTTTGGGAGCGAGAGCCATTTTCTAAACGAGAACTCAGCGACGCACGGGAAGAGACCAGGTAAGATCACGGCGCCTAGTTATCGAGTTTACGGCTACGCTACACCATCACACACAGCACCATCGTGTACAGCAGCGTCTGGGCTCTCTATTAAGCCCCTGTACGCCTTGAAAAGGTCGCCACAAGACACAAAACTAACACCTTTTTGCCTGCGTTTCTTTCCGTGTATCATATGCAGCGAGTGACGCGTTTGGAGCCATGGCAAAGCATGGCGCAGAAGTGGTGATCGGTATGTAGACTGCCAAGAAAAATGAGAGCTTGGGAGATCGTTATTGAAGACTGACCGGAAATTTATCGTGGTATTTGTTGCTGATGTTGCTAGTACCCCGCAACTTTAAGCTGCTGGAGGAGCTGGAGAACAGCGAGAAGGGCCACGGAGACATGAGTATCTCGTACGGATTAGAGCAGGCAGACGACATTTTCCTCACAAACTGGATCGGCACCATCCTCGGCCCTGCTGGCGTGAGTCTTTTAGACGTCTACAATGGATAGATTTATGAACTCCAGTGACTGATAATATGCATTTTTTTTTAAAAATATTTGCTGCAATGCAGACGTGCCACGACGGACGCATCTACAGCCTGCGGATCCACTGCAGCGACCAGTACCCCCATATCCCGCCTGAGGTGCACTTCACGAGCCGCATCAACATGAGCTGCGTGGACCCCCAGTCGGGCCGCGTGGACCCACGACGACTGGCGGCGTTGGGCAGCTGGCACCGCAACAACGGCATCGAGAACGTGCTCGTGGCCATTCGCGCCGAGATGGCTTCGCCTACCAACCGACGTCTGCCGCAGCCGCCTGAGGGCACCAACTTTTAGAAGCGTGTCGCTTTTTCGAGGGACGAGACTCCTTCTGCTTTGACAGCCGAAAAGGAGATGAAAGAGAGAGAAGGTCAGGAGAGAGTAGGAAATTGAAGAGTGCAGTGCGGTGTCTCCTTTTTTACTTCAAGTAATGCCTAATGCATGATAGTACTCATATTTAGGCATGCTGGCCGTGTATCTGTGCTGTTTTATTTAAATTTTGTCTACTTGGCAGATAAAAGTGCACTAAATACTTCTAATTATATGGGTAGCGGGATCGAAAGCGGATCCCCTTGGGTGTGGAGAATGCCATGGGCGGGTCCTCTTTCTGAGGTTCTTCTTCAGAGAAATCTTCTTCTTCGTACTGGTAAACTTCTTCGGGGTATTCGTGCGACGATGGCTGAAGACGTCGCCATTGAGCTTTTACGTTTACAATCGGGTACCGGAGCATGTGCAAGAGTGTGGCAACTGCGCGTAGGAGATCGACGCCCGAAGCCAGAGTGAAGAGCGGCACGAGCAGATACCCGACAACCTTCCACGCTGGTGACGGGTGGCTGCTGAACGGGAGCAGAAGTAGCAGATGCAGCAGCAGCTCGCGACCGACGCCACACGCGCAAATGATTGCTCGGTATCTGTAGTCCCAGTGTGCGAATTGCTTGAACAATGGATGCCAGTCTCGTCGCGCCTCCAGGAAGCGCACGTGCACAGCAGCAGCGTTAACACAACTCACACCGAGGTCAAACGTGAGCATATACTGGAACGAGGTGCTCAACGCCGGGTACAGTCTTTGAAGCGACAAGTACAGCACCAGAACTGACACTCGATCCAGCACGACGGACGTGAAGCTCGCAATTGTGACCAATAGTCCGCTCTTGATGCACAGCATGAGTCTCCGCGCGATGACGTTGCAGGCCAGCATCATGAGTAGCAGAGTCGTCACCTTGGAGCACATTCGCGGCCCCAATCCACTCTTCGCTACGGGTTGGAACATAGACATCATGAGGTAGATCAGCACTGCACGAATTGATTCCACCAGCGGGACCAGCAAGACCGCCAGAAAGTGCTCAAACAGCGACTTGTCCGACACCACGCCCCAGTATCTCGAGAACACGTAAATTTCCCGTTGATTTGGCGGTGGAGAAGTAATTTTCCCGCTCTCGGGAGTCGGTCGTGACGTCCGTTTCTCGAACTCCGGAGGCGACAGACACCCGGCACAGAATCGTGTGTCAATCTCGCTGCGCACCGTCCTAGAGTGCGCTGACTTGCAGTGCAGCACGCGGAACTCCTTCCAGCCGCTTGCAGATACTCGAACGGACGCTACTTCAATCAACAGTGGGTCCAGTAGTACCACTTCATTGGCTTGGGCTGCAGACGAGAAGAACAGCTCGTGACGCAGAGATCCGTCCGCTCTGGTCCAGAAGAGATAGGGCAGCAGTAAATTGTCCACATCGAGCTTGAGACCACCCGGAGAGCACCAAATAGTCACCTCGTCACCTGGTAGCAGCGTGTATTTGGTAGGAAAGTGGAATACGTCACGGCTGCCGCTGCAGCTTAAGCTGAAGCCTGTCAGGTCCACGCATTGCTCTGATGGGTTGGACACCACGACCCACTGCTTGGCTGCATCCACGCGCGATATGTAGAGCTGTTGCATGACGATTTTGTGACAGATTTGCATGCTCGCGCGCGCCACCTGCCAGTCCAGCGCACCCAGCGGCAGACGCCGCAGCAGCGGATAGCTCATTGCGAGAAGTGAGCAATGATGAGCCTTTCTGAATTTGGACTTCCCGCCAAAAATAGATGGTGTGGTGGACGTCAGTAACCCAGCGAAACGCATATACATGCGCTATCCGGCCACCATACCTTGAAACCTATGAACTCAATCATAGGCTACAGTATGGAACGAAGCCGAAGCACTGTTGTGATGATGACGAAACGAATTGTCCACTATCTCTGCAATATGTCGTCACATTCGACGACTTACGCACCCGTCCGCATAATACGTGATGAGCCGTTTATCAATTGCCTATTACCAATAAGCCCGCCATCTCCGTTGGCTCAGCGCTCCGAACACGGCAACCATTCTCCAAATCCAAAAGATGACAAACCATAATTATGATGATACGTAGGTTTGATTCAAAGGCTGTGATTTGACTTCCACTACGTAATCGCTGCGCCTATGCAGTGACTGGCGGTCGCATTCATTTTTACAAACGCGCTGCCCGTTCAGTGACAATTTGTCAAACAAGAAGCTCGTCAAGATGGAGACGATGGACATGGAGGCCGGCACGGAAGGAATGCTCACGGACGTGGGTTTCATGTTCGACGCGTGCCTCGAGAAGGTCACGTGCCGTTACGAGTACGGCTCCAACGCCGACGTGTCGGTGCTGCTCACGTACGCCAAGGAGGAGCCCGGCGCACTGCAGAGCGGCCACTACGTGTGGCCCGCGGCGCCCGCGCTATGCGAGTATTTGACCAAGCACCGTGACGTCATCCCGTCCGGCAACGTGGTGGAGCTGGGCGCTGGCTGCGGGCTCACGGGTCTAGCTGTGGCCCAGCTGCGGCCCGAAGCCACTGTGATCTTCACGGACCACGACCCGGGTGTGCTCAAGGTCATCGAGCACAACGCCGGTCAGCAGGAGCGCACACAGGCCACATGCCTCACGCAGAGCCTGCGCTGGGGCCCGGACGGTGCCAAGGAGATCGAAACGTTGGAGAAGCTGCAGGCCGGACCGGTGGGCAGCAACCGCGTCACGGAGCTGATCGTCGGATCGGACGTTATCTATGCGCGCGAGGTGGTGCCGCTGCTCTTCTGGACGGTGGACAGATTGCTGTCACCCGGCGGCGTATTCCTCATGTGCTCGAGCTTTGGCTACGACGAGGAGACGGAGAAGGAGATTGACGTGCAGAGCGCCAAGTGCGGACTCAAGAGGGAGATCATTCAGTGCTCGCTGAACGAACGGGGTACCAGGATCCAGTGCTTCACGCGGACATCTGCCAGGTAGACAGACGTGCATTGAAGTTGTCGACTGGCCTGTCCTGACCTGCTGCCGATGCTGTATATGACGCGCTGCCAGATAAAGAGAAGGGAGCGGCTCGCTGCCGGCGCTAGACAAGAGAGAGGATCGCATTGCCGGGAGGATTCACTCAGGACAGCCAGCGAACGGGTCGAAAACCCACAAACATCAATGCGATAAAACAACGCTTCTATCAATCTTCCACTTTATTCCGTAGCAAAGGCGTAGAGCTTGTGCTGGACAATATAGTCCAGCACTGCTGGATCCAAGCGCCTTGCCAGCTCAGCGCGATCAGCGGTGGCCCTGACCATCGTGGACGACACGTCACTGAGTTCTGGCACGTTGATGTACGTCACTCGACTCTCAGCAGCGTGTTGATCCCTCCAGGGCGAGTCGATCCCTTTGCGATCCACCACCAATAGCTTGACCAGTTGCATGAGCTCATCCCCGCGCTTCCACTTGCCAGCCAATAGGTCCGCGTACGTGTCGCCGCCCAGCAGCATCGTGAAGCTCGTGTCCTTGTGCTTGTCCAGCAGATAGTGCACCAGGTCGATACTGCCGAGTCGGAGCTGCTCCGGACTGTCACTTTTGGCAGCCATGAGCTCGAACATTTCACGCTCCTCCTCCACCACTTTGAGCTCGGCACCCGCGTCGACTTCATCTCTGAGCGCCTCCAATGCCAAGCGACACATTTCCACGCGATGCTCGAACGGCGCGAGCTGCCTCTTGCTCGAATAAATGTGCTGGTGCACAGGAAGCAGCCAGATCTCGTCGAACATGGAGCGGCAGTGCTTCACCACGCCCATGTGGCCTTTAGACCCTGTCGGCGGGTTGGCCGACAGCCCGAACAGCAGCACCTCCCGCGGCATGCTCAATAGCCTGCGCATCAGAGACCGTCAGCTATTGGGTGAAAACATGTACACCAAGTGTTTAGGTACATGTAGGGAGAATGATTTGCTGAAAAGACCACAAGATGAAGGTTGTGATGCAGCGCGTCACCAGCGCCTCTGTGCGTGTAGAGGGCAACGTCGTGGGCCAAATCGAAAAGGGACTATTGTGCTTTGTCGGTATTGGACACGATGATACCGAGGACGACGCGGACTGGTGCTGCCGTCGTTTGCTGGTAAGAAAAAACTCAATGTATCAATTGAAAAATGCCAAAGTATCAGCTAATTCCAATGCATTGGTGGTTATTTCTCGCTGTTAGAACGCTCGTCTGTGGCCTGATGAGACGGAGCGCCCGTGGAGGAAGTCGCTGAAGAACAACGACTATGAGGTGTTGCTCGTTAGCCAGTTCACGCTGCACGGCCAGTTCGCTGGAAACAAACCCGACTTCCACCTCTCCAGTACGTTGACTACGTGCTGGCAACAATGGCAGTGGGCATGCTCGTTGAGAATTGATCGTGACGATTGGGGTGGATACCGTTTGCGTTGCTTTTGTAGTGGCGCCGACGCCGGCGAAGGAATTCTACGACGCGTTCTGCGAGCGTGTGCGTCGCGAGCACGTTGCTGACAAAGTGGCGGAGGGCGAGTTCGGCGCTTACATGGAAGTGTCCATTGTAAGACTCCTCGCTGAGGTTACTGTTGGCTGTTTTTAATGTGGGTTCTGAGTACTGACGTTGGGGTTCGATGGATCTAGGTGAACGACGGACCAGTGACGATGCAGATCAACTCGAAGGACAGGAAGCTCGCCAAGAAATAGAGGACGGACGACGTTGGCAGGCAGTGCACATATATAGACAATGTCAAAGGGTCTGATTGCCTCTATATTTGTCGAGCGGGATGCCAATACGCAGCACTAACCCCATTCAGAAGCCTAACTCTTTGCTGCACTCAGACACGTAAACGATAAGCTCAGCATGCCGACACCTTTGGGGTACTCGAAGATGTTGTTGGGCACGGAGACAGCCACAACGGGGCCCATATACCGATCGCTGGCAGCTCCTCGAGATGCTGTTCTCCAGGACCCTGCAAACCCAGACGACCCGTTCGTGGGACTGACTCGCCCAGAGGCGCCAAGCTTGTACCATAGCTTCATCCGCACTGTGCAGACCAAAAGTTCCCTCCCTTGTCTCGGTGTACAGCCCCTTGTCGATGGCGTTACGCAACCTTTCACGTGGCTAACGTACGAACAAGTAAGCAATCGGATCACAAATATCGGCGCTGGAATGATGCACCTGGACTTGCTGCCTCGCATTGGCGGGACAATTGGAGACCGAATGCTTGCGATATACATGAAGAATTCAATCGACTGGGTGCTGGTGGAACATGCAGCCTATGCATACAGTGGCATCGTCGTAGCACTCTACGATACACTCGGACCGGACTCGACCCAGTTCATCCTCAATCAGACGGAGATTGCCACAATCGTCTGTACTGCCGCTGAATTACCCAAGCTCACACAAGTTTGTTCCCAGTGTCCGAACCTGAAAAACGTTGTAATTTCTGGCGGATGCACCGGGGATGCACAGTTTGAGGCCGAGTGTGCAGCTCGTGAAGCTGGACTAAATGTACTGCACTTGGAAGTGGTAGAAACGGAGGGTCAAAAGCATCCAGTGGCTATGGAACTACCGAATGGAGACGACGTGGCCACAATCATGTACACAAGCGGCACCACAGGCGACCCGAAAGGTGCTATGCTGACACACGCAGCAATCCTCTGCGGCTGTACAGCCGTTAAGGATTTCGTGGGTGCAGGTGGACACGCGTTCACGACGGAGAGCGTGTATTTATCGTATCTTCCTCTGGCACATATTCTCGAGCGT
This sequence comes from Phytophthora cactorum, assembly GCA_016864655.1. Classification (NCBI taxonomy): domain Eukaryota; phylum Oomycota; class Peronosporomycetes; order Peronosporales; family Peronosporaceae; genus Phytophthora; species Phytophthora cactorum. Next base: position 731,976 of record NHQK01000004.1, read on the forward strand.
ACAGCATTCGTTCTTTCGTTCAGCGTGGGGAGTCAAGTGGGTTTCTCGCAGAACAATCCGCTCAAGCTCGTGGACGACATACGAGCTCTACGTCCGACTGTCTTCATCACGGTCCCTCGGTTACTCAATCGGATCTACGACTCCATCACCGCTAAAATGCTCAACGGCAAGAAATCTCGCGCCTTCTTGTTCACCACGGGAGTTCGGACGAAGTTACGCCGCCTACGACGACACGGCATCACACAGCACGCGTTTTGGGACCGCTTGCTCTTCCGTAAGATCCGAGCTGGACTTGGACTTGACCGATGTGGTTTCATCATTTCTGGATCAGCCCCGCTAGCTCCTGAAGTTCTAGACTTCTGTCGAATTGCTCTCTTGGCGACTGTCGTTGAAGGCTACGGACAGACCGAGACCTGTGGTGGCGTCACTGCCTCGCCGTTCGAGGATTTATCAACGGGTTTCGTTGGTACGCCAAATCCTGCCGCGGAGATTCGCTTGGAGTCTGTGCCAGATATGGGTTATCTAGTGACGGATCGGACCCATGGAGAAGGATCTGCCGCGGTGCCTTGCATGGGCAGAGGTGAGATTTGTGTGCGGGGACCGCTATTATTTAAGGGTTACTACAAGCAACCAGACAAGACGGCGGAGGCAATGGACGCGAACGGGTGGCTGCACACGGGTGACATTGGGTTGTGGTCGCCACTAGGCCAATTGCGTATTATTGACAGGAAGAAGAACATTTTCAAGCTGTGCCAGGGTGAATACGTGGCCCCGGAGAAGATCGAAAACGTCCTAGTAACGTGTCCGAGTATCGCACAGGTCTTTGTGGCAGGCGACAGCTTCCACTCACACGTCGTTGGTATTATTGTGCCGGACGAACCAGCGATCCGCTTGGTGGCGAAGTTGAATGGCTTGTCGAACGCCACTTTCCGTGAGCTCTGCGATCACGACGTGGTCAGGAGTACCATAAAGAAAGAGATCGAGGAGGCCTCCAAGCGCGCTAAACTTGCCGGCTTCGAGCGCGTGCGTGAGATCTACCTGCACCATGATCTCTTCTCAGTCGACAATGAACTGCTGACTCCTACGTTCAAGCTTCGTCGCGCCGACGCCCAGAAGTACTTCAAGAACGAAATCGACCACATGTACGTGCTCACAGGCGACAGCGTGGTCAAGACGGCGATCCCTGATCTAAACTAGTCGTGGCAAACTCCACGGACGTCTTTCGAGTCTATTATGCATCCTGTCTTCCTGAACCCTAGCGCTTTAAGTGAGCACTGAACACAGCTGTTCTACTTGTTCGAGCGACGACCGAGGCGCTTTAACCTTCTGCGGTAGTGCGAGCACGGCCGCTTGCCATGGTTTGCCTGAGCATCGACAGTAAGTCATCTTCCCCTTTGGAACCCTTTCGTCTACAGCTACGAAACGCACCTTCCGGGGCCGACGAGCATTGCGGTTCAGCAGCTGTAGCGCTACGGGCCCTTCTGTGAGACGCATGCGCTCCAGTGCGAACTCGAGGTTGTCCCTCATATTCATCATGTACTGCGGCGCCGTGGGCTTGACCGCGGGGGCTTCTGCTGCACATCAGACGAGGGAAAGTCAGAAACATTGCAGCCAAAAAAGCACATTGGCGGCCCGTACGTGTTGGGAACAGATCCCAAGGCTTCGTGTGCGAGGAAAAGCTGCGGCATACAGCGGGCGTACGAGTGGCCACGCGCTTGAGCATCACGGACAGCATGTTGCTACCGTCTCAACTGCTGGACGGAGAGACAGATCGAACAATAGACATGACCACCAAGCAGAAACGGTCAGCGATACCATTGGTGAAAAACAAAAATGTTATCATTGGCTGATAATAGTATTTTGTTCTGCGACACCAAATAGTTTTTCAAATTATCTGTCAGTATGGCCGAAAACGGCGGCATCTTGGCGGGCCTCCTGCCAGCACGTACGTCGCTGGCGAGGGCGTCTTATCGCTTGCTGTCGTTATGATTGATATGTTCTTTGATTTCTAAAGCTAATGGTGGTTTCTATTGCGATATTGCTTTAGTGACAGAGCAGATCTCCGAAAGCGTCGTGGAAGTCACGGGGGAAGTGGAAAATGCGCTTCATAAGGTGGGAATACGTAGCGCTGCGGTATGTTACGCTGTAATTGAGGCTAATACGGTGAGTTATTGATACCACGCAGAGACTGGATTCCACAGGTAGTAAAAAGAAGCAAGCGAGACAGCTGAATGCCGTCGCAAAGGTGGGAACCGGGATCAAATGGGTGGTTGTGTTGTGGGGCCTTAATGCTCAAGGGTACGTTGCCGTTCTTTGCTGCTGCAGGGCTCTGGGAAGTACATGTCCAAAGTGCATCGCGCTTTCGAGAAGAATTTCGACAAGTTCGAGCTATATGTACGACGCAACATTGTGTCGGTGCCTGACGCTCTGGCCGACGAGGTGGCGGAGATTCGAGCAGAGAAGCAGAAGAAGGGCGCGGATGAAGAGTCTGCAGCAACGCAAGAGGAGGAAGATACGGCGCTGTTAACAAGAGAAGAGAGGGAGGAGCGAAAAGTGGACACTCAGCTGGAAGCGCTGCGTTTGAAACTGCGGGAGTTGACAGCGTCAAACCAGCGGTTAGAGATGGAAAAGAAGGCACTGGATCAGCGTACACAGCACTTTCAGGGTCTCGTATCACAGGTCGCATTTCTGGACGACGTGCCCGAGCGAACAATCTCGCCGTTGAAGCGCACAGCGGAACACATTTCGGCGCTTCACGACGCATTTTTGCGAATGGATAGCATCCAGGCAGCGCTAGAGGAGGACTCGCGGCAGTTTAAAAAGTCTAAAGTAGCTACTCGCGACAGTTTCCGGAATCTGCGCAAGCGGTTCACAGCAAGAACAGCCGAGATGACGTACAGGACGACCGAAGATCTGGAAGAGCTGCATTCCAAACTGCTGACCATGTAACCCAACGGCGGAGACTCTGCATCCGAGTCTGTCCCTGTATGCACAAAAAGCGATGTTGTTTCACTCAGAATTCCCTGTCTGTCTGTCAGTGACTGTCTCCATCTTGCTTGCACTTGGGCTGTGTCTACAGGTTCAGGTACATTCATCAATCTACCCCTTCGTTCAGTTTTTTCTGGGTTTTTATTGTCTTCTTTGCCAATTTCTCTCCAGCGTAACAAGACAACCCCACAAGTCTCCAGTCGGCCGTCGTCTTGCAGTCAAAAAGAGCTGCGCCGTCTCCGTTTTCAAGTGAAACCTGTTCTGCTGTCTGGAATCTGATTAAAGAGAATCTACTCCTCGTCCTCGTCGTGCAGGTCGTCCAAGACGTCCGTCGACTCCTCACTCTCCTCTTCGTCGTCGATCTCCACAGGCATCGGAATGGCGCCGATCTCAGAGCGCTCGTACTTAAGCTTGCCGTCCACCAACGCGTAGTTTCCAAGGTGCGCTGCCTCAACGTGATCATCGTGGTGGCCGTGGCCGTGGTCCCACGGGTGCTCGAAGCCCTGCATAGCATTGCCATTCACTAATTAGGGTCTATAGATACCAGAAAAATCCTAGGATGTACGACGTACCAGCAAGGCAAGACCGTCTTGTTTTGCCCGCCAGAAGACCCAGAGCCAGAGCATCGTGCCGTAGGCCAGTGCCAAGTTCTTGTGCACAGGGCTCACGTGGAAGTGCATGCCGTGCGGGTAGTTGTGGCCATGGCCATGCGCTGAGGACATGGTGCGGCGACCCGAGGCGGCGGCCAGGCGGCGAGCGAGGAAACCGGCAGCGCGCATGTCAGTAGGTCGCGTTCCGCTGGTCTGGACCCCCTGCAAAATGAGCGGCGGAGAAACGACGCATATGATTGGAGAAAAAAATGTTGTTTTTGGCGAATGGGAAGCGTGATTCTGTGCAGAGATAATCTATCACTTCAACACCACCAGCCAATTAGAAGTGGAATATCGAAGCTTGACACAAAAATCCCCAACTCGGGAAAAACTACGGTAGGGAGATACACCTCTAAAATAAGCTCAGCCCCGCGAAGCTCTAGTATTGTACCAATAACGACGGTGCTTAGGAGGACTGTGGAAATGGTGTAAAAATAATTTGTTTAAGTTATTTGTGTGCAAAGAACTCCTAGCTACTCCTGCCACTAGAAGCCCTCGCGCCTAAATAACCTGCTAGATACGATGAGGAGAGACCCTAACTACTCCAGCCACTTGCACCCAACGTTTATCGGATAGACCATCTATCCGATATACATTGGGCTAACTGTTGGTTTAATGCATGCACGTAAATCGCCACGGATTAAGATGCATGCATCATAACCAACACAGTTGAACAAATTTAAGAAAATGTAAAAGGTAAACACATATTTTTGCGCTTGTTGGACGGCTGCACCCCACAGGGTCATCCCAGCTCTTCATCAGAGCTGCTTTCCTCAGATGTTGGCATGCTCCGCTTCCAAGCGCGTATAGTTTCCAGCTCTGTGGTCTTCTACAGCACAGAAGGAGCCCGGAATACCCAGACAACGTAGTACTACGTAGTACCAGTATGCGAGGAGAAACGCCAATTTCCAATCGTATATCTCAGCATCTTGATTGAACCACCATACTGTAGTGCAACAAAGCGAGGCTCCCGAGGATTTCCCCCCGTAGTATGTAGCCCAATCTATTTCCTTGGGTTTACAGCGAAAACAGTTGAGTGCACACGTATTCGCGCACTCGTTGTTAGTGATGGACGCCGTGTGGAAGCAGCAGTTGCAGCGAGATCCGACGACAACGCTGATGCACTTCCGCGAAGCTCTTGTCGCGACAAGAGTGCGTTCAACCGTTGAGTATGGGCCTATTTTTTCTTGTTTCTTTTTAATAACTGTTAGTGATGTTTGCAAACATGTTACCAGTATTAATAGTGTGGTTGTGCGGCTTACAGCTCTAAACAAAGATGGGACGCTGCGTTCTGGAAGGTGCGAACGTTCGCATGCTTTGAAAGTTTCGGTGAAGGGAGAGTTTCAAATTGGAACTCTCCCTTCACCCCTCTTTGTGTTCATTGAGGCCAGAATATTTATTATAAACAAGCCTCTATTGCACGCCTCACATAGTCGGCGGCGTAGTCAAGGGCTATTTGTTGTAGGTATCAATAAGCACGAGAGTTTGTATCTTGTCAGACAACCGATTGCTTTGCTTTAACCACGTGAACATCAGTTTGGGATTGGAGTAGTGCTACGAAGTTTGTAAATGCGAGATGAACAAGATTACAGTTAGTTGATAGCGAATCTCTACTAGCGATGCGCAAAGCCCATATCAGCCAGCCGTTGCTCGTATTTAGGTACGAGGGCGCGATACCCTCAGACTCCGCCAACATGTTAACAAGATTCTCTAAACACTAACTGTTGGCAAACAGGTATGCCAACAATACAGTTAGTGTTTGTGCGAACACTAAATTCAGCCTGCAAAGGTTGTATTTTATACTTTTAAATAACATTGAGAGCAGTGCTGTGAATGCAGCTGGTACAGTGTACCGGTACATTTAATACTGGCGCCGTTGTCAAATCCGAAATAAAACATCCCATATTTTTGCGGCATTTCCATATGGTTGGAAATTCATCCCGTAATGCACTCCCAGTCACTGGGCCAGTGAGTTAAAACATACCGCAACATAATGAGACAAGGGGGGGGGGAATTCGAGGTTAGTGTGGCAAGCCGAATCAGTGCCACCGTGTGCGGAGCACACGGTCCTTAAACCCTGGATCAAGCATAGTCAAGTCCCGCTCGGCTCCATAGGGTTAAAGCGAAGTAGAGTTGGTTTGGGTTTAGGCCGGGTGATAGAATTCCTATCGACTTCTTCATTTTGATGATTTGAATGGCCATGACACCCGTCCTACACAAGGTGTACGGTATAAAATGATGGTGTATAAGATCATGAAGCCGATTGTGTTGCTCTTTCTGCTAGAGAAGTTCTGGATGAGTATGTGTGTTGCTCTCATCGGCTGTTGTGACGTTGTAATTATGTTGTAGTAACACCGTTCTAACGCACTAACTTGGTATACTGTATAACATTTGTGCATCGTGACAATTGTACCTGAATTAACCAATCAGCATAGAGTAGTCATTTTTAAACCTCAATTTTGAACCATTTGTTCAAAAGGACACACCTATTTTTACGCACTACAAATCAACCAGAAGGGGAAATTCACACTCTCTATCACCACCCGTCATAATTTCTCAGCCCACTGGACGGAGGAAGTTTGGCAACACGCCCCACTACTTAATATCCATCTGATGAAGGTGCCTCCTGGCTTGACGTCCGTGTGTCAGCCTGCCGGTATATCTTGGTTTCGACCTCTAAAGGAAAAGCTACGAAAATATTGGGTACAGAATATCTTAAAACAGATGCGGCAGGTGGCACTGGCTCCAAGTTCGAGCTAAAAGCACCTTCGAGACGTGAGGCAATGGGCCACGATGGCATGGAAATCACTGGGCCGTAAAGTATGGCTTCACCTACAAGGAAAAAAAGGATTCAAACACCCAGTCCGAGACCATAGTAGCAGAAGAGCTGGAGCGTCTCGAGGCCATCGATGAGACTGTCACCGAATCCGACGACGTCGTCACTCAACTCATAGACGAGTCAACCGAAGTGAAGTAATACACAAGATAGTGATTTGTATTTTAATACATGCAAAAAATATACGTGGGATTTGAAGCGGTTTTTTTTATTTGGATGTAATTTTGGGGTGTCCGGATGCACAAATGTTATACAGTAATACACTGTAGGATACTGTACATCGACTTTGAGGACGGACCGCCTGTGCATTTTTTGTTCTGCGCGGTAATTAGCACAACATACGACAACCGTATTCATTCCAGAATTTGCTCTGAGGCAGCCACTACTCCAAATTCGCTGTGCAGTCCTGTTGACCCAACGATGCGTGTGTACAGGCACTACTTGATGCTGCTGGCTGCGGCGATTCTCCTTGCGAGACAGGCCGAAGCTTTGTCGCCGTCGACGGGCTCGAGCCAAACGAAGCTGGCCAGTGTCGCATCCCCTGGCACGCTTCAGCTGGACAACGCAGTTTTGACTCGTGGAGACGGTGAAAGGCTTCTAAGAGTCCACAAGACTGACGATGAAAGCAACAAAATCGGCAACTATATCACAGACAGCGAAGAAAGAGGATTCCAAAGTACCGCAAAATCAGCCAGCGCCAAACTCGTGAAGAAGCTCGCTACAAAATGGAAAACAATGACGAACAAGGACATCCGGAATCTGAAGTTGTTTCTGAACGAACAAGCTACCTTCGAGGAACTCTACAAAAATGGAGCAACCCCTTTTAAGCTTTTCACTGAGATGGATCACAACGGCATTGCCAAGGTGGGTAAGATTGATGTCAGGTGGGGCGCCTACATGGATTTTTGGGTGAAGAAGAATACTGGAGTGATTTAATTAACATGCCGCGCTTTATACTTAGTATGTCTATTTTGCTTCTACGATCCAGCGCGCCTGAAGTGCAGTACCGCTCTGATGCTCGCATTTCGAGCAATCATTCTTTCCTTGACCACCGAATATTGAAAGGATTGCCTGGGAGTTGCAAGAGTCTTGTGATTGCTTTATTCTGCCGTCTATCTCGGACCTCACGAATTGTGGTGGAACATTTTTTAAATGTATTTTTTGTGAAGAATGGTCCAAATGTCAAATTTTGAAATGTCAAACTTTGAATTTGGACCGGTTTGAAATTCAAACCAAGCAGGAACTATCCAAAAGCGGTGTCTTTTCCTAATTATGTAGCTTTCTATTAATAGAAGTTCCATTTTAGTGACATCAATAATGTGCCAGTGCACAACTACAAGGGTGGCGGGAGTTACACCGGTGTACCCCCCTTCCCCCTACTCGTCATGTTCCTTTGTTTGTCAAGAGATTTAAAAAGTTGCAATATTCTGCCTTGGTATCTAAGTGCCATGAGTGAGGCAAGAGCTGGTCTCTCTTATTGTATGTTGGGCAGAAAGATACTTGATATTGAGGTACAACAAACCAGGTTAAATATTATTGAATAGTACGTACGCTGTTATTTTAGCAAAACAACATTGCCACAAGTATTGCAAATTCTGGCCAAATTTTCTTTTTTTTTGTTCGCCAAAGTGGGTTGAAACGCTCAGTACAATTATCAAGGCATTTATGGGACTGTAGCGCGTTCACTTGTCTGGCCCGGCTCGTTGGGCAGGTCGTACTACGTATGTGCTTCCTGCGAGTGTCCCGAGTTCATCGTGGCTCACGCAGCTTCAACGCGATACTGGCCAACAGAACTGAACCTGAGTCCTGTGCCGGAGCGTTGCCACTCCTACTTTTTGTCATTTTTTTTCTCTCAGCCAGTCTATGCTAACTCCAGATAAGCTTTCTTCCTCGTTCTTATTTCTTCGTTCACTTCGTTCGTCTGTCACTCCCACTCCGTTCTCAGGCGCCTCCGTCCGTCCGATCCCGGGTGCTCGTCCGCTTACGCTCCGTCCTCGGGTGCTGCAAGTGCCCAACAAGAAGAACAACATACCTGGTGCGTCTGTCCTCCCCACCTGCGCTCCACCCGTCCGATTCTGAAGTGAAGCCTCACTCACTAGTCTTGCTTTGTACCGCTAGGCTTCTCCGACAGCGACTCTTCATTCGTCGGTTTCGTGCGATCATGCACGTCAGCCGAGCGGCAATATCTCGTGATCTCAATGATCGGTTCGTATTGCTGTCGGTGTCAATTGTATCAACCGAGTTGAACGCTTTCGAATTGACTGTCATTAAAAGGTTTGTGTTGCTGGAAGTCGAAACAGCATCGGAGCTTACAAGCAGGAAGGCGGCGAGCAAGCTGTAGCTCCAACGCATGACAGGATGTGAGCGCTTGCAAAAGAGACGGCTTTAGGATTGGAGAGAAAATGTCAGAATGGTCGAACACCTAGCTTAAGCTTAGTGCATGTTGTTTTAATGGCGATATTAATGTATATATCTGTCTTTTACAGCATATCCCATCTCGTATCCGAGCGCAAGTCCTAGCGATATGCTAGATAGTCATTCTGGTTCAGATTCTTATAACGTAAATTCCCGAATAATACCCTCATCGAGTAACCTCACTGGAATTCAAGTACTTTTGTAGTACCGGTAGCAGTACTTCGAAGAAAACATTAATTCTAAAATAAATATCATATAACGTCATCCGGCCATACTGCCATAGTTGAAAGATGGCAGCATATCCTTTTCTTTCTTCAGAAAAAAAACCATCGAGAAATCCTAGTACTACTGCGTCAAGTTCCTAGATGTGCGGTCGAATACTTCTGTACAAAGCATCGATCTCAACGGTGACGTTGTGCGCGAAATGCATTGATGTTGGTAGTGATAAAAGACTAACTGTAACCTTCTTTAGTAAAGAGTGACCTTTTGTCATTTGATGAGGGAACTATTAAATAGTGCCCCGGGTATTATTCGGGAATATCCGTTAGTTACTGTATTGAAAGCGTTTGACTTCAAACAACCTCGCAAATAGATGTACTATTTATAGACTGTTTCACTTAGAAAGTGTATGTGTGCATCATATGCTCGCTAATTATACCCTGTTGGGCTAATCCGTACTGACGTTGTAGCACTTACGAGGAATACTAGGGTTGAGTATGTCGAGCTTATGGTCGTCATCAATTTTAGTAGATTGCGACCAAGTGAAATGAGCAAACTTTAATATCTTCAATCATGAAGTCTACAATACAACAATGGATCGGATAGGATACGAGATGTGCACTGGAAGGAGCGTCGCGTCTGTAAAACGTGCGGCTCAAACACTTCTAACGTAAAATCATTTAAGTGCACGGTATCAGTTTAGTACGCTATGCATAGCTTTGTCCAAGTTAGAGCGCAATATTATTTAGATTCACCATATCATTGGTCAAATCAACTAATAGTCCGCGACACCATCGAGGAAACCTTTTTTTCTTGGCAAATCACTGCTATAGATGGATAGAACAGAAAAAACACGTAAATTGTCAGGTTCAATCGTAGGCAGCAAGCCCGTAGAGCCAAAGTTGAGAATTCAGGTTCTGACGGCTTCTTTGTAAGTGGACGGAAACCTTTTTCATCTCAGATGCACCTTTCCCGGGTCGTACCTAACCGAATTATTGTACTTGTATTGGGTTTGTGTATGACACATTTTTCGTGTATTATAACAAGAAGGGTTTTGTCACATTGCAAGTGCAAATCGCGCCAAAAGCAAACAATAGATACATCACATGATAGTCTATGATTAGTTCTTTCCGGTGACACTTTAAATTTCAAAATCCAGCAATATTGATGAAACTGTCAGGAAAGATTTTCTCGATGGTGTCGCTGACTGTAAACCAGTTTACTGCTTGCAAAAAAAATCAGTTTTTACACTCAACAATCAGTTTTCGCAGGAATACGGTTCGGATGGCCACCAGAGCTTCGTGCTGTCATTGTAAGATTTTGCTATCGTTCGCACAACTTGAGGTACCAAGTCGTGAGCATGGTGGTGCGCCGCGGGTGCTACAAGAAGGAATACCTTGAAGAGGCGCTGGATAGAGTGTACAGGGGGAGAAGTTCGCAGCTGTGGCTCGCACATCGCCAATTCCTCTCCGTACGCTCTTTAAGAAGTCGAAGGAGCTACAAACCACTTGAAATATTGTAGAGAGACGCCGCGGGGCAGCTCCATCCATCCCTCCAGAGCAAGAAGCTGATTTGGTGGCGTGGGTTGCCGGTATACAGCGTGCTGGTTTCCTGGTGGGCCCAGCCGGGGTGCTCGAACGCGCGAACAAGATATATGAACGACTGCACGACGCAACCATCAGGACCGAACGCCGTTACAACCGCTCACCAAGGGTTGGTACGGGCGTTTCATTAGTCGCCATCTAGTACTGACGCCAAGTGTCCGGAATATGGTGGACGCTGACTCTGTCCGCACCCTCTTGTACGCGATAACCAAGCGAGTGGTTGAGCTAAAGCTATCAGGAAACCGTGTTTTCAACATGGATGAAACCTCCTTTATACCTAAAGGCACATCAAGCAGGGTTCTTGCGCTCAAGGGGTTCTCCAACGTTTGGAGCAAGGAAACGCGGCCTAATTTTCACATGGCAGTAGTAGCGGCAGTGAACGCTGCAGGGGCAGCGCTTCCCCCGCTCGTTAATGTGCCGTGCAAGCGTATATACAAAACCGACAAGGCGGCTCTTTCTAAAGAGAGCTCGAGTATCTGGTGCCCCCAAGGGCTTCAGTAACGTAGGGAGTTTCCGTCTCTGGTTGGCAATGTTTGCCGCTGAAGCAGCCAAGCTCAATGTTCAATTTCCCGTTGCTGTAGTGCTGGACAACAGTTCGACGCACCTTGAACTCCGTACGTGATGTGGTTGCTTCAATATCTGACAGTCCTGTTAATACTGATACGGTCTTCTTATCATTTTTGACTGGTATTTTTTGACAGAAACTGTTGGTGCTGCCGATGATATGGGAATTTTGTTGCTCGCTTTGCCGCCGAATTCAACGCACATGAATCAACCACTGAATGTTGCTGTGTTCATGCCATTCAAATTGGCTATGAAGGATGCGCTGACGTCGAAGTTGTTAAACACGGCGAATATGGCGCTGTCCAAGAAGGACGCCATCGCAATTGCATGCTCGGCCTACCAAACGGCTATAATAGACCGCCCTGACAACGCGGTCAATGGCTTTCTACAGCAACGGCGGTGCCCAAGGTACCATCGGGCAAGAAGCTTGGCTCAAGTGCAAGCAAGCAGAAGTGCAGACTGAGACTCGGACTGAAATTCCGGTCTTTCCATTCACAGCAGGCGTGGCTAGGAAGAAGGCAAGGCTAACTGTCGATATTGATGGAGAGCTTGTGTCGAATTAGGCTTCATCTTAGGCTTACAGGCATGTCGTGCACTAAAACGATCACTTGATTTTGTCCCCAATACGAAGAAATGTTGCTTGTGATATGTTTGACGCCAATAGCTAGCTAGAATAACCAAAAATCGTTCTGGAATCTACAGTCCTTCGTACAAACAATTATGTTAGGTTGGTCGGCAAAATTCGCTGTACAGCAGTGCTTTAGAAATTTTCCGAGCGCATTCAAAATCGTGCACTCAATTGGTACTTTACGTTATCATATCAAGCGCAAAGGCATCAAAGTAATAGCAAGCCCTATCACCAGTAGCTGGAGTGGTAGAGCCAATCGGCGTTTGATTCTTAGCGGTGTGTACATCAATCATTGGATTTTAACCAATGAGCGCCTCAATGGGTTAGGGGTAATTGTGCTAGCTTATTTTTGTCTGGCATTGTCCGGAATGCTGGCTGATTATAGAGTAATATCTATACAAACACTCAATGATATGCTAAATTACTACAAACAAGTTGCAAATACTTCAAAGCGCAGTGCCGTGGTACCAAAATAACACAGAGAGTCTTCATTCCCTTCTATTAGTTGAAAACATCGAAGAATGATAGCACTTTGAAGTGTAGTACACGTAGAACTCTTAGCGGTTGTCTGGCATTGTCCGAGCTGTCAGAATTTAGATGACCGTAGTGAATAATAATGTCAAGAAGATCCCCGAAAAGTAGATAAATCCTATTAGATAGCTGTATCCTATGCGTAATACAGCCCCTCTGTTTTGCGATACTAACATGTACAGTTTTGAACTAACGTTAGGTAGTGTCTAGTAAAAATGACTATCATGTTAGTGGAGTACCCTACGTACAGGGTGTCTCTATTTACAAAGCACCGGAGCGTTGGCAGCAGTGTATGCTACATGCATTCGGGTTGCTGTTCGTGTTTTACGACGAACCATCGAAATACCTGTTTCCTCTCGTACCGAGATACGCTGTATCGAATCTGCCTGGAAACCAAACATACACACAGGAGGAGGCTGTAATATATTGGGAGAGCCTGCAAAACACCACGGATAGTAAACATGCTTTATCCCCAAAACGAAAACGCAAGCGGCCATTACACGTTAGCGCACGTGTTAGTCGCCTCGTCTATCTGGTGGGTCACGATGTTCGAGACCAAGTACCGCGCACGCTTGGCGAAAGCATGAACGTCATGCTTACCTTGGTGCAGGTCGAGAAACTCAGCCCTCGACCGGAACTCATTCTTAGGAGGACCAAACGCTTGTCTGGAGTTTTTCTTGAGCTCCGCATACGTGCTTCAGCATGTATCCGTGATCCGGCGTCCGTATGCCCCGCTACTTGCTCGTCCGCCAAGATATGGCATGGCGAACGTGACCTTCGACGACACGTCAAAGATGCGTCTAGCCGCGATGGCAGTGTCGACCTCGACAAGCCAGGCTTCCCCTCTTTTCCCATATAACTACTCACGTGTAGTTTCAGTGACTGCACGCGCGGTGTCGTCCCGGACGACGCCGTCGTAGTCGTGGTGGCAGCTGCTCCTTGACAACGAAGCCCAGAGCAACACCGTGCTGCTCTGTCGGTGACAACGTCCGTAGCATCGTCGCTACGGCCGCCTCCCAAATGACTGTTGTCAGTCTTTGGTGAGCCTCCCACTCTGGATCCGACAGGTGGGGGCAGTCTGCACGCGCAATGTGCGTTGCAGACTCGCTCGGGACACGCATGGACGGATTACCGTGCATGAGTTGGTTCTCGGCCCCATGTTCGTATTCCATACGAACAAGTCAGGTAGTCGGTCGTTGGACGGACTACAAAGTGCTGCCAGGTGTAATGGGCCAACTCTGTGCCCACTATTCGGCTTACACGTTAGCGCACGTGTACGAGGAAGCGTAGTTTGATTAAACTTAAATTAGCTATACCTTCGTCCGAAAGTATAGATTTACTTAGATAAGAAAAGCTAAAGCTGTTCCTGGGTTAAAATGAGAGCTGTTACCTATGATTTATGTTTGAACCGTTTTTCCTCCTAAAACTGATATTCTAAATGAAAGGTATTCTGTCATCGAGTGGCTGGCAGAACCCTGCTATTATAATGGGTAGAAAGGAATACTTATCTACCAATAGGAAACCTAAATGCATACAGACCAGTGGTCTGCAAAGTGTAATCATTGGTGTGTCTTACACCAACGTCGAGGACCCTCATTACAAATCAAGTGACTATGTGTAGCCACTTGCGTGTAACCCCGTTACGCCAGCTGTATTACTGAAGTAATGCGCGATACAGTGAAGGCTACGCCAGCATCCCAGCAGCAAGCAATGACGGCAAATGTGAAGAGCCACTCCCTTCTATGAGGCTCTGCAGCATACGCCAACGCATCCCTAAGCTGGCAATCCAGTGGATATCAACGAGGAAAACCTGGCTACTGGAAATCTCACAAAAGTATTCGCCTATATAGGAACAACCTCATGTCAGGATCAGAACGTCTGGAAAGTAATAGCAGGATACGAACCACCAGACTTACCTGTAACCACACCAACAATAGGGGATCTGAGGGAACGTCTCTCGGTTGCAGAATATGGGCAGCTACTGAGTCTTCGCGATGAGCTGTTTCAACACGCCATCGGCCCGCCAGAGGTGTGGTACAATGTGGCGCTTGCTGTAGTCGATGCGACATTTGCCGCATTGTTGATGTACATAAAGGGTGTCCTTGAGGCGAGCCATACAGCTAACACGTTACAAGTACCAGCTGCACCGCGTGATCGCCGCCACCAATGAGCAGTTTGATTGTAACATCAGTACCTCAACTTGATTTAGCGCGCGCGGGGGCGGGGGGGGGGGATCTCACACCACGCTGCCGCACAACAAACTATGCACAAGTTGGTAGCACAGTCACCGGTGGTGACGCCCTGCTGACGTCAACAATGGAAAACATTCTCAAACAGTTAGGTCAAATCAATGATCAGGTGTCTCGACTAGAAGATACTATACCCAAACTGTGCGTCGCGAAGCCTGGAGTAAGTCCTGTTGGAGATACATCGGCCACCGCCGTCACGCTTCAGTTTCCTGCGCCCCCTGCCCCAGCTACTGCGTACAGGCATGTGCTCAATTGGTAAACGAGCAAAATCTGGGAAACTGTTAAGCGTAGCCGAGAGCAAAACAAGCGCGCAGACGCAAAAGCTGCCATCAACATCATGTTAGTACTGTACCAGACGCCAAGCACAACCACGCCAAGCCTCCACCTCGATCCGACGCAGACGCATATCAACCTAGAAAAACGAGCTCTGGGCCTTGCACTGGCGCTTGACCGCACATCAACGAGCGGCTGTGCACATTCGACGGTAGGAAGGCTTCCGCAAATGCTCCGTCGTTCAGGAAGCGCTGGCGACAGCTGCGTATCCGGCTGCATATCAAACTCTTGGGGCACAGTACCTTAAGCTGAAGCCCAACGGCTCCATAGTCGACACGTGCACGCCAGCATCGCACCAATGGACTGCCAGCGACCTATCGTAGCATCGGCAAGGCTGCTCTCGACAGTGTGGAGGCGGAGAAGCACACCAATACGCAACATACAAGTCATCGTAACAATCAATACCGAAGGCTGGGATCGCAACAACAGCCTGGAGGCGTAGTTCCTGCTCTTCTGTTGAGCTACTTCGGTGAGGTGGTGGTAGAAGTTGGGAGTTGTACAGGTCCTACTAGGCTAACCATGGGACACTGACGATTCAATGATTTGGCCATTCTGTTAGTGCTCGCTTATGCTGGTCGAACGTGGAGTGGGCAACGGAGTGTGCTCGGAGATACGTCGCCAAATCTCGGCTAGACCCCGGACATCGATCGTCGGAGAGACCTGCGACCAACCAGGGGTTAGCGATGCAAATTTCGTCACGAAGGACGGGTTAGCGGGGATGCAGGAACCGGCGTCGGCGCGTTCGTTGTCGACGCCAGCACGTGTGAGGCGGAGAACCGAAGTCAAAACGATGTTTCCCACCAGCTGAGCAGTCGGATAATCACTTGGGCACGCGGGTTCCGCGAAGAGAGCTCGTTCTGCCATGCGACAGCGGAGGTGTTGTCAATACGGAAATGAATATGGCAGGGACGTCCGGTGTTTGGGACACCTGCACTCTATCGAGCGCCCCATTCATGCACTGCAAACACACACGAGAGAAGCTCGCGGAAGTTGATGTCGAACCTGTTAGGCGCGCCGGACTTGAACGCGGAGATCAGGCCTCGCTCGTGATCGGAAAACGGATAGGTCAGCGCCACCTTCGGCGAAGTGTCCAACGCGCATAGGCCGTAGTCAGAAGCATCCATCTCGACCACAAAATCCGGCGGCGGGAGCGCGTTGAAGTACTTTAGGGGCACTCCATTCAGGTGGGGTGTTGCAGCACAAACCACCACTACAGCAGGTCTTGCTGCATCACTTCGGTTACTGGAACAGTCTGAAAGCGATGCAAGTGACTCTCACGTTTGCACAGTCGCTGGACGAACAGACGCGCTGCCCGGATGCATGTCGCCACGTGCCTGAGACTACCCCCCATGAGGGATCAGTACGCTTTCCATGACATCGTCGGAAAGAAATACGCGTCTGATACAATTCCCCGTGCCTTCTCGGTCTTTACCGCTGACATGGATGTGTGTTTGGTGACGGAGTCGAACTCGAGCCCGAGTACGCGTTACCGTGTGTCCCACTTGGTGAATTTCTTGGTATTAAGCACACCAGCGCCCAAAACGTCCACAATAGCGAACCAAAGAGACCGATCGATGTCGCGACAGGATGTGACAATGTCCGCAGTTACGTGTGGCCATCGACCCAGTGATAGTTGAAGAACCCGTCTGGGCACACGGCGTTGGTGTTGACCCCGTGCACGTACGCGATGGCGCCGCCGGCGATCTCGTAGAAACCAGACGATCCGGTCCAACCATAGGGTGCCGATAGTTCGATCACAATGATATCGTCCTCCTCGATCTGGCCGGCAAACAAGTACACGCTGTTGCTGTGAATGCAAATGTTGCGGAACGCCAATGCAACATCACCAGCCATCACGCACACTTTCGCGGAAGGATGAGCGCGTGTGAGCCTCAAAATTGCGGTCGCCACTGCGTCGCAGTGAATGTAGTCCGGTTTGGTGATACTGTCCTGGTCAGTACAGTCGTTGATTGAAGCACCTTCGGGGTACGAGATGCTGTGGTCTGTGCGACCGCATACATGGGCATCTTCTCCGCCGAAGGGGCTGATAAAAATCTATGGCCATTGTGCGAGGAGATTCTTGTCCAGCACCAAGCATCGTCCAGCATCTTGCTCCATGCGAATGTTCTTGCGATGGATGTTGAGTCGGTCTCTCACAGAGCCATGATGTGGTGGACGCTTCTGCTGTTACGGTAGCTTTTTCTTGAGACGCACTTCAACGCCTTCCCGGACGATTTTCTGGAGGCACTCCAAGTGCTTATAGTCCTTGCACAGTTCGTTCAGTACCTCCGGGACCAAGTTCTTGTTTGGACGATAGCCACTCGCGGTTTGCCCACGAACCAACTCCACAAACGCTTGCAGTGAGATGCGCGACCTGCGTGCGTACTCTGAGAGTGCATGTTGCAGTGGAGTGTTCAGAAGAAACTCGGGACCATCAACGCCGGGGCGAGACAGCGGGTACTCGTCACATGGCAGTTCGATGCCCAGCTTCGCCATGGCCCTCGACAGTGTGATCACGTTCGCCTTGCGGTGTAGGTCACTCCGCGCACGCGCGTTTGCGAACAACGCAGCAGCAGTCCTGGTCCCGACGACGGGACGCAGTTGATTCGGCCTAGTCGCAGCGTCGGCACGCGGGACCTCGGACTTCGCACCGCTGCTCGCACACTGGACGCTCGACATAGATCTGCCATGTCTTGATGCGGCGGACGATTTAGAGACTTGCTTCGGGTTGACAGTGCGCTGTCCGCTCTTGTAGGTAGGCGCATCTCCATGATAGCACAGTCTGGGTGGCGCTACGCCAGGTAGCTCTAAGGGAGCCGAGCGCTGTATTACTGTATAGTCAGTCCAGACTGTAAGGGGGTTGGTTGTATAGCCGTGGGAGAGTTTATGGTCAGCCCGGACTGTATAGTCGGTGACAGTTGTATAGCTGATGGTGGCCGTATAGCCGGGCCTGACTGTATAGTCAAGACCTCCACGCAGGTGGCAGTGCTACAAGTGGCGCTCGACCGGCAGCCCGGTGACACCTGCGTTTTGGTGTCCGATGAATGGGGACGAAAGGTAGAATAGGCGCTTTGTCGGGAAAATTTCCGCGCACGCGGCAATTGCTTCCCCCTCCGCTGCCACCCTACTAGCCTCCTCGCGCCTTGAACTCGCGCAGGGCGGTGCCCGGCCTACCGGCCAGGCACTCTTGCTCGAAGACAGGGTTTCAGCAGTACTTCTTGTATTAACCTGCTTAATCTGCGTCTAGGACAGTGACGATTGCGAGATGCCATCCATATGGCCCCTTCACTGGCGATCATCCTCGGCTTGGCCGCGCGCGCCGTACATACGGCCAAACCACTCTTGAAGGTGCGTCGGCAGGCGGTCCGGTCAGTTGTGGGCCCGACGCGGGTTTGCGAGACCCTCCAGAGCACGGTAGTACAGCCACGTTTAGCAAGCACGGTTCCTGGCCCTTGCGGTTGATCGGAATGAGCTGGCGCATCGACTCCGGGATGGCAGGCCGACGCATGGTGTCACGTCGCCCAAAATCTCCGGTCGACCGAGCCGCACCGTGGCGTCTACCATTACTCTTGACTTGCGTAAGAGCGCTTACAAGCGCCAGAGCCCACACCGGCGACAGATAGTCGATACCACGTAGTGTCTCGCAGAATCCGCTCCACCACTGCGGGTCGTCAGTTTGCATGCGCCCGAGCGCGGCACCTAGGAACTTGTTCGAGTACAACAGCGTACGTCGGACACGAGCCGGAGTGTTCGCTGGGTCAGCCGACTTGTTATTCCCAACGAAGCTCCGAAGACGAGACACCAGCTTGCGCATGTGGTCGTACCACACTTCTTGGCCAAAGGCGTTCAGCCCATGCAGAGCTTCCAGGATGTCCTCGTAGCTTGCTCACTGGAGCATAGCTGCGGGCAGATTTGCTGAGGGACTGAAGTCGCTCGAGAAGTTGGAATTTGTCGAACCATCCTCGAGGGTAGCTACCTCCGACGACTCTTTGAAGTGCATCAGTGTCAGGCCCCGTGATCCAAGTCGACCACTGAAGATCACCATCAGCACAGCAGGCGTCACTTAAAACTTCACCGACTCCAGTTCCCGCATCCAAAGTACAAACGACATCGCAGTCAGGACCTTACCTGTCTCCGTGCCGAAGGAACGGAACATCCGGCTCGCTACTAGAAGATGCTTGAGGTGGATTACAATCACTTCTTGGCGCTTTCTGGGAAGCTGCCGGTCGTCAGGTAGCACAGCTCCGCGGGTGGCATCTAACCCTTATCGTTGAGAGAGGTGACAGATATCACGGCACCGCGCACGCCCACCGCGCTGGAGCAGGCGCCTGGTGAGCAACCAGCGCACGTAGCTGCTGGACCTCCTCAGCCTTGAGTGCGTACAGCTGGGCCGCCATGTCAGCGGTGTCTTGGTCGGGTGCTGCAGCGCTGGTCCGACTCTCGGCGGCCGGAACAGTCCCAGCGCCCGCCACTCCGGGCTCGAATGACGCCATGAAGGCTCCCAGGTCGAAGCCGCCGAGCGCTTCGCAGCTGCCGACGCGTCGGCCGATCTTGACGTCGCCACTGACGGCGCCTTTCAAGCTCTCTTCGACGGCGGGGACACCGGCGTGTCCTGCGTGTCGGACTCCGAAGCTCTTTCTCCGTCGCCCGTAGGTTTCTTCGAGGGCGTAGCCAACGAGCCCGCAGCGATGCGCTTCACCAACTTCTTCTTGCCCTTGCGGGCCTCCGCCAGCGCTGTTCCGGTGAGGGGCTTCGCTGGGGCTCGCTTGCTTGCACTCAGTGACGCAGGCTCCGTCGTGCACCTGGCCGGAGCCGCCGCCCAAGGTTCTTCGGTGCCCGTGACGTCCACCACATCGGCGACGACCGGCCCTTCCTCAGCGGACGGTGCAGATTGTGGCTCACTACCGAAGGGGCGATGTTGGCCCTAGATGAAGGCGAGGTGGACGCCCTGGGCAGGTCCGAGGTTCCGCGAGTGATCATAGCGTGCTTGTGCGAGGTTACCCCTTCGTTCTAGCTTGCTCGGTGTTCTTCTGAGTTCGAAGTGAAGCGGGAGATCTCCACGCGGCGAGAGCTGCACGGTTGGTCTGCAGCGCGCCGGCCTGATGATACTGGTATGTACCGGTATACCGATATGGAACTTTGAAGTGGAAAACACAATTGCCTTGGCTGCGCCATGGAATACACCTGACTTGGTTGCCGTGAAGCACTACTACCATCCAGTATCACAGACAATTTCCCCCTATCTCAAATAAAAGTATTGAAGTCGTCTTACTTCCTCCGGGTGGGAAAGATTCCAAGGAAAAACATGTGCAAAATCGTGTTTTCCCTGTGGATTCGCTTTACGTGTGCTGATTGGCGGATTTGGTGTGGTTTGACCTCCTCTTTCTTATGCTTTTGGGCGAAAAAAATCACCTCCAAACAGAAAAGTTATGGCCAAAAGAGCTCGGATGTGAGCTCCATCATTGTTATAACAAGATGGACAGAGAGGAGCTCTTAGAGCGCATGGTGACAATCCCTTTTCGGCGGCGTATGACACAACAGTGTCTAGCGGATGAGTTGGATGTATCGCGCTATGCTATTCGTGATGCTATAGCGCAGGGGCACATTCTGCGCCACTCCAGCACCATCCACCTATTGTTGACGAAGGAGAACAAGCATGCCTGTTTTCGCCACGCAATCCGGCACGTCATCCATGGCCTGAATGGGTTCTCCCACTTCTCGCCCGTGTGCGATGTCGTGCATGTGGACGAGAAGTGGTTCAACAAAGACAAGGACAAGAAGATCTTCTACGTTCTTCCTGGAGAGATGGTGCCTCATTGCGAGCGCAAGAGCAAGCGATTCATCGGCAAAACCATGTTCCTGGCTGCGGTAGCTAGACCACGGTGAGCGATATAAATTCTTTTCTATTGTTGTGTCCTCTAATATTTTATAATGTGATTTTGCAGATGTGATGATAATGGCGAGGTCACATTTGATGGTAAAATTGACATCTGGGATTTCACAAAGAAAACGGAGGCTCAACGCAACAGCAAAACTCGACCTGCTGGCACACTGGAAAAGAAAAACCTGGATACGGTGAATGGTGCAGTTTACAAGCGTTACCTGCTGCAAACACGTTATTCCTGCAATCAAAGCCAAATGACCAGCTTCTGATAAGGGGAAACTAATTGTTATCTAACAAGATAACGCCACGCCGCACCGCCAGCCCGATGACCCCGACATTTAGCGGTAGGACAGGCGGACGGCTGGAGAAACTTGCTTTTCAGCCACCTAACTCGCCAGATTTCAACAGGAGAACTTCTCGTCGATTCAAGCTCTCCGGTATCAAGAGGATTGCTACAATATTGACCAGCTAACTGCGGCGGTGAGAAAGTCGTACAGCGCGCTAGAACCAGAAAAACTCGATAACATCTTCTTGACGCTACAGAAGGTGATGGATTGTGTGGTGAGAGTGGGAGGTTGTAACGATTACCAGCTCCCCCATACCGGCAAGAACAAGCTTAGGTGTTTAGGAAGGCTGCCACGAGTGTTCCCTTGTGATTTACATGCGTTTCGGTACGCCGTAGCAGTTCTTCACGAGGGGGTCGTTATTAATGTATGAACTATCTCAGGAATTTCTGCTTTATTTTACCACTCATAACTTATAGTGAACGATGCAGGAGATGTGTTGGCGCAGGACAACTTTAAATCCAATGGATTTGAGGCGTATTTTTTTGTTGTTGCTAAATTTCAAATTTCTTCGGGCGAAGCACGACTTTGTTTTTAATATTAAAGAAATTATTATTTCAAGAAAGAAGTACATGTACAGTGCGCACCCGGAAATTGTCGATTTCTTTCCAGTTAATGTGAACTTCGTATCAAACTAGCCGTGTAAAGCAATGGTAAAATGACCCTGAAAGTCTAGATGGACAAGCAGCAGTAGTTTTTTCACTATCGAAAATATAACGGTAAGCGGTCGCGTCAAAACTATATACGCACTTTATGGAGTGGCTATTTTAGCAAATAGTTTAAAAGAGCGGACTGTAGTCTACGAAGTCACTTTTTAAAACATTTTATAAAATTTAAAAATGTTTTTTTAAATGTTTGTGAACTACGCACATTGACATGTGCACCACACGAGTTGTCCAAAACGGGTCCACTGTCAACTCGCAACTTCGCGGTAGGGGGATATCGCCGAGAGTGTCCAGCCAAAAGAGGCTTCAAGCCAGCGACCGACACTCAAGCCGCAGCAGAGAGGTCCCCGGCGCCTCCCCTCTCTCTCTCTTCGTCTCTCATCGACTGCCCCATGCAAACCACGACGGCCAAACCGGCCGGTCAGGCGGTGGCCCGCAAGAACAACAGCGCTGGCAACAGCTCTAAGAGCAAGAAGAAGAAACCGCAGCAGCCCAAGACCAACGGCAATGGCAAGGAGGCTGCTGAGCCCGCGCCCGCGGGTCCGCGACCCGTGGTCCCGCCTCCGGTTTCCGGACCCTGGGGTAACCCCAAACCCGCGGCAACTAGTGCGCCCCCACCGGGCTTCGCTCACAGTCCTCCCAAGCCTACCTCAGGCTTCAGCGGTAGGTTGCCACTTGATTCAAGTGTCGAAATTGCTATTGACAATAATGGTATTTTTTATATTGTTGACATATTGCAGATGCGCACTTGAGACTGCTGCGGCATCGCGCGCTGTTCGCGTTCCGCTTCTTAGTGGGCAAAGCTGTGGAGCTGCAGCTCGTGGCATCTGACGAGAGATACGCTGGTGTTTTGGACTGCGTGGACCCGGACGATTTCTCGGTGGTATTGAAGAGCACAAAGCGGCTGAGCAGTGGTCCCAACGCCAAGCCGTTTGAGGACGGCAGCACCGTCATCTTTAGACGCCACCAACTCGCGCATTTGGTGGCGGACGGCTCGGTCAATTACACAGACGGCGTGTTCGCGTCAGGAGCTGCCGTTTCGGGCGGATTCCGCACAGACACGGAGATCAGCGGACAGAAGGGCGAGCATTTGTTCGGACGGGAGCTGGAGGCTGCCAGCTCGTGGCTGGACCCGGCGTTGGACACTGGCGCGCTCGAAGACTCGGCGGCTAATGGCAGACGCAAGAACCAGGGCAAGGCCGGCTGGAACCAGTTCGAAGCGAACGAGAAGCTCTTCGGCGTCGTGTCGACGTATGACGAGAATATTTATACGACCAAGCTGGACAAGACCAAGATCTCCACAGAGCAGTCGCGTGCGGCCGAGAAACTAGCACAGGAAATTGAGCGCCAGTCGGCTGCTGGAAACTTCCATCTGCAGGAGGAGCGTGGACAGAGTGTGCGTGGCGGCAAGCTCGCCAACGACTTGGATGAAGAGGCCCGATACAGCTCCGTGGATCGCAGAGGCGCTCCTGCCAGTGGCAACGCGTATGTTCCCCCGGCTTTGAGGGATGCGCAGCGACAATCCAGCGGTGGTAAGTCACAGGCGAAGGTGACGAAAACGGCATCAACTCCAGCTCCTCCTTCAGAGCCGGCACCTCCTGCTGCTGACGTTCCTGCCCCGGCGCCACCGGCCGCCCCCGCTGCGCCTAAGCCATTGTCGTTCAGCGAAGCGGTCACTGGTCGATCAGCCGCTGCTGTACCTGCTGCTACGCCCAAGGAGGCCTTGAAGAGCCAGCCATATGAGAAGAAAGGGATCTCTGCTTCTCCGAAGAAAGAAGCGGCGCCTGCGCAGGTAAACGGTAAGGACGTTAAACCCGCTGCAGCTAAGGCGAAGGGGAGCCCAACGAAGAAGGATACTTCGACTGGAAAAGACAAGAAGACGGCTGAGACCAAGACTGAGAACAAATCTACGTCGAAGACGACGACTACCACCACAACTACGGCCAAGAAGGAGGAGACACCGAAGGCAACTCCGAAGAAGGGATTGAACCCGAATGCCAAGGAATTCAAGCTAAGCGCTTCAGCAGCCGAGTTCACTCCGAGCTTCTCGATGCCCCCGTCAGTAAAAGAGCACGTATCGTCGCCCTACCGTGGCGGATCACCTGGCCACGTGCCTTACCCACACCCTGGTATGGGCTACCCTCCGCCGATGCAAGAGGAATGGATGTACGATAGTATGGGCGGAGAAGAAGGCGGTGAGATGGGGATGCCTCCTTACGGCTACGGAGTGCCCATGATGTACCCTCCCATGATGCCTCAGCAGAACATGCGCATGATGGGTGGCCAGCGCGGCGGCTACGGCTACCAGCAGCACGGATACAACCCTCAGGGTTACTACTCGCCACCAAATGGTGGTTTCCCGCCGTACGCGGGTGTAGGTCCTCAGCCCCCTCTACCCCCCACGCCCAGCGGCGACGAGACCTCTGGTGACACTCCTGCTGATGGCGCACCAGCTCCCCCCATGCCTGAGACGGCACCTGAAGTAGACGCTGCCCCTTCAAGCTCGAAGCAGCAGTCATCGGCTTCCAAGAAAAAGTAGACGAGATGTTAGTAAAGCCGGGCGATCGCGGCGAAACACGAATTCAAGGAAGAGGATGATGGAGAGAAGAGTTCGAGGCGTCTGTGCTTGCTGGGAAGCTGTAGTGCTGACTTTTTGTTGTTGGGTGTTTTGCTCTTGTGCAAGGTTGATAAGCAAGATGGGTACAGCAGGAGTTACAAGACGCTATTTAAGACTATTTTTAGTCTCCTTAAAGCGACGGTGCAAGTTCCTGTCACGATGAGGTGGAGGATTGCCGTTCTTTCATCATGCTGCCTCCCATTTACAAATCAACGAATGGGTTACCGAACGACCGCCGTGGCAGTGGAGCTGGCGGAGGCTTCTTCAACGACAACAACAGGAAGCAAGCTGTAGTTACGGGGTTGTCTTCTCCTAGTCGTGTTGGGTTTCCTGAGAATCAATCCGATGGTGTTTTGTCTGTTGGAGCGTCAGCAGCGTTTCCGCCGGGGTTGGATCGAATGGCAGAGCGCGTGCATGCCCTTGAACGCGAGAACGAACGCTTTCGCAAAGAGCTGCAACATCTTCGGCATTTTTACTCGAACAACCAACAGCAGCACGAAAACGACAAGGTATGGTCGATCCTTGAATTCTTGTTGAGCTACTAACACTTACGTTTGGTGTGGATTGGTACTAGCTCTCAGTCGGGAAAGTTGCTGAAGATCTTCAACGGCTTGCACATTCGTTCAATAGCAAACTGCAAGCAGACATGAGTCACCAGCAACGCGAACAGCAGAAGGCAGCGTTGCTATTCGCAGAGATCGCGCGACTTGGGCATCGAGTGGAGGGGCTAGAATGCGAATTGAGGGGCGTAGTCGACGATACTCAGCGGAAATTCGAGACCCAGGAGCAGCATGCTCAGTTCATGGCGTCTGTTAGTTCGAAGCAGCAGCATCAAGCTCTATCACCAACCCGGAACGCAGAGCTTCAGCGACAACTGAGGGACATGCAGGATGCTATGGTACAGCTTCGCAGTGAATTGGATGCGGACCGCAGTGCTAGATGGAAGAACGACGCTGCTATCGACGCCAAGCTGGACGCTCAACTCGAGAGATTAAACTCAAAGCTGACGGCTGATAAGCGAGATCTCGCGCGTGTGCTTGACGAGCAGCGACAACTGGTTACAGGCGCTGACTTCCAGCGCGTAACTTCGCATATGCGCGAGTTCTCGCGCGTAAATGACCACTTGTTGGCGTTGGAGCGATGGCTGCACAGCGAGTTCGGACAGATCAAGCGAGTTTTCCAGGCATTGGCAGGAGATGTTGATGCCCGTTTCCAGTGTGTGCTAGTTGAAATTGCCAACGGGCTCAAGATGTGGCACGCAGCACAGGCACGGCAGGAGGAAGACTTGGGATTGAGACTCCACAATCTGGAGGAGGCTGTGCGAGCTGTAGCCGTTGCAATGCAACGCAAACTGCGTACGCTAGAGGAAGTGATCCCTTTGGAAGTTCAAGCTCGACAGAAGAATGACGACAAGCTTCGAAGACGTGTGGAGGGTGTTGTGAAGGCTCTGGGCCATGGCATCGAAACAAACCGAGGCAAGTACTTGCCACAGCAATCTACGCTGGCTCAACGTGTGCACCAGCTGGAGTTGGCCCAACGTAACTCTTCAGAAGAGACCCAGTCTGCGCTAGTACAGCGTGTGCATCAACTGGAGCTCGCCCAGCACCATACTTTAGACGAGGTCAGCATGCAGCATAACGCGATGAGGGAGACAATTCAAGCTTTCATGGAGGACTCGGACGCGATGCTGGTCAGGTTAGCCGCTGCTGTCGAGCAGGAGCGCATTAAAGGGATACAACTTGTAACAGCACGAGAATCGGTATCTCTGGATATACCTCAGCAATTGGTAGCTGAAACGGGACGCATTAGAGACGAGCTAAGCGCTCTGCAGGCTCGAACAACGCTGCATGAGCAGGAGTGCTGTCAGTCCCAACAAGTTGTGCCCATGGTCGTACCTGGGATAGCACCCATGGCTGTGGAAACGCACAGGAATGAGGGAATGAGATTGGAGACCAACCGCGTTAAGGAAGAGCTAAGCGCTCTGCAAACCTGGGCTGCAAAGCATGCACAAGAATGCTGTCCTACGGTAGCAGCGCCAGTTGTCGTTGGAACTCAAATGGCTGCAGAAGTGAACACGGAGACCAAAAGTATCAAGGAAGAGGTTGACGCTCTACAGGCTTGGACGGCAATGCACGAACAGGAATGTCGCCAATTTTTTGACTTCCTAAACTGGTCAATGGATGACATTCGTCGCGAAAGTGCTGTGGTGCAGTGCTTGGACGCTGTCATTGACCAGATTGTCGAGACGCAGGCTTGTGGACACTTGAACACCCTGGCGAAGGGCTTTAATGGGGCAATGAGACAGATTGGAGTGATTTGGCCTGCATCAACAGTGACTCCGACACCATTGTTAGCGGCTGCACCTCCACATTTCATGGCAAAACGTGGCCGTGCGCAGTATACTTTGCAATTGCCAGGTCAGCGGTACACCGAGTCATCGGAAAACAAGGCTCAGAGCTTGAATAGTGAAGGCATTTCGGACATGCTGGACCTGTCAACGACGACGTACTATGCCTCGACAGATGGAGATACTATGCAAGTGGATCGAGTAACTAAGAACGAAGAGGACCGAGAAGAGCGCCAGGAGGCTCGCGATGAAGGCAGCTTGGGTATCCCAACTGATGGCGTTGTGCACG
The DNA here is from genome assembly GCA_016864655.1 of Phytophthora cactorum. Lineage (NCBI taxonomy): Eukaryota > Oomycota > Peronosporomycetes > Peronosporales > Peronosporaceae > Phytophthora > Phytophthora cactorum. The sequence continues at coordinate 759,139 of NHQK01000004.1, forward strand.
CTCCCACCGATAACGATTCCTACCCGTACGAGCGTTATTCGGAATCAACCGACAATACTCAAGCGATGGGAGTTGGTGAACACGAAGAGCATCCTACAGTGCACATAAATGACGATGGAGAGGATAAATACAGCGTGGACATGACGCAAGACGAGGAGATCAAGGTCGACCACACTACTATCACTCCTTCCAGCCCTGTTTCGCCACCTCGGATCGAAGTTGTGGAGTCTCAAGGCGATTTGCACAACGCTGTTCAACCGCGTCTAGAATCACCTCAAATGAACGAGTCACAGGAGCCATTGACGCTGGATCTGTAACATCACAGCCCATGACGACTGATCAAAAAGGACTCAAAAGGCACATATCTTAAACTCCTATGGAATCTGCCCTGAAGTGGTGCGTCGCATGGTCTTGACGTTCATCTCCGCGGGCAGCTGTACCGAACAAGACGCTACTACGGTCGAGTCGCGTCCTGTGGACTGGAACTGGTCCTGCGGCGGCGTGATGGGGACGTACCAGCCCCACTGCGGGCTCTCCGTCTGCTGTGTGTCCGCTTCCGAGTCGTTCACAGCTGCTGCCCCCACCGTCGCGTCCAGCTGCTGCTGCGTCACGCTCTTGCGTAATCCGCCCGTGAGCGCTCTGTGCTGTTGGAAGGCGTCCTCGCAGCTCTCGGCCACGTCATCGCGCGCTTCGTCGTCGCTGTCGCTGTCTTCCATTCGTCTGTCTCTCATACCACTACGCGGCGGTGAATCGTCCTCGAACACCTGCGTGAGACTGCCGCCGTGCTCGTCGCACCAGCTCACGGCGGCCGACAATTTGCCATCGCTGGCCGCCCCGGACGAGCCTTTGCGGTGGATGGGCGGCGGTCTCCTGTGTCTAGTGGAGGTGGCAGTGTCTGCGTCTGGAGCGTCATTTGCGTGCTCTACGTCCGCTTCGGCCAGCTCCAGCGCGTTGAGATACGTGATGACGGACACGGCGGTGGCAGCGGCGGCGGCCAGCACCGGATGGTCCTTGAACCACTGCACGCCGCTTGAGAGCTCCTTGGCCGTGGGGAAGAAAGAATGCTGCAACGCGTGCGGCATAAGGCCAAGAGCGCTGGTGTGCGCTAAAGAGGAGAAATGCGAATGACCAATGGCTTAACACTATCGAAAGGGCGGAGTGGGACTATACTGAAAGTAAGAGAAACCGAATGAGAAGCCACTTCAACTTGGGGGTTAAGGCGCGGCTGTGGCTACCTGGTAGGTAGGTGCAAGTAGTTTCGTTCTATCTAGCGAAGCCATTTCCAAGGGAAAATGCGAACTGCGGGGATACATCGCCACGCGTGACGCTGTACGGGTTTGATGTTGTGTTGTGGCAATCACCAACCATCTTGCAAGCGTTTCGCTTGTCCGAGGTCCCTACAACCAAGTATCTAAGATTTTCAACAAGGACGAGCTGTAATACTTCTCCGACGCACATTTTAAGTTCGCAAGCATGCCCTATACTGTACTTGTAGCAGTGCCAGCCGCTTGCACAGCTATTAGGACCTGACTTCCTAGAGTTCTACGTGAAAGTGTTGCGTCTTGTGCTCTACGAACACTGGGTGATACGCACTGTGGAATTATGGGGACCGATTCCGTCACCAAAGCTTGCACAGCACATTTCCTACCAGGTAGTCATGGCGGCAACTGAAAACTGGCTGAATATACCATTACCGGTACAATACCGGTCCCTCGTGATGGTATCGCTTTTTGCAGGGAACTCTGTTGAAAGAGACCAGCAGCCAGCCGCCAGAGAGAGAGAAAGAAAGAGCGCCAAAGCGAGCGCGCTAAAGTCCCCTGACCTACCCATCCGCTGTACGTTTATTTCGCCTCCCCCTCCCAGCCACCGCCTCACTAATCACTCGTCCCCCTCATCTTCAGACCATGGCCGACTACGAGGAGGAAAACGATTGTTGCCCTCTGTGTATGGAGGAGCTGGACATCACGGACCAGACGTTCAACGCGTGTCCGTGTGGCTACCAGGTGTGTCTCTGGTGTTGGCACCAGATCAAGAACGAGTACAACGGCCTGTGCCCCGCCTGTCGTCAGCCCTATGCCGAGCTCTCCAAGCAGAAGAACCCGCTGGACCGTGAAGAGTAAGTCGTTATTATCTAATTTCTACCTCATCCTACCGTTTATTTACTTAACTATGGGCTACTACGACCGACAGGGTGGTACGCCGCACTAAGCAGCGCAAGCAGAAGGAGAAGAACGAGCGACGCTCAGCAGCGCAGGCCAAGCAGGCGACGGTGAACCGCAAGAGTCTCCAGAACGTGCGCGTTATGCAGCGGAACCTGGTTTACGTCATCGGTCTACCCGTGCAGTTCGCTGAGGAGGACATTCTACGCTCTAACGAGTGCTTCGGCCAGTACGGGAAGATCGTCAAGGCTGTGGTGAACAAGAGCCACTTGAATGCGGACAGAGCCAACGCCACGGCCAGCGCCTACATCACGTTCGCCAATAAGGAGGACGCGCTGTGCTGCATTGTGGCAATAGACGGATATTACCTCGACGGGAGTTTACTACGGTACGTTCTACTCTACCTTTTCAGTAAGAAACTGAAAAAACTGACAGGGTAGAACGCTGTTTTTGTGTGGATAGGGCGTCGTTCGGAACGACCAAGTACTGCAACTTTTTTCTGCGTAATATGCAGTGTAACAACCCCGATTGCCTATACTTGCACGAGCTGGGCGACGAGGACGATAGCTTCACGAAGGAGGAGATGCAGTCTGGTAGGAGACGATCGATTTGCACAGGTGAAAGTGCAAGAGCTGACCGAGTGTGGGTGTGTGACTGTAGCTTTACATTCTGGGAAGGCGTTCCGGGATATGTCGATGGCAAATGGACAGATACAGGAGCGGGAAGGATCACGGTTTCCAGCGCCGCATAGACCTCATGCACCGACCAGAACAGCATCGGCAGCGAATGTTAGAGCGCCGTCTCCAGCCAGAGGGACGACATTGGTCAGATCACACAGCGAAGAACCGTATGGAGACACACAGCGACATGCACAGAGTGCAGCGGCGATATCTAAACTCAGACAGGCGGCAGGTGATAGCAGCAATAGTTCAGGGTCTTCGTCTCCGGATCATATCGACAGAGCAACAGCACACAGCACAGAGTATCCTCCACTGACGAGAGGACATTCGTATAGCAATATCGTAGCGGGTGGACACAGCAGTAGCACGCCAACTTCAGCCTCTGTTCCAGCCCCCGTTCCTCCAGTTGAGTCCGTACCAAACAGAAAGCCAGACTTGCGGGTAGACACATCTCGAGAAGAAGACAAGAAACAAGCAGTGGAAACGGTGGTAGGTCCTTTGGAGGCGCTCAAATTGGCGACAGGGTCATCGACAGAGCAGCCGGCGTGGGCACAGCCGTTCCCGACCCCAGCAGTATCCCAGAACGAGAGTGAAGAGACGAATGTGACGAATACCGCCGACAGCAGCAGTGCAGGTGTTTACAGTCCGTTTGGGCTTGGATTCGATGGTGGCATTCGACGTGCCAGCAGTGCGATAGAGCTCACGTCAAAGCCTCCAGTGTCCGGCGACGTCTGGGGGTCGTCGACCACGTCAGACAGTACTCTGGACTCGTTCCCGTCGGCAGCTCCAACGATGTCTGCATCTGCAAGTTCCTCGTTGTCGTTTGCATCGATCGATGCGATCTTCAGTCAGCGAAATGATTCGTCCGAGGCACTCGCAGGGCTGCTCGGTGTCCAGGTGGCTCCTAACCCGTTGGCGCAACCTCTAGCTGCACCGACTAAGGATGCGCATACCTCTCGCTTTTCATTCGCAAACCCTGCAGACGCTGGCCGTGGTACGACTGCTCGATACGAGTTGCTTGATGGAACGACAGTCAATAACCGGAGTTCATTCGGCGGATTCGACGCCCCGCGTTCCGGAAATGCTCCGCCGGCTTCCTCAGGATTTCCTGCGACGACGGACAGGTCTGGTTTCCCTCCACTTGGAAGCTCTCAGCAGCACCACATGCCGCCACCGCATCCTTCCAGAAGTTCGTTCGGTGGTGACTTCGGCAGCAATGACCTGCCTCTCGGTGGCAGCAGCGCTCTTGGTGGCGAGTCTGGTGGCCTTGCGTTCCTTCAGCAGATGCTGCCGAATGTGAACATCAGCTTTGGAGGTGACTACCCTAGTCTTTCGGAGTCGTGCGGAGTGGGCGTCACGACGACCCCCACTCGTAGTGCCAGCACAGGCCACGGGCGTAACACAGGTCGTCGGCTTTTCGAGCGCAGCCAGAGCGCTGGTGGCGGGTTGGTATCGCCCGATGCGTGGGACGGAGGAAGTCTGAGCTCGCTAGGATTCGACGGACAGTCGAGCGCTCGACGAGCCTCAAGTGGCTCGTCGTTCTATGATCCAGCCTTGGTTTCGCAGTCGTCGAGTGAATTCTCTAGCAACCTGTACGGATTCAATGCAACCAGCTCCATGGCCCCGAATGACGGTGAGAACGACCGTCTGCGTATGCACAGCGACTTCGGTGGCGATGCGTACCGCCGCTCCGGCTCGTTGATCAACAACAGTTAGACAGGGATGCTGAATTTTACAGAGGAAGGACTTCCTCATCAAGTGATTTATTTGACCAAGACAAAAGCACAAGGAAGTCCGTCGTAAGCTGAATCACCTGAGCGCAGGTTATTACACACAATCGGAAGCGAAATGGAGGACGAAAAGGACGAAGTTACGAGTCCCGCGCCGGAGACAAACAACACAGCACATCACATACAAGCTCTTATGAAATGACACAGAAAGAAAATGAGAAAAAATGAAAGGAGAGCGCAAACTTCTCCAAAAGGAGCGACCGTCGTGGTGAACGAGCTATCAAGACGCCACACACACACAACACATACATGGCAATACCTACTGAGCTAGCAGTATTTTTGCAGCAGATTTTGCCTCGGTCCTGATATGTTCGAACACAAACACAGGTCGCTTTGGCCCCTTGAAAAGTCTTGTGTTTCTAGTTTTTATCTGCTATAGCCAGCGACGTTTCAAAGGACAAATGGAAAGTCGTCGACTCCTGCCAGGTTTGAGCTTCTTATGTTGCTTGAGACCAAGATGTGAAGACTTGACATTTCACTTGATATTCTCCTATATGCAGACGATGCGCAGTGAGCACAATGCTGATAATGATAATGTCGAGATAAACGACGCAGGCAACCCAATCGACAAGCTACACGGTATCATTGAAGCAATAGAAGCAAGCTTGAGCGTGGAAGAGACTGAGGAAGAATTTGACCTGCCTGATGGCGAAGCACACGATAGCAGTGAGGATTCTGCTCATGATCTAGAGTCTGAGAAGCCTGATGAACTGGTAACTGGCAGGGGATTCGTGGCTGCATGGATCCTGGCAAACTTTCTCGACATCACGAGCGAAGCACAGCTCAAGTCTCAAACCGAGCAAGCAGACTGCAACACAAGCATGGACCCAGCTGGTATACCCTGTGATGCCGACCGATGTCTATGCGAAGAGTGTAGCGCCTTCACCGCTGTCTTTATTTGTGAAGACTGCAGCTTCGCCCTCTGTTTCAGATGCACGGATGCCATCCATATCGTACGTAGCGCTTGTTTTGACGCGGAAAGCTCATCACTAACGGCAGTTTTTGCTTCATGCCCGTAGATCCCGTCGCTTTCGACACACAACATTCACTTTGGTCGATCCACCAGCGCCAACCAAACACCTGAGATTCGGCATGAAACCCGGTTCGAAGCTGAAGCCACAGTGATATCTTCAGCCACAAGAACTCCCACAACGCCTATCACGAAGGCAACACCAGAACCACCATCTGAGTCTCGGCTGTCACTTCCTGCAGGGACACATATTTTCTTTCGAGCTCCAGATTGCTCGCGTTGGTCGCGCGAATTACTTCATGGCACTTTAATAAGCCGGGAACCTGCCACAACGTCTAGTGGCGGCACATTTTACCATCGCGTGCTCTGGATACGAGGGGTAGAAGCTCTACCCAACGGCTTCTTTCGTGCAGCACTGCCACTACCTGGTTGGGACATCAGCAGCGATAATGAAGATGATATTGGCGAGACCTTTTGGCCGCACGAAATCGGGGTATTCCCAACGCAGCTTGGGGCGTTGCGTGCTGTAGTTACAGCTGAGCAGATAGCACGTGGTAAATTTCGACGCGAGCTGGAAGGAGGACGCATCCACCGCTGGCGTCGATTCGAGCGAGATGATTGCGATGACGATGAACAGGAAGCGTTCCCGTCTTCTGAGATACTGGATGAAATTGTTGTTGAGACTGGAGCAACGCTCGGCAGCGAGTTTCCGGTGCGGCTTACGCGCCATGATGATGTGAAATTTCATCAAGAGCTCGCTCAAGGTACATGGAGCTTCCGCGATTGGATGAAGATCATCGGACGCGCTGGTAATTTACACGAAGAATACGCTGTGCCATTTGAAACTGGTGTAGCTAGCTGGGACTCGATGTTTGAGGAAGACACTTGCAATGAAGAGCTGGAGAAACCAGTGCCCACGCCCTGGTCTCCTGCTACTCGCATCCGCTACTTCATGGTAGCACAGAGCAACTTGGTGTTCCCCGAGCGCGTGCGTCGACAGCATCTTCGTGCGATTCTGGACCAACTGCTGTTAGTCTATGCGGGTTTTGCTTGGCGACTGTGGCGTGAATACGTGGAACGGCATCGTGAGCGAGAAGAGCAGCAGAGTCGCGAACATGCTGCGCGAGTATTGCAAGCTTGGGCTCGACGGCTGACCGAAAGAACGCGTCAAAAAGAACGTCAGCTCCTGTTAAACATGGCATTAGGGTCTTCAATTGATGCACTGGAACTCTATCGACGCCGACAGATCGAAGCACGGAAGCTTTATGCCTTCCTCACTCGGCAGATGAAGGAACGGGAACGCATTGCATTGAGACAATGGCGTGACGCTATAGGACCCAGTAATCCTCCACCGCCACCTGCTATAACGTGGCATCCAAGCCACGGAATGAAGGCTATGCTGCCTAAACTGCCACGTATGGGATCTCGACGACGCACAGCTCAGGACAAGTCGGTTGCACCTGGAACGCAGGTCATCGTCGAAGACATCGCGACTTACAAGTTGTTCAAAGCGAACCATACAGGGCCAGCCGATACGTCTTACTGGGCCATTCGAGCACGGGTTCTTGCCGGCGCCTGTCCTATTGGCCCTGCCTTTCGCGAGGCTCGGCGACTGGTATCACGTACTGACTTCGCCACGAGTGTACTCTTGCAGCAGATTAGTGTGTTTGTGTGTCTTCTGGAACCCCAAGAACTCCAAAGTCTCGAGACAGCAGCCGCGGGGACCGACACCGATTGGAGTTATGAGCGTCAAGTTCGCACCAAGTACCAGGCTCTGTGTAGGGAGCTGAAAGGCGCCGAGACGGTCAGCAATCGCCATGTTGCGCTGGCTCAGCAAGCACTGATCGATTTCGATGCAGACACCGCTAACGTCGCTGCTGCTGCACTGGGAAGCTCTGGAACCAAGGACAGTAGAATGAGGAGAGCTTCGTTGTCAGTGCAACAACTACAGGAAGAGGATGACACTGAGGAAGCCAAGATGAAAGAGGCACGTAAGGTTCTGCAACAAAAGCTTCAACTGGCTGAACAACAGGCTGTCAAAGCCTCACAAGAGCTAGTGCGCTTGGGCATGATGCAGATTGAGTTCTTGTATTTCCCTATCGAACATGACGGTATTCCAGACAGCGACAAGCTGATCACATTTCTCGAAGAGCAGGTCGAGTCTCGCCTTCGGGCTGATAAAAACCTGTATATATTCAGTCGTCTTGGCCACGGCCGTACGGGGCTCGTGTCAGCGTTGCTGCTTGGTCGTGTGTATGGAATAACGGCATCGGAGGCTCTGGAGCGAGTCCAGGCAGTCCACGACTGTCAACGTCCAGGAGCACCTCGAGGTTTGAGCTTCTGTTCCCCAACTACTGCACCTCAGTTGGCGTTCGTGCGACGAGCTCTGGCACGCTCGATGGACCCTATCTACGTTCCATTGGTGCTCGAAAACTCAGCCGAGGGCTTCCGTTTAACGCGAGTACAGCAGCGAGGCTTGCTAGCGGAGCCGTATATGAGAGACGAAGGGTTCATGATTAGCGCCGTTGCTGACGCTAGAGCACGGGAATGTGAAGCACTGGAGCAAAAGCGTCTAGAGCGAATCGCTCGACGTGAAAGCACAGCTGCTGCCTTGCAGCGTGAGCGACGCAAACAGAAGAAGGAACACGAAATCATGGAGATCGAAGAAGGTGACCAAGCAGTTCGGGAGGTGATGGCAAGCATATACAAGAACATCGAGGGCACCTGAGAGCAGTGGTTCATTATTAATGGTTTTATAATATGCAGCGAAGTTCTACAACTCGATTGCGTGGCTTACATGACGCTGCACTTGGCACCACACGCCGGCTCCAGATTCTCCACCTCGGCTTCGGCCTTCAGCTTGGCCACGTCTTCCTGCTTTATCATCTTGGGCGATGCCGGCACAGTAGTCGAAGTAGCAGTCGCCTTCGGAGTGGTCTTGGGCGAAGCTGCCGCCTTCGGAGACAGCACCACGGGTGCAGGTGCCGGACCGTTGATGGCCGGCGTAGGAGGGAAGGTCGATGCATCGGCCACAACTGTCTTAGGCTCACCCGACCCTGCCTTAGTAGCAGCCGTGGTCACAGGCTTCGCTGGTTCGGCCTTCGTTGCTGGGGTCTTTGCAGTCTTAACCTTGAGATCTGCTTCGACAGGCTCGGTCTTGGCGGGTTCAGATTTCACCGGCTCAGTCTTGGCCACTTCGGCTTTTACCGGTGAGGCAGCAGGAGGAGCAGCAGTCTTCACTGGAGATGGAGCGGGGGATGCTTTAGCCTTCGTCTTCACGGTAGCAGGCTTCGACGGAGAGGCAGAAGTGGCTGTGGGGGTCTTGGTGTCCGCAGGCTTCGAGTTGACGGCAGAATTAGCAGGTGCTGAGGGCGAAGACTCGTGCGACGAGGTAGCCGCACTACTTGTCGACACAGTAGCCTCCGTCTCGTGGTCCTCGTCATCCTTCACCACTGGGAGACGTGCAGCCACGGCAGCAGCATCAACAGGATTCGCCAATCCACTGGTCATAGAGCTGCTACGAGGACTCGCGGGGTTCGAGCCGAAGCCAGCGATACTGCTGGAACGGCTCATGGCGTCAACGTCGGAGAACTCGCTGCTGTCAATACGGTCAGCACGACCGAGCTGATCAACTTTTGACGGACTGAGCGCCTCCATGCTGCCGCGACGGGCCTGTGGGTTCTTGATGTACTTGGTCGTCTCAGTCTTGGCCTTGCCGTCAGCATCGACTGAGAGCTGGAAGCTGAAGGTGAGACTCGTGCCCTTGGCGCCACAGGTGACAATGCCACCGGGTGTGTCGCTCTTAGGCTTGACGGCGTGAGTCAGCAGTTGGTTGAGCGTCTTGCGGACACGATTCGAGTCCACGACGCGGAGGTTGAGACCGTCGTCGCCATAGTGGAGACCAGTGGCGTTCGTGCAGCCCTCCTTCTCCACCTGGATGTACATCTCACCCTTGGTGGCTGAGACCTGCAGACTGACGCCTTCACGCTGACCTACCACCTTGTTGTTCAACGAGTACGTGCTGCCATCTTTCCCGTCCGAAGTACGAAGCACGAACGGGGTCTGGTACGTTAGCGGGGTGCCATTCGCTTGCTGCTTGTCGCCTCGAATCGGGGCACTGCAGTTACAGACAATGCATCAGGTGAGCAAAGGGTGAGTGGGATTGTATTAAAAATGTGACGTACATGATGAACTCGGCCTCAATGAAGCGATCCTTGGCCTCGTCCTTCACCGGGGGTACCACAAGCAGCTGGGTCTGCGCTTTGCCTGGTAGTTCGAGGAAACCCAGGAAGGACGGAGCGCTCTCGACAAACGCCGACTTGGTCTGCAGTTTGACGACATCGCCGAATCGAATAGGCTCGTTCACGTTGCTCATCGTTACTGAAAGACTACGGACAAGTCGAAAGGTGAAGGCCTGGGGCTCTGGCAGATCCTGGAAAGTTTGGGAATGAGAAGAATGGTAACACCTCCCAGGCCGTTGACGGAGAGGAAACCCTGCAGTGGAAAAAAGCTATTGTTGGCCTGCTATCAATAGTGGTGCAGCTACCATACTAGCAACGTGGAGCCTGACCCAGAATAGCCATGAAGGTCGTCAGGTCTCAGGAACCAATTCCTGAATCGGAAACCTGTTTTTTTTTTTTTTTTACCGGTATTGGAATATTGTGAATTCCGGCCAAATTTGCCAATCTGACCCTAACCGCCAAATGCTATCACGCACCCCAGTCTGTGACTATATCTCGATCAATATTTAGAGTTAGAACGTGCTGTTTGGATAGGATGCAGACTTCGCACTTGTGCTAACGATCGGAATTTCGCTGGCTGTGGTGGGGCTCGCATACAAATAAGTGAATTTGCCACCGCGACACTATTATCAAGCAGGCGGGCCTATACAAAAAAGACGGATCCATATAAAATTCCACATATTAAGAGTGATAGTAAAACCGTTGACTCCAATACTGACAGTAATTTAGTATCGCAATCGCAAAGATGCCGTCCAAGCCCCGAGTCACCGACGAAGAACGCGGCCGAATCAAGGGTCTACACGAAGCCGGGTGATCCAACCGTGCTATTGCTGGCTGGGTCAACCGCTGCGACCAAACAGTGGCCTGAATTTTGGCACCGCCATCGCGGAACGAGCCCAAAAGGCTGGACCCACCGCCCGTCATGTCTGAGAGGGGGGGGGGGGGGCGTGGTGCGCCTGCTGGTTCGGAAGGCTTCAAACGGCGACTTCTCCGCTTCTCCGCTTAATCAGCTGGTGAACAGCGCTGCCTCGCTGCGCACCATCCAACATGTGCTTGCGTGTGTGAATTGGTTGCAGTATACGAAGATGGACAACACGTTGGATCTAACAGCCGAGCACAAGCTCGCTCGTCGTGAATATGCAAGGGAGTGGCTACTCTGCACCAAGGACGTGTGGCCTCGTGTTGTGTTTTCGGATAAAAAAATGGAACCTCCACGGACCAGATGGATACCAGCGAAACCGTCAAGACCTACGCGTCCCGAAGCGTCAGAGTGTATGTCGCCAGAATGGTGGTGGCTCCGTCATAGTGTGGGGTGGGTTTAGCCGCTGTGGTAAGACTGAGTTGGCTATTCTAGTTGGAAAGCAAAACTTTGACCACTATGTGTACACGCTTTCGGAGTACATGCTACCGTTTGCCCACAAGCATTTTGGAGCAGAGTACATCTTTCAGCAAATAATGCTTCTATCCATTCGTCGAAGCGCACCGTCGAGCTTTTCGAAGAGCAAGCAGTGAAGGTGATAAAATGGCCCGCTCGTTCCCCGGATCTCAATCCGATCGAGAACTTGTGGGCCATTTTATCACGCACCGTGTACGACAACGGGAAGAAGCAGTACTCCAGTGTTGCTGAGCTCCGTACCGCCGTACTTGCTGCGTGGGATGCCGTGGACGAGGCTACTTTAGTGAAGCTGGTGGATTCCATGCCAAAGCGACTCGTCGAGGTGCTAGACAAGAACGGCAACAAGACGCACTATTAGGCGGCTGATAGTTTTACCATCATTCCTAATAGATGGAATTTTAAATGGATCCGTCTTTTTTGTATAGACCCGCCTGCTTGATATCAGTGTCGCGGTGGCAAATCCACTTATTTGTATGCGAGACCCACCACAGCCAGCGAAATCCGAAAATTCAGAGACAACCGTTTAGCCCCCACATGGATACCGCTCGGTGCATTCGCACGGTGCAACCAAAGTTCATTATACATTTCACCTTCCAACACTCAAGCCTGTGCCATCCCAAGTAAACAACCTGTACCATGCGCGCGCTGTCTTTTGTCTTTTTAGTGTACTCTCCTCGAAACCAACAGCACTGCGATGAATCCAACTGAGCTATCAGTCGCGAACCAGGCCCACTCAATCGATGCTGGAACACAGATCGACAGCGAAAAGCGATTCCTGCGCACACTGAACTACCCCACATACGATAGACGATAACGATTCTGATGGTATTCAAGGCATCGATGACAATGAAGAGAGACCCAGTGCTAGTAAAATCAGCAATTAAATGAACGGCTTTGTCAAAGCCAAATTTACCAAATGGGCCAGCAAGGATACCCCGCATCAACAGTCTGGACCAAATTGAAGGTGGGCGACCACCCGGACCGTGCTAAGATTTATAATGTCCCGAGTGACACTCTTGTTCCCCTTTTGGTGTGATTTGCGATCAGCTCCTTGTAGATCAGATACGCGGGGATGAGCTGGCGGCTCGTCACCCAACTTGGTTCTAAGGCTTGGTGTGATTTCGGCGTTGGGTGCCGATCACTGGCCCGTTGGCAATCTTGGAGATCGGCAGCAGCAGTGGGGCAGCGACGCTCTTTACAGGAATTGTCGTCGCTAAGGTTGTGTGCGGCGCCGCTCGGATGATGGCGCAAAGGACGGATGGCATTAAGGACGGCGCCTGTGTGCTGAGTACTGCGAAGTTCTTGAAGAAGGGCAAACTGTCAAATGCGGTTGCCACTCTTGAAGAGCGTTGGCGTGTAAACCCAGCGCGAAGGTGAAGCACTGGAGCAGACCTGTGAGTGTGATAAGTGTTCTCGGTCGCGAAGTTACCTGGAAGCTCTCGAGTAAACAACACATATAGCTTTTATGTTTCCTTGGAGTGTTATTCACAATGACACACAAACCGTTCCCAGTTCCAGTTCCATACCCTAGGGATGCAAGCTACAATTTTAACAATGGCTGAGGCTGGACAAACGCAAAATTCATTCACAAGTTATGCAAGTTGAGCATATAAATCGATCGAGCAGTATTTTACTAGATTGCATTAAAGTTAACAAAACCTTGCAAAGCTATCACCGTTCGACAATCCGGTCGCAATTGGCGTCTGCCCCGCGGCTCATCATTATTACTCTATAACCAGACACGTAAAGGGCACACGGCAGCATCCACGAGGATGTACGAAGTGAGGCACCCCGGTTCGTGGTTGAAGTACCACGAGGAAACGGCCGAAAGTGGCGGCGAACGGGCGGAGAAGTATCAGTTACGAATTTGCGTGGAGTCACGCAAGCGAAGAGGCGGACGGAAAGGACGGACGGACGAAGGCCGAGGAGGCTCAGTTTGGGAGTGACTGTATGACACTTAAGTGGCGCCTGGAGTCTGGGATCGATGGTGATGAACGAAAAGGACGAACGGGCGGGTGGATGGATGAACGGACGGTGACTGCAGTGGACTGTGCACAGCGGACGTGTGCATTGGTGAATGGGCAGGGCGAGTGGCGCAGGACTGTAGTGTCGGTCTGAGTTTAATGTACGGCTGCAACGATTTGGACGGGGGCCCGAGGCGCAGAGGTCCGAGTGTCTAAGTAAGCGTCGGCCTACGGACCCGACTTCGGCATCGGTGCAGCGTTCGTGTACGGTAAACAGTAGTTGTATGTCGACACGGACGGAACGGTTATAAAGTAGATCAAGTTGCCAGTCGGGCACTCACCGGCTCGAGAGACCCAGATTGTCCCCGTCGGCCATCCGGACTTTGGATTGCAAGCAGCACTGGACGATCAGAACCCGGCACGCAGGGTAAACAAGACGTGTTACAACTCCAACGAAACGCCAGCGATTTGTTGCTCGTGATATTCTCTACACTGTCGGCACTCTTCATCGATTTGGGTCAGCACAGCAGCAAAAGCCACTTCATCCACTTCATCGAACGCAGTTGAAAGAACACCTCACCCGCTTCATCCACTTCGACGCATGCTCTCGCTTAATCCGTGTACATCGTAATCATATCAGCATCTGACTGCTTCCCTTTCTTGGTCGCTTGCATGGCGGCGTCCATGGTTCCTCATAACCCCCATGAAATATTGAGGCCTCAACGGCCATAAACTCCCTGCGCTCTTGTGTTGGTTCCTCCACTTGCGCGTAACAATAGTGGACCTATTATTTGAAAGTTCGTTTGACGCAAAGCATTTTTGCAGGAGGAACATGAATACCATAATTCTAAGGTGCTTCAGAATAGTGTATATTCTTCTCAATTTCACTTTGTAGAGCTTATTATAGAGTGCAGCCATAGCTGCGCTCTGTAATAAGCTGTACAAAGTGTACGAATTTGGGTCTATTTCCCTCATCAGTCGATGCAACGGGCGGTTTGTACATTCACGCGTCATCCAGCACATGTATAATATTATTATTATTATGTTCGTGTATTCATGCGCTGGATGACGCATGAATACACGAACCGCCCGCTGCACCGATTGATAAGGGTAAATAGACCCAAATTCGTACACTTCCGTACTAAACTACAAAGTATCGGCAATAACAAAACGAAATGAAAAGGTTTGATTGTATCTGGCATACGCGACCCTTTACGTAAGTGCATATTCTGCACTTACGTAAAGGGCGATCCGTCGCGTTATTATTATACTGTAACAAGCTATTTGAGCGCAACCAACATTGCAATTTGCTTCTGGTTTTGATACGAATAATGGATGCTACTATAGACACCCTCGATGTGAGATTTAAACATTCATTGAGCTCACTTGCGCCCTATTTGCGACGCTCCAGGCACGATTTACCGTCCAGCTTGCGGAATTGTCACCACGCCTCTACACTTGGAACGGCATGTAGCATGCGCTCCGGTTTTACAGCTTCCGGTGCCTCTGTTTATTGTTCGACTTGCTACCTTTAATGCATTTAGTGAACAGAGAACGAAATAGCGCACTCATAAATAGAATGATCACGCTCAGTACATGAGTACAAAACATATGATCAATCTGACTCAACGTACATTGTAGGTAGATCTGCTAGTATATAATTCGCAAAAGAGAAAACTTTCGTAGAATTTAAAGGAGTAAAGCACGCCATAATCTAGAAAAGTTTAAAAGTTAGATGGTCGTTATTACTCTTGCTCTGAGGCGCCGTTGTGTATTTTGTGGTTCTCGGGTGGTGCAAACGTTTTTTGGTATACCTGTGCAGCGTAGAGAGCCGATGGCAGTGCAATACAATAGGTTTGAGCAGACGCTGCTGTAGGGATGGAGATTCTACCGATCGTCGAGTCCGATGCTGAGTGACTTCGGTGGCAGGTTTGTCACACAAACAACATGCCTCATTATGAAGTGAATCAACTTGCGGTCGACTCCTTTTGTAGACATAGCTACAAAATACCAATGGTTTAGTGCGAGTGTGCCGACGTGGAGGACGGTGTTAGAACATACAAATATATGGGCCTTAATATACACGCATGGGGATTAAACATAAAGGTGGTGTTTCAGCATACAAGGACTGAAAAAGAAGGAGTTTCTATAGTGGTAGGGGGCTACTATAACCGCAAGTCGATGTAATTAGATTGCCTGTGCTCGGCAGAATTAGGTACACACACTCGCCAAAGTTGCCTACAAAACATTCTTCTCACAGCCATGGCGCTGGCTTGGACAGCATGGCACGATATTGCGCTGCACGATTCTGCAGAGGAAACCAACGACTACCGGGACCAGTCAATGTGCTGTACAGGGATCTCTCACAAAGTTGACTTTGATTACTGTCGCGTATGCTCAGGGCAACACACAATGGTATAAAAAAACGCCTCAAGTGCTTGAGCAAGACTTGTTGCAGCATTGGAAACTGTTCTGTCGTCTAGAAAGTCGTTCATTGCACTGTTTACGACAAATGGCAGACCAATGTCAACCTTCATGCTCCTGTACGAAGTGAGCTACCGTGCATCGTGGAGCATAAGCCAGTCGTGACAAGGCTGATGACACATTTTAGTCGCAGCCCAAGATGATATTGGCAATCCACCACGCGTTCTTCTGACACCTAAGAAAACAGTCGAAAACCCAGCCAACTACAAACAGATGGTCTGCGCTAGCTCAGATCCAAAACTGGTTGATGACCTATCGGCGATCAAATAGCACAAAGAACTCCATTACAGCCGTTCACGAAATGACTCACGCCTGCTGGTACAAGCCAGAGATCAAGAACGCCTCCGGATTTATGTTTGGGCCCAAGCTTGACAGTGATGGCCACACTTATGTTGGCTCCGGGGAGGATGCCGATCCTTTCATAATTGGAGTGACCTCGCTTGCCCTGGTGGATACCTGTCTACTGTTCTCTCGATCGGGGAAATTTGTTCAGTTCCATGCCGATGCTACACTAAAAGTAAGCGACCTTGGTTATCCAGTTATTACATGCGGCATTACTGACAAAGATCGTTCCTATTATGTTGGAGCAATCTTCGTGGTTAGTCAACATACTGAAAACGAGTACACATAGTGTTTTCGCAGTTTTGTGGAGCTTGTTTGTAACGTTCGAGGTGTTTCTCTTCATGTTGATACCACAATGAACGAGATAGGCTAATGCATACAGAAAATACATCCTAAACCAGAAAAAGGACCTCCACAAAAACGAGAAAACGTCCTATACGATGTCCTGCACAGCTAATATTTATTCTATCACCCTGCCCTAAACCAACCCTGTGGTATGCTTGCTACGCTCGCTATTGACAGAGCATGAGATCACTGCGGCCCGCACGCAGACCCACGCTTGCCAGGAAGGTCACTGCTTGGTCCTGTGTTTGCATCCGCGCGCTTCGCACACGGCAGGCAAACCACAGGTACGCTCGCTTCGCTCCTTTTGATATTTGCCCCCCGGCATCAGATAAAACATCCTACACAAGATCCTAAATGTTGGTAAAGCATCCTATGAATGGTCCTGCAATTGCAGGGCTATTTGTCGGATGTGGTTTTTTTTTCTGTATGAATTAATTTCTCCCCAATGAGCGATGCAGAGGAGGCGCAGTGTAAAATATTCCAACCTTTGCACCTGCAACCAAACTGATGTTTTTTTTCCATGTCCTTTATAATGTGCGTAAACGCACGCGACATCTTCCCATCGGAGACAGGTCTGGACATACACTTTCGCGTAGGAGCTCGGGGTTTACGCTTTGTCGGGATCGAGAGTTATCCAACTGGCGTAAGAAACCTCATTTAACTGAATTCGCAAACTACTTCGGGCAGCAGTGGCTACAAGGACGATACTGGCGCTGGCAGATATCTCATTCTCCGAAGGCCTATGCAGAAACAAACAATCCGTGCGAGATTCTAAACGGTGGACTGAAGCAATTTCTCCAGTAACAAGGACGTCACATGTGTCGTTTGGTTTTGGAAAAAAGGTGGATTCATCGAAACAAGGGGCCTTGTAAGCCTGCGGCCGTTGCCTTTTTCGCCGTTCCGGCCTCCGATTTGGTTAAAGCCGGCGCTGCGATGATCGAAACTTCGAGGGGTATAATAACTAGGACTGCGATTTTAAATCAGTATAAAGTTCTTGAGCTTTACAGCGTCGACCAAAATGATATATATGAAGATAACAACTTTCTACGTGCGGGTGAGACGGGCGTGTGTTCTTCAGCTGCATCTACAATGAACCATACAAGTACTCGTCTCGCTTTGTTTCTCAGTTTAACATCTTCGAGTG
This sequence comes from Phytophthora cactorum, assembly GCA_016864655.1. Taxonomy (NCBI): domain Eukaryota; phylum Oomycota; class Peronosporomycetes; order Peronosporales; family Peronosporaceae; genus Phytophthora; species Phytophthora cactorum. The sequence continues at coordinate 776,654 of NHQK01000004.1, forward strand.
ATTGATTCCTCTGACAGCTCCGAAGCCTCAGTCAACCCCAAGCTTCTGTGACCAAACACCGATATCGATATCTAAAAAGGATATGGTGAAACTCAAGAGAAAGTGAAGGGTTTGTACGAGCAAGACACAAAATGGTCGTTACGCAATTCGTATAGGTTAGGAATGCCCAGTGAAGGATGGCTAGCCGACGCGCAAACACAAAGGTGCGCATGTGCGTACTTCTCGAAGATGCTAATGTGCTGGCATGTAGTGGCTGTTCTGCGAAATATGAATATCTTCAACGGCGGTTGGGACCCTCTTGCCAAACTCAAAAACCGATTGCAGCCACATTAAAAGCAAAGCGTTCAAGTTCGAAGCAGAAATAGCAAACCAGAAAAAGAAGACTTCGACGGGTAAGAAGAAAAATACGGATGCCAAAGATTTCAAGAAACAGAAGAGGCTAGAGGTCGCGTATGAAGACCACCTCTTGCATCACCAGCTATAACAATCGAGGAAATTCTATTAGAATGAATACATACATATGAATCATTGACCCTTTCGTTATCAATCACTGCCGCTAGATGCTTTAGAGTTTTCGAAAACATCTGCCACCTGTACCACCGATGAGAACTGCTTCAGGTTCGGATACACCGAGCATTTGACAGAGAAAGTTCAGTTCACGCACACTTTCATCATTACTTTTGGTGTGCACCGAGGAGTCTTGCCACAGCAAACTACGGATCTGGCTGGTCGAATTTGGGGTCCGGCTCAATCAGAGTTACACCGAAGATACAGCCGAAAACATTGGCTACCCTATGGCCAACCGCATCGACTGCTTCATCAGCCGATTGAGGTTTTTCTTTTAAATTGGCCACTACGATCGCGCTTACAATGCTTGCAATCGTAGATTGGATCCAGCCGACCAGACTTCCTCCATTGTATGATATGTGAATGCGAAGCTGGTGATCTTTACAGAAAAACTCGTAATACTTCGGACGTGATAGTTGCATATCGGCAGTCTTCTGTTGCAAGAGGCGGCCGTCCTGAGGAGCAAGGAATTGCAGCTCGCGCTCCGATTCCATTTCACCTTGGCGAGATGTTGTACTTAGGTCGATGTCTGGTTTCTTCAGCACTTTAGCTCTTAGTTCCTTTGCTTTCCTCCCGTGTCGACCCCCGGGGGCGTTTGCGCTTGTCCAGAATTCCGTCTGTGCCTCCAGGGAAATCCCCATCAGGTGTTTCTGACATCATGTGCTCGCGGTCATCTTTCGTATGCCCACACCAGACACTCGTAAGCCGCACCCCACCTCGTCCACGCAGTACCGGTGGAGGAGATCGGATACAGAAAAAGTATCGCGCTTGCTCACGTATGCACGCGCGAAGTCGCTGCCGTTTGTAGCCACAAAGATCCAAACCGCATTGTGAACTCTCATACGGAAGACCCGAAACGGAGCTCTTTATCGACACAGGGAATGTTTTGTAATTAGCGTTTCATAGAAACCGGAATCACATTCAAACTTTGGTTTTAGAATACAATAAGATCTGAGAACGCGATTCATATTAAGACCTCCAGGGCTACCCATTCCTTCGCCTCACTTATCGGGGTCGGAATTGTTCGAGGTTTGAGCACTCTTAAGTATTAGTCGAGACTTGGTTCAATCGGTTCGAGTGGTTGTCCTAACTTCCAGCCTCTCAGCATTATAAAGTGCAAATGTTACATTTCCACTACTAACAGTGTGTCGGCTCGAATATAATCCACACTGCAGTACAAATGCAACACCGAAGCAACCGTTTTCTTCGTTTTATCCATTACGAGAAGTACGTGGAGACGCGGAGCACAAAACTGATGTCAATTATCCACTGCATGTCTTACGTATTTGCAGAGATACCGACGTTCATCATTATAAATGCGGTTTTCTCCATCAACCTCGCGAATACAAAATTAGTGCGTGATACGTAACAAACTGAAAGTAGCGCAAACGCAAGCTCCGCCCTCTAGGAAACACACCACTAGCACGTTTTGAGCCTTCTTTCCATTGATACCACCGGCCAAGTTAACATCAAAGTAACACAAACTTATTTGGCGAGCAACAGAAAGCGCACAGCGTTCTTTTTCAAACTTAATGGTATCACAAAGCTCACCAGTGGTCATTCCCTTCGAAGACAGAGGACGTCCTCGTTGCTGGCAATAATCTATAAATGCAGAAAATCAATAATGCGAAGCCCACAATACGAGATAAAAGCGATCTTAGAGTCACTACAGCACATTCCCCTTCAGGAGATACTCCAATCTTGTGAATGTGGCCTTTCCACGACAAAATTCGTAATACGACAATCTTGGAGAGGATTTCCATGTCACTTCAAAGCCATCTCCAATCATGCGCCTACCAGGTAGCCAAAATTCGGGCCACCGATGCCCGTCAGGTTCATCTTTCCACTGATCCAGGTACCACAGTGAAGTGCCAACATGCCTGCGATTTATAATTGAGTAAACAAATCCAACTTATGAACTGTCAACACAGTGCTCGGTGGTTTCGCCACTAACATTTTTATCGAATTTACTGCATGGTTTAGCAGGTCTAGATGAGGCAGTACAACCAATAGTTCAACGATTTAAATCTGCGTGCGTAATGCCACAGCAATCGCCACCACGCTCTCCACATTGCTTCTCAACGACACACTATCCTTAACTTTCGAGTTATCCTTGAATCCAGAGTTGCCAAACATCAAACTTGACATGACGTGAAAATTTTTATACATCAGGCGCAACCCCCCCCCCCCCCAGACGGCTCTTCTAAAATCGATTTCAAATTAACACTCTCGCCGTGGCTCCGTCCTGCACATCAACCTGCCAGCCAGCAGATATTGCGTGGAATAGACCCTTTAAAGCTTATCTACGTGGCGAGTGGGTTGCAATGCTACGCCGTCAGCTGCAAGATCACGAGGGATCTAGAAGCGCTTTCGAGTTTAAACCATCGAAGCGACCTACACTATGTGGATGGGTACGTACGAGCTGGAACAAGCTCTCTGTGTCGACAATCAAGAACAGTTTCCGGCGTGCCCACATTTTAGCGCCTCTGCCGGCTCGAGAGCAGCAGCAAGAAGAGCCTCGACTACCAGATGTGGGTTCTGTTACTAAGCAGGAACTGCGTTTGATAGAAGACTCTGTTGCCGATATTTTGTCGGACGATGAGCTGAACTTCTCCGACTCAGAATCGGAAAACGACGCTGTCGCCATTTCGCTCTATAATAGAAAACCGAGAGAACACTAACACCGAAAAAAATAACTAAGCGCAGCGATTCAAGGTTTAGACTCCTTAAAGCTATTTGGCTGGGTGTGCGTGGCAGTGGCCTTTATAGGTCAAATACGAGATACGAATTACTGTCAATGATAAGAAAGCGTGTCATACCAAAAAGATGGCTTACATTCGTTTTGACGCTGAGCATAGCTGATACCATTTGGCCAGACCTCGCGCGAGCGTGGAAACCGTCTCTTACTTTAGATGAATGTAGACGATTTCCTTCAGTGAACGAATGAAGTTTGAATGAAAAACTAGATACCAACGCTACACACTTCAATAGACGATTCACAGTTTTTTTCTGAAAAGATTTTGAGTCGAATAGCTAAGCCGCTGGACGAAATGGTAGACTACGTTTGGTGAGTAGAATTCCAGGAGCATGGCTCCCAGCATAATCCTTGCTTGCAATGGATTAAGGTAGTGCCAGATGTGCTCAAACTGTCAGAGAGCGAGGAAGGTCGTGCTGCATATGCTGATAAGCATATCTCAGTGTTATCAAAAAATATTAAGCAAACTAGATTCCTGTTTGTGCTCTATATGTATTGCTCACCGCGCAGGAGAAGTTGACATTTTAGCACAAACACCATATGTTGTCGAAATTGATGAGTGGGATTGCGATCTATCAAGGCTGGCGCAGCGAGTGCAGCAACACGAATGCTACGCAATGTGCAATTAACGTGCCGGACGAAGCGTGCCAAATGCTGCTTTGTGTTTCCACGACCTCCCCGAGACAAACCCGCCATTGAATGGAGCGTTGGATCGGATGGAACCCTGGCACTAAACATTTATCTAAAAGTTTAGTGGCAACTATAAACAACCAGCCACTTCACGTATGTCGCCTTCGCGTGCAAACCCGAATTTACAGCTAATAGAAAATTCGTATGATGCAGGCGAATACACAGATGCCTACATTAGTATAGCGGAACCCGACACACTTCGTTTTAGGCGCGTGTTTGATAAGGCTATTCAGCGGTGTAATGCAAATATTTTATATCAATTTATTCTAAAACGTGTCGCTAATGCCATGCTATCTGTTCGCGAAGTCGGTGCGCCTGAAGTAATAAATATTATTTCGAGCCTTCAATGCATAAAATATCGCGATCGACCCAAGCGGTTAAAGCGATGCGTCACGGGCTTCGATTACCCGCACAAAACCGAGGATCCTGTTGATTTAGCAAGTACTCCCAGCGATAACACTATTCGAATTGCGCCAACAGAGCGAGCATAAAAATCGACAGATAATACACATTTTTGAGAATATGAGTTTTGCAACATTCGTTGAAGAGTTTGAAATAATAGACTGAATTAGTGAGCGGATTGATGATACTGGTATTTGGAAACGTATTGGCGGCGAAGGATGGATAAAGCGGAGAGCGAAATACAAAATTCGCCTTGAATGCGACCTAACACTGAAATTTCAGTTTCAGCTTATTTCTTTATGTCCATGGCGGTCTTTAGACGTCGCGGCCGGTCGACAGCGGGTGGTGGACCCACCGGACGCGGAGCGTACTGCTGAAAGTGTAGCAACAAGTCAAGCTGACCTTGCAGCTGAGCGACCTGACGCTCCACGTCAGCGGCCAGACTCTGAAGAGCACTCGGTGACTCGAACGAGTCCACCCACCCAGGTATCTCATCGAGATCGACCACCAGAAGGTGAACGTTGCTGTTCGCGTTGAGAGAATGAATACGCTGTTCTAGCACGAGCAAGTCGCTGTGGCTCGCAACGCGGGGGTTAAGCCACCCTGGCGCCAGCGTTTCCACGCTCACATGAGCAGAGTCCTGGTACGGCTTGAGTACGCCCGCGTAAAACACCGGGTGGGTGCGCATCTTCTTGGGAAGATTATGGGTATACACAAGTCCCTTCCTGGTCCCGACCTTGAATAGTCCAATGAACCGAGGTTCAAGTCTGCAGACTTTGCATGTGTAGGTAGGTCTTTAGCGTTTAATAACCTCAAACCTTTCCACATTGCCCCTGCCTTGGGCACAACTCGATTCACGCGTTCAGTTTGACCATCGGTCTGCTGATGATCCGCTGTGGACATGTCCAAGCGGGTGCCCAAGAACCTAGAAGAGGGACTCCAAAACTTCGCGGTGAAGCGCGGTTCTCGATCCGAGACAATTGTCTCAGGCAAGCCATGTTGTGAAAGACACAAAAAAGACACCGCGTGCAGTTCCATTCATGTCTTGAATTGGTAATATGTGTATGGTACTCGCCTCAACGCATCAGCGTCTGCTACAAATATTGTAAACACACATGACGTCGCCTCTAATTTCGATTGCAACGACTATAACGACGCTGTGCTTTCCTGTACTGCCAATCTAGACACCGCTTTCACCTACTCATTGAAAAACCCCTTGGTCGTGGCGTTAAGTTAAATTGTGCAGATAACCACTCTTTTACTGTTTTGAATGTTCATTTTATACATCGCTCGCATCATCGTAAGACAGCAGTTGCCGCCTCTTCCAATCTTGTGGAGTTCCATTGTAGAGCGTTATTTCTCCTTCATTTGCACTTGCTGTTCTGCCACCAAATAGCGGTAGTGGATCCCTATGCGACGAAACCTTTGACCATATTTCTTGAAGAGCAGAAGCCTCCGCGTCCGTGCGAATGTAATTTCCGAAACATGTCCATAACGTGAGGTGTATAGCTTCCAGCTAGTCTGCTATACCCTCCTCCTTGTTTGTTCCCGCGGTCAGCTGATTCGGATACATCTCGCGTATTTCATCAAGTGTTCGGTCATATCCACTAAGCGTGCTAGAAGCCTGGAGTTTGTAAATCAAAGGGCAGCCTGCTGCAATCGAAGGCTCCACGGACTTGAATTTGTCAATTGTGTTGGATTCGATAAGGAGAGAGCAAACCTTAAAATGAAGATGAATGCCAAGCCCCCACAACAGCTTTTGAGCATCTTGCGCTTGCCTCGATCCGTGAAAATGGGTTGTAGAGTCAAACACAGGCTTCAACACAATTTGCGAAAACGGTGACTGGCGCAGCCAATAAAAGGAATGGCCCTAATTTTCGACCAGTAGCCTGGTTGACTGAGCAATTATCGCCAATCATGAAGAGGGCAGATCCCACGGCTCATTGAAGGTGGACAACTTGTCTACAATGAGATCGAATAGGCTTTGGGCTCCTAGGCTACTTCATATCCTAGAGGAAAGCTCGCCGGCAGTACAAACCGGCGCCTGAGACATTGAATGCTCTCATCGAGCACCAGCTCGAACTTATCGGGGAGGCTGAGAGCAACGCCGTCCCGGACGTAGGTGTACAGGAGGTCGATGTACTTTTGCAGCATAGCAGCCGAAATTGGCTCCATCTTGGCGTTCTTCCTCACGATAGGACGCTCGCAGAAGCTGGCGGATATTTGGTCCATGCTGCACCACTCCATCCAGTGGAACACATCGCTGACCCGCTGGTCTGGAAGCGTCAGGTCAAAGCGGTTGCCCTTGCAGAAGGCGGCCACAGCGAGCTCTTGGTAGTCCGGGTAGCGATTCAGAAGGTGGCACACTTGATTGGTGTAGCCGTTGCTGCTTTTGAACATCGTTTGGCAGGCGCTGCTGCGGGCCTGGTTGGGCGAGAGCTCGGTGAAGAGCAGAGAGTAGAGGTCCTTATTCGTAAACTTCATGGCGAGCGAGGTTGGAGTTGGGTGAGCTTAGACAGAGGCTTGAAGTGAGTAAATGTGAAAGTGAAAAGAGCGTGGTGCGAGCAACAAGCTCGAGTGACTGGGCGATTCTCAGCCAGACCTTAACTGTTGGTAGAGATTGATTCTATAGTTTTTCATAATATGGCAAAAATATGCCAAAATATAGGTTATACCTCTGAATACTAATTCCCATGTGAATATGGGAATGCACTTAAAATTTTATGTTTGAGTGGGGAAGCCTGCTAACCCCTTCACAAGAGTCGCTTTGACATGACGCGCTGAAATTTTTCCAACATTACTGCACATATCACTGTGGACGAGAGGACACTTCGAAATAAACCAAGCTTTCGTCGGGATTCCAGACAACTTAGTTCGTCTTACTCGGTCAGATTTTGCCGGAGGTCGTTTGTGACTTACCACTACATACCACGAGCACACATCCTGGCCGCTACAGTAGTACCATCTTCTTTGCAGTCCCTTATCTTGTAGTAAAATACTCTTGTTTTTTATTAAACGCAACGTCCTCGAGGAAGTTTGTGCAGTCCGTCGCTTTCGTGACGTACATCAACATCTCGATATGCTCCCTGCCATGAATTTCCAACAGATCCAGCTTTCCAGACTCCATACTGGGGGGAGACGCCGACTCTCTGTGATATAGCTGTCGAATTCTAAAACTAACGAAGATCTATTGATAGAGCAGATGATAGGATATTCTAACGACTCCACTCGCTCATTAATGTTCGGTGTTACTGATGTATTTGATTGGGGTTCTGATCAATTTTCTCTCAGATTAATCATAATGTCATTTTGAGGTATTCTGTTACAACGCTCCTGAAGTCTTTGGTAATATGTTGTAAAGTAGGCAATTCCGGGCCGTTCAATAGTTGTTAACAAAAACAAAACAGAGGGTGGACTGAGTCTACATACATGGGGTACATAATAGACAGTTACATTGATTGGTAGGAGAGTAATTGGGAGTTTGGCGAAGAATTGGGTTATATATATATATATATATATATGTTAATCGTTTAGGAAAGTAATTGGAAGTTTGGCGAACTAGAGAATGTGGGCTGGTAGCGCCAAGGGGGGGAGGGGGGGGGCATAACAATGTCGTGCGTTCGGCTTTTGAAAACTCTTTTTTTTTAAATTTGTTGAGGTTTCTCTACAGCTTGTGAAAGGCAAATCATTTCTATAATCTAGCCAAACTGTACCATTGTGTGGTAGATCAACACGACATTTTGATTTAGCTATGATCTTGATCAAGGGAGTTTTATTGATTCTTTGATTGTTCATACTGACCCAAATATATTTTGATTCATTTGAAACTAGGGACTGCGATAGTGACAAGTATCAATAGCGTTCTACAAATTAAAAAGAGGTTATCTGAGGGCACACAACAAGAGTATGATAGTAAGTACAATCAAACTTTGTTACTCTCTGCTGTAACACACGTCGCCGACCTGTATCACGTACCCATACTCGTCTTGACCTATATGGCTTCATCAACGCATATCCTGCTAGTATTGCCAACTTGTTATGTAGCACGCACGAATCGGAAGCTTACGCTACGACTGTAGACTCGAGTTTTCGAGGGTATGAGCATCTTGTGGGTCTTGTTGGGATCTGGACGAAGTATAAAAGATGCTTGAGCTAGCAGAAAAGCATATAGGAATCCATCAAACAAGGTCAATAGTGCAACGAATCGAGGTTCCTTAGGATTTCCCCCCCGTAGTAACCCGGAAGTATTTCCTTGGTTTTTCCTTCGAAAAATACTGCGAAAATACAATCCGTAATTATACTGCAGGAAAATTCTTTCAATAATAAGCATTACAATATCCAACTTTCAATAATAAATAATTCCATACAAAAAATACAGTTGCTATTGCAACTAATATATTCTAATATTGCTTTTTGTATGTCTGTTAAGTAATGATTTATTTTCTAACCAAACGAGACAGTAATAATAATTTCAATACGGCCTAGAAGAGGAATAAGTTATTCCATTAATACAATACCCATAATATTGATATTTTATTATTTTCCATGCCCTGTACGATAGTGGCTGCCTCAAGCGATCCCATCATCCACGCAGAAGCGCCAAGCCCCCCCCCCATTCTGGCAATAAAGCAACCCTACTTGAGCGATAGCTCTGAGTCAATGTCTCCGTTCACTTTATCTCACGGCACTATAGCGTCACATACTGTACGGCTACACGCCAGCTTGATCACTGATCAGAGACGCAGCTCTGCTGCGACCGCGTGCCGAAGCCATGTTTTTTTTCACGTGATCATCTTGAGCCACGCAAATTGCGCGTACATGTAAACTCTCAGATTGAATAGCCTAGATAAGATGCTTTTGGATCTACCGATAAACCCTCCATATGAAACGTTTGGCGACGACCCGGATCCCAAATTAGATTAATTATTTTATTATCCAGGTCAGAGTTCAACCGTCCCTTCGGGCTTCGTCGGTATCATGTTTGACCGTAAGAATACCAGCACAATCGTTTTTCTGCCTGGATAAAAGTACTGAATCGTTTTGTGCTTGTTAATTAGAAGCTAGTTGAGTTTGGAGGCAAATGCCGAAGTGAGTAGATTAAAGTTAGCAAAAACTTGTCCTCCGTTTACCCTAGCTTCATCTATATGTTTCCCCTAGCGTTCCATGATAGCCAACCAACTAGTTAAGCCAATGGGAACGCGGTCCGGGTGAACCGTTCCAAGTGGTTTGCCTAACCGTGCATGAGCGGTGCATGCCCAACACTCCCACCCACCGCTAAGGCACGCTGTCCTTGATCTTGATGCTGCTCGCTTCGCGCAGGAACGCTAGTGTCTTCGTCCCAAGGGTCTTCGTAAGCATATCCGCCAGCTGTCGCTTTGTGTCGATGTAATCCACCTTGAGCGTCCGGCGTTCCACGTTCTCCCTGATGAAGTGGTGTCGAATATCCACGTGTTTCGTCCTAGCATGATATCCAGCGTTGCTTGCAAGTGCAATTGCACCTTGGTTGTCCTCCCAGACCCGCGTTGCTCCCACTTGCTCATGACCCATGTCCTTGAGCATCGCACGCGTCCACAGCACCTCTTGAGTGCATAGGGTTAGCGCCATGTACTCTGCTTCCGCCGAGCTGAGTGCCACCGACCTCTGGAACTTGGACTTGAACACCACGGGGGCGTTCCCAATCATAATCGTGACTCCAGACACGGAACGCCTGTCGTCAATGTTGCTCCCCCAGTCCGCGTCCGTATACGCCTGCGCCGTGACTTCACCGGAGCCACGTTGATACACAATGCCATGCTCACGAGTCGACTTGAGGTACCGCAGAACGCGAACCGCCGCTTTCCAATGTTGTAGACCCGGGTTCTCGAGGAAGCGTGACAACTGCGTTACCACGTATGCAATGTCCGGCCCTGTACACGTGGTGATATACATCAGGCACCCGATTAGGGAACGGTACGGTCGTGCCTGCATCTCAGCACGTTCCTCCGCCGTCGTTGGCGACATCGACTTCGACAACTGCATGTTCGAGGCGCACGGGTTCTCCACTGGCTTGGCGTTCCCTGATTGAAGCGTTCCACCACATCGTCGATGTAACGAGTTTGTTTGATCATAAGCGTTACGGCAGTCTTGTTGTGGTCAATCTCCATGTCCAAAATGAACTTCGCATCGCCCAGTTCCTTCATCTTGAAGGCGCTCATCAGCGCCTCCTTCACCTCACGAATCTCGTCACAGGTCTTCGCGGCGATGATCATGTCATCCACACATACACGTAACCGTTCCGCGTTTCCTTGACGTAGACACACTGGCCAGCTCCACAACCCTTGAAGCCGTTCCGCAGGAACACGCGACGAGTCGTCTTGTTCCATGCACTCGCAGCCTGCTTCAACCCGTAGATGGTCTTCGCCAACTTGCATAGCATGCCCTTGGCGTTTTCCAAACCCCGTGGAACGTTCATGTAGACAGTCTCCACAAGACCACAGTTCAGTAACGCTGTATCCGCGTCCAGCTGATCCATGATGTATCCATATGTCACGCAAACTGCTAGTACGACCCGAATCGAATTCAGGTTTGCCACGGGTGGGAAAGTTTCAACGAAGTCTATTCCATACTTCTGCTTGAACCCTTGCGCTACAAGCCGTGCCTTATACCGAATCACGCGACCGTTCTCGTCACGTTTCTTCGTGAAAACCCAACGGCACCCGATAGGACGCATGTCCTTCGTACGTGGAACGAGGGCTCACGTGCCGTTTCATGAGTGTGACAACAGCTCTTCCTTCATTGCATGTTGCCATCCCGCTGCCCCGCTGCTCGAAACAGCCTCATCGTACGTCGACGGTGTGTCGAGAACGCCGTCAATACGGGCAGCGTATGCTAACACTGCTTCAACGAGTAGACGGTCCTCATCGGTCCTGGCACGCTTTGGAGATGGTGGTCCATCCGTTTCTTCCGTTTGCCGTTCCACATCTTCATCAATTCCATCTTCCAGAAGAAACACTGGTTCACGAGAGCGTCTCACCCGTTCCGTTACTGGATGGAGCATCAAACGGCCCTCTTCAAGTATTTGAGGAGGTGGTTGATACAGTGCCAACTGCAACTCAGTCGATCTCGGCTCCGCTGGCTATGGCAACTCAGGTAGCGTTCCATTCTGCTCTGTTCCAGCCTCGTCCATTTCAACGTCTTGAACAGGCTCCTCAGTTTCTTGCATAGGCTCGTATAGGTCCGGCTGGCGTTCCACTTGTCCTGGAACGTCGACTTCATCATCGTTCTCGGTCACATGTATGACCGTTCCTGGAGCTGGCGATTGCGTGTCGTAAATTCCGCCCACCTCACGCTCATCCAGCCGCTCGGAACGTGATATCTTGACCGTCGACGCATCCAAGTCGTACACGCGGTATCCTTTGACGTTCTCTGCGTACCCGAGAAACATGCACCTGAAGCTTTTGGGTTCCAGCTTCGTCCTCTTCACATTGTCTATATGAGCGTATCCTTGCGATCCAAACACGCGCAGGTGTTCCATGCGTGGCTTCACCTTGAATCCCAACTCGTACGGCGTAGCGTCAGGGTTTGTCGTGTTCGTGGAACGGTTAATGTGGTACACCGCAATGTTCACCGCTTCCGCCCACCAATACATCGGCATGGCTTTGTAGTGCAGCATGCTGCGTGCCTTCTCCATGATTGTCCGATTCATGCGTTCGACCACTCCATTCTGTTGAGGACTGTAGGGTACCGTGCGCTGATGTACAATGCCGTTCCGTTGCCAAATATCAGCAACCTTGTTGTTCACGAACTCCATTCCGTTATCGGAACGCAGGCACTTCATGCGTTCCCCCCCCCCCCCCCCCCACTGATTCTCATAGAACCCCTTGAACTCCTTCAGCTTACTGGCGACCTCGCTCTTGTTCTTCATGAAGTACGCTGCCACATACCTCGAGTAGTCGTCCACGAACGTCAGCACGTACTTGGCACCACCCGTAGTGGGCGTTCTCATAGGTCTCATAACGTCCGTGTGTACCAGTTCTAACACACGTTTCGTCTTCGTCATCGATCGTGACGGGAACGCCGTCACAGTCTGCTTCTCCTTCATGCATCCGCCGCACAAAGTACCGATCCCTTTTCGCACCGACGGGATACCGGTCGTGACACGCTGCGTCTTGGCTAGTGCATCCTTGTTGGGATGTACCATACGAGCGTGCCAAAGCTCCCACTCGCTATCAGCCCCGGCGTACTGCACGAACCGTGCCTCCTGCTGACAATCTAAAAGGAACGTCTTGCTGACCTTCTTTTCTAAGGCAATTGCGGAACGCTTGCCCCAGATCACACATGAGGAACGCTGGAACTCCACGCTCATGCCTCGTTCCGCGAGCTTCCCAACCGACAGCAGCCGTCTATCGAGCCTCGGAATTTACAGTACTTCCACTATACCAATGCGCCTGCCGTCCAGGCCGGTCAGCTTCACCGTTCCAGTTCCTTCGACGCGTAACTTCTTGCCGTCTGCAATCGTTACCTCGATGCCAGCGTCCAGGTCCTTGTATTCGAACAAGTCCTCCCGGGGATGCCCTGTGCCTTGGCGTTGTTGATGAGCCACGCCTCCGTGATCTCGCTCTCAGGATTGACTGTCATGATGTGCCCCAGAAGTCCCTTCCTCGCGAGAGTCATTCTCATGTTGTACTCCCAGTGGAAGTAATTCCCGCTTCCTAGGAGAACTTCGGTGCGCTTGGTAGTCATAGTCGGTCCTGGAACGCGTGTCGGGCAGAGTCTTCTGCGGCTGTTATCCTGTTAATTAGAAGCTAGTTGAGTTTGGAGGCAAATGCCGAAGTGAGTAGATTAAAGTTAGCAAAAACTTGTCCTCCGTCTACCCTAGCTTCATCTATATGTTTCCCCTAGCGTTCCATGATAGCCAACCAACTAGTTAAGCCAATGGGAACGCGGTCCGGGTGAACCGTTCCAAGCGGTGCATGCCCAACAGTGCTATAGAAGACGCGTCAATGGTTGTTTAAAATCATCCAGGTAACTGTAAGTAGCATGAACTTTAATTTAATGTAGTAAATGAAAATGAAGCATTAGTGCAAACTTTATTTAAACCTACATGGAATTAATCATCTGCTGAGCGAAGCGAGGCGGCCATGAAACATGTACTCGGCTTCAAATTGTATCCATCGGCTGCCATAGCAATGCTTCACCTTTTTTTTTCCTGTAACGTATACAAGTATACAACCCTTCTTTCTGATCGTGTCTTCATCTAAAAGTTGCTGTTCTTTTTATTAAAAAAAATTAGCAAAGAAATAAAAACTAAGTACCCCCCCCGAGCGAAGCGAGGCGGGTCATGTTGTTGCTTGGCCTCAATGTGCGTAAAGAGCCCTGCTAGCGGGGCTCCGCTCGGCTTGTTCTTTCATTTTTCCTGGGTAGGGGAAAGCGAGCGAGAAATACCAAAGAAACTAATGGTGAAGTGTAGGTTGTTGATTCTAAAAAAAAAAGCATCCAAGCCGTTGAGAGAGTAGTATGGATATTCATTTTCTCTTTTTTCATCTTATGCCACTCGCAAAGCTAAAACTAAAATGGCGAGTTCGCTGGCAGGAGGGGACACGCCACCATTAGCTTCCACGCCGAGCTCGTATCCCTCCTGGGTCATGCATCCTCTTGCCAGCTCGCTCGTCTTGCTCTTCTTCCCTTTCTTCTTCTCTTACACAACACACACCGACACGGCTCTCTCGCTCGTGTCGTCTCCCTTACCCACTCGCTGCAACGGGGTTTCCATCGAAGCTGCACGCTCGACGTATTCGACCTCGCTACTCCCTCGACGTCACAGCTTTCCCCCATGCAGCTCGCTCTTGCTCATGACTTCGTCTGTCGTGGGAAACGGGTAGTCGTCTAACAATCTGGACCAGTCTCGGGGTCTCTTTCACTCTTGGATTAGTTCAAGTGCTCGTTGCCGGGCACGTAGGTGAAGCCATCAAAGTGAGCCTGCGCACGATGCGTCGCTCCTAGCTCCTGAGTCACTGGCGAATCGCGGGCCATTTCGCGCGTGAAGATGTTGGCAACGTTGCCCGTATCGGCCTCGCTGTTCACCACAGGCTTAAACGGTGGCTCCATCTCACGTTTTAGCAGCTTGTCGAAGTCAATGCTAGCGAAGAACGGGTGGTCCATAATTTCCTGCACGCCCGACGGGCCGGAGCCTAACCGCTTGGCCGGGTCTCGGCGTAGCAGACCAGTCAGCAGATCCTTGGCGTCCTCGGAGAAAGCCTGGGTGAAGACGACGTCCCGGTGCAGAATATTGTGGAACATGCGCTTACGGTTCCGGTCGAAGAACGGCGTCTGACCAGTCATCATTTCATACAGCAAGGTGCCGAAGCCCCACCAGTCCACCGCCTTACCGTAAGGCAGACCCTTGAGCAGTTCAGGCGCAATGTACTCGGCCGTACCACAGAAAGTCTTGGCACCATCGGGCACGTCCACGTTCTCCTTCGACAGACCGAAGTCCGTCAGGGCAATGAAACCCTTGTCGTCCATCAAAATATTCTCGAGCTTCAAGTCACGGTACGCGATGTTGAGCTCGTGCAGGTGCGACATGGACATGAGCAACTGCGCCGCGTAGAAGCGAGCGCGTTTCTCCGAGAACTTGCGCGACTTCCGCAAGTGGAAGAAGAGCGAGCCGCCGTTGTAGTAGTCCATGACGAGGTACAGCTTGTCTTCGTTCTGGAACGCATACCGCAGCCGCACCACGAACGGGTGGTCAATGTCGCGCAGGATACGACGCTCGGACTTGGTGTGTTCCACCTGGTTCTTGGCGAACACAGACGCCTTCTTCAGCACCTTCATGGCGTAGATCGCGTTTGGGTTCGACGTGCCATCCGGAACCTTCTTGCGCACCAGCATAACCTTACCGAACGCTCCCTTGCCAATAACCTTGAGCAGATCGAAGTCCTCCACACTGAGTTTGGAGTTCTGAGGAGGCTGAGCGTTCGACTCTGATCGGCCCTGGTTCGACATCTGCGTGTCCGAACGGTTACGAGCTTGTGACATATCCGAAGACGAGTTGGTAGTGGCCACAGCGTCGCTGGCGGTGCGGTTAATGCGCGGGTAGCTCGGGACTGGCTGGGTGGGGGCCTGGTTATTGGCACGAGGGCCTTCCGTGGCGCACTCGGTACACACACGCTGGGCCGTACTAGATCCCGGCAGGAACAGTCGGTCACGCGAGCAGGCGTTGCACACCGCGCGATGGCACATGCGGCAGTGGTGCCGACGGTCGAACAGCGTGAAGTGGAACAGACACAAGTTGCAGTGCTTCTCGCTGTTGCCCATCTTCGAGTTGTTGGCTTCACGTCGCGTCGACTCCTGACGAGTCAGTTGGGGGGCCGTGGGGCCCGCACCGTTGCCAATGAACGCCGGGGCCGAGGCAGGCGGCTCAGGCACAGGCTTCTCGCCAGCCACGTACGTGGTGGCGTCGCGTGTGTCCAGGAACCGGAACAGCGCGTCCTGGATCTTGTTGATGCAGAAGGCAGTCACGTAGTAGTGGTTCGCGTGG
The DNA here is from genome assembly GCA_016864655.1 of Phytophthora cactorum. NCBI lineage: Eukaryota > Oomycota > Peronosporomycetes > Peronosporales > Peronosporaceae > Phytophthora > Phytophthora cactorum. The sequence continues at coordinate 792,586 of NHQK01000004.1, forward strand.
GCACGCGGCGGTCGACCAGCCGACAAACAGGTGCAGCCAGTGCGGTGTGGAGCATCGCCGTCCAGTTTCGTCTGGAACAGTTGATCGTTGCTTTCCCAGTACATCGTACGGTGTGCCAGGATCGACTTGACGGACTGCGAGTCGCCGTCCTCGATACGGTGACTCGACTCAATGAGTGCAATGGCGCCATTGCGACGCATGAGCTGGTCGCCGCGGGACTGCAAGAGGTACTTGATGAGTACACCACCGTACGAGTATCCGAGGAAATACACGCGACGTGCGGCGGATCGAGCAACGTACGAATCCCATAGTGAATCCATGTGTTCCTCCGGACTGGAAGACCCGGGAATTTGCAGTCGTTGCTTGCCATCACGCATCACGATGACGTTCTTGTTCGGGTTGGCCACGATGATACCGTACCCTTCATCGATAGCCTTGCGGAAATACTCGAGCATACTTCCACTCTTGACGCCAGCGTGGAGCACGAGGCCGCGACTCCAGAGACCAGGGTACAGGCCTCGACTGACGGCCACAAAGACGAGAAGCTTCTTGCACGTCTCGTAGTTGCGTGAGACGAAGACGTTGGCCTTAACTGGGGCCTCCGGTGTGCTGCTGGCCGGGATGAAGACCTCACGGAAGCCCAGTTCCTTGCGCATCGAGTCCTGCACGTACTTGACGACAGTGTTGATAATCTCGTCCTGGTGCACGGCCAGGTCCGAGTCATCGAGGCCCTTGCCTGTAGCCTTGAGGTGGATCATACCCTCGGCGTCCATTGCGTACAATGGGTGCGAGAAAGGCAGCGCCGCCCCCCGGTTCGCGGACGGAGCCGCCGCGCGCTGGCCCGAGTGCTGGTAGTCGGCCGAGGCAGGCGCTGGCGGCATGGTGCCGTTGGACTGCCACGACTGCTGCGACTGATAGTCCGAGCCGTTGCTGTAGGTGCGTCCGGGCGCGGACGGCGGACCACGCGGGACACCGCCGGCGCCGTTTGCACCGTTAGGGTAGTACTTGTTGCCTCCGACGGGTTCTTTGCTTTTGCTCTTCTTTCGCCCCCATCTAGGAAAACGGAACGACATCTTTGACACTGGCAAAACGATAGACACGTTAGCACTAGCCTAAAGCGACAGGGCGCGCATTTGCACTGAAGAAAGATAATGACGTATGACGCACCTTGAAGCGAGTCTGCTGACTGTTGCTAGCTACGAGGAAGACACGCACAGAGAGAAGAGCGTCCGGTTAGCCTCTCGACTGCCGCGCAGGTGTGTTTTCTCGTCTGAAGCAGCTAAGATTGAGTCGCTGCCCTTCCCCACGTGTCCACGTACCCTGTCGCTGTGGAGGCCTCTACCGCCTGGTGCTGTGGCGCAGTGAGAGAGCGAACCCTTGCCGCTGACGTGGACCAGATGTCGAAGGAGAGCCTTCGAGCTGCTGCTTCCTTCTACTCGCGCCTGGTGGCGTTTGGCCAGCGCAACAATCCGAACTGGACGTCCGTCTATCCGTCGTACGCGAGGCCTCTTCCTCTTGGCTCCAGCCTGTGACTCCCCCTCGCGACGTTGTTCTGAGCGCTCCCTAACCCCGGACAGATCGCGCAATTTCATTGGCGAAGACGAGAGCGATTCGACGACTAGAGCCATAAACGGGCCAGTTGACGCTGACGCCTGCCTCCTGACAAAAAAACCTCGCCCTAAAATGGGCACAGCCCAAATTTGGACAACGTTGTCCTTTGATGCGTGTGCTGATGACCAACCTGCCTCAGGGAAGAACGAGGTCAAAGCGCAATAGTTTACGATTCTTTGCGAAAACTGGATGCATGATGAATCAGCAGCGATTGGGCCCGATTCCGAAATTCATGAAGTCGACAAGTCGGGCGTCTTGGTACTGTATCCATTTCAACGACAAAGGTAGAATAATCAAAGTGTGTCGTATTTTAATATTTTAAAATTGTTGAAAACTGCTGAAACATGCACTTGGAAAATAGTGCTCCTTGTAGGATCTAGCAATATTTTTTCTGGACTTTCGCTACTGACTTGTCTTCAGTAGGGTGCCCCTGTTGAAACGGCGATCCGAAACTGGACACAGCGCCCTTTTATACCGATAGTACCCATATTCATAGTATGCCCGATAACAGCATTGAAACGCGTCGCCAGCGCCAGCAAGTGGCAGCCGCCATGTGGACGCCTGATTGCTACATGCACAGTACCATTGTGACATAGCCTGTCTTAACTTGCTGTTATGAATGCCGGCATCGACCTCATGAGAGTGCAGCCATACCGTAATAATGGGCCCACCTGGCTCTTCTCCCAGAGCCAGAATAAAACCTCACTCGTCGTGAGGTCGTGTGGATACAGAATGTCGCTCGAAGCATCGACGACATTCGGACGACATGATCGCGCGATGGGTGTAGCCATCGTGTCAAGCACAACGGCTGACCGACTAAGATACTCCCGCTGACGCCAACCAGGATGGCTCCACTAATTTACTCTACACCGATGCCATTACGCCACATTATGTATTTCTGGTGCAGCGCTGAATATCCGACCACACTGGGACCCACACAGGCCACTTGCCACCTCTGCTCTGATCGGGCTCCCCGATTGTGCCACAATTTATGGCGAGTTGCTCAGCTGCGCAACCGGCACTGTCGATAATGACGGCAGGCTGGTTGCATGTAAAGGACGGAGGCGGGAAGATGATGCTTGGCGAACTTTGTTGCTATGTATTGAATGCAATCACTGACTTACGTATATTCACTTTAGTTTACCCTCCTGCAGCACCGGGTGTTTCCTTCGACACACGGTTGCCTTATCCCTCGAGCCCTTCGATCGTGCTCTGCTCCTGCCTCCTCTCACTATGGTACCGACGGCACTACCATGGTATTTCTTTTTATCGTCTTTGGGTATGAATCGTCAATTATGGATAATGTTGGTCACTCACTTCTCGGACAGCACGCACAGCAGCTGTGGCACCACCTCAATGCGGAACGGGCCCGGGCCCGCGAACACCTCTCCGTCCACGTTCAGCACGTCCTCCACGATGGGCTCAATCACCATGGCCTTCACCTTGTGGTAGCCCACCAGCTCCGACTTGAGGAACGTGTTGCTCAGGTAGCGCACGGCGATCTCGGCTGTCTGCCTGATGTTGCCCTTGCGGGAGTAGATCAGGTCCAAATTGCCGTCCGACGGGTGCGCGTACTTGGTCTCAAAGTACACGTTCGAGCCGCCAGCCGACGTCAGTTCCGACGAAAAACTGTGCCACTTGCCCGCGTACTTCTCCTCGCTAGCAGGGTGGAAAATGGACTCAGCGTCCCCCTTCCACTGCTTGGCGGCCGGGTCCGAGTCGTCGTAGATACTGCAGCGTTCCACATGATGCTGGTCCTCTGCAGTGTCGTCCATAATCTCGTAGTAAGTGCGCAGAATCTGCTCGCCTGTGTTGGGGTCCACCGGGATGTTGTCGGACAGAACGTAGCTGATCTTGGCCTCGTGCTTGTGCGGCGCGAAGATGCCGCGCTTGACCTTGAGGTAGAAGTATCGGTGCACGCCCAGCCATCTGGTAGCCTCCGACTCCACGGCAATGTCCGAGCCAATGCCGTAGCTTACACCTGTACAGGCAAACTCGAGACGAGTGGAGCCATCCTCGTTGCTGGCCTGACATGTCATCACGTCGAGCGGGCGGATCTTGCGCTTGATGATGCAGTACACCGACGACGCGTGCGTGGGGGTGCCCACGCCCTTGCCAAAGGCGTTGTCTGTACCAGCGCAAATAAGCGACACGGGGGTCGTAGCGACCAGCGTGCGCCACACACTCTCCTCTCGGGAAAACACGCCGTTCATGAACTCGTTCACCGTGCCGTCGCCGCCGACGAACACGATGGCTTCGTACTTCATGTCGAGATCGAAAGCCGCGCCGATGTCGCGCGCGTGTCCGCTGTACTGCGTCTCCTCCACGTCGCACTGGATGTTGGCGAGCTCCAGCAGTGATCTCCAATGCTCCCAGACCTTGCGTCCACGACGTCGGCCCGAGTGCGGGTTCACCACCACCTTGATACGGCGCGTCACGTTCTCGGGCACACGGGCCATCCATTTAACGAACACTTGCAGTGACGCCACCAGCTTAGCAGCTGTCGTCTCATCACTGAAACGCAGGGTCACGGTACGGTATCGACGCATGAGTCGGTGGTGTTCCTTGCCCCTGCCTGGCAGCATGAAGTGCACGTCCACGCTGGTCTTGCTGCCAGGCGTGAACGACGCAGCGAGCAGGTCGTCCTTGAAGATCTGGAATTCCTTGGTTTTCTTGCGGAAGAGCGACACGCGCTGGCAGTTGACGCCGTCGCGGTCCACCTGGACGGTCATCTTGCGCCAGACCGAGCCGACCTGCATCTCCATCTGCGCCGACATGATGCACTGCTCGGGGAACTCGCGAAGACGGTGCGAATGCATTTCACGCACGATCTCGCGGGCTGACGCGGCCGTGGAGAAGCGGAAGCGCACTTGGCGATTTTCTATCGCCTCCAGAGCGGCGTCACGTTGTGGACAGCCGGCCCAGCTCTTAGAGCGCGTGAGTCGCAGACTCGTGGGCGTCTCGCCGGCCTCACTACCGCTGTCGTTGTCTTGCTCGGGTGCGTCTTTCCTGGGCACGAGGCCTTGCGACGGTACGGCCACGGTCGTGGCTCGGCGGAAGTGGTTCTTGGCCGGCGACACCGCCGGGCGGTTGATGGCGTCCTGCAGCACGCGCTCGCGCACCTCGCGGATGCGGTCGCGGTCCTCTCCTGTGAGCGCCTCGCCGTCGCTGCTGGCGGCTGTGGCGTTCGACAGTCGCTTGGTCTTGATGTCGTCGTCCTCATCGCTGTCGAATAGTTGGTTCTCGTCCTCGATGGTCTTCACGGGCCCGATATGATCGGGCTCGTCGTCCCTGGCATGCATTGGGAGCACCGCCATGGACGTCGGTTGCTAGTTAACAGAGATACAGCAGCTCTCTTCTTGCTGGTTAGTGTGCGAATGAACGAACTTTTTGTTTCCGCCCGGAAAAAATGCTGATTGCGGAAGTTGCAGTCAGCTGAACAGCGATAGAGAGATCTCATGCGCTAACATAGTGATGAGTCAAAATAAGAGTCAGAGCGAATGTCAGTTAAATGGGAAATTAAAACGAAACGGAATATTTCTATTCATGATATATAAAAGGAGTATTCCATGTTCTAGTGAGAACGTGCGAAAAGTGTATGTTGGCATCATCAGGTGCATGGAAGAGACGGGTACCCATTTTTAGGCTTATTTTGATATCATCCCGGAGTCCGCTCTGCAGGACGCTCGCAATGGCTCGAGTGAAACTGGCCCATGGGCAACCGGAGTACTGGTAAGAATGTTCGCGACGGTTGTCGTCCAGCGCTAGTGCCGACATTGCCGTTTATTATGATATGGTTTCAGATGTAAGCTGGAAAGTCAGCGAACGCTACTAACGGCGACCACGCGTTCGAAGCCGCAGAATTTACAGGTGTCGCGACTTAAGTAGGGTAACTGCAGTTTCTGTCTGCAAGTGGACTACGGGAGTTTTTACTTGTGACACGCTCATCGGTAGGTCATGAATCTCTTAAACCGCGGCGTGGTGTCGATGGCAAAGATTGTAGAGTAGACTTTGAAACCACCCCCTGGGCGACTGCCGCCTGACTTGCAATACATGCCTTGTGTAGTATTCTGTCGAGAATGTAAAGCTCATCGCGAGTTTGTAGCTTTTGATGGCGCGATGCGATTGTGCAACACAGACCAGTTCATGTAATCCTCTCGGTCGTGATAACTTTGGGAACCACCACATTATCACAAACTGGAGTTATCACACTCCAGAGTGTATCAGCCCGATGTTACAATCTGATCGCTGGCCGCTGGGGTCGCTAACTGCTGGAAGGAAACAGGGCTTCTAGACTAGTACCATACACGTGCGAGTATGTGAAGGCGGATGAGGGCGATGACATTACGGAGGAGCTTACGGGGATGTTGCCACGCCTTCATGCCTCCAACCTATGCCAGTAGACGAGCTGCTAAATCCGCCGGAGGAGAACTTCCGTAAGGAGCACCCCACGCACGAGAGCTTCTGTCACGTTGACACCAATTCTGAAAACAAGACTAGAAGCGAGTTGAGTAGTGTGGACGCAACTGGGTAGGAAGAAAGATGCAGCCAATTCCCACGCCAACGCCCGAAAATATCTTTCGGAAGAGCTGAAGGAACGCCTGAAGTGGAATGCTCGTCAGCGCCAACGCGATGGGGATCTCTTCCGGAGAAGTTATTGGGCTTGAATGAATACAGCGAGAATTTCGATATGAGTTAGGAGGCAAGCAGGGCCGCAAGTAGCAAAAGTCAATGCTGAACTTCATTGGTGGTCCGGTTCATTTCCATACTTAATTACCGTTGAGTAGTAATATCCCAGAATTTCAAATCACTATCCACTAACGAGAGGATAGTGGTATATTTGATGACCGTCGATCACCGGGAACCCCACCTTCTATCCCTGACCAGTGTATCACTATTTTGGATATCACGGTCGAGAGGATTGTCTGTATTAATATCATTCAGATGATCAACAGGGTTCCTATAAGTATAATAGTGCGTGTACATGTAGAATAGTTAGTAATATTGCTTTGTCTTGATTTCGCGAGAATCTTTTGCCATACATGAATACCACAGTTGTTATCGTATCGATGGTTACAATATGTCAGAGTATTTTCAAGCGATAATAGCTATCTAATAGAGCTTTCGCACACCGGAAGGACGGCAAACCAGCATGCTTACACGAGCCAATCCGTGATCCGTTCCGTATCAATCTAGAGTCTAGACCCCACCCCAGGGTGACCCCACGCGTTGCAGGCAAGCCACATCCAGTGATTTTGTGCTGTATCACGGTAATTAAATGGTGCACATTTCGTCATCAAACCTGCACCTGCCTCGGCAGAACAGTATCCTGTCTTCACGGACGACGAAGACCGATCAAACAGCAAATCGACCCAAAACGAAAAAACACTTATTTAATGAGTACTTTTACCCATTATATATTTTGGCCCGACCTTGGATTACGTGCGCAGATTGCGCCAGGGAAAATGCGTCATGTGGTTCGTGGGCCGCCCAACGGTTGGGTGGCCACTTACTACATACCGGTATTATTAATAAGTTATTAAGACGGCGTTGGGCCAATGCATCCGTCTCCCCATTGGTTGCGATCTTCGTGCATCGCTGGCTGTCAGGCACTGCCTGGGCGGCCCAGGCTCGAGCAGGGGAGCCGATTTTTGCTAATTGTCTGCTCGAGGTGCCGTTTTCGCCGGCTCTCACTGAGAGTCTCAGTTGGACCCGCCGTCCGACCTAGGCCCGCCTCAGGCCAGTGCCACTGGCCAGTGGCAGTGGATCGCGTTCATGTCACCGACAGGTGCCTGTGCTAGAGCGGAGGCGCCGCCGGCGCTGGTGGACCAGTGAAGTTGATCTGTCCGCGATTCGATGGCTTGATTCGTGACATGACATGATGTATGACACCAGATGAGAAGCAAATTGCCTCTCATCTCTACCGTTTCCAGGTCTCTATCGCCGATTATGGGCCGCCGCGTTGACATGTGAAAGCCGACGCGATCCGATCCATGGCGCCTGGATTTCGAGTGCGCATCGCGACTTGCCGTCAACAGTGTGAATACCTTGAGCACAGTGACGGATATCACTGGAAATGATAAGCAGCTACTATGGGAGCCAGAATAAAGAAAATTTGCGTCACTACTCGGACGTCCAAAAATGGCAGACCCAACTTACAGCACTCGATCCAATGCGATATTTGTTTTTTTTTCTCTACGTGGTCTTGAGGATTGTACTCATCCCACGCAGCAGACTGCCTAAACTCTTCCCGAGCTTGCATCACTAGATGTTGAACCTGCTTGTGGCTCTTAAGAGCATCACCGCCGGTGCGAATAGCAAAAGGCAAATTTAACTCACCCGTTCCCCACCGGTGCCAATTAAACATGAACTAAACAGCACCTTCCCAGGTTTCATGTCGTTCGGTATGACAATTGCGAAGCACATACGACAACGTTCTCGCCATCCTTCCAGCCTCTATAGTAATGTGAGAACGCCGCTGAACTCACCCGTAATGGTATCAGGGCAGTTCGACAAAATTGCTCCCTACCCCCTCGAATATGGCCATAGCAAATTTGCTCATGCCCTACTCGAGCTGCTTTTAAAAGTTGTGGAGATGATCTAAGAGCTAGGTAGTATTAATATTAATTAATACAAGAAATCCACAAAAGTGCAAGTTGAAGTCGATGATACTTTGCAAAGTCAAATTCATTTGTCATGCTACCATGAATTTACCTAAAGAACTTTCTCCACTCAGCTGACATCAGCCCATGAAAGCTCGACGGCGTACGAGCTTGGATAACCTTCGTAGTTACACGCAGAACATGTCGTCAAGCATGTTCTTGTGCACGCCTGCAAAGTCGAAGTTGGACAAACTCGAGAAATTGGTGCTCATTGACGCCGTGCCCGACATCCCTTCGCACAGGAAGAACCGAGCGCGTTTAGCAGCCATGTGCACGTAGTACTTCTACATGTACGTGCACATGGCAGTACATTGGAGTCGCGAATGACAACGAGCGCAACCGTGTATTTGATATGAAACGTGAGTCTCTGCAGGTCGTTGGCCGACATCTTATTCTCGTCATGCAAGACAGTGTTGTGAGGTGACACGAAACACTCGTCCCTTGGGTACCGCTATGGCCATACAAGAATACACTACAATTTGTAGCTGAATCACAACACAATATATTCATTTGATGGTTGCAGGCTCTATACTATAGTTAGGAATGCACAACGCTCAGCAGATCTCGACGTCATCCGGCCGGCATCGGAAGCCCTGCACGATCTCCACGTCGTGTAAAGCGCGTCGCTCGGGCGGAGGGAAAACCCATGAAGCCCGCATGCCGTCCGTCCCACAGATGACGCTCAAATGCCGCTCCAGCCTCGACGTCGACTTATCTCCACCACGGCGAGCCGCGATCTGATCGGCGATCAGCGTAAATAGCGGGTCCTGATAAATATTGTACAGCTCCATGGTCAGCATGAGCGAGCAGAAGATTCCGAACACGGCCGCCGCTGCCAAGATCCAGCCGCCCAGCTTGCCCGGGAACTGATCGTTCTGCAGCCCACACGTGTACTTGCCACGTGAGCACATGGCGTACTGCATCAGCACCAGCAGTGCCGCCTGCACGCTCGTGGCCGTCACGTACAGCAGCATCAAGAGGAACGCCTTCTGATTGCCGATACCCACACAATTGTTCACCCAGGGACTGCCACAATACCATAACAACATTATCAGCGCAGTTCTACATGTACCCGTATTACATCCTACTCACCAGTGGTGATCTTGCAGCACAATGCATCGTTCACAAGTGTGGCAGTGCGTGGCCCTGTAGAACAGCAAAGAGAAGCGTCAGTTTACAACATCCAGTGTCCTTCCTTAATAGCTAATGTACCTCGTCGGTCTGTAGATCTCGCATTCGTCGCAGTAGATGAGCAGCGAGCCGTCGTCCTCGCACTCCTCGTACTCGTTCAGTGGCATCTCTTCCTCGAGCTCCTCCACCTCGTCGTCGCTCTCATCTTCCGCTTCTACAGGCGGCAGTCCCTTGAGCTTGAACGGCACCGTGCCGGGGTTGCTGGTGAGCACCACGACGTGGCACCAGAGGCACATGCCGAAGAGCCCCGTGAACCAGACCCCCTCGGTCAGCCCCATGAGTGACAGCAGCCCCACCCACTGCGAAATGGACGTGAGTACCGCCACCAGTAGACCGAACACTAGCACCCAGGCGAATAGCGCGATCACGATACCCGCAGGGTCCCACACGAACCACAGCGGGCGGTGGAGCGCCAGCACGCGACCACTACACGACGGCATAATTTGAGATTTGCAATGGCAATTAAGAAAATAATGCCAGTTTTTTTCGGGATGGCACCCTCTTTTTGGAACAATGTGTTGCAGAAATATACACCGGGTTAGCTCGTTTTCCTTGAGCCCCATGAGCTTGACGATTCATCATTGATGAAAGCTTTTTAAATACTCGTACATCCGTGAAGGAACGCAACTCTCAAAGAGCTCGAGGCTCGAGTCGAGCTAAGCGAATTGCACGGTAACTGCATGAATGGTTGGTGGCATGTATCGCAGTCTGTATCATAGCCGGTTGTTGCCGCGCCTTCTCCAAAACAGACGTGGCTACACACAGTGGTTCCGAGCTTGTCGACATCGTGATGACTCGGTCTACATGAAGTTTCGAACGAAGTCTGCTAAGGCGAGTTCTGGCTGCTTCACTGGCGGCTGTATACTGTACGCTTGGACAATGGCTTCAGTAGTATAGTATTCACCTTCTTTAGCAAACACTTGACATACACCTAACAAAACGTTTTATAAAATATTGCAGTAGCTCACGGCTCTACATCTCTAACTAGCTAAGAAAAATAATGTAAAACATTTATGGAAGGTTATCTGATTTGACCCAATAGCAAATGAAGATACTTGCCTGTCCACAGTTTTTGTGCACAATTCGACCACCGTCCCGACACAACGACAAGCGCATGCTGTACCTATAACTCGATTGTCCATCCACGACCACGACGCCAGCGCAGGGCAGTCTCCATTGGCCCCTAAGCGTCTCCTAGCGTCTACCTCCAAGCGCAGGCACTACACCATTTAACTTGTGGATGGCGTGTCCGTTGAGCTAGTCGCCAACCGTTATTGACGTTTTTCTCGCCTGTCACATGGCCTCGCTTTCCATGTCATCCGGTGTCTGGCTCAAAAGCTGCTCGTCGATGTCCTTCTCGCCGTCATCCGACGCTCTCTCGCTGAGTATGGACTCGCTACCCGCAGAGTTGCGTGGCAACCCAATCGTGCTACAGAACGCGGTGCCGCTCGACCCTTTTGTGATGCAGGAGCGACAGGAGTACACGTTCTATGGGCTCGAGCAGGACGGAGCGCTGCGACCTGGGGGCCAAGTGGCTCTAATGACGCGAAGGACGGTCGGATTATTACTCAACTACGTGGGTATTGGTGCTCTCTACGGTGGAATCAACAGCCTCGTTGTGCCGTTCTTCAGCAACTACCTGCAGCTGCAGCAATACCAGGTCCGAGCGACGTCTACAGTTCTCCATACGGCGTGGACTTTCAAGGCCTTTGGCGGATTATTGACAGACAGTTTGAGGATATGTGGCTACAGGCGGAAACCCTATCTGGTTTTTGGCTGGTTATTGTGTTGTGCGAGCCTGCTGTACCTCGGAACGTCGGGGATGCCAAGAGCTGGGGATACCGACGCAGCGTGGAGATATTTGTTGTTTATGACACTGGGTACGATCGGATATTTCCTAGCAAATGTAGCAGCGGATGCCATCGTAGTGGAGATCGCGCAGCGGGAGCCTTTGCCCGCACGAGGACACACACAGGTGTCAATCTACGCTGCCAGAATGTCTGGAGCAATTATCATGGATTTATTCGTGGCGGGGACGCTGAATGGATCGGCTTATGGAGGTAGTTTTTCGTGGTCGCTGGATCTGACTCAAGTTTTATTGGTATTGGCAGCTTGCTCGTTGATCCCATTTGTGGGGTCCATTTGGTTCTTGCACGAAGACCCGACAGCTCAAACAGTGCCGATTTTCTCCTTCTCCGACGTGGTCTCGTGTCCTGTAGTGCCACAACGCCACCAAACAAACACAGCTCCACTTGACCCTCCGTTGAATTTTAGCGAACGCTATTATCTCATTTGGAGACTGATTCAGAGCCGTGCGATGTGGCAACTCCTGATGTTCGAGCTCATTGCGAGTTTCTGCTTGACGATCGACTCTAACGCCGTTCCAGCGATTGAAGCAAACTGGGTCGATGTGGACACGTGGCCCAAATCGATTTCGTTAGCGGCGTGGAGTTTGGCGTTTATTGGTGGCTTGTTTGCTACTCGACGCTTCCTGTTGCGTGGGTCATGGACCAATCTCTATTGTGTTGCAACTGTATGGGTCGTAGGTGTCGACGTCGTGACCGTGGCGTGTACAGTCTTTGATGTGGTGAGAAGGCGAAGCTTCTGGATGTACATGCAGGTGCTTGCAGCTCCGGCTGTGGCTCTGCGGTTCATAGTTCAGTTATTCCCGATTGTAGAGCTGGCCCCGCGTGGAATTGAGGGCACCACTTACGGTCTGGTGATTACCTTCCGCAATATGGCTATTCCGTTGGGCACGACAGCATATAAAGCCATTAATTCGCACTTCTCGGTCTCGGACGAGGATGTGCATCGCGACTCGGATTCCACAAGACTGCAGGTCACCTACACGTATCTTATTGCATGGGCATTACAGCTCATGAGTCTCGCATTCATCGGACTGCTTCCTCGCCAGAAACTCGACGTACAGCAGCTGCGTTACTATGGAGGCTATAGTGCATCAGGAGGGTGGCTTGTGGTCGTCGTACTTTTCAGTGTGCTTGCGTACGTGACCACTGCGAACGTGTTGTCTCTTTTCGAGAGTACAGCTTGTCTACGGGTGGCTGGGGGTACAGGATGTGGAAGCTGAGGAAATTATCAGTTAAAAAAATTGAAGTAAATACAGTCGATGTCGATCGATATCCCAAGTCAACATACGTATCGATAGCATAATGGTCTAGTAGCAACTAAAATGATGAAAGCGTCTGGAACAACAATTATGGGGTCGTGTCAGTTCTGTTGTTAGTTGAAGTATACTTATGGTACGAATTTAGTGTAAGATGCTGTCGAGTACGAAGTGCATATATGTATGCGTTTTGAACCGATGTTCAGAGGACAGAGCATCGGTTCTGTAAGTTGTATCAGTGTCAGTATTAATATTGATACATTGCGACGCAGTAAACTCATTGATGACGGAAAGTTTCAACTTGAAAAGAAGGTAAACGTGCGTAAACTCGCTTTGCCGACAAACCCATCGCGAAATTAGTCTCGGCTGTTCCCGACGACAATGGCAAATTGACGTTGGCAATGGTGATTGAGCCATTCCTGAATTTGCACCAGACAACACACTCGATCGTCTTCGAAGTCCCTTACCCATGAAGTCTGCGGTTCTGTTCACGCTTCTGGCCGTCGCCGTCGCCGCTGCCCAGGATCAAGTCACGCATGTTATCAGACCTTTTGAATCGGAGGAAAAGGACTGCCCCAAGTACTGCCTCGACATCGACGACCCAGTCGGTGACGAGGAAGGCAACATGTACTCGAACGAGTGCTACATGAAGCGAGCCAAGTGTGAGAAGAACAAGAAGACGACGGCTCCTCCCTTCTGGAAGGACTTCAAGTTTATAAATGATGGCTCCACCAGGCAAGAAACTCCCCGCAAGAAATGTTCGAGTGGCTGTCCCGATGTTGAGTTGTCAGTCTGCGGCTCTGACGGTGTCAGGTACGGCAACCCATGCGAGCTCAAGATCGCCGCCTGCAAACACCCCGAGCTCAACATCGTCGAGGCTGCGGGTGTCGCCTGTTCGAAATCGGAGGTGATGCCTCACGTGGAATAAAACTTGATGACAAGGCTGGCATGATGTCGATTGTCAAGTTTGTCAAGCAAAGTTCAGCTTGAATACACTCGTTCTTTAGTTGTCCCGGATCCTACTGCTGCTTGTTCTTTAGAAATGCTGGTTGGCGGGTCGAATTGTTGTACAAACTGAACGTAGTTCGCCCTACAGACTGCCATCGAAACGACGATCTGTTTGCCTACAAAGTGTTCAAGATGATGGACGAGCTGATGACACCATTGGGCCAGCCGTTGCTCCATCTCCACACCTTTGGATACCGGTACGGTAGGATAGACCATTCGGATTTGGCCGCCCCGATCTTCCGTCCATGCGACTGCTCTCCGTCTATTGTGTCGAACTCAACGGCTCCGCGCTATCGCCCGCGCAATGCTCGCAGCTCGTAGCACTGCAAGGTGCATCCACGTTGCATTGGACCTGGTTTGCAGCCATAAATGCCCATTCATATCGTGTTTTTACTATGCAGGGTCTCAGCTGATACTTCTCCTGTTGAGCATGAGGAAGGTGCTGCATCTCGCGGGGGGACGCACCAGAGGCTTCAGATACTGGAATGAGGTCGATGTCGTGCTGTTCGTGCTTCATTTGACGTCGGTGATGGCTGCGGCGGCCTGTTCCGTGGCTGTGGCGGGGGTCGCATCGCTGCGTCACTCGTCGGCGTCTCTGGTGGTCGGTGCGAGCGTCGCGGTGGCAGCCTGGAGCTTCTACACCGTCGAGATTGTGCTCGAGTTTCTGCAGCATAAGAGAGGATGCAAGGTTGTCACGCTGGTGGTGGTACTAGTTGCTCTTGAGGAGCTGGTGTTGAGAGGGAGACCGGTTCAGTCAGACATGTTGGTGGTGACGTTGGTGCATTGGAAGGCGATGATTTCAGTGGCTGTGGCGGTATTTGCAGTGCTCAGAGTGCTCACTTATCAACCGAATGGTGGAAGGACTGGAGATTACGAGAGTTTAAAGAGGAAAACGACGATGGAGAGCCCGTTGGACCGTGTTGGATGGCTCTCGCAACTCTCGTATCATTGGATCTCTCCGTTTATTGCGTTGGGGAAGAAACGCCGACTGGAAATGGAGGATGTCCCCAACCTCCCATTGCGTGACACTACATCAGTCGCTGCTGAAAGGTTTGAGAAGGAACTACAGCGCGAATTCCGTGAGTATCGCGTCTCGGACCGGTCATTCTTGCGTGTAACCCGGCGGTTGTACGGCACTGATGTGCTGGTTTTTGCAGTATGGTCAACTGCAAACAAAGCCATTGGACTAGCGAGTCCGTTGTTGCTTAAACTCTTCTTAGATTGGGCAGATTCGTCGAATCCTTCGCTCTCCACGGGCTACTATCTCGCAGCAGCAATGGTAGCCAGGTCGATCCTCTCAGCTGTGTCGGGTACGCAGTACAATCTCGCGTGGAAGAGGTTTGATTTACGCGTACGAGCTGGACTGGTATCTGCTATCTACGCGCGGACACTGGAGCTGTCGAGTCAAGGAAGACGTCAGGCTGGAGGACTCGGTCGTATCACGAACCTGCTCTCAGTTGATGTTGGACGCATCGTTGGTATACCCAGCACTCTATTCGACATGGTATTGATCCCAGCGGAGATCGCAGTGGCACTCATCCTGCTGAGCAAAGCTGTCTCTGTCGCTTTCGTCGCTGGTGTGGCAGTACTGGCAGTCATGCTGCCGCTTCAGACTGTTCTGGGCCGTAAGATCCAGAGCGTCACGGCAGATATGATGCACTTTCGGGATGAACGCGTAGGCCTCGCAGCCGAGAGTCTCAAGGCGATTCGAACGCTGAAGCTGCTCGGATGGGTGACCTCGCGACTTGAATCTATGAGCCAGAGTCGAGCGCTGGAAACGGGGAGATTGCAAGTGCGCAAGTATCTGGACGCGTTCTGTGTCTTCTTCTGGGCGTCCACGCCGGTGATTGTACAGGTCTCCGTCTTTGCCACTGCAGTCTTCTCTGGACGAGACATTTCGGCTGCAGATGCCTTCACGGCGATAGCTCTGCTGGACCGACTTGTCTTCCCCATGAACTATTTCCCGTGGATTATCAATGGATTTCTAGAGGCAAAGGTGTCAGCGCTACGGATTCGCGCCTTCCTATTTGACAGAGAAGACGACAAAAACATAATTTCTGAAAGAAGCTACGAACCTCCATCCAATCCGAGTGAACAACAACAACAACAAGGCAATACAGTCGTGAGTATTCGTGACTATGAGTTTGGGTGGGGCTCAGTAAAGGATGACACTAAAGAAGACGACGGTACTGATGGATCTAACGCAGAGACACCTCTTCTAATGGAAGATTCGCCTTCATCACCATCGTCTCGCCACCAATTTGTACTGCGTATCAAGCAGCTACAACTCCAACCAGGATCCATCTATGTGGTATGTGGTCCAGTTGGCTCCGGTAAATCGTCGCTTTTGCTGGCATTACTCGGTGAAATGCCAAGGCGATCGAGTAATTCTCCTGGTTTATACAAGCGTCAAACATCTCCACGTTGCTCATACTCTCCACAGACTCCATGGCTTTTCCGCGGGAGTGTCCAAGCCAACATAACTCTGTGTAACGAAGACGATGAAAGCTTTGGCGAAGAAGATCGTGTTGATCGTGGGCGATATGAGCGAGTTCTACGCGCCTGCGAGCTCAACGTTGATCTTCGCACTATGAGACCTCCATACAACGTGGCAGAGAGTGGCAGCAACTTCAGTGGCGGTCAGCGCGCTCGAATCAACCTCGCTCGCGCTCTTTACCAGCGAGCAGAACTGTATTTGCTGGACGATCCACTAAGCGGTTTGGACGTGACTACAGCTAGTAAAGTGGTCACCAACTGCTTCATGTCCGGCTCCAGTATCTTCCCCAAGGACGCTGCAGTAGTCATCGTGACCCACTCGCTTCATCTTCTGCCGCTTTTCCCCGCAGACACACAGATTCTCGTCATGGATGATGGCTACATTGTTGAACAAGGTACTTACTACAATTTGAAGACAAAAGACCCTCCCAGTCGCTTGATGACGTTGCTAAAGAGCTCTCCAAACGAAGAAAAGAATAACAGCTCATCTCAAACAACCGAGGAATCAAAAGAAGCTGACGATCAGGAAGAAGAACCCAAGGAAGCGACGGAAGAGCAATCATCAGACGAAGAGGAACACCGCGAATCTGGTGTAGTAGGCTGGCACGTTTGGAGAGCCTATTCTTTGGATGTAGGCTGGGCGCTCTCGGCTGTCATCGTACTGGCTGTAGCTACTATGCAGATCTCTCGCAACTCGCTGGACTGGTGGATCGCTGTGTATACGAACGGCAACCATTCCATCACCCCACGGGAGTTTGCCCTGGTGCTGCTGTACATCGCGGGAGCGAACATCGCTGCGGTATTTTTCCGTTCATTTCTCTTTGCGTACGGTGGTCTACGCGCAGCTCGAGCTACGTACAACAAGCTGGTACAGAGCGTGTTCGCAGCTCCTCTGCGGTTCTTTGAACGCACACCTACCGGCCGTGTGCTCAACCGATTGAGTGGAGACACGTACGCTGTTGATGAATCTTTACCATTTATTCTCAATATTTTCCTGAGAGATGCAGCGGATGTGGTAGGCGCGCTTGTTATTCTCTTTTACGGGAACCGCTTGGTGCTAGTACTGCTGGTTCCACTCAGCGTCTTGTACTTCCATTTACAGCGTGACTATCGTCCAAGTTCGCGTCATCTCAAGCGACTGGATGCAGCTACACAATCGCCACTGTTGGCCATGTTTACCGATACTTTGGACGGCCTCACTGTTCTCCGTGCTGCGCGTAAGCAGCAGCAGTATAGCTATGGGTACGGAGTGCGTTTAAATCGTAGCCAGCGAGTCTCGTTCCTCAGTTCAACGACAGGCGCGTGGTTTGGACTGCGTCTTGATATGCTCGGCGTCTGCGTAACCTCGTTCGTCGCTGTATTCGCCGTGGCTGACTTTAACCTCACGGGGTCTGTAAACCCTGGCATCTTGGGTCTCACCCTCACGTACGCGCTTCCAATTGTGGGAAAACTCAACGCGATTCTCAACAGTTTTGTCGATACTGAACGTCAGATGATTGCAGTCGAGCGTGTCAAAGAGTACACGGATCTGGAGCCTGAAGAAGCTGTGGTTGGAGCTGGAGACCTCAAAAAGACCAGCGAATTGCCGTACGTCTGGCCTACAGCAGGACACATTTCGATCAAGGCTTTGACTGTAACTTACGGTCCATCAGCTCAAAATTCTGACAATATTGATGCCGAATGGGAGTGGGTAGGGCCGCGAGTAGCAGCTCCAGCGTTGAAATACGTCACGTGTGATATCCCTGAAGGGCAGAAACTGGGTATCTGTGGACGTACTGGTGCCGGGAAGTCCACACTACTGAACGCTCTCTTCCGAGCTGTCCCGTGGGAACGTAGCGGTAGTATCATGATCGACGATGTGCCATTGGACTCTCTCGGTCTTCAAGATCTGCGGTCACGACTTACGTATATTCCGCAGGATGTGGTGCTTTTCTCGGGAACGGTACGGTCCAACCTCGATCCGAGCGGAGTATTGGACGATGAACGGCTTTGGACGGTACTGCGTAAATGTGGAGGACTTGCGAATGCTATCGCCAAGCTAGATCGTGGCTTAGATACTATTCTCGAAGGTGGGGCTGAAGAGCAAGCTGCAACGTTTAGCCAGGGACAAGCCCAACTGCTTTGCATCGCAAGAGCACTACTACGACCATCCAAGGTACTCTGCATCGATGAAGCGACTGCTTCTATCGATCATGAGACCGAACGCGCCATTTCACAGGTGGGTAGAAATGATCTGTATTGATTTTTGTGTGTGGTTTTTAATCATGTACCTTGCTTGACACAGGCTATTGCCTCCGAGTTCTCGACGTCCACAGTACTGACAGTGGCTCATCGTATCCAAACGATCATGCACTGCGACCGTGTGCTGTTGCTCGACAATGGTCGCGTCGCTGAAAGTGGCGATCCGAAAGAACTGGCGAAGAACCCGCAGTCGTTATTTTACAGATTGGCGAACTCTTCCGTGAGCGAGACTGAGTTGCTTTGAGCACAGAAAAAAATCGCGGATTGTTTACTTAAGGATGTGCTAGCCTCAAGACTGCCTTAGCTAAACCGTCTCCAAGCGATGGTTTTGCAGCTGTAGCCTTCGCAGCGTCGTGTTTCTTTTTTTTTCCCTTCCTTTTCCAATGATGCTTGGCGTTGTTCGATATATTTCTTTCTAAGTCTTCTGTTCACTCGTCGTCCGTGGCTATTCTCCTCCTGGCGTCTCAAGGGAGTGGACAAGTTTTTCCGTATCTCGCATTCGAACACAAGAAAAGTCCAGCGTGACTAAACCACAATGAACGATCGTGTTGCACTTGGTTCTACTGTACATGTATTAATTCGTGTAAAGATATATTAAAAAAAAATGTCTTCAGAGGAGCTCCTCTCAAGGTGATCGGCTCATTCTTCAATTTGCTGCAGACAGCGCAGTCGATCACTTCCAGGCATGAAGTCCGCGGTTCTTTTCACACTACTGGCGGCCGCCATCGCCACGGTTCATGCTCAGTCTCCGCGTGATCAACGACGGTGAAATGGACTGCCCGAAGTACTGTCTCGACGTGCACAACCCAGTCGGTGACGAGGAAGGCAACATGTACTCGAACGAGTGCTACATGAAGCGAGCCAAGTGTGAGAAGAACAAGAAGACGACGGCTCCTCCCTTCTGGAAGGACTTCAAGTTTATAAATGATGGCTCCACCAAGCAAGAAACTCCCCGCAAGAAATGTTCGAGTGGCTGTCCCGATGTTGAGTTGTCAGTCTGCGGCTCTGATGGTGTCAGATACGGCAACCCGTGCGAGCTCAATATCGCCGCCTGCAAGCACCCCGAGCTCAACATCGTCGAGGATCCTGGTGCGGCCTGTGCTGACTCGAAGGTAACCCCGCAAGAGGAATAAACTGACGTGATGACGTTGGTTGCCGGAGCTCTGGACAGTTGGTAGAGTAAAACTGAGCTTGAATATACATGCCCCTTAGCTGTCGTGTTCTCTATTGCTGCTTGTCCGGTATCGGCTTCTCGAACAGTTGATTCTGTTGCACCTCGCTCTCGCAATAAAATATTATCCGAATGAAAATTCGAGACTGTCGATGTATGAGAGGCAGAAGTCGCAGCTTTATCGATTGCCGTGCCTGATTGTCATTCTTCAGAGCCGCGGAGAGCTCCATGCGGATCTTTGCCTCCTTTAATAAAGTCAACTCAGTGAGCAAAAGCTGAAAGGTGGCAGCCTCCACTTCTCGCACGAGATTGCTTTAGTATTAGAACAACCTGAAATTAAATTTTAGTTTATGCTTAACGTTAAGAACTGTCGAGTCGAGGCAATACGGTCAACTCGAAACGATATCGTCACGGAGAATCAGTCGGACAGGTCAATGCTTTTAGAGTAAAGGTATTTTCTGTAGCTTATCCAAGACTCGCAGCGTCCACGTGCTCACAATTGCTGATACCACATTTTTCTACCAATATCTTTAGTGTACGAGGAGAAATTGTCCAGCAAATAATCATTAATTGACAGTTTATATGCTAGCCTAAAGGTTTTGAGGGTGCTGCCTTGTTTTCTTCTCAGCATGTTTTGACACGCTTCAGTGGTGACTTTTTTTTAGTGAATCTGAAGAAATGCTCGCACTATCCTTTGCTGAGCTTTCGGCAGCTTTGTCAGCAATTTCAGCACTCGTTGGAACAGCGTCGAGTTTCGCTTCAGAACTTGCAGGAGTATCGTTTTCTTCCGTCTTTACGGGCTTCTTTGGTGGGTCTTTGAAGATTTTGAGCTTGTAGCGTACGATACCTCGGATCAATTCATCCACAAATTTGGGCAGCCACAAGGAGTCCTGGAACTAAATAGTATATGTTAGGCCCTGTCAGTCATCATGACTCGAGCATTGGTGCCACAAACCTTTTCGATTGCTTTGAGCAACTTTGTGTGTCCTCGAACGTTCGCCCAATCTAGAGGACACATCGCACCCTGTACACCAATCAAGGAAGTCAGTGATTTACATTGATAGTTGATTCTTCGACTCGAACGGCAGTGGTGTACATCATAGTCCTGTACGTATAGATCCTTTACGTCGGAGGCACGCAACAGTAGTATACTAGCGTCAACGTGACCAGCCCAGCATGAGAGATGCCTGGCAACACGAGCGCAAACAGATTCAGAGTAAGTTCACAAGTGCCAGTGTTAAGAAATATTAACTCTTACAGGGGTAAACTGCCGTTCTCGTCCAAGCATCTTGGGCTGGCACTTGCTGCCAGTAAATAGTTGATAACTGGCACTGACCCGCCTTTTGCTGCCCTAGGTACATCACAAAAAGTATAAAATAAGTTTGTTAGGATGTCACCTCCTTTTTATTGTGCTTCTACTTATTTTTACCAGTGGAGTGGTGTTTGGTGCAGCTGGTAAGGACAATTTTTGGTTCAATAGTGAACTATAGGTGCCCGGGCAAGTAAAAGAGTACGCGGAAGCATTGTACGCACATTCCATGGGTCCAGTTTACTGTCCGTTGGGCTTTCTCCTTCAAATTCGACTAGGTACTTCACACGCCCAATATCTCCTTTCATTGATGCCCAAAAAATGTCAGAGAGAACGCACTCGACGCTCTTGCTTCCAAAGTATTTCTCCATGGGAGTCAGATGCTTTCGAGTCTGCAACCAAATTGCGCACAGGTTAGTCGTGGATGAAATCTAGCAATACACTGGGAAGTACAGGACAGTACTGTCGGAAGGATGCGGATTTGCACCGGCATACGATTGCGTCTAATTGCTTTAGCAGCGCGTAGCTTCAGCTGGAACTTTGCCCTCTCTCGATCCACAAATCGCGTCTTCTTCTTCGACACCTTGCTAGTTTTGCTAGTTGCTGCTGTACCGATTCCAGGTGCGTTGATATTTGCGGTAGAAGTCTCCCCAGCTTCCTCTGTTTTTTGCCTTTCTTCTTCCTCCTTTTCCAACAAAGCTTGGCGCTGTTCGATACGTTCCTTCTTCGTCTTCTATTCACTCGCAAACATGCAATATGAGGTCTCGAGGCCACGACAATAATATTTACCTACGTGTAGAAACTCACCTTGGTCCTTGATGGCGACGCTGCCCTGGCAGTTTTGCCCTTCTTCTTGGTTTTCTGTGAGGATTCCACTTCTGCGCTCTCCGTCGTGGGGGCAGTCAATCCAAGCTCCTCCGTGTTTCCCTCTATCAGTGAAGTTGTGCCTTCAGCATAAGGAGAATTGGTGCTGCCCTGGCCAGATTCCCAGTATGCTTCCTGATTAAACACGTTCGTAGGAGACTCTCCTCCTCCATACCCGTCAATTAAGTTCCCTTGTTCATCGTAGTAGTAGCCAGCCGTCTGCTCCGTCGAAAGGTGGTCCAAGTACAATTGTTGTCCCTCTTCCGGACTATAACTCCAAGCCTCTGGTGTCTCCGTACTTTGTTCCGCGCCATCTTCACCAACAGTATAGTAGCTGAAGACGTTTCCTTCATACGAGGCACCGTAATTTCCAGCATTGGTGTCGTAATTGTACTGGTACTGGTACGGATCAGTACCCTCCTGCCCGTCGTTTTGTTGCGTATAATACCCTTCCTGCTGGTAGGATGCATAGTAGTTCCCTCCTTCCCCTTGTTGTTGCTCGTTGTAGTAATCCGCATAGGTCGCGTCGTAGCCTTCTGGATAGTACCCCGCCTCTACCTCGGTTTTAAACGCATTGATAGCACTGAATCAGGTCTATTCTTTAATAAATAACAACATAGTGAGCGTAAGGCTGCCCACCCTCATTGCCGGGGTTCTGCATTGCATTGTAGTCGCCTTCCATGTCTCCAAGTCAACGTCGTTTCGCGAGATGGATACAATTTTTGCACCCATAATTCTGTTATTTACGGTAATTTCCCTTGTGCCAAGCGTTTTGAGGTTTGCTGTAATTTTTGTGTGTCATCATCAGTTCGCAATTTGAGGTACGATGGAATTCTTGCGCCGGCTTGGGGAGCGCCATGAGGCACTCAAGAAGAAGATCCACAGCACGCGTATCCCGCTGTCCAAGAATGGACAACGCGTCATGGGGCTCGTATACTTCACAACGCCCATCATCGGTGGCTACTATGTCATGAAGTGGGCGGAGCGCCGCGCTGACGCCAACTTTCAGCGCGAGGTACTGTACGACCGCAAGTGTTATTTGAGTACAAACGGGGTGTTAATTGAGTACTATTTGTGTGTTCAATGCAGGAGGCCGAGATCCGTCGAGCGGCTGGCAGCAACGCGAGATACGTGGCCCAGCAGAACCAGCAACTCAAGGAAATGCTACAGGACAAACAACATTAAGAGACTAAAGGACGAGTCTATTCAAGCTGAGCTTTGCATTATCTGACTCAGTAGAGCCTAGAAAACCCCGACATTTCCTCCGATGTGGCATCAGTTTATCCCTCCTGAGGGGTTACCTTCGACCCGACACAGGCCTCGCCAGAATCCTCGACGATGTTGAGCTCCGGATGCTCGCAGGCGGCGATCTTGAGCTCGCACGGGTTTCCGTACTTGACACCGTCAGAGCCACAGACAGGCATCTCAACGTCGGGACAGCCCCTCGAGCATTTCTTGCCGGGAGTCTGTTGATCATCGTTCCTAATAACCTCGAGGTCCTTCCACGTGGGAGGGATTGTTTTCTTGTTACCCTTTGCGCGCTTCATGTAGCACTCATTCGAGTACGTGTTGCCCTCCTCGTCACCGACTGGATCGTACACGTCGAGGCAGTACTTGGGGCAATCCTCTTCATCCGCTTCACGGCTAAATGCGGGGTTGATAACCTGCGGGCGTTGAGCATGGACAGTAGCGAAAGAAACGTGAAAAGAACCGTGGATTTCATGAGTAGGGCGCTCTGGAGATGATCGAGTGTGTTGTGCGCTTCAAATTGAAGAGTGACTTCGATCACCATTGCCACCGCCATCGCCATTGCAGCGGACCAGCCGTGATTAATTTGCGATAGGAAATTACAACGCACAGTTGTCTGAAAGGTAGGTAATCCTGCGTAAACTCATCA
Organism: Phytophthora cactorum; assembly: GCA_016864655.1. Lineage (NCBI taxonomy): Eukaryota > Oomycota > Peronosporomycetes > Peronosporales > Peronosporaceae > Phytophthora > Phytophthora cactorum. The sequence continues at coordinate 816,160 of NHQK01000004.1, forward strand.
ACCCCGTCATCACGACTGAAGTTCACAAGTCTCCGCAGGGTTCACACTACATGAACTAGAACGCTAACAAATAACAATAAGCGCAACTCTCTGCTAGCTCATGACAATTGAAGTTTGGGTCGGTTGGCATGAAACGCATGGGAATTGTGCCCTCGGTGAGCTGAAGTTATATTATGCACGGCTTCGCAGTACATGCATTTCCTCTGGTCAGCGGAACTTACGTCTCCCCGAAAAAAAAACGAACCTTCAGCATGGTGGCATGCTGTACCAACAAAACTCTCTTGCTACCCTGATCATTAGATACACACTACTTGTACATCCATCCAAGCGAAGTCACAGAGCGACAATACTGTACTATGCGAAGTCGCTGCGATGACGCCGAACTGATGATGATGCAGCAAGATAATACAAGTCGCACCAGCAACTTCACTCGAGCAAGAAGTTTGAGGTAAAGATCGTAGAGCCGTAAAGTTCCAGCCAAGTCGACATGTACAAGCGGGTAGCGATGCTCAGCTAAATGGATAATAACCTGGAGTTTGAAACGAGATTTTTAAGTGAGACGGAAATGCTGTTTCAATGTCAGCACGAAGATAATTGAGAGGCGTTATTGCTGCACGACTATTCCGTGTTTTGGTTATTCTCGACGTAGGAAACAATCCATGAGTGATAGCAGGGTGGACGCCATGGAGACCAAACTGCGCGAGATGTTTGAGGTGCGGTCGGGTTATCGTGACGAGCAAAGTCAGGCAGCGCTGCTTGCCAAGCACTTCCGCAGCTTCGACCGGGACAGCTCAGGCATCGTGGACTTTGACGAATTCGCTCGTGCCATGTTGTCACTCAACTTTGTGGGTGTCCAAGCTGAGACCGAGGCTCTCTTTGATCGCTACGATGCGGATCTGGACGGCGTGCTGAGCTACGCTGAGTTCGCTCAAGTCGTCACGGGATGTTCTGGACGAGTTCTGCTGAATGGAAGAGTTCGCTCGCTTCTGGAACGGGTGCGAGAAAGCATTCTGGAAGCTGGTGGCAAGAACGGCATTCGAACGCTGGGCGTGATTTTGCGTCGAATGGACCAGAATGGCAACGGAGTGATCGAGTTTGAGGTTTGTTCATGTATGTAGAGCGTTGATATTCTCACGTTCTAACGAGAAAATGTTGATACCACACAGGAATTTTGCGATGGCATCGCACACTTGGGGGTTAGTGACGCCGATCCAGAAGAGCTGGAGCGCACCTTCCGGTGCTTCGACCGCGACCAAAGTGGCAAGATCACCATTGACGAACTCATGCGTGGGCTTCGGGTACGCGTTTTTGGGCTGTTCGGCCATGTTTGACCTGGTACTAATTGCTTCTGATGACAGGGATCGATGCCTAAGCGCCGTATTCTGCTGGTGAAGAAGGCGTTTGCGCTCTTGGATACTTCAGGAGATGGTAAAGCTACAGTTGAAGAAATTGAGCGTCTGTACGATGCCTCGCAACATCCTGAAGTCCTCGCGGGACGGATGAAGCCTCGGGACGCGATGCTCGAGATGATGAGCGTCTTCGAGCAGTCCAACTCGCGTGGGGATGGAGTTATCACTTGGCACGAGTTCCTCGAGTACTACAAAGATCTGAGCGTCGGGATCACTAACGACGATGAGTTTGAGCTCATGATACGCAACGCCTGGCATCTCAGTGGCGGTGTGGGATGGAGCGCCAACTCGTCCTGCCGTCGAGTGCTGGCCACTTTTCGCGATGGCTCACAGCGAGTACTTGAGATCGAGAACGACCTGGGAATAGCTGCCTCGGACACTCGCCGCATGATGGAGAAGCTCAAAGCGCAGGGATACAGAGACGTCGTAGGGATATCACTAACTCACTAGCAATGGCACACGTTAACCGAGTCAACGGTTTGACCAATCTAGGCAGATACCATCAATCGATTATTTTTCTAACAGGAATAAGAATCGTGACTTCGGAGGATTTTTCAATGATTGATAAAGCTCAAGGTGGAACTGAAGCAGGCGTTGAAACCATGGATACGTCTCCGAATTTTATCGAGAAGATGGAGTGCGTCATTCTTGCATCTCGGAACGACGCGTCGAAAGCGATGCTAAACGCGGTGATGAAGCAAGACGTCTGGTTTCGTCGTCGCGGGGATGTCCACTTTGACAAACACTGGGACGTTGAAGACGTGCCAGAATCTTCAGCGTCGCCGCAGATGCTGGGGAAGAGGAAGCCCCCGCAGTCTAAGCCGCCCACGAAGCGTTATCGAGTGGATAAAGCTCCTGCTAACGAGTTCATGGACGACACCAGCTTATCTGAAGAGGAGGTCTTGCTCGATTCGGATACTGAGCTACAATCAATTGAAATTCTCGAATCTGAAGACGAGGATATTGAAGGAGATGACAATGAATCCGTCGCTATGGAGTACACGATTAATGAAGAGAGCGAAGAGGAGGAAGGCACGACTGAGAATGCAGAAAAGGTGACGAATCTCTGTCCACTTAAACCGCAGGATCCGGGACAACTCGAGGCGATTAAAACGTGGATTCACGATGTCAACAAACTGATCGATACAACGTGGTGCGCGCCTCCTACGGGATATTCTTGCTCGAGAAATTGCGCTGAAATTCATGAAAAAAACGATCGACGATGAGTCCGATTTGTGCCGTATGTGGCAGAGTGTCGAAGTATCTCGTCGAAGCCAAGCAGCTTGAAATATGTGGAGTACGCCGCGATCTGAAAGAAAAGAAGGTGAACTGGTCCATGGCAGCTCACTACGACGACGAAACTTGCTGGGTTGGAGACCTAGCGTCGCATGAATCGGAGATCACGTTGCTGGGAAAAGAGTTACAGAAGAAGAAGAACGATTTAAACGTCTTGGAGTGCAAGAGGGCTGCCCTCTGTGCACGAATGGATATCATCAGGCTCGACTTATGTAGTATGAAAGTAGTTTTGATCAAAACTTGTGGGCTCTACCATAGTATTATCCGATTGTACGAACCTGTTCGCCCCTATACAGTCGGAGCAAATGGACGGAGCTGCAGCTAGAGGCCGCGTCTCGCTTCTGCAATGGCTACGCTCCAACAGAAGTGAAGGTTGCTCGCCAGCAGCTTTCGTGGGAGCAGTCTTCAACGTCCACATTAACACGCTCAAAATCCAGCGCAGTGCAATCCCGCTAAAGAACTCGCCGCTGGTGCTGGGAACAATCTGCGTCGAGTGCTGTATTATCTACAGCATACTCATTAAGGTTCGACCGGAGTATTGTCGTCGAAGCGGCCGCTGCTAAGGGCCACGTTGACTTGGTGGAGAATTATGATGCCCGACTTTACGATGCTGCAAAACCCTTTCTCGCTGCAGCGGCAAATGGGCACGCGGGGGTGTTAAGACTCTTGATTGCGAGACACACGCTAAGTACTGTGCTCTCCAGGCTCGAGAAACCCGCGGTGAAGATGGCGGCTCAGGGAGGCCACACTGATGTGGGCTGCAGAGATTTAACGTGGAAGAGGACAGCATACTCCAGGCCTTGGTGAAAGCAACCAAGAATAAGCACGTTAGTGAGAGCAGCTCGTACTCATCAATTGGTAGTCCTGGAACTGCTACTCGACATTTCAAAGGACTTGAAGGACGACTACCATTTCAACTGTGGCGGAAGTGGCCACGTCGACTCGATGTAGCGAAATGACAAGGCTTTTAGTCAGCAAGTGCGGTATATTCCATCTGAGACGCGCCTTAATGCTTGCACTGAAAAGTAATTACCCGGACGTGCTGACTGAAGCTGCAGCCTTTGCAGCGGCGCATGATCGAAAGGATTTGCTGAAAATTCTTCTAACCAGCAGTGATGACAAGATGATTGAGGAGGTTCTACTACAAGCCGCATCAAATGCTAAACCAGCACTGGTAACGCTATTGCTCGGGAAATGCGACACAGCCGCGTATGCTGGAGTTTTCACGAAGGCAGCTAGTCAGGGGGTTCTCAGACTGGTCCAGATTCTGCTGGAGAAGTGAATAAGCGCAACGATAGGCTGTGCGTTGGTTTGTGCTGCTGCGCATGACCATACTGCTGTAGTAGAGACATTGGTGGATCGAAGTGAGGCCGTCAGCAGCATCGTCTGTGCCTTTGAACTAGCTGCTGTGAAGAACCATATCGCCGTAGTGGGAATTCTACGAGATCGGTGTGCTACAGACAGTATTCGCTTTGCCCTGACGTCGGGCAGTCCAGATGTGATTCACATACAAACAGGCTCGCCTCGAATAAACACAACGTGAAGAGTGTCGAAAGGAGGGGTTGTATTTCTTGCTAAAAGGATAATTTACAGATATCCCATCATGATGGCTCCCCCAATAGCGGCAATCGCTACCAAGTTGGTAGCGGGGACTGCAGAGTATTCATGCTCTTGAGCATGCATCATGGACAGATACATGGTGCCAAACGCTAGTGTTAAGCTCAGAGGCACCCAGGGAAACGCTGTTGTATCTGACTTTTTGCCCCATTGTAGCTCGTGTTCCTCACGCTGAGCAGCCAAGCTGGTCCCCACTTCTCTGTGCCATTCCTGCAAATTCAAACGTGTCAGGTCAGGAGAAGGCCGAAAAAATACAGAAGAAGGCTACTTACTCGCAGAAGAAATTCGTCTCGACTGGCATCGCGGAGACTGGCATAAAGTTCTTCTAACAATTGGGGAAAATCTTCCTGGAAACGTTGAAATTCCTCTCGTCGAGCTGTCACGTCTGCGAGATTTGTCTGTACGAATCGCATCGCGACCTGCTTGAGGTGTGCGGCATGCACCAACTCGGCAACTACCAGGACTTCAAGGCAGTTCGCTGCGGTCACACCAATCGCATGCTCGCACAAACGCTTCATTCGCTCCAACCCGTACTTGTCCGCTGCCACGAGGTCTTCCAGGAGCTGATCACTCACCTCTGCATCGGTATCTCCCGTTCTTTTCAGCTGCGGCAGCGCAACCTGGTCGTAGTAAATGAAGCGAAGCACTCGCACAATTCCAGCGTACGAGTCTTCCACGTTCACAACTGCCATCTTCCTCTCGGTAACCTCATTCTCTGCAAGGCGGTGGAATGCTAGCACAGCTCGGAAATACTCGCTCCGAGCAATAAGCATGCAGCGATGCACAGGAATCCTGCGTCCTTCTGCGATGAGCACTGTATCGGCCCATACGTCGTCACTCAGAGCGAACTTCATGTCGCCATTTAGCGTGCGTGTAGACCTGTCTAAAGCCTCTGACTCATCCTCATCTTCTTCACTGCTAGTATCGCTCAGCTCGTCATCAGCGATCTCAATCTCAGGTGGAGAACCAAAGAGAGACGACGGGGATGCCGAGAAGAGACGTTGACGACAAAGCAGCACGAGACTGGGGAGCTTGTAGAGTTTTGCCGCTCGTAGCACGTCGTGAACCAGGTAATACGAGTTCTTGCTCACCTCTAGTGTAAAGTTGTCCGTGTAGATGAACTCCAACAGCAGTTGAGCCACGTCCAGTCGCAGTGTGGGAAGCAACAACTCCGTCGTCGCCGTACCGAATTTATCGCTTTCACTTGTTGTGAGTCGGTCTTGCTGCTGTTGTTCCTCATCTAGAATGAGCTCACGCAACACGGGACTTCGCTGAGCGAGCAACAGCTTGTGAGCTGGGAGACGCTGACCCGAGACAACTAAAACGAGATCAGCACCAGCGATACCGGTCTTATCTTCATGCGCGATAGAGTCACGATACAATTTGCTCATGGAACGGGCCAGGAAACTGCCGGAGGTGAAGGCGATTGCCTGGCGACCACCACAAACCACGTGCTCGACACTGTGGGTTCCAATGTCTGCAGCATTTCGATCAATCGTTACTTCTTCCCCAACTCGTTGTCCAGAGTTCACGAGCTTCGGTAGGCTGGAAAGAACGAGATTGTTTGGGTCATCAGACTGTCCTTCACCCCACATGTAAAGATCTCCAGTGTCGGAAATGGCTGCGGCGTGTTGAGTTCCAGCACTGATCCGACAGATACGAATATCGGGTGTGGCAAAGCACGGCATCATCTGCGGCGTCATCCACTTCAGCTGCGGTAGTCTAGGGCATGACGAAGACGCTGTTGATGAGCTTTTACGCTGTGAGAGCAGCCGTTGGTGGCGTTGAAGGATCGTTTCAGCCAGAAGAGCATTCTTCTGGCTACCGTACAACCCGTGACCGAGTACGGCGCCTCCACATGCTCCCCACGTCCACACTTGTCCATCGATCGAGAGCGCCATACTCCAGTTCTCACCAGCAGCAACATCACGCCACTGGTTGTGCACACACTCTTTAAGCACTGCTGTAGGGGCAAGAACATCACTGGCATCACCGCGACCTTGTTGGCCGCTGTTTCCTCTCCCCCAAGTTACAAGCGTACCGGTTCTAGTGAGACCGACGCAGTGGGCATCTCCACAAGCGACTTTCGAGAACAACGGAGCTTCGTGGTGTGCTGAGTTCACTTGACTCGTGTAGATATTCTGTATCTGTCTCGGAGTCAATTGAAAGGACTGGAACTGCTTCCGTACAGCTCCGCCTCCATGCCGTCGAGACGTTCGAGCGATGATTGGAATCCGACCGAGTCCAAGGCGTCCGTCGCTCCATTTCCCCCACGAAAAAGCGTGTCCGTCCCGTGTTAGAGCGACACAAAACCCACTACCGCAAGAAACCGAGCTGACAGTCGACGGCGTCGTGACGTCAGCTCTATCTGTTTTTGTCTCCACCGGTGGTAAGGCTATTCGTTGAGGTGCGGACGCGCTCCTGAGCGTGCCTCGTCCTAGTGCGATTCCCACTCCCCATGTGTACAGCTCTCCATCTTGACTGACGGCTGCAGAATGTGCTCCAACGAATTGGTCTCCACCGCAAGAAATGTCCTGTACCACGATTAGATTGTCGAAGAAATAGTCCACCAGGGTAGGCTGAGGTACGTAGCCGCTCAATTCGTATCCGAGTCCCAGCGCACCATCCAACGTATGCCCGTACGCAAACACCAGCCCCATATCGTTGAGAAAGAGTGTATGAAATCGACTACAAGCGGCCTGCACAATGCGATTCCTCGGAAATGGCTGCGCAACTCAAGAACGGAAGTGAGATCTTCAATAAGTTAGACATCAGACTACAAGAACGTACCGTTTCGATCTCGACCTTCTTGAAGGTGCTCGTTCTGTTCACTGGTTGTGCGCTGTTTCGATTGTCCAGAACGGGATTTTCGTCGTGTGAGCCCCACAGCGACACAGTGAGCATCTCTGGCAACTCTGTTGAGTCTAAAGATTTTACATGAGCCTTTGCAGGTGGCTGGCCTTCAAAATTCTCTCTCGCACTGGCTTCAGAATTGGCCTTTTCCTTCTCGGAGACTTGTAGAGCGAGCTCAACTGCTATAGAAGTTTGAAACGCGATAGCTTTGCCCGGAGAGTCTAGGTAGCTTGTTTTAGGAAGAAACACCCGGCAACGCGTACAAGATGACAGTCCTGGATCGGATGAGTTGCTGAGATTCTGCTGACTGGAGTCGTCAGTGTTAACACGCGCTCGAAGATGTGAAGTCATGTGCAGTTTAAGCTGCAGTCCCCACTGGTTGTCGTGCTCGGCTTCTTGGATGAAAACCTATAGAGGCCTCAACGTGAAAAATGTGGCACTGAGAAGAATATTCACCTAAGCATCTTACCTCACACACACGATTACTCTGCACCCAGTAGACAGACTCCCGTTGATACGGGAACTGGTTGCTAATGGCACCAAGCAGCCGTCGCTGTTGCTCTTCTAGCAATAAAAACGCCAATTGCGCAGCTTCGTCCGCGCGTTCAACTGGTACAATATGGTCGCAAGTAACAATTTGTTGCCTTAACCGGGAGATGAAATAGCTGTACGACACATTAGACTCCAAAGGTTGAGTGGATATCACCTCAAAGTCTCCACGAGAAGGCGTAGGTATCGATGACGGGAAAGTGAACGACGTGTCTCGGGTGCAGCTGGCGAATCGAATCGCTAAATCCCCACCCGTACTGCTCAATAACTTTTCAAAGTCCACTACAGCGGCCGGAATCTCAATTTTCCCTCCACCAGCACCTCGAAACGCCTTCCTAACAGTCTACAACATCTCCATTAGCCCCAAAAGTTAAATGAAACACAGAATAAAGAGAAGTATCTACCTCCGAGTATAAGTCTGGTGTCACCTCCTCGTCTTCTTCAATTGGTGCATCGTCGACGCAGTCTTCGAACTCGACGTCACTCTCCTCGCTACTATCATTGCTTTTATCGTGATTGTTGGCCTGTTCTGGTCCTTGAGAGTCGATAGCGCACATGCGTTGGAGGATCTCGTCCAGGTGGTGCGTGGACCTGATCATTTCCTCCAGCATCTCAGCGGCTTGGGCCCCTGCTTGCTGCTCCGCCATCTTCAACCACTATTAATAATAATTCAATAAAAGATCGCGCCTTTAGGTAATCCCCTCAGTAGTAATTTTGACTATGACTATCTAGGATATTGAGCTAATTTCTAAATGGATTTCTAACCCAAGAGACGCTGACTTCCAGCGCCTCCGCCGCTATGCAGGCGCCCAGCGCTCCTTCTCTGCGTCTGCGCCTGCTTGAGCCCAGTGTGGGGGTCGTGACTGGCGGTACGCGCGTGGTGCTGCACGGCGCGGGCTTCCGTCCCCCTCCGCATTCACTCACCGTCCGATTGCGCGTGGACCTGCAGGATGTCGAATACGACAATCACTCTGACAAATGTGATCAGCTCTCCTGGACAACTCGGCCGTCCATCTCCAACACAGTGGACATCAGTGGACGTTTTGTACTCGATACACAGCTAGAGTGCGTCCTCCCGAGCTTCGAGCGCCAGGCTGCGCGTGCCATTGCTGCCCGAACGTGTCTCGCAGCGTCCTCCGCGTCGGTCTCCAGCGCGCCGCAGTTGGTCCCTTTGAGCGTCGAGGTAATATTAAACGGAGGCGAGCAGCGGTCCAACACGTTATCGTTCAAGCTGCACCAGCCGCTGGAAGTGCGACGCATATGTCCTCAAAGTGTCCTCCTGGTGTCCCCCGCAGTTACAGCCACTGTGACGTTGAATATCTTGAAATTATCTGTTCCTGTCGCTCAAAAAACGACACCTAAAGGTGGACAATTAGAAGTCCTCGAGGACATAAGCACTCTCCCGGTATTTATTCGAGTCAAACAAGCGTCGGAACGTACTGGAGCTGTGTCCGAGCAGACGAGAGAAGGCAAGTGGAAGCTCTCGCCATTGGGGGTATACGAGGTGGGGTTTGACGCTCCTACCATGGGCTTTGGAGCCGCCAGTGTGGAGATCACACTCAATAGAACAGAGTTTTTCCGGTGTAAGAGCGACGCACCGCCCGAGGGATTCGGCTATCGAGTGCGTCGAGATGTGGCTTTACGAGCAGTGGAGCCAGCGTGTATTAGTGTGACAAGTGGACAGGTTACGGAGGTTAAATTGGTGGGGGACGGATTTGTGGACTCAGGAGATATTGTAGTGGCTATGTTGCAGAAGGAGTTGTCGTCTACAGAAGCAGACGCAGCGAAACCAGCGAAGGAGGTGCAGGTGGCACAGCTGAATGCGACGTACTATGGCAAGAACGAAGTGCGATGTACAGTGCCTGCGAATTTACCGTTTGGATGCACGTCGTTCAGTGTCTCGTTGAATGGCGGCAGGCAGTTTGGCCAGTCTCGAGTTGTTGGCTTGCTGCATCGTGACCGAGCGTTGGAGGGAATCTCCCCAGCAAGCAGCAGTCTGGCAGGTGGAACTACAGTCATGATCCGGTATTCCTGTCTGAGTCTTGAAGACGCGGACGCATTTTACCAACTGCAACGACTTGATCCACCTCGCCGCATTCACGTACGATTTCAGCCGGCTAGTTATAGTGGAACAGACGGCGGCGGCCTCGCGAAGGTTGTGAACGCAGAAGCTTCGTCCCAGACTCCCGGCGTCTTAATCTGTAAGACCCCGAATTTTCTGGAGAACATTAAAGCTTTGAATGGGATGAGAGGTGGAGCAAGTGAGAGCGATGGAGACAGCGTACCGTACACGTGGAGATTTACGGTAGCTCTAGCGCTGGGTGGAGAGTCTTTTCAGGGTGAACTGCCGTTCTCCTTCTACCTTCCCCCCATGATACGATCGCTCACACAACATCATGGACCGTCGACGGGGGATACATGCGTCATGCTTCGGATGAAGCACAAGGTTCCGCCACGACTCAAGCTGCTTATACGCTTCTCCACACTTGATTTTACTAAATGCACGACGGTAGAGGGGCGTCCTGTAGAACCGATCACTACTAGGAATTGTGATTCAAAGAGCGAGTCGATACCTCAGCCGATTGCCGATGATCCTGAATATTTAATCACCTGTAAGACGCCGCCGTGGACTGAGAATTTAGCGGGTGGCTCACGTGAAGTGCCGCATCTGACAATTGTTCAAGTCTCGTACGATGCCGGCGTGACGTTCTTTCCTGTCATTGACCCCCCACCGACAGCTGCGCAGTCCAACCCGCTTGCCAAGGATCTCTCGTACTTGTGTTTCCTATTCTACCCTCCTCCAGTTGTGCGCTCTGCGATTCCTCTGTCAGCAGACATTCTAGGTGGGAGCTGCATTCGTCTCCAAGGAGAGAACCTGGTGGACCACGGAGCTCAAATGTCCGTGATTTTCGAGTCTTCCTCGATGAGTCGCAAGGTTTCAGCGTTCGTTGAAAAAGGAGAGCTGCGATGCTGTGCGCCGCCATTCAACGTTGGACGTGCGCGAGTGTTTGTGTCTCTGAATGATGATCAGTACACACTCTGTGACCTTCACGACCCGGAGACCAATGCACCACTGGAATTTATTTTCTACAGCTCGCCGACAGTGACGCGTATCAGTCCAGTGTGTGCTTGTGTGCGGCAGCCAAGTGAACTGAAGATTTACGGTACAAATCTCATCGAGACAGACCGCATTAAAGTACGCTTTAGCTTCCCAGCGAGTGCAGGTCGTCGTCTTATATTCAAGGATGTCCCGGGTACTGCTCGTGATGGGGTAATTACCGTGACTACGCCTGTATTCCCGGATGAATACGCCAACCAGAATGCGCTCGTAGACGTCGCGTTGAACGGAGCGAATTTATCAGGGACTTCTGTTCCTCTGCGGTATTTTTCAAAGTACGGGATTACGCGTGTCGATCCACCGCTTGGCGCTTTTGAAGTTCCTGTAACTCTAACTGTGTTCCTTGCACCCGTAATCGTTACGGACAAGATACTGGTGCGTTTACGTCTTGGAGTTATCAAGATGGTTACCGAACATGAGTCTTCCAAGGAGGAATTAGAGATTATTTACGGTCCAGTTGAAGCAAGTACCTGGACCGCGTCCAGTGTGGAGTTCATGGTTCTATCGTTGAGTACTTTAGTGGAGAGCTTACCCGTGTTGACTACAGCACACTTAGAAGTATCGTTTGATGGCGTGCATTTCCATGGCGTTGGAAACCTACGAGACCACTACCGTGTGTACAATATGCCCCAGTTAACATCAGCAAATCCATTGTTCGGACTCTCCGATCGCGAGACGAGAGTTGTGGCGCATGGGGTGCACATGAGACCAGGTGATGTCGTCAAACTGACCTTGTTTCTGGAATCAACTAGTGCTGACAAATCGAAAGTTAAAGACAGACGTAGAGCAGCTCCTGTACCTGTTACTACCGTCATCGCAGAGGTAAATGTCAAGCGGCAACGTCTGAGCTTTACGTGTCCATCGCTAGTACAGCTGCGTGCTAGTCCAGACCGACAATACGCTCCCCTCGTTGCTGCTTCGCCCGTTATAAGTGGTGGAATGCTGTTACCTGAGCGAGTTATCATGCAGATTAGCGTTATTGACGGCCAACCGATCTCGCTTCCCTTCGTATTCCGATACTATCGAGCCCCCACACTCGTAGTGATGAATCCACACGCTGGATATGTGTGCAGTGGATCCATAGTCTCGTTTGAGTTTGCGGAGCGTATCGCTACCCCCACTGTGGACTTTCGGTTCGGCGATAGTCTGCCATCAAGTGGACGAATTCGCGAAGAACGGTTTGTGGAGTGTTTCTCGCCCGAGCTTTCTGCGGGGACTCATTGTATCAGCATCTCGTTTAATGAACAACACTATGAGCCTGCTGTACTGATGGAGCGTCAAGTGGAACAGCTCAAGGATAGCGAGCATTCCGTCGCTACATTCCACGCGTTTCCCCTTCCAGTGTTCGTTCTTCCTCCTGCTGGAAGAGACCGTGTGTATGCGTTTGGCCCGACGTCAGGCGGAACTGTGGTCGTTATTAAGGGCAAAGGATTTGTTCCTGACACGAAGATTTACGTTCGATTCGCGTCTCAGTTCAAGGACGCTTTCGACGGCCAGTCTGAGATTATTGTGAGCGCTAAAGTGATGGACGGCGAGACTATCAGATGTATTTCACCGCCATCCATGCGTCTGGGCCGCGCTGTACTTCACGTCTCGTACAATTTACAGCAGTTCAGTGATTCCACGTGCTTCTTCGAGTATCACGCGCCCACACGATACGTTGCGAAGGGAACACTATGTGGACCCATTTCAGGCCAAACGCCAATGAAACTGATTGTAGAAGACATGAAAGGTCTACCAAGTCTCACGCAACTACTGCAGTGTGTTGTGCGTTTTGAGAGTGAAAAACACGGCGTTTCGTCGGATGTGGAGGCGCAGTTTGATCCGGAGAGCTGTATTCTTTCGTGCATCACGCCTGCGTGGCCTATCAATGAGCTGGTTGGCCTTCGGGTCTCACTATCGCGTGGCGAAGGTGAGCTGTTTGAAGATACGCAAATCAAGTTTTTGTTCTATGACCCACCCGAAGGTGTAATTAAGATCGAACCTGCCGCTGGGCCAATTGGAGGTGGAACGGAAGTGTTGGCGTGGTGTGGGAGTATCGTGGAGACTGGCGAGATCACAGTCTCGATTCAACTCAGCAGAAATGAACCAATGCGACCAAGCCTTATGAAACGCAGAAGTTCAACTACCTTATCGCTGCCGCTATCTCGGAAATCAAGTCTACAAGTGCTGCCGTCCATACTGGTGCGAGGGGAAATTGTTGGAGAGTCTGTGCGCTTTGTAACCCCGCCTGTTGATGGTCCTTGTACTGCAGTTTTAGGCATCTCGTTGAACGGTATCAACTACACTTCGACGCAGAGTCCACTGCACTTCACGTACTATGTGGAGCCTATACTTCGTCGAATCAATCCTGGATGGGCCGCTCTGGAAGGTGCTTATGAAGCGCTTGTGATCGAAGGTGAGCACATTCGTGATTTTGGCTGTAAGTTATTAGTGCGCTTCAGTCTCCAGGACGAGAAGCAGCCAGAGCACAATGACATCGTGGTTGGTGCGCAGTTCATCTCCAATTCAACGGCGTCTGCCACCGGTGATGGCGCACTTCAGTGTGTTTTTCCAGCAGCCCCTCCCGGTTTCTACGAGCTTGAAATCAGCCTGAACGGACAGCAATTCTCGCAGTCTCAATACGTGAGCAAAACATTTGGCAATTTGAGTGGCACGGCATGCACTGCCCTGCTTCCTTTTCGCCACTTTGCGTCGCCTTTTTGTCTGGCAACAGCTACTGGTCCCGCTGCAGGCGGATCGACTGTGGTGTTGTTTCTCGGTGGAAAATTATTAAAGATACTTTCAAGAGAAACGAAGTGCCAAGTACAATTCGCGCCTATTCGAGGGACTGAGAGGGTCACTCGCTTACCTCCTGCAAACCCTAATATAGGCACTAGCCCTATCAAGGTATCAAGTAATGTTGCAGAAATCATGTGTATGGTTGGAGATATTGATCACACTAATGCTCGGGTGACATGTCGTGCGCCACTTCTCCGTGTTGCCTGCGTATCCAATGTGGACATACTACTACCGAGTGGTAGTGGGGCGTCCTCGGCATGTCAGCTTTTCGGTATACGCTTCAGTGAGCGTGAGAAGTACTACTCATATGAATCCCCAAGTATCACTGAAATCGCTCCCAGTTGTGGTCCTGTATCGGGAGGTACACAACTCGTCATCGAAGGCGCACACATCCTTGATACGGCGCAGATATTTGTCCGCTTCCGCTCCAATTTCAACGAACGCGAATTTGTTCTCGTCCCTGCGCGATACAGTCGAACGTTCCCAGGTGGATCAGCGAGTGCATCTCCGCTGATTATTTGCAACACCCCACCTGTCGAGTTTGTGGATAAAACGATCTCTACTGGTATCGATTCTGCGGCTCAGAGTAGTACAGTGTTACCTCCTCACACCCAGCCTTCACCTCGCGTTCGAGACGGTGCCGCTGCGGGGAAGGCACGCACGCAGACGTACCAGATGCTTGCGGAGCAGAGTTTAAAGGCTCAACGAGCTTCCGTTTCTCACGACAATGGGCTTAGTACTCTACGGATTACACGGCCGAGCATCAAGGCTACTCCACGAGGTCATTCTGAAGCTGAGAGTGGAGCGACAGTTCTGGTTGACTTTACGCTAAACGCAGGTGAGCAGTTCATCGCACACAGTGTCCGTTTCCACTACTACCAGGACATCGACCCACGTCAAGTCAAATGGTCTCCAAGACACCTGCCGACTCAGTGTCTGGGTGGGCGTCAAGCTACAGATTCCCGACTACTCACAGTGACATTACCGAAGACTTTCAGACTGACTGATTCTCCAGAACGGGTTTGCTTCCGCTTCGACAGTGTAGAAGCCAACCCGCAGCTCTCAATGCGACGCAGGTCTTCAGTTTTGCTGCACGAAACAGATTCACGCACGGAATTGGTCATTGGGAATCCTTCTAGGCTGCAGAGGCATTCAACAATGCGGAGATCGATCACGTATTTCCAGAACAGCATCCTCTCGCCTGAGAGCGCGAATCTAACAACCCCACGGAGCGATAGCATTGGGACGCCGGTATCTTCACGTCGTCAGGCTATCGGTGCTCATGGGATGAAGAGTAGACCAATCACACCCGATCTGTCATCTCCCCGTCCCGCTACGACAGGATCGCCGCCATGTATTGCTGGAAAAGTCATCGGTGCGAACGAGGTCACTTGTGTGGTACCAGACTTTGCTACCCCAGGAGCTGTCCAGGTTTTCTTCTCTCCAAACGCACAGCAGTTTGTGTGTCTTGGCGAGTTGTTGTTCCACCCCGCGGTGATCATCAAAGATGAGTATCATCACACCACATTTCGATTCTGCTCGAACATTGGTGGAAGTCCATTCGCGTTGCAGTGCTCCCCGTCGACTGTACTGAGGTATCTAGCGCCAGAAGACGTGACGACGGCAGACAAAAGGCACGCTCAAATCCAGGATCTCGGGCTGAGGAAGTACAGTTTTGCGTTGGAAGAAGCTCGAGCGAAAACACCGCAGATATCCCATGAGTTGAAAGGCAATGATCAGACGGAGGAAGACGCGAATGTAGCCGCAGAAATTATCGGCGAAATAGACGAAAACAATGCGGATAAGCTTGAGAGCGGGGATGAAGATGATGAAGCCTGTGACGTGACGCAAGAGCCGCTTGAACGGTGGCAGAAGCGCTCGTTTCACTCTGCGCAAGTGTTTATGATACCTGCTAACACAAAACTATTGAAACGGGTAACGATGACGGCGATTCGTGTGGATAATCAAAATGAGGCCGGGAAAATGGTCCCGGATGACGCAGGGTGCTGTGATTTTGACATGTCAAACTGGGGCGACCAAGTCCTGCTTAGTGCTGCTTTGCCGTCGTCCTGTGGCTATGCCTCGTACTCTTCCGTTATTGAATCATCCGTGCTTCAAGAGATGCAGAATTCATCAAAAACACACCTTGTTTTGACTCAATTACCTGCTGCGGGGACGCTGCATGTCGCTGTAATTGGACCGTGTGCGGCTCAGTTTAATGTGGTGATCATCGATGGCAGGGGGAAGGAAGTCACGCCTAGTGCTATAACACATTCAGAGCCCGAAGTGCACGAGAATTGCAGGAGTTTTCTAACTGCAGTGGATCCGACAGTCATCGTTGATTCAACCTGCGACGTCTGCTACGTGTGCGTTCGATTTGGTGCTGTCGACGACGAAACCTTGAGCACTTGTTCTGATCAAGATGTAGCCAACATTCAAGTTCTTGTGTTAGACAACAACGGGGTGCAGCTTTGTCTCTGTGGCTTTCCAGTGGAATCTACTCTATGGATAGTAAGTCGACTATCATTTCAAACGAATGATCCAGCAAGCCCTCCGTCACGAACAATCCAAGCGGTCGACAAACTAGTTCAGAACATTCCAGAAGACCCTGTCACCGCTACACCAGCACTGAAGGATGCCCTCACAAAACTCGCTTTGTCACCGAAGCGGTCTAGTGAAGTAAACTCACAAGCCTACAACGTCCCGTTGACGTTCGATTTCACAAGCGCTGACTCGACTCGTAGCATCACTGTTTCGTCCCGTGCGAGATTGGTGCTCTCGGCTTCAGATAATATCCAGACTCTCTTAGCGATTTCACTGTCGCCACAGATCACTAACGGGCCAACCGTGACACTGGAATGTGGGATGCCGTCGCTTTCTTTTAGTGGTATCGCAACACTGGTGGTAAGCTGCGGAGGTGTCGTATTTTCCAACAGCGTCACGGCCCACTGTTACGATCCAAGGAGTTGGAAAGTGATTGGGCTAAGTCCTTCGTGTGGACAGATATCCTCCCTCCAGGACGCGAAAGAATCTCAGGAACCCATGACGCTTCGTCTGAAAGGCGAGCACTTTGTTGAGAACCGCAAGATAATGATCCGGGTGTCGGATAAGGACCGGTATTTTACAGCACCCGGTAATGTTGAGCAAGTTCACGTGCTGAGCTTACGAATCGCTGCAGTTAAGAACTTGCGCGTATTACTGCAGCCACTGGGTATTGTACCACAAGCATCTAACGCTGGGCCAACGTCATCGCAGAAAAAAGAAGACAAGTTTCTCAGTTCTGTCGTTGGTGGGACTACTGGTGGTGGCTCTATCGTTGCACTTGTCTCGTCGTGGTCGACTTTCACCTTCACTATACGGATCGAATGTGGAGATCAACGACAATTCGCTTCATGCCGAGAAAATAGCGTCTTCGCGGCGATTTCTTCGGGTTCCGTTTTGAGCTGGGAGGAGGAATTTGAGCTTCGAATTGCTGCTGACCGACGTGCTCCACTGTTGTTAACTGCTGAGCTCTCGGAGCCTTCTTTGCCGAAACCTCTTGAGCTCGCTCAGGCTTGGGTTCCTCTCAACGGAATTCAGGTAGGATCCTCGGATATTCGGCGCTATACTGCGAGATTTGAAGAGCATTTCAAGCGTGGAAATTATGTCGGAAGCGAAGGAACTCCTGGAACAGCAACTGAAGTGGAGCTGCTGCTTCAATTATCGCCATTAATGCTGCATCCTGACTATATCGTCTGTAAATTCCCGTACCAATTGCTTCAGCAGCTATCACCACAAGCACTTGACGTTCAAGTCTCATCAGGCGATGGATTTTACTCTGTTCCTCATTCATTCGTGGTGTACAAACCCCCAACCGTGACGCAAACTACTCCAACTGTGTTACCGCGATCAGCAGGTGGCGATGTGATTGTTACGGGTACTGGATTCGTCAACAGTGGTCGGGTTTGTGTGCGCTTGCTCGCGTTTAAGAAGAATCGCTTCATAAATAGCAGTGAAGAGCAGCGTGCTCTTGCGAGTATTAACCGAGTCAAGAGATTCCAGCGAACGGAGAGTACGAACGACGGCTTCTTCCCGTATTTCTCGAGAGATGTGGAAGGAGTTTTCATATCTACTACGAGTCTCAAGTTCAGAATGCCGTCGTATTTAACGAGCTACAACGTTTACTACTCCGTATCATTTGACGGACGATCGTTTACGGAGGCCTCGAACGTATCAAACGTGCTGATGTTCAGTATCAACGCTGTAACCCCTAAAGGCGGTCCGATATCGGGTAATACGTACGCGACACTGCACGGCACAAATATCGACGCTTGTCTGTCTTTACGTTCCGGATTGACGCCTCTTATACGGGTTACGTGGAAGCGTGGAGCTCGAGATCTCGAACATGTGATGGTACCGGGAGAGTTTTATCCTCACGAAGATGCGGTGTACTTTTACTCGCCACAGAGCAAATTTGGGCTCTATAGTGTGGCTGTTAGCGTTGAACTAGCGCTGATAAGCTCAGGGGTCACTGGAGTGGACACGATCCCGCGCTTTGGACGAGATGAAGTCTCGTTTGTCATGTACAAGACGCCGACAATCAAGTCTGTCGCTCCGCTCACAGCTCTAGTGTCTGGGGTTTCGACAACGGAGATTATTGTCCAGGGTTTCGAAGAGAAAGCGGTCAGTAACATGCGGTTGGCGCCTAAATTACGCTTCAAGCGAAGGGGGCAGATGCAAGTATCGGACGCTCAACTTGTGTCCGAGTCGCGCTTTGAGTGCGTCGTGCCGCGCTTCAACGTGACCAACGCGGTAGCTACAGAGCTCCCGTTATCCGTACTTTCAAGTGTTCCCCCCGTTCATAGACTTCGAGCTGGAGGCGCATTGAGTCCAAGACGCCTTCACAGTCAGCCAAAGTTATGGACGCGTACAGCTGGCATTTTTGTGGCGTTGCTTGGTGCACGTAATTTACGTGCATCCAAGAAGAACGCGTGCAACCCATTCGCGGTCGTTTATGTGGGTAAAGCGCAGCTCAAGAGCACGCGTAAGGATGGAGTCTTCTCGCCCGTGTGGAACGAATTGTTCGACTTCGAGTGGACATCCAACAGCGATTCCAACTTGCCGTCAGTCCGTGTGGTGTTTGAGAACCAATTGACCGCTGACCAGAGTGAAAGTCTTGGGCACGTTGAGCTTAAATTTCCTGTGAAAGACAAAGTAGCTCAACCTTTCGCGCTCCGTGCGTGGTTCCCACTGCGTCGTATCCGCGGGAAATATTATCGAAAAGAAAACGAAGAAGCAGCGGTACAAGTGCAGAAGAACTCCAAGAAGCAAGCAATTTCAACTTTAAACTTGGGTGAAGTGGAGTTAGCGATCGCATTCATCCCTCCCGTGGCGCAGATCAAAAAGCACAAGAAAGCGTTGAGGTCATCGATCATTTCTGTCATTACAACCCAGCCCCAGTCTAGGAAGCAGTCTCAAGGTAAAGGTGGGTCGGGTATATATTCGTCCAAGAAGGAGAAGCTGCTTCGTGCTTTCCGTCAACGTGGAGCTCCGATATCGCTGGTTCCTACTGAACTAGCAGTTGAGTTAGCTCTCAATGGTCAAGACTTCTGGTCTGTGGCTCCATTGACGTGTTACTCCATACTAACTCCGATTGTGGTTGATGTGGAGCCCAAGTTCATCTCCATCGCTGGTGGCTCGACCTTGCATGTGTCGGGGAATAATTTTGTCAATACTGGTTGCTTGCGCGTGGCTTTCGCAGTGCTGACAAAGGACGGCACCACACAAACTCTTCGTAGTGAATGTACAATTGTTGTGGAGGCCAAGTACCGCTCGAGTACGAGTCTTGTGTGTACGACTCCGCCATTGCTGAACTTGGCTACAGAAGCTTCTTACGTGAACGTTTACGTCTCTCTCAATGGCTCCGACTTCGACAGCATCGCGCTGCCTAAGCAGCTTCTAAAACTGAGTGAACCGGCAGCTGAGAGGCCCCAATCAAGTGTAAATTTTGACGAGCGCATTGAAGAAAGTGATGAAACGGTGGTCGAGGAATCTCCGCGTAAAAGCCCGCGTAAGAGCACAGAAAGTGACAGTGCGATTTCTCTCGAAAGCGAGCAGTATGTGATTGACTGCAAGAAGGTTATATCACTGGCACTTGATGGTGGTGTATCGGGGAGACATTCGCCAACCCGGTTACTAAGCTCATCTAGGAACGAGAATTTCTTGCTGGTTCCTCAACTTCGAGTCTATTTAACGCCTAAAATCACGCGTGTGCGGCCGACAGACGGAATCTACACTTCACATTTAACCATTGACGGCACAAATTTCACAAATACGGGCGTCGCCACTGGTAAGGAAATTGGTTCTAAGCTCAATATTTAGTGTAACGTTTATTTACACGATTCTTTCTTGTCACTTTAGCACGCTTTACGTCCCAGACTGCGGATTCCGAAGTCCGTACAGCAAAGCTTGTCGTGGTATCCAGTACGCGGATGGAATGCAGCGTGCCTGATTTCCCTAGAGGGGTTATGGTGCGGATTTCGGTGGCTTTAAACGGCATTGAATTTGTACCGTGTCCTGGAGAACTCCGTGTCTTTCAGTCTCCGCGGCTGACAGAACTCTATCCAAACTGGGTTTCAGCTAATACGACACTGGAGCTGGAGCTACGTGGCATCAATCTAACTGCTGTCATGACCGCATCCATGGACGATAATAGTCGAGGTCAGCAAAATACTACAAGTATCCAAGTATCCTTCAGCAACACTCGTGAGAGGAAAGTTATTCGTGGCAAATGTGAAGATGGTAAAGTGCGCTGTGAAATTCCTCGAGAGATATGGCAGACGCCAACACTTGCCAGTCGAGACAAGACGACGTCTCATCCTGCTACAGCGAAGAATTCTCCCATTCTTGTTGATATTTGGCTGGGCGGGAAGCATAACGCGGTACGCACTTACACATTGTTACCATGCTTCGAATTGTTCTGATAAATTGTTATGAATTGTATCAGTTCACAGGGTCGCCGTTACCACTGCACGTGTACCGAGAGATCCCCACCGTTCACCTAGTATCGCCAATGGATGGACCGGTCTATGGTGGCTTTGCGATCGTTGTCGAAGGCCATGGATTCGTTGACACTGGGAAAATCGTTGTTCGCTTTCAACTATATAGTGATCAGCAGGAAGCAACACCTCGGACCGAAGGTGAAAGTTCTAGGCCACTTCAAAGTCCGGGATTGTCACCAACCAAGAGCGTTAACACTCTCGATAAACGTCAAGGAAAAGAGAGAATTGCAATCGAGAAGGTCAGTGTGGAGGCTCCAACCACAGTAACGGAACCAGTGCTATCATACGTCGACGTGGTCGCAAAATTCGTGTCTGCTGAGCGAGTTCTATGTCCAGCTCCTGCATTCCCTCAGGAAGGAGTGTACACAGTATTGGTGGCTCTGAACAGCGTCGAGTTTAGTCGAGTTAGTGACGGCTCCTGGTTTCTAGCGTGGCAGAATTGGCAGAAGAGGAAGCGGTTGCTTTCCCACGCTCTTTTCTCTCGAGCTTCTGCACCGGATGAAGCCGCTTCAGCTGCTGCAATCGCCGGAGCAGCCGCTGCTTCTGCATCTTTGGACGAAGATGACGTCGAAAAACTGCGACGAAAATCAAGCTTCATGCTACCGAAGATCCGAAGTGCCTTGGCTGCAACTCCAGAGGATTCCTCATCGACTTCGTTTAGAGCGAAAAACAACGAATCGGTCTCCTACAGGCTTGGGTCTGACGATACTGAAGAAATGCTGATGAAAGACCCACAACTGCTTCAATGGCGTCCTATTTCTTGGATGGAAGCGAAGGTCAGTGGTCGACCTTTATTGTCACTACTAGAGTACCTTTGCGGTGTTCGTGAGACCCAACAGTCCATTTGCCGACGCTTACGTGTAGCCTTCCGGCTTAAAAGTACTCAATCTCGAGGTGGAAATGACTCGACGGAGGTGATTCCTGCGCTCCGTTTTAACCTTTTTGTGAAGGCTGTACGTATGATCTTTCCCAACGCGCTGATGCGTGATCTCGAAGAACTGTGGCATGCTGCTGAGCATCGACCTGACGGTACTATGACGATCAAGCAGTTGCTGAGACGACTGCAACGCTACGCTGCGTCAGATCACCGTAGCAAAAGCCCGGAGCCAGGTCCAACACACTATGAACCGCGATACAACATCGTGTCCTCGCGGGAGACGGCAGCGATTATTCTACCTCCTGTTGCTCAACCAGAGTCTATATCGGACCCTCCGTCTACACTCTTTATCGACTACGATGCTGCCGTTCAGGCTGTGAAGCCCCGTGCACCTCGACCTGTATTTCGCAAGCGAAAGTTCAATACATCGTGGTGTAACCCAGTCGTGGAGGGTGCGAAGGAGGCAACACCAAGCCCACGACCACCCTCAAAAGTTAACCGAATTCGTCCGAGTCCACGCACACGAGTTAGCGACGACATGGCAAGTGAAGCTACTGCTGGAACTGCTTCTGTAACTGAAGGCATCACTGGAGCTGCTGACGATAAGGTAAACGAGCCACAAGCAGGTAACCAGGTTGATGCGAGCAAGGAAGACGCCGTTCGAACGCCTCACACTCTGGCTCAAGCTACGGTCGCCTCCACCAACAAAGACACAAGAACAATTCCTCCTTCATCCCCAGCCCCTTCTCCTGCAAATACCAACGCAATAATGCCTCGCCAAGCCAATCTGAGTGGACCAAATCCTTTCTACAACGACATCGCGCCGTTGTACGCCAAGTTCCTCAACTCAACGGAAGTCAAGAGGTTTTTGAAGCACTAGAAACGAATGCTTACCACTTGTGCCTATCATTTTAACTGTTACGGTGGTGGTTATACTGGTAGCTGAATGGTAGTTTCTCGCCGAGACTGGTGCAGTAATCCACGAAGGATCGTGTCTGAATAGCACCGATGTTGTCGACGTCGCAGTACATGAAAATATGAATCACTTCCTTGTCGGTCAGAATGGCCGGCAAGCCCCGAACGACGCTGTTGGCTGGGAGAGCGGCTCCTGTTGCTGCAAATGCCGCACGGAAGTCGTGTAGTTCGATGTATTCACGCTCTTCTTCCTGTTGCGGTTGATCTGCTCTCCCCGGTCCGTGTTTTAGTGCATCGAGGAGCCGTCGAGCAGTATCGGGATCTCCCTTCAGTAGATTAAGTAGTCTCTTCAACGCTGAACGCTGGTGCACACTTGCTCCATTCCGCTCATCATGCATGGAACCAGGCTCCGTAGCTTCACCGTGGTGCTTTGACGGATCGTTGAGCTCGTTCGTGAACGTGCTGGACCGACCAAAGGCGTTGCTCCCGTCCGAGACAGTCGTGGCGAAATTTAGTCCGACGCCCGTAGTCACTGCGTACGAGTATCTGGTGACAGTAGTGCCCTGAAGTAGATCCAGTTTCATTTGGTCAATGCTATCGGTCTGCGCCTTCGTCAAATGTTGAACGTTTGGGTCCACTTGACGAGCCATAGAACCGTTGCGTCCTCGAGGAATGCGCTCCATAACCAGCGCAGAAGTGTCAACCGGTAAGAAGGAACTCTTCGTTATGGTCGTGCGCGCTGCTTCGTGGCATTCGAGTTGTTGCTCTTCTCGCTCGCGAGCACGCTGCTCACTGTGTAGACGCTGGGCAGTCTCGGCTAAATACTGGTCACGAAGAGAGCTTCGGGGTCCAGGTCCTGGTTTCTCCGCTGCGTAGTCAGCGTACCGCGTGCTTGCTTGGAGTGTGGTTTCGAACGGCGGTGGTGTGAACTCGCTGGCATGGCTGTTGCATGTCAGCTTTGCAGGCGTGTCATGCAGGAGAACACGTTCGTACGTCGGTTCGATCCGAGACTCCTTTCGATCTGGACATCCCACAAGACCAGCAGGTTAGATACTACATGTACACAAGCGATCGAAAGGTAAAAACACCTTCAATCCTCACCTGGTGCGAAATAAGGTGCCGGCACTTTTCGACGGGCGTAGCCAGTCTTGTCACGGAGGGCGTCTTCCTCGACCCAATTACCCACTAGAGCAGCCTTGTTGTTCTTCACGTTGTACGTTGTTGACAGGGACATGATCGTGGCGATCAATGTGAAGTTCCTTGTTTCTCGTCGGTCAATGGGTTGTGGTTGTTACGGCAGTGAACTCCAGCGCGCGGAAGCTAATTAAAGTCCTTCCGCTAGAAACGCCCTTGAAACACTCAGGATTCTCTAAAATAGGTTTTCAAAAATCTACTTGTGGGTCGTCGTTGTCATTTTCAGTGCCCTCTTGAGGTTTACGATGTCCACAGCAAGCATGACACGGAAGCTGCGGCTCTCGGATCCTCACGCGGAGCTTCCCATCAAGAATCACAAGTATGTGAAAAACTGCACGGAGCTGTACATGGCCAACAAGCACATCGACAAAATCGCCAACTTCGATGCTTTCGTCAATCTCGAGGTGCTCTGGATCAATGGCAATCAGGTTTGTCATCTCTACTGAAGTACTTCCACCAAGCATTTCTTTGACGTCCTACCAGATCCAGGAACTTGACGGGCTTGACGGTTGCTTCCGGCTCAAGCAGCTTTACGCTCAAAACAACTCCATCCGGCAAGTCAGGATCATGTCTTGTAGATCTGCCTCGAGTGATAAAAACCTAACTCTGGTTCGTTGTAGCTCTCTTGAGGGTTCTTCGCTACCGCACTTCAAATTTCTGCTGGAACTCCGATTGTATGACAACAAACTGAAAGACTTGCAAGGCGCACTGAGAGTTTTAAGCCGATTGTCCCACTTGCGAGACCTCGACCTGTTCGGCAACCCCGTCGTGGAAGAGGAGAACTATCGCTTGCAAGTGATTCGAGCCATCCCATCACTTGACGTTCTAGATCGACATGTCATCACTGATGATGAGCGCGCAAAAGCTGCGAGGTAAACGAGCATTGTTTAGTCAATCAGAAGATATTGGGGGTACTCACCATGTTGCCAATAGGCTGCGACTTCATTTTGGTGAAGACGGGGATGTCCACGGCGGTTCTTTCAATCAAAATGGTGGCAACAAGAGCAAGAAACAATATTCTGGCGCACCACCACAGGCTTTATCAGGGACCGTCAAGATGCTGTTCAAGGAGGTCGCAGCTATCAAGAGAGAACAACAGGTTTGTGACAAAATCAACGAACATAATTACGTTCGTCTGACGGTAGTTAAACGATACCAGAAGCAAGCTCATGAGGCAGCCGAGCGAGAGCTTCAAGAGCTTAGACAACATCCGCAGCAAGCATTATCCACGACGTCGAGATCCAGTAGGAGTGCCAACAATAATAAAGGTGACGAAATTCCAGGTTTGAGTGACTGGGAAGTCACAGCATTGAAGAAATACTTCCAATCGCTTGAAGATGTGATAAATGGGTGCGTAGTTCCTGGATGTGCTGGGGATCGGTACTAACGTCGATACGTGCAGCGGACTTGGTCAGGAAAACCTTGCAGGTGTGTTTCGGTACCTTCGTATGCGTGGCTACGCAGTTTCGTACAACGGGTTTCGGTTTGAAGGAAACGCGGGTGACTCGCAGTACCTGGAGAGCATTTTACCAGCACCTGGCATCATTCAGTGGAAGCCGTTTGTTCAGGTGAGAATCTTGGTGTCCTGTGTAGTTTCCGTTATGTCATGACCGCGATCATACATTTATCCGACTTGTGATGCCTTGTTTTAGCTCTTTGAGTCGAAGCAGCTGCATTGTGAATTGTTGAGTCCCCAAGAATTACAACAACAAGCCGCCGCGTGCTTTGGCAAATGTGCAATCATGCAAGTACGTCGAACGCTGTCCAGGCTGATCTCGCGAAATCCACTCCCTCTAATCATTTTTCTTCTGGATTCATAACAGCGACGGCTGCAAGCTCTCAACACCAGCGATGCCAAATCTGCAGTACGTCTAGTACAGCGAAAGTTCTCCAATGCAAGGTTATCTTATTTGTGCCTCTTGTGAATTGTCCAGCAACTTGTGAAGGAGAGCCTCGAGCTATCACAACAAGGCTACCATCTTCAAGCTTTAGCTGATGGTGATCACTCGTCAAGCAGATCCAAATCGTCTCGACTGCCCAGCTCAGCTGACATCCAAGACAACTGGGAAGCAGCCCCAACATCGACACAAACATGTTTCTACATGACGGCGTTCACTCGCGAGAAAACTTCGGCCAATCCATCGATATCTGCATCAACAGATTGTAGTTCCAAGTTCAGCGAGTTGAAAAGCGAAAGTGAGCGCATCAGTGACGCGTTGGCCGGGAAGTACAAAATCCGGCACAAGGTTCGTAAACTTGGCTCGGACTTGATCAGCTCCAAAATCCCAGCTCAAACTCCTTGTTTGCATGCAGGACTTTACGAAGTACTTGGCCGAACAATCACCGCAGACTACAAAACTTGTGCGTTGCAACTATCAACTGTAATATCTAGGAAACACAATCACAAAGCATCAGTACTGCTGAAGACACTGCCGTCCCGCTCTATTCAATAAAATCTTCCAAATCAGCGAACGCATCTGCGCCGTCTTCTTCGTTGAGGAACGCGTCGATGATAGGGTGGCGGCTTCGCAGGCGCTTCCGCCGCTTTTTCACGATCGGAACAACACCAAGCAGACGCTGTCGAGCCTTTGCCTTACCACGACGAAGGCTTTCTTGGTCTGTCGGGGCAATCCTCTGTTTAACTAACGCCACCAATGCCTTCAAGCGCTCCTTTGTCTCATCTAACACTGTGGTCTGTAACGAATTAAAAAAACGGGAGCATAAAGGGTTAGATGCAAGGCAAGAATACTTTACCTGATAACGGGTGTACATACCTCCTTGAGCCACGTTTGCACGGTACTCGGAACTTGCAGGAAGAAAATATCCATCTTGAGCAAGGTTGCCGATACCTTTCGTCCACATACGAGTATTAGTTGCTGAACCGAATACGAAATTCATCTCATTCTCAAAGCAATAGAAAAGCGTACCTTCGCTTTCGTTCCATGATCTTGGCTTGCATCCTTAATCCCTTCAACCCACGCTCGACTTGTCAATGCGGATGTTACCGAAGATTCGTAGATCCAGCTTGTAGTGTAATTCAATAGACCGAGTTCAGGCTCGTCTCCCTTCCGCAACACTCCACTTGCTTTGCCGATACGCAGGCCTAATTCAATCATATGAAGGATCTTCAGCAGCACTTTTCGGGTTCCCCACGAAAAAACTCGATCGTCGCTAATCGCCTTGTTGACTAGCTCATGAATCCGAATGTAACCCAAAATTTCCTGGTGATGGGGAAACGAGCAGGGCTCACTGTTGCTGCTTTTGGCGGTGATGGCACTGAGCAGTGTGGCTTGAGATTGTTCGAGAACAGCCAAGACGGCCAAAATGGCGATGCTTTGGGTAGCATGAGACTGGAGGTGTGGAATGCGATCACGGGCGAGTGAAGCATCTTCGTCGGCTGTAGCGTTAACAGCTGCGCTGGAGTCATCGGATCGAACGGAAACGTCGGAGTCAGAAGAATAGCTGGCATCGGATTCTGAGTCAGAATCCACTCTTAAACCGTTAGAATACCTGGCATCTAACCCTTGTCGTAGGCGCTTCCGGTGTGCTGGAGTCTCATTCTTTGGCCTCTTTTTCTTGAGAGCTGGCCAGCGCTGCCTCTGGCCCTTGCTCGAGTTAGTTGACGCAGCTTCATCTTCTGCTGAGTTGATTCCACATGCATGCATGATCCCTTCAATCTTGCTCTCCAACGTCACAAACTTCTGGATGTGGAGTGCATGGTGAGTTGGGAGACAAATACTCAAGAGAAGTCGAAGAAGTCGTGGATTGTACACAACATTGTCGCACAAAACATCGTAGGCAAAGGAAGAGAGTACATGCGACTCTGAACAGACCCCGTTCCATCCCCCTATCTCCGCAGCAATGTCCCAAAGCCGCTTGCTAAGCGATGCGCACGACACGCTCAGCTTTGTAAGTCCATCCTGCTGAACACACTCCTTGACGTCACGTAAAAAGTAGCGGGATAAACGGCCGAAGTTATTGTTGCTTCCGTTTCCTTGAACTTCGAGCCACTGGGTTTGTCCACTTCGCGATATATTGTCTAGCACTTCTCCAAGTTGAGCATGAACCGAATGAAGACTCAAGATCTTGGTCATCATATCCAGCATCCGTCCAATCGCAGAGCAAACGTGCTCCAGCATCTCTTCTCCTCCTTTTGTGTCCAGAAGCACAACAGCTTTTGCATTTTTGCCGGGCGCTACGAGATGTCGGGCCGATGTTGGAAATTTGGCGGAAACGGAATCTGCATACAGTGAGAATTGCAATCTGCAAGTCGATTCGTCCCTCCCACCATTCCTATCATTGTCGGTCCCGTCTGTATCGGATAGGTCACACACTGACACAACACGATCACGAACACTGGTGTAGACACAAAGCAAAATCTCAAGAATATGTCCAGCTTCGCTTAGATCGTCCCCTTCAACATCGCGAGGATAAAAGGCCCCAAATGAGTCTTCATCACTGAGTGCACTGCAACACGAGTCCAGAGTGAAGAGAACAGCGTCAAACGACATTCCATTTGGTCGACCTGGCTGCGAAGAATCTGATGCAGGTGCCTCCTGAAGGATGTTCTTGATAGCAGTCAGAAGTTGAAGCATTTCATGTTGTAGCCCTCTGTGGAGTCCGTACGATGCAGCTCTGATGTACTCCTTTGAGAGGCTTGTTTCCATTTCGTTCGCATAATGCGAAGTAAGCTTTTGTATCATCCGGTGCAAACTGAACTCCACTTCCATCAAAGACCATACCGAAATCCCGCAATCATCACCTCGAAACGGTAAGACGTCCCGAATGCCTGTATCTCGATCACCCGAGTCTCCACCAGGTCGCTTCCACATCAACATTTCGATTGCAATATTGCAAATTCCACAACCGATATAGATACGAGCAACAAGTTTCCACCACGCACTCTTTTCACAGGATTTGACTTGTGTTGACTGATTCAGTAGGTTGTCAGAGTCCTGGCAGATCCAGTGAAAGAAGTATTTCCAATTGGAAACCAAGTCGACGAGCCACTGCTTGATATCGCTGTCGTTCTCATTGAGACCCTCGATCAGCAAGCCATCAGATGAACTTTTTGACTGGGACGCAGATTTCTCAAACTGGATCAAGCACGACAGCAACTTCTGAAATACTAAACCAGTCGAAGCCGCACCGTCCAGGCTGGCATTTTGCTGATAAAACGCGTCCAGAGAACTGAATTGAAACCGCGGTAAACCTGCTTCCTCGTCGTCGTACTCGTCTGCGTCATCATCTTCGTCTCCGTATTCCATGACAGCCAAAGCTGTTGGCACTATAAACTTGCCCACCTCTTGAGAGAAAAATCTGTGGAGCTCTTCCCATGAACTCTTCCGCAACAATATGGCGGGTTCCTCTATACTAACACCACTACATCGAAATACTTGCTCCAACCGTCCGAACGACCAAGCTTGGATGTCGTGGCAAGCTGTCACACTGTTTTCGAGCGCAGAAATAATTTCTTCCTACAAACAACAGCACGCCAACAGTTGTTCAGCATCCCATGCAACAACAACCAGGTACAAGTTTAATACGTACTTCTTGCTGCTCGTTGAAAGGAAGCCGATGGTCTAGCCACGTACACCACATATCCACAGCAAACTGTTGATGCAACCGGTTACCAGTTGACAATAATTTCCGTAGAAATACCATGAGAAAGTTATACAAATCTGGCAAATCGAGTACACGGCACAAATTGTTAGCTTTTCTCAGCATAACAGTCGAACAAAAAGCGTTACCTTTGTACGCTGTTGCCAAACGGGAGGCAATAATGAAAAACTCGCGAGCACTGTCGAATGACCGATGGAACTGCATACTGTAAATGCACGCAACAACACATACGACGTTAGCTCTAATTTCCCATGAACGTCATAAGAATATTGTTACCTCAGCCAGTCTTGAATGACATTAAGGTGCGGGAAAAGCTTTCCGGATTGTGAAATAAATAGTTGTGAAAGAGTTTTACCAGCAATCTACAAGTCCAAACACACGAATAGGTCAGGTGTTCGTCTTCGTCCCATATAAGACGCAGTAATTTACCCCCTTACCTTCCTCTGCGTAGGCTTTTGAGAGCGTTCAAAGAGACTACAGAGCACTTCACCACGAGTCTCTGGTGCCTATTAAAAACACATACACAAGTTAGTGGACAGTAGCGAAGCAAAGTAGTGAGCCGTGTAGCGTACCGTCTCGAATATCGCCTGCAACAGCAACAGCGCCAGTGTAGACTTTGAAGTCGCAACTTTGTCGTCGTCGTTCATCGAATTGCTTTGCTCTATCCAGAAGAAAGCGATGTCCATCAAAAGCAGAGCTTTCCACTCGCGAGAGTGGATCTGTTTGCCACCGAAGTTCAACAGAAGTTCCACTTGATCTAGCGCATGCTTCTCAGTGGTTTTAATCGCTGCTCGCGAACCCGTATCGTTTGATGCAGTACTTGTAAATGCCCTGAAATCGCTCTGCACAATCCACCACGCGAGCTGCTCAATGTCTGTGAACACGGATGCTTCAGTTGCAACGCGAGAGGATGAAGTTCGATGGTGCAAAATTGGTTTCGATGCCTGGAGTGAATGGAGCAGCAGGAAAAGGTCGCGCCAGTCTGCCTTGAGGTCTAGTGAGCCAAATTCTGGGTCATCGAACAGACTGCTAGCATCTTTCATATCAACATCACCTCCTTCTGACACCTGACTGGATAGAATGGATTCGCACACGAGCGAAACAACGCGTGGAGACTGGTTGAAGCTCTAAACAGGAAAAGAAAAACACAAAGTGGTTAACAACACCATTTTCCTTCAAGAAGACACCACGTACCATCTGCAAAGTAAACTCTGCCTCTTGCCGCAAATGCACCGGTAGTTGCCGCAGTAAATAACGTGCAATCCCAATCCACTTGTGATCTCCCGTCACATTGGCCACCAACACACACTCGCGAATCACGGGGTTCATCGTCTCGCTCGCCATCTCTGGCGACGTCGTAACCATACGCTCCACATTCTCCTACAAAATAAAATAAAATAAATAAAAGTCACAATCGTCACCTCCCTCCATCCTACACTCCTTCCTCCTCACCTGAAGCTGTTGCCAGCTCTCCTTAGACATCAGTGCACTGTCCTCTACCAGCACGTCCAGCAGACTGGGCACAGTCTGGCAGCTCCAGGGCAGCTCTAGCAACTTGGCCAAGTTCTCACTGGTTCCTATCTCGTCACTCAGCTCTCCGCTCATCCCTAAAAAGTAGGGCACAAGGCCCAGTAGCTGCGGCAGCACCTTGCCGTTACTGGGCTTGGCGTCGGTCACCACCTCCTCTAAAAAGCTGAACACAATCTCCAGCACCACGTAGATCTCGTCCAGCAGCTTCTTCCTCTTGACCGAGTGCTGCAACTTCTTCTTCTTGAGCTCCTGCAGCTCGTCCAGGGCACTGGAGTAGCCCAGATTGATCTCCGTGAGCAGCTGCATGCTTTCCAGCTCGCTGGGGCTGCCGCGACGCAGGACCTGGATGATCCTGGAGGCGGCGCGCAGCCGCGTGGCCTCACAATGTACCAGTAGATGCACCAATGGCAGCCAGTCATCTTGCACGAGGAACTCGCTCTTCTTCTTGCCGCATTTGGCGTCGCGAGGGGCGATGCCGTCCAATAGGCCGTTAAGCTAAGCGAATTAAAACGGTTAGGAAGACAATTTAGCTGCAAGATGAGAGCAAATAAACGCACCTCGTCAGCCTCGATGGACTGCAGGTACTGACGCACGGCGTCAGCGTCGGTGGCGCTCGCTCGGAGCAGCGCGCGGGCACTGCCTTGCTCCATGGACCAAGTGCGGAATTGGCAAAAGAGAATTGACTTGACATTTGTAAGCGAAAAAAATACCTCTATTAGAAGGCGGGGTATTATTTGGGAAGAAAAGGTACTTTTCGGTGGACACGCGAAAAAAAATGAGCCTGGCTGTATTGACTGACGGCGTGCTGAAAGGCCTGCGGGCTGCTTTACTATATGGAGCCACTTAGGAGGCGGTCCACGGCGGCTTGCACGTTGCCAAAAGTGGCTTGTAATGCGCGGATGTTTTGGTCCCGATTGGAGAAGCCCATGTCGTTCAACTGCGTTAGCTGCGACGCATAGATTTCCTCTGGGTTGCCTGCAGGGGCTGCGGGAGTGCTAGCTGCAGCACCAAAACCGGCGCCGGGGAAGCCACCGAACATTGCGAACGGGTTGGCGGCAGCAGGGTTTGCTGCTCCAGTGGTACCGGCAGTACCAGCAGTACTGGCCGCACCAGTGCCAGTACCAAGATTCATTCCTTCAAGTCTGCATGAGCAAGCAAGTAGGGAATACCAGTTAGAATAGCCGCAAAGAACATCAGAGTCGAAGTGTGTCCAAGTACACACCCTGGCATAAGTCCGGACCCACGCAACTGGTTCATGGCGTTCTGCATCTGCATCATAGCCTGCATGTTCTGCGGGTTCATGGCCTGGCGCAGGAACTCGGGGTTCGACATCATTTGCCGCATCTGCGGGTTGGCGTCCATCATTGCTGCCATCTGCGGGTTCATCGTCTCCATCTGCGAGATAAACTGCTCTGGGTTACTAGACACTTGGTCCAAAGCCGCCTGGAACAAGGGGCTCTGCATCATCTGCGCCATCATCTCCGGATTGCTGCCCAGACCGCCCATGCCTCCCATGCCTCCCATTCCACCAAGGCCGCCCATACCGGCAGCACCCCACGGGTTCGCCGCTGCACCGGCAGCGCCAGTAGGCGCAGTGCCAGAAGCAGTACCCGAAGTACCCCACGGATTGGCAGCAGCAGGGGTCGATGAAGTCGAGCTGGAAGCCTGTGACTGTGTTGTGCTACTAGTCGAGTTAGCGTTACTACTTCCGCCTGCAACACCAGGCATGGTGAACGCCGGACCACGAGAAGCAGGGGTGCCGCTAGCTGCAGCATCCATCAGCGGCTCCTGTACGTCGTGATACATGCGTCGCAGCGCATTAAATCCCTCGGGGTGGCTCTCAATGTTCCGCAGCGCCGTATCTTGGTTCCGCATCATTTCACGCATCGCCGCGGGGTTGCGCATGGCCTCCATACTCTGTCTAAGCAGTTCCGGGTCGTTCATAATGTGGTTCAGCTGCGGGTTCTGCTCCATGAGCTGCTGCATTGCCGGGTTGCTCTGCATGATGTTGCGCATGATGTCTGGGTTGTTGAGGATGCTCTGCATCATGGGCGAGTCCATCATCTGCCGCACCATTTCGGGGTTCTCCATCATTTGCTGCTGCATCTGCTGCATGCTGGGGGCGCCCCCTGCGCCCATCAAGTTGCCGAACATGTTGCCGTTGTTAGCAGCGCCCGCTCCATCTCCGGCAGCTCCTGGGAACAGCGGGAAGTTGAACGGGTTGGCCGCCGCAGGAGGAGCAGCAGCCGGAGCCGGAGCCGGCGTGACAGCAGGAGCTGGAGCTGGAGCCGTCGAGCTGGCAGCAGGCGTAGCAGTTGCTGGCCTCGCTGGTCGCGCCGAGCCCTTGACGAAGTAGATGGTATCTTCCGCCTGGATGCCTGCAACGTATTTTGCAACAATGAACCGTTAGACAGACTCACCCGTTACGCCTAGTGCATTGCACCTCAATTACCGTAGCTTTCGAGGGTCTGGTCGTCCTTGAGCACCTTGCCCTTGTAAATAAGGCGCTGCAGCGCTGCGGGTACCTCCGTGGGGGTCACTAGCGCCTCCTTGCACTGCAGCACAGAGCTTTCCAGTGCCACGTCCACCGAGAACTTCTTCCCCGCCGTCGTCTTCACGTGCAGATTCACCATTGTGTTGCACCTCTATGTCTAATGGTACCGTAGCGTCGAGCGTCTCGCTTCTCTTCTCCCTCTCTGGAAGTTGGCAACGATGACGTCGCCGTTTCTCGAAGGCCGGTTGGTAAAGTCGATATCACTTTGCAGAGGTGCTTGAAGTGAGCCTATCCAATTGTTGGTGCTTCAGTTTAGTGACTTTTGAATCCGCTAAAGTGACTGGTCATAAGCAGGCAGTATGGCGAGCACGCTTGAGGACATGGCCATGGAGGAGGTGGAGGCCATCAAAGCCGTGGAGGCCGTAGAGACCGTGGATGTTATAGAGGTCGTAGAGGTTGTGGAGCCGCCCGCCAAGCGCGTCAAGACCGAGACAACGGGGCGCTCGTGTCAGTTCTGCAGTAACAAGAAGATTGTGGCCGCTGGCTGTGCCATCCAGGCCTGCAAGAAATGCTGTCTGGCGCGTGACAGCGTGTGCCCCACCCACCCAAAAGGTAGACACCTGCACAACGCCTTGCATTGCCCATACAAATAGGAACACTCCACTGGATTGACACTTGGTGGTGCTGTCACCGTTACAACTCTTTACAGAGATTGAGAAACCCGAACCTGAACCCGCCAAGCCTAAGAAAGCTGTGCTTAAGAACGAATTCCGCGAGACCAATTTCCACTGTACGGCGATCTGTCCTCTTTTGTTGTCATTAGAGTATTAAGTATTTTATTGTTTGTTATTGCCTGCAGACTACGGCGAGACAGTGACGATATTCTGCGTGCGAGACTTCTTCGAGAACAAGAAATTGAGTCAGGGCGTTCTGAACGACCAGGAGCGCGCAGAACGCGTTAGCGGCAAGGTCTGGGGCCGTCGGAAGAAGAAAAATGCTGCTGACTCCAAGATCAAGGAGCTGATTCAGTGTGCACTTGGCAAGAGACCCGCTCCCGAAGGATACGGAGCTGACGTACCTGCACCGGTCGCAGTCGCTGATGCATAAGAAGATCGATCGATAACTTTTCTGCTTTATATCAGGCATTATTTGAAAAGAAGGTTAACCTTTCATCCAGCACGGCATGTCGTCTGCTGGGTCGGTCTCGGGGGCTGCGGTTTGGACGTCAGGAGGAGATGAATTGCCAGTTGCTACTGCTGAAGAGTTAGCTGCTGGCTTTCGGTTTTTCAGGAACACGATTTCTTCTTGAAGCTGCTTGATGCGGAACTGATAGTCACGACCGTACTTGCGCGCACTTTCCAGCTCAGTGGCGGCGTCTTCCAGTTTCTTCTCCTGAACGGTGTTGGCGCTTTCGAGAGCAGCTATTCGAGCTTGCAGATGTTTGGTCTGCGAGCTCATCTGACCCCTCCGAGCCTTCAGTTCACCGTTCTCCTTTTTGAATGCTGCGAGTTGCTCTGTTAACTGAGCTAGCTCACTCCTCTTTTTCTCCATGTCTGCCGCCCTTGAACTAGCGGCTTTCAGGGTCTTCGTATTGCACACGGATCAGTGAACCTTCCTCAGCCGCAGCCAATGTATTCAGCGTACCTTCATCCATGCCCGCTGCTTCTCTTCCAGAGCAAATTTCTCCTCCTCGAGCTTTCTCGACACTTCTTTGACGCCCTTGCACTTCTGTTCCACTTGTATCAAAGCCTTCATGAAAAGCAGGAGTTAAGGTCTAAAAGAATGTTGCAAGCATCAAAAACTCTCACCTCTTGGAGCTGCTGGCAATCTTCTTCTGAAAGTTGGAGCTCGTCTTCGAGCTGAGCACACCTCGAGTTAAGCTGATCTACCAAACTGCTTTGAGTTTGTTGGTCCTGAAGAACTCTCTTGAGCTTGTTTTCTAGAGCGAATCGATCATTGACAAGTTGATGCCGTTCTCGTCGTAGCTCGTCTACAATTTGTAGGTGTGCTTTATTATCAAGCCTGGCTTGCGCTTGGTCCTTCTCGCGCAGTCTCCTCTGCTCAAGTGCAGCAGTGTGCTGTGCTTCACTATCAACTTGAAGCTACAACATGATCATTAGCAAGTACCCTGAAGTTCTACAGCTTCGATCGTACCTGTTCGCACTGAATTTGCAGTAGCTGTACTTGTCGCTGTAGCTCTTGGTTTGTCGCCGTCATTTCACTAACAACCCGTGCATTCTCTTCCTGCTGTTGTTGCAGTTGCCGATCGTGTCCTGCAAACTGCTGATCTACTACGTTCTGCTTGCATCGCAGCATTTCCACCTCCTTCTCCTTGTTTGCGAGCTTGACTGTGAGCATTTCGACGAGTTCCTCTTGTACTCGCCGCTCTTCCTCCTGTACGAATGAGCTAGACGATTGGTTATCCCACGTCGAAGTGCTCCGAACGGCCTGCCCAACACGAAAACGTCAGCGCAGGCTACAAAAACAAATAAAGTGACACACTGTTCGACGCACAGATACAACACGACCCACACGAAGGCTACCCCCACGTTTCATTGTGGGTAGCTTCTGAGGTTTCGAAGGCTCGAGTCTTTCGTGGATTCCATTGCTAGCTGAAAGCTTCGCGTGACGAGGTGCTTTCCATGCCATGGTAGATGGATGTTATCGATGCCAGGGGACGAAAATACTTTGGTGCGTTTCATCGTTTCCGAGCCAAGTAGCAAGTAGTAAGGTCTAGTTTGGGTCTTGAGGAGTAGTCTTTGCAATGTCCAAGACGAATGCCCGAGCACAGAGTGAGCAGCTTTTCAATCTGCAAGTGCTAGGAGACAAGTATGCCAGGTTACTGGTAGAGCAGAAGCACCGACTGCGTCAGCTCGATGATCACTGGAAGAAAGTTCATGAAGAGCTCAAAGAGTTGCGATTGAAGCGAGGCGAGAGTGATCAACGAGGTGGGGGTGTCAATGCTGTTCGTACTCGCATGGCCGACGAGCAGCGAGAGCTGATGAAGCTCGAGAACCGCCTCTCAGCGTGCAAAACCCGTGAGAGCAAGATGGCCGCGTACAATGCGGAGCTTCGAAACCGAGTGGACGAGCTGCGTGCCAACCGAGTCTTGAGTCAGACCGTGTTCGAAAAGAACCAACGTCGTCTGCGTGACATCCAGAAGCAAATGCAAGAGACTTTCCGTCAGTCGACCCAGATTGTAGGCGAGCGTGACCGGGTGAGTTTAATATCCTACAAGCTAGAACACTCTTGGTACTTGTTTATCATGATTTTGTCACTGTAGATTCTGTCCCAAGCGAACTCGCTGTCCGGTCAAAACATGGATGAGCAGGAGGCTTTCGATCAGGTGTATCAGAGTCTCGCATCGATCATCAAGCGCGAGAAAGAGAGCGCTGAGGCCTACCGGAAGCAGATTCTCGAGCAGGATCCAATGGATCTTTCGGACGACTTTGTTCGTGGCAACATGAAGCTCGAGGATGAGCTGCAGCTCAAGAAGACTCTGCAGAAACTCGATATGACGGTACGTCTTGCTTTGATTGAGACTAAATGGGCTCATTCCTGACCCTGTTGCGGTTGTAGATGCTGGAAGACAAGCAAAATATCGCATCTATTAACGAAAAGCTACAGGAGTTTGAGACGACATTTGCGGCACTGCAGCAGGAAATGGGAGTAGACGACTATCATGAGCTCGTTGAAGTGTATTC
Organism: Phytophthora cactorum; assembly: GCA_016864655.1. Lineage (NCBI taxonomy): Eukaryota > Oomycota > Peronosporomycetes > Peronosporales > Peronosporaceae > Phytophthora > Phytophthora cactorum. The sequence continues at coordinate 853,159 of NHQK01000004.1, forward strand.
CAGGAAGGAAGAGGAGAACTTCGCTCTCTTCCGCTACGTTCAGAGCACCAACAACGAAGTGGAGCAGCTCGAGGATGAAAAACTGGCGCTGGAACGGGAGATTCAGAAGTACGTAGCGCTTCCATGTCCAATATGTTTAAGGCATACCGACGAACTCTCCATCGTTTGTAATTGTAGACTGAAGAACGAGATGCAAGACAGCAGTGCCAATGCTCGAAAGCGCATGGTTGACGACCTTGTCGAGACGCGCCAAAAGTACGTCTGCAGTCGTAGTAAAATTCACGAGTGAGATTGAATAGCTTACACGTTGCTGTACTGTAGTATTTTGAAGGAAAACGCGGAGATCGAGCGACTTCGAGCTGCAGCTGCTCGAGAATTCCAGCCACTTGCACGAGTTGTTGACAGACTTTACAATGCATTGGGCTGCAACGATGTCATGCCGGTATTTTTTTATTCTGATCGCACTAGTGAGTACCGGGCTCACAGCGTTCTTGTTATGATAATGTTCGTGCAGCCTGTTGTTGGAGCGTCTACCAGTGGGAATGGCTCTGACGCATCAAAGCGTACGAGAAAGCAGTCCGAGGACCAGCTCGCAATGGTGGTAAGATCGTGCTCATGCTTATACAATTCTCAGTTTTCTTCATCTCATTTCACTCTTTTGCTTGGCTAATCTGCAGGCTCGCATCAATTCCATGAATGATCTCTTGGCTGCTCAAGGTATCACGGAGGGAAACATTCTCCAGTTCCTGGCGGTTAGTTGCTCTAAGATCCTTTCAAAGACTGTGTGCCACTCAAGCTAACCCCGATTGCCTCGAACAGATCATTGAGCAGCGGAGCAATGACCTCATTGAGCAGTTTTCACGTCGTATACAGTACAAGAACCCAGCGGAAGCTCAACGTGCTTCGCTAGGAGCGAATCTACGCCCCAGCGATCCTACGCGGTCTGTCAATGCGGTGCGAGCACTTTTACCCGATTTCTTGGAAGGCCCCACGAATAGCAGTGGGTACGGAGCAACAAGCTCTCCCTTAGCGACGAGTCCTTTGCAGTTCACAGCGACGGGTAGTTCGACGGGAGGTATGAGCATCGATTTCAGTCTCGACAGACAACTGTCCGTGAACACTTCGATCGCTGAGGATGAGCCGGAATCGCCCAGGAGTGATGACGAGGACGGTGACCGGCCATTGACTAGGCTGGAGCTACAAAAGCGAGCGGCCAAGAGCTTCGCGAGTTTACAGGCGAGCCCGAAGCTGCAGCCGATTCGCGCCAAACCCGTGCTTTCCAAGAAGAAGAAATACTGATCCGTGCAAGTCGAACTTCGCGGTTCTACTAACGCACAGACATTTAACTATTTTATAAAAACGAGCGAGCTCGCTGCGCCGCTCTGCGGCGCAGGGATACCGGTATTTATCAAAGACCGTCCTAGCATTGGGATACACCACCAAAGGATGGGAACACCTCACATAAAAAAATAAATTGTGAGCACTAACTCAAAAATAGAGGGTCCTCACCATTTGAAAGTGCGGGGCAACTGTAAAATTAGTATTTGACCACTATCTCTTGCCAAAATTGAAACTCCTGGATAGCAACAAAAAGAAATAATAAAACTACGTTTGTGAGCACTTTTGCGAAGCAGATCTATGGAGCAGGACACTGAGCAGCGTCGTACACGCAAATCGTGGCGAGAACTATGGATAACGGGAGATGATGGATCATATGAAGACTTTATCGAGCTGCTAGCAGCCTTTGTGCGAGTTAAAAATAATTTGCTACGCTGCACTATGAACCACGTGGATCGCGATGAGGACTCTCTGGCTGCAAACTTTCACGAGATGCGCTGCATTGTGACAAAGTGTGCCTCCCAGCGCTGTGCTGCGTCTGGTGACACTTGTGGATGTCACTATAAGATTCTAGCATGTGAGAAAGCTGACTTTAAATCTGTATTTGTTCAAGAAACACATGCAATGACTGATGGTGCTCCCGACTCTCCTATCAATCCTAAACTTACTGATGAAATGAAAACTTACATTCTGGCTAAGTTGGATGACTCACCGTCAATGGTTCCTCAGCTTCTGTTCGCGTTTCTGTGTCGGGAAGTTCAGCAGAACCGAATGCATGGTCCGAGGCCAAAACTAAGGAGGGCCATTACACGAAAAAGTGCAGGTTCCTCCGGATGTCAGACTTCAAGTAGGCCCATACAAAAACGTAGATAATAGTGACCGTGTCCGTTGCCGATCACCGTGTCCGTTGCACAGAATGAAAAAGCCTCAGACTACGGTCTAAATCGATATCTTAACTCTGTAATTGTAAGATAAGAATCAAAGACGCTAGACTACGCGAGCTAATTTTAAGCTAGGAGGCAAGGGAAGTCGACACACATCACAAATCGCTATCCAGTAAAACCAGCTTTTGCCAAAACCCAATCTCTCCACTTCTACCGCCGACATGAATTTGTCATCCCTGCTCAATGCTGCATCTCCTACTGCTGATGATTCAAACATCACAACTTCCTCAGCCTCGGCAATTCGGGAAGCTCTAGAAGACTTACCGCCTCTATTTGACGGTCCCACAAATAGTGAGAGTATTCCTGACTCAGTTACTGAAGCCGCAGCGGTAGAACAACCTCTCCTGCACTCCGATTCTGTCCCTGACTCTCCCCAAATCCTGGCGTCGATTGTCGACAATGGAGGCGGTGAGGAATTGCCTTCCGGTTTGGAGACGCAGTTGGTAGAGATACTCCCGCCCCCTGAAAAGAGTTACGATTCCGAGCTGGATGCAATTGCTGCTCTTCACAGCTGGACGAAGGATCACGGCTTTAATGTGACGAAGCGGCGTGCATTCTACACTAAAACTACGCCGAGAGCGGTTTGGAAACGTGGTTTTGATTGCGATCGGGCTGGGAACCCAAGTGTACTCAGCGCTTAAACGATGAAGTTCGGCAACGACCCATGCGAGGTTCGATTCGCATGGGTTATCCAATGAAAATAATTGTGAGAGCCGTCTGTGAAGATGCACCAGAAGGGCCTTGGAAAATTGTACACACTCGGACTGGAAGTCGGCTGCACAATCACCCTCCTTCTGAAGACGCCCGGGTGCATCCCGGTCATCGCCAACGTGCTGCTGCCTCAACTGAAGTCATGTCCGCCGCATCTCTTCAAGACGTAATTGCTTCCCAGACAGCAGTTGGTGTTACCACAGCTAGGGTTTAATGCACGCAGATCCGGATTCATTCGTGATTCCGCAAGATATTGCTAACATGCGCAGTTAAGCTCGCCAGCGTGAGCTCGCAACGCAAACTGTGATTGAAGCGTTGTTTTCACGACTGGAAGCCGATGGATTTTATTATCGCTGGGAAATGGATTCAGACACACATCGACTCACGTACTTGTTTTGGGCTCATCCAGGGCGCTGAATTTGTACCGGTGTCATAGTGATGTTCTCGGAATGGATTGTACATTCGAGACGAACAAATACAAGCTTCCTTTACTGAATATCATTGCTTTGACTGGTTTTAACACGGTTCTTCCGGTTGCACAATGTTGGCTACCTCGGGAAAGAGAAGAAGACTACACATTGGCTATGAACACACTGCGCGCGTTCATGACTGAAAAAGGTGTCTGACTTCCAAGAGTAATGCTGACAGATTGAGAATTGGCTTCTATGAATGCGCTTGACGCGGTCCTTCCTGGTATACCAGCGATGATTTGCAGGTGGCATATGAACAAGAATGTTATCAGCAACGTTCGCCAAGTTCTGGGGCAAGTCGCTGTCCGAAATCCTGCCCCCGGTCAGCCCAAGTATGAAAATACTTGGCAAACCGAAGCTTTCATGTCTGTATTCTACGCAGCCGTTGATGCACCAAACGAGGAAGAGTTTGAGAAGAAACGGAAAGAATTACAAAGTTTGAATCCAGGCTTAGCAACGTATTTGGATAACCACTGGTGGAAGTACAAGGAGCGAATTGTGAAAGCTAGGTAGACCAATACCAGCAGTACGTTATTCGATACACTTCATTTGTTGAAGGCACTCACGCAAAGTGTAAGGTCTGGTTGCGTGGGTGCCGGGGTGACTTGTTCACAGTTTACAAGGGCATGCTGCCCTGGTAAAATGCAGCGGCATAGCCACTCGATTACTTGCTCAACGAAACGCCGTACGCGTTCCTTATCTACTTCAAGGCAATCGGTTTGCTGCCGTTTCTCGAGTCATTTCAGTGTGGGCTCTTACTAAGACACACGAGCTTTGGGAGGATGCGCGTACAACAGTTTTCAGCAGGCTCGGCCGGGATGAGTGTTCAGGTGTTTTCAGGAACGTACATGGCCGTCCATGCGTACACGACCTCATAACACTCACCGAGGCAAACGGGACTCTCATCTTACGGCCCACAGATTTCGCGTTGCACTGGTGGATTAATAGAGAGCAGGCAACGGCGATTCCGCTTCGAATTCAAGGACCTATTTACAATGAAGAAGAAGCTGTACGTAGGAGAAGGAGGCATCGTTCTCGGAGAGGAAACTGACTTCCACAGGGCACACGACGGGATCCAGTTCTTTTTGAACGGGTCGACCTTAATAATCAAGCTTCACCCCAGCACCTCTAGCACAACAACAGAGTAAAAGAGAGAACGCAGATGAAGCTGTGACCGTCCTTCCACCACTCAGAAGTTTATCCGGAGACTCAGCCACAAACAATTCAGATTTTCACGAAATCAGTATCCCACCAAGGTTCTGGGGATACACTAGATGGAGTTAAAGAATCAATTTAGGAACTATGGTAGAATTAATTCAATAGAATGAGGCGCCCAACCTGTATTGAATTTTATGTTGGTAAGTCTACCTAGTTGGTCTTACGCTTCTTGGAGCAACCTCTGAACACGTGACCTCTGTACGAACCACTCTTCGTGTACATCTTGTTGCATCCGCTGCAGATCCATTATCCTACCTTGTTGTCCGTGCTTCGGCGCGTCTTCTGGTTCTTGGCAGCTTCATGGTTCTTGTCGCAGTATCGGCGGTATGTACGCATCGCATTGGACTCCAAAAGCTTCACATCACAGAATTGACAAGTGAAGTGTTTCGACAGAACGCTGTTGACAACGTCAGGTTTCCACTTCAATCGACGATACGAGAGATAACAGTGAATCCGATGATTCTGGCGGTCGTAGGGCATGCCATTGTGAATGAGTTCTCTACGAAAAATGATGCAGTAGCCCACCGGAATCTCAACTACGCGAGCCTTGGTGTCATCTCGGGTCATGAAGTAGCTGGCGTAACCCCTGAGACTCGTGCCTTCCTCCAGAGCAAACACCACGCTAGCTGGCACACGACCAGGCGTCTTCTTCGAAGCTGCTGCAATCACACTCGCGGGGTAGTCTTGTTGCGGCTCTTGTTCGTCACCTCCGGGCTGAGAGCGCCTGAAGGAGAACACCGTTGGGTTCCATCCAGGGTCCAGACAAGCCGTGACTGCACGAATAGCTCGGCGTAGTTTGCCAACTGCCGTTGAAGCACCTTCGACGCGAGACTGTTCACGGTCCGGATCGTCGTGGAGGCCTCCTACCTCCTTGAACACGGGATCGTAGTCACGCGCGTTGGCCTCGTCGAGAAGCTTCTTCACGTCAGAAGGCTGAAGGCCATGTAGCCGCAAGGCGGAAGTGCTGGCTTGGGCGCCATTTTGAAAATGCAACGGACACACTTTTTTGCAACGGACACGCTGCCAAATTATCTTAGTTTTTGTAAAGCGACTTACTGCATGTAAAGATGTTAGTTATGCAACGGACACGGTCACTATTATCTACGTTTTTGTATGGGCCTACTTGAAGTCTGACATCTGGAGGAACCTGAACTTTTTTGTGTAATGGCCCCCCGGAGAAATGGCCCTCCTTAGTTTTGCCCATGGTCCGACACCTGAGTTAAAGCACGTCCAAAACTTTGTGAAGGGAGAGTCTGGTACGACAGCATACGTGTTTCTAGTCGGCACCAAACACTTTTCAGACAACAGTAGACACAATTTGACACTACCAAACACTTTTGAGTCCGAACTGACCCCTGGCATACACTTTTTGGTGACTAGCAAACAGTTAAAGTACCAATGAACCCACGTACTTTCCCAGAAATCAACATAAAAATGAGCGAAATAATCCTGGTCATGTTATTCTGATCCCACAATACAGAATTGTCCGACCTGGTCATGTTATTTTGAGCCCATAGTGCAGAATTATCTGACCTGGTCGTACGGTCAGAGCTTTGATATGTGTTTTACCATAAGCGTGACTTTTATGGTGCTTAGCCATTCAAATGAGATTTACTTGTGAACAACATGATAGGGATGGTAACAAATAGGTAGACTGAGGTCGCAATTTTCAAAATGATCAGACCAATAAAGTCACTTTATTGCGAACAGCGGAGGTCAAAATATTGTGACAATGGTCCGATTAATGTGAGTATATTCGTAATAATCTGACCTAACTCAGCTCCATTCATTTTAAATGCATGAGCGACTGTTTTCATCGCTCTCCCGCAGTCCTTCTTCAATTTGAAAAGCTACGCCACTTCACTACGATGCCTCCGAAGCAAAACTGGACACAACTAGCTGACTTCCATGCCGAGAGTGACTTTACCAAGTACAGCGGGGACAACTTCTGTTGCTCGGCAGTGTATGCAGTAAATATAAAGCTGTATATCGTATGCCCTGTAGACCATGACATGACTGAGCGGCGCCTTCGATGCCAAAGCCCTACCTGTGAAGACGCAGCTCGGCCTCTAAAATGCCTCGTTACCTGGAAGGTTCACCACTGTGCTAGTTCTTCGACTTGGCGAACATTTACAAACGATCATAGCCACGCACGTGGGGTCTCATATGTGCTGTTGCGCCAAAGCCTCGAGTGACTCCAGAAATGAGGGAGTACATTCAGCGCATGGATGATAGTTCAGTGCCACCACGGCTCATTTGGAGCAATATGCTCAGAGCGACAGATATACCAGCACCTGTTCTTGGCTTCCCGCGCACAAGTTCAGCGCAGGGTGCGCTACAATCACTGGCTACAAGGGTCCAAGAATTTTATTAAACGTGTACGAGATCGTGTCCGCAGAAAGGCGTTTTCGAGTGATTTGGATCCTGAGACAGCTTTCGTGTTTGGAAATGAACAAGATGAAGACGACTTTCGTTTGTGGGGAATGGAGAAGACGAAGAACCGTTGATATTGGGTATAAACAGTCTTAAGCGCATGCAGAGCCTATTGCTTCTTCAGGAAAAGGAGCCATTTCTGATATTCCATTTAGATGCTACTTTTAAACTCAGTGATATTGGTTATCCAGTCATCACGTGTGGATTTACTGATCACCGCCGGATTTATCATCTCGCCAGCCTGTTTATTGTGAGTCAAAGAACACAGCGTGAATATTACGAGGCAATAGGATGTTTCTTGGCCTTTTCTACGAGCGTATGGGGACGAATCTTCGAATAGATGCAGTTATGGGGGATGCGGAGGTTGCTTAATTAAATGGTCTCAGCGGGCTGGTCAGCTTTGAAAGCAGCACATACTTCATGTGTTTTTTCACGTACTCTACAACGTCCGTAAACGTATCAGACATCTGCCAGAAAGTGTTCGTGCTACGGTATACCGTGGGATTCTCGATATGCATTATACTCTGAGTTGGGACCAGCTAGTTGGGGAATGGACTCGAGTTTCGAATGAGTGGCAATCTGGTGGAAGGCTGGCTACTTTTACCAGCTACTTTTGCACACAATGGATTAGTAGTTCTTTCTGGCGGTGGCAGATTTATCACTCTCCTGGTGGATATGCGACGACCAATAATCCATGTGAGGTGTTCAATGCTAGTATCAAGCGTTATACTCAGCGTAAAGCATACGATACACACCGGTTAATTCTCAAGCTTATCACTATTACTGAAGATTATTCGATATGCTGCCCGTGTCCTGCCTCCAGTTCTGTCGTGACACCCCCACAAGAAGCGAAGCGTCTCGCGAAAGTGCTGGTTTCGACTAGCCGCGTTGATGTGTTTGCTACAACTGAGCCCTTGGTGGTGCGGGTGCTCTATCTTGGTGACAGAGAACGGGGTGTAAATGCAGCGGGTGATTTTGCGATTTTAGCAGACTCCCGGGTCGTAAATGAAGAGCACAGAGCGATGGTATCGTCGCCGGAATGCTTAACAGATGCGGAAAAGGAATCGGCATGTATCTTCTACCGCTCAGCTGTAAAGTGAAGTGTCCGTAGGGCACACCATGTTGGTATGCCGCAAGGGGGGTGGCCAGTCCGTACTGGCACTTTTCAATGCAAGTTCTCCTACTTCCAGAAATTTTTGTCGTGTGCTCATGTCATCTGTGGTCGTGCTGCGGTCGTGCTGCGGTCGGTCTTAGTGTTCCCGGAGTCAATGGCTACCATCTCCGGTTTAAGGATCGACGCATTCGCCGAACGAGTCACCACGACGTCGGTCATCTTCCCAGTAGTGGACGAGCCCAGCGGACACTCATAGGCAGCTCCGACAGAGTTACTTCCGTTTCGATCTCAACGAGGTCGACCCCCTCTTGCTTCGCCCGCGTTGGATGTACAGTACATACTTTGCTAGATGTTTCAAAGCAATATTACTATTTGAATACATATTCTATCTGCAGTTGACGACTCCATATCAATTCGTCTTCTAAGGCAGCTGTAAAAACCGCCAATCCAACGTCGACGTCAATTATTACGAATATGATACTGATCGTCAATTATGCCATTATATGATGTTGCGCTTATTTGTACATGAAAACTTATGCCTTGGTATTTACGTTTAAATTGCTCTTAAAGCGTAACATCTTATCAGCATCATTTGCCACCGTACAAGAGATTCTCATTGCTCAAACGTGGTAAGCTTCACTGTGTCTTAACAATTACTCTTGTATAATACAGCTACCACTACTACTACTACTACTACTACTACTACTACTACTACTACTACTACTACTACTACTGCTGCTGCTTGTGGGCATCTGGTACGCGGAGTGCATGTTATGAAGGATTGCATATAAGTAGTACCAACAATTTTCGATCTACTGAAGAAGCTTGTTGCTGGCTCAATGTGCTACCTGGTGTGTTAACAAGCAGTTTCTATATATATATATATTAGTCAGAAGGCCTTTACGGTTAAGCTTTCGCAAACGACCTATATACATAAACCTTCGCTACTCTCCGTCTCAGCTCACCCCCAGACTGGTTTAATATATCCGTGGTCTACGCTTTGCTACCATGTAATTCATCAATACGGTCAAGTCACGCAGCACAGAATATATTCCTGTGAACTCGGTTATATTATTCTGGACACGCTATATTAATATGAACTTGGTCATATTCTTGTGAACACAGGTCAGTTTAATTTGAACTTGGTCATATTGTTGTGAACACGAGTCAGTTTAATGTTAACAACCATTGACCCAGATTAACCTGACCCACGGTCCGGTCATTTCGATCAGGTTCAAATCTCACGGTTCAGTTCGAATCAAATGAACCACGTGGCCTTCATTTAGCAATCTTCCCCGCGACCATCATGGGGGGGGGATAAAACATCTATAAAGGAGCAGTGGGACAAGATACAACAGTGGAAACTGCACCTCAAATGGAAAATCAAGGACGCAGTGGAGCATCTTCAAGTTAAGAAGCCTACACTACTCAGCTGGAAGAAGAAGTACTGGGACATGGAGGCACCACCGCCCGAAATTTGAGATCGCTTTCGTAGGCCAGGAGGCGGTCGTCCGTACAAGATGGAGCCGTTCGCGTATGATGTGTTGAAATACCACGACAGATGTTTGCGAGAAGACGGGAAAGTTACGTTCGCTGATGTTATGGAATATTCCCTAACTAAGCCTGAATTCGCTATACCCCCCCCCCCTACACAGCGTACCCGTGTTAGGCGCTTTATTAAGCGGTTTAAGCCGAGCCCGGATTCCCCAGCTCCAGCATGTGCTCAATGCCTCGATGATCCTGAGCAAAATGGGCATATCGTGGCTGAGCCTGCCGCCGCCGACGTCGGCACGATGATCCGCACGAGCGTCGAAGATAGCACGGCGCAAGAAGATGAGCAGAACGACCCATACAACAACGCACATGACGACGGCCATGTTGATTCGGAACCCATCACCGAGGTGCAGGCGAACACGGATGAAGACGAGCGTGTTCGGGCAGAACTGAGCATCAAATCTTTGGAGGTGTGTTTGCAGAAAACTCCATCATTTGAAGCAGCAGATGGGTTTAAGGATTTTCGTTTTTTCCGCTTTGGCCGCACTCCCAAGATCACAGCCTACATTAAAAAGAAATTACCCAGGGGGTTGCTTCTTGATGCAAGCCAAGTCGCTCGAATACTTCCTATGCCTGTCATCCGAAACTGCAACGCGAAGGTACACGCATTGCAAAACAAAACAAACAGAATCTTGCAGAAAAAGATATCGCCGTTGAAGTCACTGGGGCTGGAATTTTTTCGACGTCGGTTATCAGTATAATGGCGCGGTGGCACAAGGCTACAGAGATATTCAAGTTGCTGGAGTCTACCTTTTCGTGGATTTCGCGGATCGATTTTTCGGTTGCTGTAGCCCAGGAGTACCAAGTCAAGCGAGAATATATTTTTTGAGGAAAGGTTGAGGGACATGCCAATTTCGTCTTGCCAGGTACTGCTGTCAATAGCTGAAATTGGAGCTTTCCCTTACACTTACTAACCCAGATTTATTTGTGTTGTAGATGGAGCACCTGGACATTGCAGCTAAAGTGTTGGGAGATATGACTCTTAATGCTGTGATGCAGGTGCTTTTTGCTGCGCGAAGCGATGTGGTTTACATCGAGCCTACAAAGCACGCAGTCATGATAGATGGATCGGTAAGTGTCGACACGAGCCTGCTAACAGAAGTGTTTGCAGGCTTGTCGAAGGAAACTGTTCTTCTGCCTATTAACTGCGATGGAGTGCATTGGTGCTGTATTTTAATCAACGTCGCGGATGCCGATACCCGCGTCTACGATCCGATGGTTTCCTCCAGCCTAAAGCAAGCCCGAGAAGTGGCAAAGGGTCTTGCGGAACTTTTACCGCCCCCGCAGTCTCCACGAAGGCGTTATCATGTCAGAACGTTTGAGTCCAATCTCGGTATACAACGAGATAGCTACAAATGTGGACGCTTCGTTTTACTTGCATGCGAAATGTTTTGTGGGGCTTCGTGCCCAAGTAGCACAGACACTTTCAGCCGCAGTCAGCTACTATCGCTACATGCTAATGTGTTTTAGATATACCGTTTAAAAACATTCATTTAATAATATCATTGGCCACACGTTTAGTCCTGTTCTCTTAGTGGCGACAATGCTGCTGTCGCTGTTGCCGACGTGTCGGTCTCGGCCGAGCTGGTCTCCGTCTTGACACCCTCCGTCGTGCCACCATGCTGCTCTTGGCCGTGCTGGTCTCCGTTAAGTCTCGGCCGCTCTCGATTGTGATAGTCTCGGCGGTGCTGCCGAGACACGGCCAGCCGGAGTGCTGGCTGGTTCTGGCTCTCACTCTTTGTAGCGTCCTTAACACATATATGTTTGTTATTGGTCATTTTACGGTGTTTGCTGGTGTCGTTTTCAAGTCTATTCTGGGATTTTACTCGTGAAGGGATGGAGAGGAATCCCTACTGGTCTTTTGTGATGTGCAAGCTGGGAATGGATTAGTTGAACTAGATCTAGGCACTGGATCGGAGGCTAAGCCATTTCGAATTGGTTTAACATGCATGGACCTCATATCACGCTACGTCGCTGTACAACAAAACACACAACTTTCTACTCTAATGCATTTGGACAATACCCACAGCATTGTGAAGCAGAAATATCCTGTCTTCGTTGTAGGTATTTCAGATCGTAGTGGAGGCTTTCTACCCGTTGTCTACTTCTGCACATCACAGCGTCGTGAGGTAGACATTGCATGGTGTATTGCTTTTCTGAAGCGGGTGGTGTTACGAGAATTTGGAGTACCGTTTTCGCCCGACTACGTAATGATGAATGCGGACAAAGCCCAATACAACGCGTGTGTATCGGAGCTACCCCATACCAAAATTCTTATGTGCTGGTTCCACGTTACACAAAATGTTGTTAAGCATCTCCATGATGAAAAGCTGGATGTTGTATCCAAGCAGTTGATTTTTAGGAATCTATACGATTTGCACTTTGCTGCTACGGAGGATGAATATCTGAGAAAACGTGCATATGCGATCAGTTCTTGGAGGGGTGGAGGTGAATTATGTCCACGATTTCACCGGGTTATAAGCCACATCATTTCGCTATGGATTTTAGGACCACGTTTTTCGTATTGGCAAGCGTATCACACTCCTAAAGGGTACGCAGCCACTAACAATCCGTTGGAAACCTATCACTACACGTTAAAACTCGTTAATGACAGCAAACGATCAACACATACTGAGGTTGTAGCCCGTCTGGATCTATCTCGCATTGCTTATGTCGCTTCTATGGGTCCGTTCATCGACGTGCCGCAAGTGTCGAAGAGATTGAAATCATTGTATAGAAAGGCTGAAAAGAAGAAAATGATGAAAACATCGATTGTGCACCGTCTATAGAATTGCGACCTTGTCCTAGTTCGGGTTTCTCCGGGGGTCACCCTTACTAACGTGCACGTAGAAAAGCTGCCCCCAAACAAAACCACTAAGCTACAACCGCTCGACCATATTGCATTAAGCGCGATGTTCTACGCAAGAAGGTGGAGTACGTTTTAGAGACGGTTGACGAAGGCGTGGAGATCCCGTATAAAGTCGGTCCGCTCAAGGCCATTCACTGGTGCACGGAGGCATGGCGTGATCTGCCTGCCAAGACCATTGAGAACTGCTGGTTGCATTCGACTTTGATCGCCAAAACGGACATGAACTTTAATCTTCTCTAAATCAGTACACTGGTAGTTAGTGGGACAAGATAGACCTTTAATAATAAATTTACTTTGTCTTTTTGTGTGTATCAGGTGTTCGCTATTGGGGCACATTACTGTAATAATTTCAGTACGGCCTAGAATAACAATGTTTTCCCGTCAATATAATACCCATAATATTGATCTTATATATTTTTTCACGGCCTGTCTTGCGCAGCCCTTCGATCAGACGTTCTTCCGCTTCTCATGCCATGTATGTCGTCACGAATGAGAGGCATGAAGCTGCTGATCTTTGAAAGTTATCGTATCTGTATTTTTTTTAAAAGAAGAGGTTGTCTTACTTCTTGCCAGCCAAGGTGGTCAAGAGCATGACCATCTGTTCGTGTCCTTGGTGTGCTTCTACTCCTTCAATCTCCATTCGTTCTTCATGTCGTTTCCGCTCGGCATCACGATATAGCACGCGCTCGACCCTCGTAGGTTCCTCCTTCTTGGCCTCTTCTAGTCGCCATTTACTTTCCTCTCGGCGTCTCTTTTCATCACTCGTACCCGTCATTGAGGAGCCCGGTGCAACTAGCATGTCCGAAAACGTCGATCTCGCCCAGATATTCACCGATTAGCTCGTCCGCCGGGATAGCAGAGGTAGCAACAATACCACCCGTCCAAGAATTGCGTCTAGTCCTGAGTGCTGGGCTTTCAAGAAGCGCATTCCCACACTCGGCACCAAAAGTACAATTCATCGTGTTGCAGAAACGGCAATTCTTTGCATTGACGCAGCTCTTCGCATTACAGCGGAGGTTACACCCGCAATCGGCACCACCGTTGCACCCTAGACGGAGCCCAGGGAATGTCTAGTGTTTCGAGTTCAGTTGAGTAGTAAGCTCAATAACCTCAGCTAACCATGGTTGGGGTAGCCACTCGCAGCTAGCAGACCTCGCTGTTGTGTCCCCTAGTAGCAGAAAGCCGGGTGAGCTTGTGCTAGAGCTCGTTAGCGATTATCTTGGACAAGACGATAGTGTTACGATCAGTTCCAGGGCGTCGGTATCGTATGCATCGGACTCGTAGCACTCGGCGAATCAGGTCAGCACCTTTCTGGCATCCAGGCAACTGACTCGGCGGCTGGGGCGTTGTGGAGTCCAAGGCGCAACCGTACCCATTGAGATAAGCGACGCTGGTGACGACGTTGTCGAGTCCGCTCCTCTTATCGCCACAGGTGATCGTGGATCAGCCGCCCCCAGCGAGGTAATTGATGCAGACGGCGATGTTGTCGAGTACTGTGATGTGGCCGACACGGGAAAACTGGCGGCAAAGGCTCGGTGATCGCCGAGTCACCCGATACGGATCCCCCCTCGCAGTGTGAGTCCGACCTCGTATCAGAAGTCTACTTGAACTTGGCCAGAGATATGACATGGATGGTGGCCACTTTCACCACCAAAGGGTATGTGAAGCGGCAACCAGAACGCAGTTTCCCCTTCTCCCGCAGCGCGCGCATCCTGCCAACGCCGGCGCTTCTTAGAATCGTGATGTGGTGGTCTGCCCGCCAATACACACAATTATACAGAGTTCATAGTTAGCATGCTTTACGATGGTTAGGCGGAATGCGGTTCGTACATGCTTTGGTCGGATTCCTTCATGGTCCGTGTCGTGCAGCGGCTGTGACAAATATCTACGGCTTAATGAGCCATACGAGATTGAGACTTTAAGTTAGGCGATAGATCGGCACGACCCCCCCCCCCCTAAATGCAGCACCCTAGCAGGTGGACGCATGATGTCGGGTGTGGTTTTATAGCGGCTTCTTGGTCTCTGATAGGCTTCAAAATTGATATTGAACAGCTTCCGGTGAGGATGATTTCGCGCGCTTTCAAGCTCACACCTGTTGAAGTTGGATTGACCTTCAATTTCAAAAAAATCTTTCCACTTAAGGGCTTCCTTTAACTACTTACTGAAAGTAAGCTGTTTTTAAATCAGTTGCCGGATCAGGGTGCTTGATTAAAGATTATTAAACGATTTTTTTATGATACGACTTTTTCGCCTCATCAAACTTTTCCGTTTTTTGGTGAGTTTTTAATCACCTTTTAATCCACCCCAATCGTAGTGATTAAACTTTTTATGTAGGTTTTGGAAGGCACCCATTTCGGGAAATGAAATGTCCGCCGACCATAAAAAAATATGTCGGTCATTTCGCAAGAAAATCACCACTATTATAATTCTGACCCCCCCCCTATTAATAGCAATCCCTCAAGCTACTGGCTCAGAACTGTCCGACCGCCTTCAACACTCAGATTTCAACCACAATAATAATATATGCAGATCAACGCGATCAAGATGACTCACGAATCAAATGAAATGTTCAATTCGTTGAAGCATGTGTACAGCCACCTATTCATGTGCAACAACCTAGCCACGGATATATTTCCGCAGCATTCGACTTGCCCACCAAATGATCAAGGACAAACTCGCTCTAGATGGCAACCCCAGCATGAACCTGGCGGCCAATTTCTCCGGCAAGGCTGGTGAGCGCTTCTGCGTGCGTAACTCTGGCGTCAAGGCTGTCGTTGAGGGCGTGGGCGCCCACGGCTGCGAGTACATGACCGGTGGTCGCGTGATCATCTTGGGCTTGACTGGCTGCAACTTCGCCGCTTGTATGTCTGGCGGTATCGCGTACATCTTCGACGAAGACCAGACGTTCCAGGAGAAGTGCAATATGTGTATGGTGGGCGTGGGTCCGTTGACCGAGTCGGCGTCGGATACTGAGATTGAGGAGGTGAAGGCTCTCATCGCCAAGCACCTGGAGCGTACGCAGTCGCCCAAGGCGCAGAAGGTGCTGGACAACTGGGACGCGTTTTTGTCCAGCACCTTGCGCGTGATGATGTCCGACTACGAGCGAGTACTGCTTCTGCACGCGGCGGTCGTGAAGGAGACCAAGAAGCTGGCTTCGGCTTCCGCCTAAACTTATTATGTAAGATGAGAAATAGCACAATGGGCAGATGATAAAGAGGATGAACTGTATAACCAAGACAATCTACGATCAACTACTTAGTACGTAGTACGAGGTTGCGACTTGCATTTTGAGGCCACCGTGGACATGACGGACATCCCCGGCAACCTTGGCCCATGGTGGACTAAACGGCATAACAAATATCACATCAGCAATGTATCTGCAAGAGTGAAACATCACCTATGTTATTCTTGAAGTCAAACAACTTGGAGAAGATCCTGGACAAAACTTGCAAGCGGTACGCATCCTCGGACCCGAGCGAAACCATCTTCGACTTTCCAGTCGAATAAATCCTCATAAATTAGAAAGATATACATCGTTATTATGTTCTGCTGTCTGTCGAAAGGCAGCTTGAAGCATAAATATATAATGAAGAATATCTGTTGCTCCTGCCTTTACCAATACAATGTGCTTTGGCACAGACTGATATGCCCACCAGGAACCAGTAATCGATGGGCTGTATGCTTGAATCAAGCAAACAGTTGGCTGGTCCTATTGGCAGATTGAGCAAGGATACAATAGTTATACTACAGCAGCGTTTTGAATGACGGTGGGGTCGCGGTGCGATGGACATCACGTGTTTTTGTGCCCCGTACTATCGCTGACTGAGAACATAATGTGCCTGAGCTCCTTCCACTTGGGAGCCATTGCATTCACATCAGTGTTGTTCGGAGTGACAATGATGGCGCAGAGCGTTTTTGCTCGCTAGTGTTCGAATAGGGCGCACGGGGAGATGTCGATGCTGCAATTGCTTGAATGAACATCGTCGCTTTTGCGAACGACCACACAAGAGAAACTCGCAAGCCGTTATAGGCACCGGAGCCGCTATCAAGACTGCATGAAGGGTTTATTTTTAACTGGCTTTGATTAGTGCGCCATTCCTCTGTATAGTCCTGATCGATAAAGTTCACAGTTACTCAATAAATTAGATCAGTTGGTGATGAACCCTTTTTTTGTGCCCGGGCACCACTAATCAGTGCTTTAACTCTCTTTTACAGTGTAGTTATTCCTTTTTATAGTTTTCTCGTCTTCTCCTCCAAAACCATCAACATTTTATCAAAAGGGCCCCAAAGGCATCACGGAGTGGTACTCCTTAATTTCAGCCAATAATCGGCTTATAATGTAACTTGACCGTAAAAGTTGCACGTGATAAAGATCACTAACTGAGCACCGCAGCTACGCAGCGGTTGTTTGGTTTGGTCCCTCTCGGTAAGGCCTTCCCGCCTCCGCATCGCTTCGTTGGGATTGTACCTCTTTTTGTAAACCATCTATTTGCTTATCGATTTGTCTTAAACAAACCATTAATCAGGGTACAGAATTGACTACAAATCTGGGAAGCTTTTAAACAATCTCTAAAAGCATGGACCTCCAGTTTGACAGTGTAAGCCATAGGCATAATGTGTGTTGTACTACACACTTGCGAATGTTAAAAGTCATGCTTGTAAGTACTTGCGTGCTTGCCCTAATAGAAAAACAAAACGCTTCATTGTTCACTGCTTTTTGATATTGCAGGCAGGCTGTTTGCACTACTGTTAGAATGTGTGCATACACCACGCCAATAAGGAATCTATTTGTAATAGTTGTTGGTTTTCATAGTAATACATGTATCGTTTTTGGAAAACAATAGTTGTTTTTTTCTTCATAATAATAATACATACATCGTTCTTGGAAATCACCTACTAATGCTAAATCGCCATGCGAGAAAAGGAGTTTACTTGCACGGGGTTCAGCAACACGTGTGTTAAATTCTATTTGTCTCAAATAGTGGTCCAGACTAAGTGCAAGCGTTTATGACCGCGTATGCCAGCTAAATATTAGCAGGATCCTAATTATCTAAAACCCATCTTATTTACTTTTTGCTCGCTCTTAAAGCCAGCACACTCGATGATAATTATCCAAAATGTTTGCCTTTTAACATTTTTAAATGTTCATTTAAAATGCATCCATATCAGTCCTGTATTTACATGTTATTAACTCATTCATGAACGCAGGATAGTCATTCAATCAAACTATACCATACAAGTCAAGATGTTAAGCAACGAAAGGGGGCATTCTGCCTCCTTTCATAAACCACGGTACTCGCCTTGAGCCTGTCCTTTCTGGATAGTAGAAGGGGGATGGGATTTAGGAGGGCTAGGTCGCGAAGTTATGATCAAAGGGAGGATTCTGCCCCCTTTGATGAGCCACGGTACTACCAAGTCAGCCTGGTCGACATTATTCTGATTGGTTGGGAAAAAAAGTTGCCGCCGCTTTATTTGCAGCCACCACACGTGATTGGGTATACAGCTGGCTGGAGTGATGACGTAAAGCGGCAGATCCCGGTAAGATATCATGTCCCACCTGAAATCTATCGATGTCAGTCATTTGTGCGTGGAGAGGGCAACCGTGTCCGGCATGCTGGCGGAGCGAGCACCATTAGCGGCGTCGACAACTGCAGCCATGTCGATCTTCAGGTGACAAAGCGCACAGGGCGGTTTCTTTTTCTTCGGCTACGTGTGTGGAGTGCCTAGTACTATCGATATATCGATCGTTCATGTAGCGAGCTGAAACTTCCATCAATCTTTCTGCTCGAAGAAATCAACCCATGTATATCTCTTGATTTCAGTATCCAATTTCTGCTGTATTGTTATGAATCCAACTATAGCAATTCAGCCGGTTATTGATGCCTACAATTGACTGCCCATTTGCCAAACACATCAACGACTACTATGGAGGGCAATCGAAGGCATCAGCTGGGCACAGCGTCTGGTGGCGGTTGTGGCGAGAACCGGAGCCAGGGGCATCTGCGCGGGTCAGTGTCCAGTGGGTGCGGCGGCGAGAACGGTGGCCAGGAGCCTCTGCGCGGGTCAATAGTTGGTAGCAGACCCGCTCAAAGCGTAGATGCAGCTGCTGGTGATGCCATGCGAGTTGTGGCGGCTGCTGTGTGCGCGGTTGGGGTGATACCGTCAGCGCCCAAGCGAAAGCGGGGCAGACCCAAAGGTTCAAAGAACAAACAGAAGTCTACGAGCGACAGCGAGCCTACACGTAAGCGTGGCTGTCCAGCAGGAAGCAAGGCGCCACCGAAGCGCAGTCTTGCTCAGGCAATGGGCCATTCTCAAGACACTGTGCCTCCAGTGGTGCAACCAACTCCAGCACTGACAACGAGCCAATTGCTGCCAGGAGAAACCTCGGCTGCTAATGCTTCTGTGACGCATTCTGTCCCAACCGAAGCCAGTGTTCCACCGTCGCGTAGTGCTGCCGTGCAGCACTCGGCTTCACCGTCGACCTCATTAGCTGGAACGCCTCGAAAGAGTCCGACCCGACCGCCGCTCATTCCAGCCATATACGTTGACACACTTTTAGCATTTGCACCGGAGAAAGAAGGCTGGACAAACGCCAGAAGACCAAGGACAAGTATGTAGATGTCGGAAGTGCCTATCTTGTCGGGCGTGTGTGTCAGACCGTCGAGGGTGCAATGTTTCAGGTGCAGTGGCTAGACTCGCAGTACCAGAACAAATATGAACACTTGAACCTCAGCATGATTCAGCGTGTGAACGCTAACTATCGATCTCTGCATGGTGGTACATCACGGGTAGGCTGGAGCCACCTCTGTGCAGTTGACGAAGGAGAAAAAAATCAGGTGGAAGGCGAAATTGACGAAATGTAGGAGTGTATGGAGGTGTTTGACCACCGATGGACTTTCCAAGAACGCTAGCGAAGGTAGAAGCGATAAAGAACATGCGTTTTGAGCCCGAAACGCAGAGCGAGAAACTGCCAGACTTGTTTCGGCACTCAGACGGCACAACTACGACGGGCCTACTACCTCAGTTCAAGCATATCTTTGAGCACTGAGCTTCTTCGCGTACATTCCTGTGTCGTTGTGGCAGCAAGTGGTTGGAGAGACAACAGCTATGTACGTGTGCATGACATCACGCTTGCGAAACCATTTACGCTGGATGAAATCATGACATTTTTTTGTGTGTTGTTCTACATAGAGCTAGTGGATAAAGATGAGTACAGCAACAGCTGGGGAGAACAGGTGGAGGATGCAATTTTTGGAGGATCCTCAGTTATTCTTGATGCGGTCATGCCGCTTCGTCGGTTCAAGCAGCTTCGACAAGCATTTTGCTTTCAATGCGTCGAAGCTAGAATCAGGCCTCTACTCAATTTGCTGAAGATGACAGGCCCCAAGTACGTTGTTGCAGGACGCAACGTAGCTTTAGACGAAGAAAGCATCGCGTGCAGGTCCAAGTATGGCAGGCCGCTGATTGTGTACAATCCTATGAAGCCTACCCGGGAAATATCATTTTCGCATCTACATGCACCGCTGTTCCACTACGTGGATTTCCCTGAACTTTCGACCACACCGCCAGAGCGATATTACGGAGCGGCTAGTAGGTGTGACGACGCATGTGGAGGCTCAAGCCCTGAGTGATGAAATAGCAGTTTCTTCTGCAATGCGTCACTGTGTACTGGAAGTTGTTCGGCCATTGTATGGCACCGGCCGCATTGTCAACTCCGACAACTACTACACTTCTGTGCAGCTTCTTGACGCTTTGCGTCTGAAGGGACTGTATGGAAGGGGGGACCGTGAGGAAGTCTAGTGCGCACGTTCCGAGACACGTCGTGCTCGAGAAGAAGGATTACACGCGTGGAACCACCCCACAAGGTGTGTCGGCTGATCGCAACACGGTTTGCAGCCTCATGGTACGATAGCTCCATCGTCACTGTAATTTCTAATGCCGATACATCAACACTCACTACTGTAGATCGGCAAGTCCGCTCCGAGAAGCAGAGTTTCAGCGCTCCAACATGCATCAGAGAGTACAATGCAAACATGCAGGGTGTTGACCGACTCGACCAAGTTCGAGGAAGGTTCTCTTTAGCGGATGGTCATTCTTTCAAAAAAAAAAATAGTATAAGAAGATGGGCCTCGCGCTTGTGGATATCGCGCGCTCCAATGCGTACTTCACGCGCAAGCTGGCGCTCGGACTCACTACTGACCGCGATGCTCATCGCGATTTTATCGTTCAGCTCAGCTCTGACCTGCTGTCTGGAAAATGGAAGGAGACGCTCAGCGAAAGATGCATGTTATACACCGATGTCGGTCCATCGGGCGTATCAGCCGAGGTAGACGAAGAGATGTCGCCATCAAGTGCAATGTGGGTAGCCGGCAGGCGCAACGCTGACGGAGCTCTCAGTAGCCCCCAGAAGGGGTGTTCTGCGATTTCTTCCAAGCAGCTATACCCAGAATCGAATCGGAAGCGACGGAAATGTGTAGTGTGTAGGTGGGAGGACAGGTACGCGACGGAGGTTACCGACTTCTGCGTTCTTCACAACGTTTGCATCTGTCAACACGTGTTCGTGGCCACCGAGCCGTTGATGTGTCTGAAGCAGACATGGACGTGCTGGGAGAAGTACCATCGCTTTTATCTTCCACGCAAATTGTTCGTAGCAAAAGGCAAGGTACGCACGAGCTCGGAATTGTACAAGCTGAAAAACGAGAGCTTGAGTCAGCGCAGCTCGATTCCAGGACAAAAAGTAGCGTCTGGAAACCACCAAAGTGTTGTGCGCTCGATCAACTTGTAGCTGCTTAGTGTGAGTACATCTTGAAAGAAGTATTGAAATTGTTGCAATTTTTTTGCTAGAACAAAGCTTTGCCTGTTATCTTGAAGTGTGTATTTAACTTGATTTCACTATAGTAATTACGCAGATCAGTAGCTTTAGAATGAACGGTAAAAATAAGCCCGCTGCGGCTCGACTTTCCAGCTGCAGGCGATGTTTGACTCTGTGAATAGCTCAAAGGAAAAACAGAATTCGTTGAATCAAAGCTCGCGATGGCGTGGGCAAAGGGGAGCTGTGCACACCACGAGACGCGCCTGAATCATCTCACCAAGCTCGCGTTTTACGTACTCCATTGTGACCGGCTCGAACAAAATGTTGTTCCAAAACACGATAGTAGCTTGTATGTAGGGAGGCATGCGCGAGAAGCAAAGACCGGTGATAACGTTGCAATAGAACTCGGCCCGTTTTGAGCATGTTATCCATGCGGGCTCTTTGCAATCATCTCCATGCCAACTTTGTAGACATTAGCGCGTACCTCGAGGCCAATCGCCTTCGATACCTTGGTCACGAGAACGAATTGAGCGACACCATTTCCTAGACCCGCTCCAATGTCAAAGAAAACGTCTCTTGCATCGACGTCACCAATCTCGCGTAGCAGTGCAGTGACCCCCAATGGTAGCACTTCGCCACGTTCAGGTGTGGACTATCACCAGGATGAGCGATCGCAGCACGCGACACATCAGCAAACATTGACGCCACCGCTTGCTCCGCGTTCGATGACGACAAGACAGGGCTTGCTCCTGCGGGACTTGGCTTCGGTGGTGCTGGGCTCTGACCCGTGGCAGGTGCCGAACTTAGACATAGCGTTGGTGCTGGATTTTGACGCGCGGCAGGTGCTGACGCAGCTCCTGAGGGACTTGGTCGCGGTGGCGCTGGAGCACGGCGTGCCGCACTAGGTGGTTCCGCAGCGCCCGCTCGGTTCGATTGACGTGGCAAAGAATTAGCAGCGAGGCTTCGAAGTTGCTGCGTTACAGCAGGAGGGCGGCCACATGGACGCCGAACTACTGTGAAAAAATTGGCAGGGAAGTGGCTGATATCTCTGCCCCACGTTCGGAAAAGTGACTGGAGCCTCTGGCGCAGCGCGGCTGCTGTGTGCCCCGTGAAGCTTGGTTTCCGTATTGAAATAACTGAGTTCCAGTCGTCGCTAACAGGAACAAAATTTGTACATATGCGGCACTTCAACGAAACAAGGTGATTTGTGTTGTTGTTTTCTTGATTCTGCAGACGCAATCTCGGCCTTAAGAGCTATGACCACTGATAAGACGAATTATTCAGCGTTGACATACAGTTGCTAGGCAAGGAACAAAGCAGGGATACAGTCGTACTGAAGACATGCAGACGTGAACTTGAAGGGATTCAGCTGTGGGTGGCCCAGTATCGAAGCAGGTGTTCGTACCTGAATTACTTCGACGCAAGTTGCTTAAGACCTACCATGAGTGGTTGATTCATCCTGGTGCTAGCACAATGAAAGCCACTATCAGTCAAGTATTTACGTGGGCCAATATGGAGCGTGATGCGAGGCATCTGGTGAACGCGCGTATCATTTGCAGCAAGGCAACGCACCCCATTATTCGCTACAAAACAAAGCCGGCCATGAAGACTATTGCTTGGGCTTGGAACGAAATAGCAGTTAACTCAATTGGGCTTTACGGAGAGCAGAAGGTCAGGACACTCACTATTATCGACACATTGACGAGGCTGATTAAAGTGCTGCCAGCGCAAGATGGCTCGAGTGCCGAAGCAGCATGTTTACTATATCGAAACTGGCTATATCGCTATCCGCGGCCTGTGCGCTCCATCTACGACGGAGGCAGCGAGTTCAAGAAGGAATTTCATGAAATACTCGAAAGCTATGGAATCGAGCACGAACCAACGACTGTGTGGAAACCGCTGGTGAATGCGGTGATCGAACACGTTCATCGTGTCATAGGTGACGAAATGTGCACGAAGACGATCAAAACTATGGAAGACTGGGTACAGTCCCCGAACAATACCACCTTTGCGCTGCGTGCAGCAAACCATGTGATGACCAACGCTTCACCAGCCCAACAAGCGTTTGGGCGGGACATGATCTTCGACATGAAGCACGAAACAAACTGTATCGACGGGCAACTACGCAAAGTTGATCAGATCAATAAAAACAATCAGTGGGAGAACAACAAACGCGTGAGCTCGGAGTACACTCCGGTGACAAGGTCCTACTTCGCCGCGACGCGGGTGCCCAAGGGAAGGCCCTGCCACAGTTCGACGGACTTTACGAGATCATCGCAGTACAAGATTCAGGAACGTTGACTCTCGGCAACGGTCGATACATCGAGAAAGTCAACCTCCGTCGTATTTGTCCCTGCAAGAACCAACGTGGAGGGGGCTGTAAGAAAGCGTAACAGTCTTAAAGAAGAAGAAAAAACCGTGCCGAAAAGAAAGCGCGTACTGCTTCTGTAAGCAACAGCGTTGTAAAGCAAGATCGGCATCCGCAGCGGATGGGGTGCTGGATTCATATCAAGAACGGCAAGTAAGCACGAAGAGAGCTTGAAGTGCAAGGACTACTAGAAGGACTAGTAGTACTAGGAATCCTGAACTCGGACGCCAAACTAACCTTGCAATAAAACAATCAATAATATTACCTAAAAGTAGCATATTTAACCTTTGTTGCTAGACTCCTGGGAACATTTTAGGTGTTTCAACAATGTGGTCTCTGCTATAGTACCACAACAGTTAAATAACCTTTCAAAACCGATACATATGGGCATATTCGTTTTAACGAGTGTGAGTGATGGTAAACTTCGGGTTTCGCTCTTATTTTCAAATCTGACGCACGTCGCTTCAACTAAACATTGCCTTTTAAATTTACCGTACCGCATGAAATGAATGATTTGGCCCAATGCTCGACTGCAGTCATCTTAACGTTAAAACATCCCCATTTCACACAGAACTGCTATTTTTGTGTTAAGCTTTGGTAGCGAAAAAACAAAATTCTCATTGCTCAATAATTGGTCAATAATGGTCAAAGACCATCACGGGAGTTGTGGGCTGTCTGAATGTTAGCTGTATCAGCAAAGGAACTGATAAAGTGTAGGCATGTTTTAATGAGAGCTTTCAATCAGTTTAGATCGTCAGCGTTTTGGTTCTAGAGCAGCGTACTGTACAGGTCGTTCTCCTTTAGTCGGGCGATGTGCTCTTGGAAGAGTTCTGTATCTGTAGTACGCGGGTCTTGGCCAAGTCGTTTGAACATGTACTCCACCTTGCGACTTTCGTTTTGGTCTTCGTTGAAGCTTCCTCAATCCCACGAATTACTTCAACACGATTACGTTGTACTTCCCGCCTGGAGGAATCCTTTGTTTCACCTTTCAGTTTAGAAATCATTTCTTTATGGCAGATTTAAGCGGTCTGTTTGCATATAAGTCGCAATGCTGTATGATCGAGGCCAATCCTGCAGGTATGAACTCATAAACCACAGTTTTCTCTTCCACATAACGTTTGACCTCATCACACACGTGAGCAGAGGCTGCATCCCATATCAGAACGATTTGCTGTCCTGGGAAAAGCGTTAGCAAGAAAACGACGTATTGTTTTGCCGTAGGTCTATCCATCCAATGGGAGGGATGAAAATTCACGCACGCATCCCCTCTTTCCTCGCACCACGTAGAGAAACGCCGAGCTAGCGTACCATAGTGAGTTGCTGTCATCACGACAAAGGGTGGCACAATCATAGATGAAAACATTTCGGCTGACACCCTTTTTTGGCGTCTGATGCAACGTAAGACTCGACCCGTCTTGTCCCAGACAGAACGACAAACCCAGTGTCGCGAGGGTAGAATTTAATAAAGCTTCATCGGCGTTAATGACCACGGAGCAAGATTTTAATTTCGCTCGAATTGTTTCAGAGGCTTCTCGAGCTAGTGCTACCCACATTTTGGGACACACTTTCTTTTCGTATGCTCCAGTTAACCCCCTCCAATCTTATGTGAACCCCTTGCGCCAGCGCTGGTAAATAGAACCACTGTTGAGCTTTATCGTGGAGCACAATTCGCTCGGGGGTCCAAATTCGTCGACGTTTCCAAATATTTTTAATAGCCAGAGGTAGATCTCATTAGGAGACATCGGATTTCCGGATTCCCACGCATTTGCAACCTTAGAGAAAGGTTGTTTCCACAGGATACTTTATTTTACTACCGCTGCCGACAGTTCGGGTCTGTGTGGTGACGTATCGTACAGAAGTGGTCTTCTTAGCAAGTTTAACTGTCTTTTGTCGTGAGATCCTAGATCCAGAAGCTGCAGAAATGTATCGTTTGGTACTCGGTCTTTTAAACCGACTTGGCACCGTAACCCGTGGATTGATCTGCGCTCGTACTAAATGACCTTGGAATTGAGCGGGCACGTGCTCCAAGACAGCCACGCAGCTTTAACACTTGAACTCAACGAGTGAGAACTGACATTGACGGCTGCGCCCAGTCGAAGCCAACCTTACCCAGCAGTGGGCGGTGACTGCCCGTTGCAGACGAGCAACTTTCACGTTTATGAAGGGTTTGCGTGAATGGACCTCATGCATGCATGATTTCTCTTCAATGTTTGGGTGACGCACGAAAGCCCGTCGTGACCTCAATCCCAGTCTCTGCACGACAGCCCTCGAGCGTGACTACGCAACTATGGCTGCAGGTTAGCCGTCTCAGCGCTAACCACAGATTCATTTCTCCGTTCGCATCGAGATCGATAGGATGAAGGTGTTTCTGGCAAGCTTCGCGGCGACGGCGGTGGTTTCCACGGGTTTTCTGCCTACGACTCAAGGATGGTGGGACAACGGACACATGCTCGTTGGCGAGGTGGCCAAGCAGCTTATGGACGAGGCTGATGTCACTACGATCGAGAGTATTTTGTCCAGGTGGGATGAGGACTTCCCTAACACGGGCGAGATCACCACGACTGCGGTCTGGATGGACATTGTCAAGTGCACAGCCGAGAGCTCAACTTGCTTGACTCCAGCCTCGCCTTCTATCACGAGCATGAGCGACTGGCACTACATCAACCTACCGCTCAATATCAATGGTGATAAGTGGGAGGACAAGGACACCGACCTGAATCTGTATGACGACATTATGGGAGGTGACGGCATCTCGGTAATTGAGGGAGTCGTGAAGTCGTTCAAGACGACCAAGTCCAAGTGGGCCGCCAACCTATTCCTACGCAACTTCATCCACATCTTCGGTGATCTCCACCAGCCACTCCACACAGTCGCGGGTATCAGTGAGGCCTTCCCGAAAGGTGACGGCGGCGGTAACAGTGAGACTTTCACGTCTCCGTGTGCCTTCAGCAACCCGCACGCGGTCTGGGATGCCGCTGGTGGTCTGTACAGCCTCAACAAGTGGAGTCTGAACATCGAAAGCTTCAGACCGACGCTGGAGAGAAACGCTTCCGAGCTCATTGCGCTGCTCCCGAGCGTCCAGGATAACATCACGTTCTCGCAGTACGAGAACGGAACCTACAACGAACTGTACACGGCTCTCGTTACCAAATCGGCGCTGCGTGAAGTGGCTCTGGAGACGTACAGCTACGCCAACACCATCGTGTACTCGAACCTGGATCTGAATGCCACGAGCTCGGGAACGTACCCGTGTCCGTCGTCTTCGTACCTCGCTATGGCCAGTGAAATCTCGCAAAAGCGTATTGCGATCGCCGGCAGTCGGCTTGCAGTTGTTTTGAAGCACTTTGCTGCCCAGCTGCGTGTGCTTGGACTGACGGACTAGGTGGCCTTAATTCGACGTTCTAGCTCGGCCAGTACACACTTATAAAGCATCAATACACAGTACATAGTTGCTCAGAACAGGGAACACCAGGCCGAACGGGTTGCAACGCAGACTTTGACTTCCGTTTTGAGTGGGTCGAGATTTTGCTCGATCAGCAAGATAGCTTCAACAATTCATTTTCGCCGGTTTACTCAATAAACTTTTGGCCAAAAGTGAAAATATCTTTGGAGTCAGAAAACGGCAGATATAAATGATACGAGGTTCATGAGTCAGGTCCAGCAAATGCTCACCACTGAACCAGCGTTGAAGCCGTGTCAGGTAATGCAACTTCCCTGTGGATCGTGCGCATTCACGGAGTTCGAAGATGGAGGATCAGATAGTAGCGCGCCGTGGCTTACATGACCCCCGTTCTCTGCACGTCGAATCTCCATTTGATTCGTGAGCATGCCACTGCGCCGTGGGCTACTCGATCGCTGAGGTTGCTGCTGCTCGTGTCAGCCATTTCCCCTTTCGCCACCAGACCAACAAGCACTAGCAGCAGCAATGACCATATTCGCAGCAGGCATCGCAGCGACGGCGATGATAGCCTCTGCAGGCTTCCTACCCACAGCTCACGGCTGGTGGGACAATGGGCACATGCTCGTCGGTGAGGTGGCCAAACAGCTTATGAACGAGGCAGACGTCGTCACGATTGAGAGTATTCTGTCCAAGTGGAATGAGGACTTCCCCAACACTGGCGAGATCACTACGAGCGCAGTTTGGATGGATCTCATCAAGTGCACGTCTGTCAGTTCGTACTGCCAGTCCCCACTTTCTTCTTCCATCACGAGCATGAGCGACTGGCACTATATCGACCTGCCGGTCAACATCAACGGTGAAAAGTGGGAAGACAAGGATGCCGACCTGACGCTGTTTGAAGACACCATGGGAGGCGAAGCGGTGTCAGTCATTGAGGGTGCGTTGAAATCGTTCAAGACGACCAAGTCAAGCTGGGCCGCGAATCTGTTCATTCGCAACTTCATCCACATCTTCGGCGACCTTCACCAGCCTCTCCACACTGTGGCAGGCGTCAGTGAGGCCTTCCCGAAAGGCGACGGAGGCGGTAACAGCGAGTATTTCGTGTCTCCGTGTGCCTTCAGCAACCTGCACGCCGTCTGGGATGCTGCCGGCGGCTTGTACAGCTTGAACAACTGGGCACTCGACATCGACGACTTCAAGTCGACACTGCAGAGCAACGCTACGGAACTCATCACATTGCTGCCAAATATCTCGGACACTATCGATTTCTCGCAGTACGAGAACGTGGCGTACAACGAGCTGTACACGACACTAGTAACCAACTCAGTGC
Organism: Phytophthora cactorum; assembly: GCA_016864655.1. Classification (NCBI taxonomy): domain Eukaryota; phylum Oomycota; class Peronosporomycetes; order Peronosporales; family Peronosporaceae; genus Phytophthora; species Phytophthora cactorum. Next base: position 881,720 of record NHQK01000004.1, read on the forward strand.
TTCGCGAGGTGATTCTCGAGACCTACTCGTACGCCGACACGGTTGTCTACAATGGATTGGACCTGAACGCGACCAGTTCTGGTAACTATCCTTGTCCCTCGTCTTCCTACCTCGCCATGGCTGGTGAAATCTCGCAAAAGCGTATTGTGATCGGTGGCAGCCGTCTGGCAGTTATCCTCAAACACTTTGCTGCCCAGCTTCGCGCGAATGGTTTGGCAGATTGAGTGGTATATTCCAATGTCATTCATATTGCAGTGAACTCATTGCGCTATCATATTCTTCCTAACTTTTGCGCGAGACTAAGAACTTGCAACCGAGATGAATGCACGACTTGAGCACCGACGTGACACTTTCACGTGTTAAGGTTTTGTCGAGCTCGTCCAGCAGCATGTAACTCTTGAGTGACGGATGCGTCTTCGCATCTTCGTCGAACTTCGCACCCAAGCGCCAACCCTTGGCTGCGTACTCGGTAGCCCACACCTCGTGCGAGTTTTCAGCGAGCAGATCGATGAGTATCATGACATCCCACGACAACTGGACGTGGTCCACTGGGAAGGGAGCACTTCGCGTTTTCAGCTTCGGTGGCCGGCGGTAGGTGACGTGAACTCCGAGTGCAACGACGCACTTGATGATCTCGTCAGCAGAAGCGAAGTTTCGGGCTCGTGCAGTGTCGTCTAGTGCTCGCATTGGCAGCATCAAAGGATGCACCAGGTGTGCGTCATCTCGAACGTCGCCGTACTTCCAGCCAGCCAACGATTTGCCACGGCACCAGTCGTAGTGCATCTGCGCCGCAACAAGCTCGCGGTGGGGTGCAAACCATTGTGGGAGATCCATCTCCTTCGTATCGATCGGATTGGGTTTGTACTCTCCATTATCTTGAGGAGAAGGGATATCCCCATCGGTGGCCAGATCATTCAGTGTGTCATGACGAATGGCGGCTGCCATTTTCAGGAATCGGCTCTGGTGTACAGACACTGCGCCTCCCAGCTCATGATCCTCAATTGAGAGTATGCGAGCTTGCTTGAGGGCATTCACTTGCTTGCGCAGACTCTTCGAGTCGATGTTGCGGTGCGTCCAACGGTGCTGTAAGATGCCTTCCAGAGTGATACGCTTCTCTGGGTCTTTCTCTAAGATCCCTTTAAGCAAGTCTTTCGCGTCGTTGTCTTCGCAGGAGACAGGGAACTCCAGAGGATCGTTCTCGATCTTGTCAAACAACTCACTCACATCGTTCGAGTAATACGGCAGTGATCCGAATAGCAGCGCGTACATCGTCACACCGATCGCCCAAATGTCTGCCTTGAACGCACAGTAGGCATCTCCATTAAGCGATTCAGGAGGCAAAAACTGGTACGTGCCCTTCGTGGACTTGATCATACCCCGGAGATGGTTCTTGCTTCCACCTGTACTGCTTGCCGTAGCCGGGGAAGGCACCGGGCCTTGGTTGATATCCCACAACTCGATCGCATCGACATCTTCTTCATCATGGAGCTCCCCGTTTTCCTCTTTAAAGTAATGAGCAACTCCGAGATCTCCCAGCTTGCAGAGCGTGTGTTCCTCGTTCGCCATCAGGTTCTCGGGCTTGATATCACGGTGCGCGAGGTTGTTCAGATGGAGACCCTGTATAGCTAGCACAAGGTTTGTCACGTATGCACGTACTGTGCTCTCATCCAGCAGACAAGCACTGCCGCTAGCAGCGCTCTTGGCTCTTGAACTGACATAACACTTACGAGAGCCGTCCCACTCGGCAATAGCACCACCGCCCATGTATTCCATCACCAAGTAGTAATCCCTGTTCTCCGTGTCGAGGATAACATCGTGCAGACGGATGACGTAAGGAAGATTGCTGGCCTTCTTCAGCAAAGCCACTTCTCGGCGAACGTCGTCCGGAATCGAGTTAGGCTGGCTCGCTTGAGTGGATGGTCGTGTCCCGGTAGCGACAGGAACAGCTCGACGATTCGGAACGCCTTTGCTTTTCTGAGGAACGAACTTCTTGATGGCGTACGGCCTGCCTTGCCACGTGTAGAGGGAAACGATGCCTGAGGCTCCTCGTCCAAGTTCGCGAACCAACGAATATTTTCCCGCGAGCAACTCGCGATCTGCCAGGCGGTCAGCTACACCCGAGGCGAGCCCACTAGCGACCTTGTTTATGGCAGTCAGCCACGAGTTTTGCTCTTTCAATGACTTGGTACGGAAGATAATCTTCGCGCCACCTTGAGTGGTAACTTCAAAGCCAACAGCCGGGGGATCTTCAGCTCCACTATCGCTTGTGTGCAGCTCCGAAAGTGGCTTTGCATCGGCGAGCAGTACATCTCCACCTAGAACGCTACCGTACGATTCCGCCGGCAGGTGGTTAGTTATGCAGCACTTGACCAGCGCCGACTTGACTCCATCCAGGATAAACCATCGCTCTTTCCAAACGCCGTCTTTGCTCTGATACTGCAGTAGCCCTTGGTGCGTCACGTGGCTGGAGCTTCCCGGAAGCCCGAAGCATCCAACCTCGCGATCTTGAACCCCCATGTTAATCTCTGCAACACTGGGTCAGTTGTGCACTGGAGTGGCGATCGCCTCATAGTTCACAGTGCTTTTCGTCCTCATATCATTCACGTCATCCTCGACGGAGTTTATGCATCTTAGCACTGTCAAAAACTGGTCTCGAGTAAAAATACTCAACTGGTACTGTATCGAGGGAGGTTTGTCGTAAGGTTCTGATAATAACGACCCGATCGTCCACAATTTTCGATGCAGCTACTGCTGGCTATGGAACCGGACGCTGCCCTTGCGAATGAGAAACTCCTTTAGACGACGCACTAGATGCATTTGAACGGTAGTCTCCGTCCCGTTGCTGCCCTCAACCTTGAGCTCATGTAGAGTGTCTCCCAGGGAAATCACCTTCACGACTTCGCCCTCATCCAGAAATCCTCGCTCTGAATCGGAGCAACACCAAACCATGTCACCCGGAAAAACAGAATCTTTTGCTCCCAAGCTACCTGGCCACGTCAGCACAATCGAGTGTAGCTGGCCAAAGTATCCACGGCGATTGCCTCGATGAATGAACTTGGAATACTGTGCAGCTAGTTGTAGAGGCAGGTTGATCCCAGAAAGCCCCGATACAGGAGAAAAATCTTCCGAGGACACGAGCAACGATGCCGATGAATCTGCAAAACTTGACGGTAGCTCCTCTTCCTTTTCCTCTTTTTCCTCCCCAACGTCTTGGAGAATGTCATCTTCAGTATCGCTATTAGCGTTGTCTCCTTCATCAACCCAAGCCTCTTGCATTGAAGCTGCAAGTGGTGCCGCCCTTGTTTCTACGTGTTGTTGCTGCATCCAAACCAAGTAAGTGACTACCACACGCCAACAACACTAAGCAAATAGCAAAAGCTCTCACCTCTTGAACGTCATCGTCTTGCCATTCCACTGCGTCTTCATCATCCGAGATAGATCCATCCACCTGATGCAGTTTTCGCTTGGCACCAAGCTAAGTCGACATCATACCCCAATGACAAGTCAGTCCCTTGGACCATCACCCTTATACCAATAGACCGCACCATTTTGGAAAAAATCGACGAGGACGTCGACGTCGTGCCACTGGCCTGCCACCATTAGCGTCCAGTTAGTTCCGACACACCCAATGCAATGACTTTCTTCAGTACTTACCAACTGGGCACTCGGTCGACCGATCGCCTGCTCTGATGGGGCTTCCAACTCAACAAAAGAAGGAGGAGAAGAAGACGAAGAAAAAGGTGAAGATGGAGAAGAAGGAAGAGAAGAGCTGGACGGGATTGACAGTCCGTCTTCATCGGAAGCTTCACCGTCGCTGTCCCTCGACGATTCCACCGACTCCACCACCGGGATATCGTTGCTAGTGCCCTCAGTCATTTCACGTAAATGTGCATGTTTCCCTGTGTACAGTGCCAGCTTCTCTTGCCATTTCTACAGCATTAGAACAGTTAGTGGAGACCAAATCGAGATGAAGGAGACCCGCACGAACCTGCCGCAGTCGCACGATGGCCTCGTCCGTGGTCAGCTCGCTCTGTTCTCGATAGGAAGAGCACACGCGCTGTATCACACGCGAGTAAAACGCCTCCAGCGTCGCCGCGTGCAGGTCACTGGGGACAGTTCCTTCACTTGGCCCTCCGCTGCTCAGCATATTGAATGGGTTTTACGCACAAATGACTCGATGTGTGTATCGCTCGTGTTAAGTACGCTACAATGAAGCATTCTTCCAAGCTTACCGGCACAAAACAAGCAAATTGTGCAAATGCACCAGCGATGAAGCCGAAAAGAATTTGATTAATTGGCCTGTGCGATTTTGACTGCACACTTGTCTACAACAACCAAGCTCCTCCTTCGATAGAACACAGCTTCACTTATCTATCCATTACTGGCGTAGATCTTCAAGTTCTCGCTTTACTGGCGGAAGTTCTCCGGGACGCCGTTGCGCAGGTCGCGCTTGCGCTGCAATAACACAATTTTAAAATTAATCGTCAACTCATACAGCTGGTCATCGTAGAGTTCGGCACGTACGCGCTCGTCGGCACCCATGACGTAGTAGAGGCCAAAGGGGAAGAGGCCCCAGGCGGCCACGGAAGAGAAGAACTGGCCGTCAAACTTGAAGCGTTTCTCCGAGTCTCCTCGCCAGTTGTTCCAGTTCTAAAGACCACAACAATGCCAGTGTTGACAGTCAGCATATCCTCCCGAACACGCGATAACGAATCGATGGACGTACCTCGATGTGCTTGTTCTTGGTGAGCGATCCGCCGTGGCGGCGCTGGCTCTGAAGCTGAGCAAGCGCGCGCTTGGGGGCCGCTGAGCGGCGCAGGGTCGTAGCGAGCATCGAGATGAGAGGTTTCCTACACTACCAGCCGCACAAATGGCCGCTATCATTTCCCCTTACGGCATTGGCTGAAACGCAAACAATACGTGGCGTCGATTGGTCGAAATCAGCCAATTACATCCACCATAAATAACCACCGGATTATTCCAACTTGAGGTTGCGGACTTGACGATTTCATTCGTAAAGGGTATTTAATATTACAGATCTTTGGACCAGTGAAAGCAATAGTCAGGCCTCTGTTAAACGACATGTATTTTTGAAAGTGTGAGCGATCCACGCACGCCGCGTCGAGCGCTCGCCTTCAGTCCCATAAATTCTTCCAGGCCGCTGCAGTGAACATGAGTCTACAGGTCCTGAGCAAGAAACTGGCCTCCGGCGCCGTGGCGCCCACGCTCGCACGCGCCGTCAGCACCGAGAACTACTCGGCCACACAGTCGGCGCTGGGCCGCCCCATCTCGCCCCACGTGGAGATCTACAAGTTTCCCGTGACGGCCATTTCGTCAGTGGCGAACCGCTTTTCGGCCATGGGCATGTCCGCCGCCTTCGTGGGCGGCAGCGCGTTGGGCTTCGTTGGTGCCGACGTGCCCGCTCTCATTTACATGGCGCAGGACACCATCCCGTTCTTCGCTCCGCTCTCGAAGGCCCTCGTGGCCTTCCCTGTCAGTTACCACGTGCTCTGCGGGGCGCGCCACAACCTCTGGACGTACAAGCCTGAGCTCATCAACAACGCGGACGGACCTACGAGCTCCTACGCTATCTTCGCCGCCTCGGGCATCATCACTCTGGGAGCTGCTGCCTACACCATCAAGGCGCCCGAGGAGAAGAAGGCCGACCAGTAATTTGCCCATTCTAGTGTCTTTGTAGTTGGTCGCACGCCCACGGACGAATTCGACCTACACGCCGAACACGGGCCTAGTGGGCCTGGATGACTAGTTGGATGAACTGACCGACGACACGCTTGTGCTGTAGGCCGGCTCTCGAGAATTGGAAGAGGGCTTGGCGGAATACTGAGTGTTGTCATGGGTGGCGGTGGACTGCAGACTTGACGCGCAAGTGCGAGAAAACCGATAAAAATGAATGAAGCTAAGACAAAAATCTGCTGTGCTCTGCTCTGCTTTCCATGCTGCTGTGGTGTGGTGCTGATGCTGTGAACGCCGTTGACTCAACGGCCTGGCTTGGTGTCTTGACCTCCACATGGAGCGCACGCGAGTCTGATTCGCGCCATCAAATGAACGCGTCCGCGGTGGCGCATGCCGCAAAGTTAATGGCGTGCTTGGTGTCCGATACCAGTGTCAACCCGACACTGTCGGCCCCCCCCCCCCCTCCCGATTCCAACTCACTGCGGCAATGTCGTGTTGATGAATTACAAAGTAGTCTTACATGGTGGTTGCTAAGCAACCCGCAGCCTGACGATCGATCTCTGACCGAAGCTGAAGCACGCCATGTCAAGTGTTGATGTCCAACACTCTGCGGTTACGGTTGTGACAGCCATCTTTGATCGTCAGGCTTCACATCGGTGCAAATCTCTAGCGCGGCGCGAGAAAATCAAGCCGCACTCGCACAAGGTTGGCAAGCAAAGATGGCTACATGTGTCGAGCAGCATTGTACTTTATAGATATCCAAATCTCTGCACGATAGTGGATGCGAAAGAAAGCACGTGCCTTCCTTCGTAGACGTCCCTCGGCTGGATTTTGCCGTAAATGTAGCAGCGAACACAATTTGTAATTGCGGTGCTACATCTATCCAGGATAGACCGCCATGCAAGCGCCACTATGACTCACCCGAAGGTGTCTTGTGCGTGCGCATAGCTGGGATCCATCAGATCGCCGTCTCAAGATCGGCCGTGCAACCAGGTCTCATCGAGTCGTACATGTATGGACATGGTTCTGGAATGGCAACAACACCGAAATGGAGCATCAAAGAAGATGACGCTTGAAAAATTGTCGAAAGAGAGGGTGCAGTGGGCGCAGGTGCGATGGTCCTGACCGCTTTGCTGAATTCACTTCATTCTCCAACTTAACGTTGACCCCACAAGTGCTTACATTGACCGACAAGACCCGAACGAAACAGCATGTCGGCCTCCGTGTACCAATTCGTCTCCACCATGACCCCGTGCTTCGCGTCGGAAGTACTGAAACCCATGACGCTCTCATCGTCTTCCGCCTCGAGCAAGGTTTTCGCGCCCTTCTTGACGTTCCAGTGTGGTGAGTGCCCGCGACAGTTTTCGCGCCGCTATGCGTTGCAGGAGCATCTCGCTACGCACACAGGCGAGAAGGCTTACCGGTGCCCCGCGCGCGGTTGCGGTAAGCGCTTCACCACAACTAGCAACCTGGCGCGCCACCGCCGTCTGCACGGCGACGAGCTGCAACCACTCGCGTGCCCCTCACTTGGGTGCACCAAGACGTTTACCACACAGCACAAACTGCAGCGCCACATTCGTGTGCACATGGGCACGCCCATGCGCCGCTGTAAGTTTGCCAATTGCAACAAGACCTTTAGCTCAACGGGCAACTTGAATCGCCACATGCGCAATCAGCACATCCGCTTCGGACACCCACTGGCTAGCAAGGCCAAGAAGGAGGAGCAGTCGCCCACGAGCGTGGACGCTGACCCAGTCAATATGTTCGCGTGGGGTGGCAACAGTCCTACTAGTGTTGCGATGCAGGTGACCCCTATTGGCGAGGACTTGCAACTGGACGCTAGTAGGGAGCATCACATCTCCGACGAGGAGCTATTGGAAGTGCTCTCGTGTTTGTTAGACGATGACGAGCCCAAGGACAAGAAGGAAGAACTGAAGGACGTTGAGACTGCCACGAAGGCAAAGGCAACGGAGGTCGATCCGTAGATGACCACCAAGCTGGTAATTCTATTCATCCAATCTAAATTTTGAGACCATGAGACACAATACGTTTACTTGATTTTTGTATCCATTTCATCTGACGCATTTGAATCTAGAGCAACAGTGTTACAGACGGTGATTGGTCATAACATTGACAGGAGACGTGTAGTGACAATTAATATATTGTGTTCTCCTAAACGAGCTGGCGACGTAGACACGTTCTGCCCGCGTTGGACACTACAATAATTCATAGCCTATGAATTCAACTACGAGTGTGCGGTTGCGTTTTGCAAGTGGAACAGGCAAGTGCTGCACGGGTTCCCAGCGCTAGTGTCTCGCGCCACAACCTCGACACCATCCGCTATGACAAAACTAGTGTACTCCCCATACACTGATTGTATAGTCAGCTATTCTGGTAAATAACAGTAAGCCTTTTTTTCAGTACAAGTATTCACCAAGAGAGTGCGTAGTGCGCCCAACTGGGAATCCGACTATACAATGTATACCCAATAGCATGCATAAAATGGACTTTGCCGAGGGTCTTGGCAACACTGTCTCGGGATTAATATCTAATCTCAGACACATCGCCTTACTGAGTCGAGGACTTAGAGGCCGGGGTGAGGCGGGCCCACGGCTATAAGTCCGCAGACGCCTTAGTGTCCTACCTTTACTTCAATTTAACTGGGATATACTCTCTACACTTATAAAAGTCTATGCTATGTGACCTCAGTTGGGTGCAGCAACGAGTGCCATTCACCAACGCACTTCACAACTCGGAAAATAATTTTCGTTGTCTGCTGTGTTTTTTTTTTCTCGAAACACCAACGTGCTTAGTAAGATTAAAAACATCATCATTACCACGAACACTACAATCTCGATCATACAAAAATAAGACAAGTTCACCGACTGCTACTTACTTCGGCATTTACTTACAGTTAGTTATTAATAGTGTTTAGTAAATTTTACTAACAGGTAAACGCCACTCACTAGACAAAACAGGGAACATGGCTATGCGACTGCTGCTTGCTATTGGAATGCCTGTCCAAATGCTAAAAAAACAATGTACCGGCGGCCTTGATGCGCGTAAATGGTCTATTGGTCAGGTGATGGCGATACAGCCATCGCTAACCAACGCTACACACGATATAAACGAGGGCGGTTTTGTTTACAGAGTCCACTCGGAAATGCGCATTAATATGATGCCGGCCTCTATACATGTACTTCAGTAGTAAACACAACGTAAAAGCCACCTTCTTTAGCACCACTATAAGGGTTATGTTTTGCTTTTAGAATGTTTTGCGGCAAGTAGCCCACCAGTACTGTATCAGATTCCCCGCTTTGGTGTAAAATCCAGAGCTGTTCCGGGCGACAGCACAGCTTTGTAATATACTAGTAATAATTCAAGTAACGTTAATATATTATTCTTCGGTTTGGGTAGCCCGTCCCACATAGCATATCAATGTTCTGCTTGAGAAGAAGCTGCTTCTCGGTGCCCGCAGCATCTGTTCTGGTTTGTAGCGGACCCATGACCACTCCAGCTGTAGAGAATACACGTTCTCCGTCGTATCATATGGCTGTAGCAAAATTTCGCCCTGTCGAGCCTTTTTCTTGGGTATAAAGGCTCGCTCTAAGTCGTGGTAAGTCTTGTGGCTCGTCAGCGCGTTCAATACCTCGTTTAAATGGGACTCGATCTCGATCGTCGAGATCGACTGCATGCCAGACGACGAAAACTTGCCAAGTCACTGTCTAGCTAGTACCGGTACATCTATTGATGGGAACTGGTCTTGCCCAATTTTCAGCGCAGGAGCTAAACCCTCGTTGAGAACGGCCATATCAACAAGTCGGTACCGTTCTAGCAGGTTCCACACAGTTTCAACGGCGTTGCTAAATGTCGGCAACTTTTTCCTTTCTAGCCCTATCTACTCCTGTGTTTTTGCTTTGTTTTCCTTGATTTCTGGTGGAGGACCATGCTGCAGAGACTTGCACCCAGTCGACATCAAGCTCCATCCACTTGTAAATCACGGCTTCAGCTTTCTTCAGAACTTGGTTGCCTCGAAACCGCTGTTTAGAAGGGGATGGAACGGGACCACCAAGAATGGACAGTTTGATCGAGGAGCCGGCGGTTCCGCAAGAGGACTTTGGTCAGATGACGGCGAAGGAGCTGTGAGATCGTCTAATAGAAGGCTGCGGGGGGGGGGGGTACCATTTATTCAGCGTAGCGTCGTGTATTTGCAGACTGGATAATATATTATATGATGAACGGGGACAGTACATGTTGTGCAGGGTTCCGTTGGAATCCCATCAGCATCTGTAAATGCGCAGTCCCTGGCAGAACACCGCATTAGAGCGTGCTGTCTGGAGATCCAAAGCCAAATTGACTGTCCTACGGTCTTCACGCGACTAGATTCTGGTCTCTTCAAAACTACCGGGTTATGATTGTTTATGAGCAACGGAACATTGAAATTGAAATACTGTTTTGTATTACGATCGCGTTACCAAGTTATGCAATCTACACATCTTTCAACTCCGAATCCAAGCTAGACAAAGTGCGTATCTGGTGGGCGCCGAGGCTTCTGTAGATGAAACTTGATTTTGGCCTCGAATCTAGAGGCGAACGATTGTGTACCTTGGGTTCCGCATCCGTGCACATCTGGGTGGCTAGCCAGGTTTCATTGGCCAAGATTATCCGATGAGGGCCCAGATGGCTTGTATAGGCAGGACCGCGACAAGCACTGGAAGGGCGCCACCCACACTCCATTTGTGGCCGCCAATTTGGTTCATCCGACTGAAAGTTTAACCAATGAGAAAGTCGCGCACTCGGCGGGCTCGAACCCTCACTCAGAGACTCAGGAGCCTGAAGAAGCTTGCTCCACTGACCCACGCCACCGGGTAATTGAAATATATGATCATATATTTCTGACAAACACCAGAATATTTAGCAAGGTATTACGTTATTTTATTTCTTTTATCAAGAAATCGCACTAGCAATCGCGTAAATCGGATTCACCGTAGACAGTCTCACAAGTTGGTACACCAATTGTCTTTTGTGTGTGTGTCAGATTGAAAATCCAACGGGATACTCTGACTCGATCATTGTATTCGCAGTAGAAAGAGGTTGGTGCTCCAACCTGGAGTGTACATACGTATAACTTTATTTGGCGGCTCAGAAAAAGTGCGCAATGCAGCCGAGTTCCGTGCGGAGCGCGGTAGAGTAAATACCCTGTGAGCGGAGAGCGGGAGGGTTTTGCCAGAATAGGAAGGGTTTGGGGTTTAGACAGGGTGATAGTTTAAGTTTTCCAACAACTTCTATTTATCCGAACACGTGTGCAGCATTTCAGAAAAAAAGATGGGTCGGGAGCAGTAACCAAGCATACTGGGCACATCCAGGTTGGAGCAGCAACACGTTCCTTCATAGTAACTAGATTTAGATTAAAAGTCAAAATATAGCATTGTCTATAGGCCGTCATATCGGAGTTAATCCAAGCAATGTATTTTAAAAGCTAGCTAACATGGGTTTCAAATTCTCATGCCTTGTTGCCAGCTACTTGTATTCGTGTGCTAAGTATTGGATCCGTAGCACTGTAATGAGTATCGTACAAAAGCTACCATGTACTTGATGTTGCGCCATATTTCTACGAATTCGTATATTGTGGAATGAAGCGATATGATCGGCTAGTAAGTTAGGCAAAGCTGGTGTAATTGGGCAACAGTCAACCCATCCAACCAAATGAAAAGAGGGAAAGAGGCCAGCGTGCCCATCAAGTAAGCTGAGCCGGGGAATGTGAAGGAGGAGATGGCTTGTGGCCATCTCACTCTCCAAACTGACGGCAACCACATCAACTACCTACTGCACACAACACTTGACCACTAAGTATGTCCGCTGCACTGCGATACCCGCCAGCAACTGCCTTGAACTCCCGCGTAGATGTAGTAGCTCAGATCGTGCTAGAGCAATGTGGTTTGGAGACAGGCTAGCCGCAAAGCTCAGAAATACTGACAGCGCACTCAGTTATGCAAATGAAGAAGTGAGTTTGGCTGGATTGGCTGGGCTTGAATTCACCCTCCCCTCTCATATTTTATGAAACCTTCAAAACTCTATTTTTGGTCTTTACCGAAAATGAACCAATACAACCCAAAAGTTTCGCTTTTGCACGGTGCATTTTCTGTATTTCTAGCCTGCTTCGGCGTCGCGTACACTCCATGGTTGACCGAACGACGATTGTTCCCCGAATATTTCTGGATGGCAAATGGCCCTTGGGCGGCAAGCGACAGCTCTTACAAACTGCGTATTAGGCGTCCTAATTGCACGTACAAAAATCCAAAAGCAACTAAATTACATACAAGCATTAGGGGCTCGAGGGCAAGATGATGGTATACTAGGGGCGTAAGAGTGAAGATAGTGGTCATCAAAATCTGGTCTGACGTACCGACAGCCATATCCCAAAAGATGGGACGATTTTCCTTTTTGAAATGTTGCATAATTTAATTAAGTCAAAATGCATATTTTATTCAAGAGTCAAATCCCAACATATCTTTCTTGACACTCCTCCTTGCTGTTTTGGCGAAATTTCTCAATTTTAACAGAATCTAGCTACGTGTACTCTAATTGGTGGAAAAGTCCGCACGAAGGTCTTTTCAACGATACCCAGTTGTAAAATAGGGTCCTATTGGTTGGCGCAAGCGGTGATGATTAAAACAACCGACCGAACTGCGGGCTGTTACAACTAATCCGTGTTAAATAATTTCAGACAGTGTTGGTCGGGGGCACACTCGCCACCCGCCATTTATTTTGCTGTCGCCTCCCGCCGATTTACTCAGTCTCACTTTCCAGGTTGCCAGCTGACTACCCAGTATACGACAACAACTCCCAACAAAATCGTATTTGCCCGTCGCCGCCTCATTTTCACTCCAGCTCAGGTCGCTGGGCTCTTCTTTAGCCGTGCCGCGACGAATTCGACGAAATCATCCTTGAGTATCATCACGGTCATTATGACACGGTCCGGACGCAAGACCGCCGGGACGGGTTCTCGAACTGGATGTCTCATGATCGAAGCAAGCACCTAAACTACGAGATCCTCATGCTTGCTGATAGAACCGCCATGGCGGGTCTATTATCATCGTCCCTCAACCTTTTTCAGTTGGCTAGAGTGGGCCCGGAAGAACAATCTACCGCTGTCGCTCTGCGAGAACAGAGAAAATTAACCCTAACGCCAAAGCGCAAAGGATGGATATCATGGCACTCAAATCTCCAAAGCAAGCCCTCCCTCGATGAAGAAAGTGTGCTGCTAAACCAAAACCAAACGTATTGACCTCATAGGACATAGGAAATATGATAACATGCACTTTATTTCTGACGTGTTTCTATTCTCTAGTTATTTCATTTATTTTGTTCTGTTATGCAAATGTACTCTAACCTTAATCCCATTTGCATCGAGACGCCCACAGGCACGAGAAGCTTAACGCGCACCGTCAAGAGTATCATCGCGACAGAACTGTTGGATTGCTTCGACCTTATCCTAGATTGATGGATGGACGCACGCACCAGAGCATTACATTGCCGTGGTTGCTCGCTACGAGGTCGGTGGGGTCGTCAGGACCCCCCCCCCCTCCTCTGCATAGATGTTTTGCTCAATGACGAGGAGGTTGATCTCTCGGCTCGCGGTCACATGGGGTTTCTTGCCGCAATGGTGTCTCGAGACTTCGGAAAGCAGTGGGACGTGCTCCTTTCTAGTTGCTGACGATTGTGCGGTAAACCGCTGGTTGGCAACAGTGGTTGGCGTGCCGGTGATTGGCTGCGCCAGCCAACGCCTTAACCGTGCAGTGCAAGTTGAGATGGAAGACTACGAAACTGACTTCGACGCCGTGCAGGAGGTGATGATTAGGCTGCGTCTGCTAACCAAGTATGTCAATCTCAAGTATTGACCGTTTCTGATTCGCAGTGTTTTGTATATCAGATTTCTTACTTATAGAAATGTCTAACTCATGTCTATTATCAGGGTGAAAACAAACGGAGGGGGGGGGGGGGGGGGTCGCGATGATCAACCGTTACATCACTCTGCTGGATTTCATCGACAATAATGATGGCGACATAGCCATCGCTAGCCTGCAACCGTCACCTTTGTGGGTAACTGAAGGACCTCAAGAAAGTTGAGTCTGTCGCGAAGGTGCTACAAGGAGAGAACGTGTCGCTGTTAGATGTGCGAGTCTGGTTAAATGAATATATTTCCATAAAGCTGCACTACGCTCGGTTCGTCGGTACGCTTGTTATTGCTGGTATTATTGTCATTTAGCTCACTATTAACTCTTTTTTTAAAATCCATTTTTATAGCCTAGGTTCGCGCACTGAGATCATGCACAGCCCTGACTTTGACGAGGAGTGCGCTCGCGGCTTGGTGATAATGCAGGCCGACTAACCCGGGCAGAGAATTATTCACTATTGCCGTTTAGAGCGACCAGCCTGCCTGACAAAAGGGGGGACAAGAAGGCTCCATCGTCGAACAGCTCTAGAGGTGTCGTCGCCTTGGTGTGAAAGGAACGGGGGGGGGGGGGGGTACCGGAGATGGAGAAGCAGGATATTGCAAGTAGATTCCGGTCATGAGCTTGATGTCATCATTGCAAAGATTCAAGTAGGTGTCTGCGCGGTTCGTGTACTCGAGGCTTAAAGGTACTCGAGACACCAGCTATCGGATCTCACGATGTTCCACTCGCTGATTGATGATTGATGATCCCAGTGCTGTATCACTACGGCCTATCCGAATCCGTGGTCAAAAAGATGCTGAGCGCTGTTGCGCTTTTGTAGCGCCCTCCATCATGACGAGGTCTTCTCGGAGGGCGAAGGCGCGCTCATTGTTGCGCGGCACGAGTAGGACGGAGTCGAGGGCATACTTGGCGACTGTGTCATGGTCGAGCGAGCGCAGAAAAAGATCTAGTTGGCAGTAGCACTCGGCCATTGCAAAAGAGCTTAACCATCTGATGTCGTTGCGGATGACGGGGGCCAGTGGCATCAGCTTGCGCAACATCGCGCGACACTTGATCTTGGACAGTAACTTCATCAGCGCGTGGATACGGCTTTGGATGGCTCGTCGGTAGCTAGAAAATCTTTCATTGCTAGATTGAACTTGTAACTGGCGCAGCCAATTATAGACATCGCCCCTTCGCGGCGATCAATGCACTGATTTACCGAAGGTTGTCCCCCACCATGAAAAGAGCCGACTTCCACGGTTTCTCATAGTGGAACAACGTGCCAGTGACTAGTTCAAACAGGCTTTGGGCCCCTAGGTCCTCTTCTTCATCTGATGGCGAAAATACTAACGGTAGGAAGCGACGTGACGAACAGTCGAGGTCGTGCAAGTATTCGTTGTCGCCGTCACCGAGGACACGATTTCCGTCATCGAAGACAGCAAAAATGGCAACGTAGTGCCGACCACCGCGAGTCAACCCATGAGGACCAACCCAAACTTTTTGGGCAGGATCTTGATCACACGCTGGTCGACGGCACCGCGCAGCTTTTTGATGGAGATAGTATACGTCTTGGCGGTGATGATACCCATCCGTGGATTCTGACGCACACGACGTCGCTCCACAAAGGTGAAGGGACGACGGTCGACCACGGCCCATTCCACCCAGCGGTAGATGTCGATGTGCGAGCGTCGACGACGTGCAGCCGTAGCGCGTTGTTCGTGCGAACGGATGCTTCCGCTTCGGCCTCGTAGCTTCTTGAGGTTGGTGAAGCCGTGCAGGCTGTGGTACTCGAGCAGATGATGCGGTTGGCGAGGGTCATTGCAGTGGCTTGGGGAGGACAGGGGTGAGGCGAGGGTTTGCTGGGTTGGACGCTAATTGTCAAATGAGCGTTGGTGCCCGTGTTGGGGTGAGTTCGATGGTTCTCGTCGGTGCTGAGAGTGGTTGGATATGAGACCATGGCTATCACACCGGCTAACAATTCAAATTTGAATTCTAAAGAATTTATGAATGAATTGTCCCATTAGAATTAATAACCCATTACAAGATTCAGAATTATTTTTTTGATTAACTATTTTACCTGGCCTCTCTGATTGAGGGAAATTGGGCTCATGTCCCCCCGCAATCCCCCAATTAAGGTAGCTGGTCGTCCCCCGCATAAAATGGATAATCTTGGTCATACTTACGTCTATTTCGATGTATTACCAGTCATTTATAGACCAGTTTCCCGTTCTAAGGACTTCAAGAAGATAAAGAAGATATTGCCAACTCAGATCTGTGCGGTAAGGAGTCTCACCGAAATCATGCTAAAAATTGCTGCCTGCTGCAGAGCACTATGAAGTAGGTAGTAGATTTGTAGTAGACTACTTGTTTTCAATAAGGTCGCGACATCAGGTGTGGAGCTTAGCCTAACGCAAAGCAGTGGCTATAGCGTGCAAGTTGATTGTATCAAGTTCGGATGTCAAGCAACGAGAAGCGAAACCAAGCTACGAATAGGCAGCATCGCCTTCGTGAGGCTCTCACCGTAAAAACGACATGCCATCAGGAACTATCGGAGCCATACTAGGTGAAGCCAGGAAAGCCGTTGACTTATCATAATCACGTCAATATCGCGCTAGGGCAGTTTGATCGTGGCAGGGTAATATTGGTTTTTACCGAACACATCCATGTTTGTAAATCTAGTGATCGAAAAGTTGTTTCGGCGTTTCGCACACTGATTTTTTATGAAGGCATAGCCAAACGTTTTAATGTAAAAAAAATCATCAAGCAGTTAGAATTTTGACCGATATATCGCACACTGAAAATTCATTTTTTATGTATGCATAACCAAACATTTTAAAGTAAAAAGAGATCATCAAGCAGTTAGGATTTTGACCGAGTATATGTATTGGACGAATCTCGCCGCCATAAATGGATCGCTAGCAGGCCTGTTTCCCTCGGTAAAAAGGCGTGGTTACGGAAGTGTTTGGTACTCTGCCAAAGGGTGTTGACGTGGAGCAGACTTACACATGGGCATGAATTTGGCCGTGTCAGATATGAGACCGCACGTGACAAAATGATACTTATCAACTATTTAGAGTTTTTGAGAAAACGGACGTTAAAGTTCAGTGACTGTTTTTCCTACTTAAGTGATTTTCATGAGAAACGAGCCTGAACGCATTTCTTTAAATTTGGACCAGGTGTATCACCGACAACCAGCAGCAGTTACATCACTATGGAGCAGTCATGCGCAGACCAAGCCACTACCGTGCACCCCTCCGACGAAGACCAGGCGCAAGATCGCAACGGGAACGCAAGTCGCCGCCAGATGGGGCTCCCGCTGCTTCTCTCGCGCAGCAAAAAGCTCCCAGTGCCGCTGTTACGACGGAGATGAGTGTCAACCACCTTACGTCCGAGGTAGTTGTTCGATAATCCAGCGAGGAGGAGGATAACAGCGCGGATGAAGACTACTCACCCGAGTCAAACGTGTCTATTGCTGGTGACGATGGAGAAGAATGCGATAAAGAGAGCTGCCAGAGCGCTGACGAAGATACTGAGGACATAGGTATCCATTTGTTTGGCCCGGATCTTCACCGGCAGGTGACGATTCAAGCTGACGCCTGCGAGAGTCGATGCTTAGAGGTCAAGATCAAGGCCTTGGAGTCACTCCTATGCTTTCTGTCCCAGATGACCAAGAACGAGAAGACCACCAGTATGTACACTTTGCTAGGGATTTTGATGCAGATGTCTACGGTCGAACGTCAGCGTGGGCGCGGTGAAAGTGAAAAATGCCCTTACTTTCTACCTTTCGTGGGACGAGTGCGCCGCCCAGTATTCGGGAAATGCTACGGAGTGCCTCCATTGACTGTTCAGCGCTACAAAATGCGCGTTCGTGATGGAAACATCTCCGTGGTGAGTCGCGGCAACACTCCAAACAAGAACGCGTCCCAGATCGACTACAAATGGTTAGTCACGTGGTTCCAAGAGTTTGCAGCGCAGGTTGGTGATGTTGTTCCCGTTCGGTTCCGTCTTGGCGTGGTTCATAAGTACTACAGCAGCGATGTGTACGCCCTGCTGCCGGCAAAGTTCACGTGGGATATGATTCATTTCGTAATGCATAACTATGTGGAGACAATTCGATTGCGTGTTCGCGAACCAACGAAGGCTACAATTCGACAACTCCTATCTCAACTCTGTCTGACAATCAAGATTCGTTCTCCCCGTAGCAACGTATGCGATGTTTGCTCAATCTACCATTCCAAGTTGCGCAAGGAGATGACTGCTGAGAAGACCGGAGAATTTGGTAAGCACACTCGATATGCTGGTGAGATGCAGTAAATTCAATGTTGGGATATAGATATCATTCTGCTTTGTTCAGTACATTTGACGTTGGATACTAATATCATTTTGATTTATTATGAAGTATCCAATACAATCATAACAAAAAGGCTGCAAGTGGGGACCACGCAGTCATTGTCATGGATTACTCGCAGAACCTTACTGTCCCCAGTGTATCGAACATGCGTTTGCAATGGTACTTTTGCTCGCTGGTCTCCGTGAACTGCTTTAGAGTCTTTTTATCGAGAACGACAAGAAACAAACCAACTATCTCTACGACGAGACGGTGAGCGGGAGTGACCAGATCAACTCTATGCTGGCGCACTTCATGCACACCAAATTGGTTGCTACAGGCAAAAAGCGATTGACGGTCTACGCAAATAACTATTCTGGACAAACAAGAACAATTTTGTTATCAAGTTTCTGATGGCGCAAGTCCAAATGAGCACATTCGAACACGTGGCATACAAATGCTTCGTCAAAGGTCACACGAAGATCTCGTGTGACCGCGGCTTCGGTCACATCAGGAAGCATATGGCCACTACCGATTGCTGGACTGTAGATCAAGTGGTAGACGCCGTGAAGACGGCACCTTCCAGCAGCGAGACCGTTTACATCTCACGAGGCAGTGACATTTTCAGAAAATACAAGACTGTTCTCAACGAGCAGTACAAGAAGCTAGAGGGTATCCAGCAGTTCCAGGTTTTCACCATGGACCACTTGACTCCAGGGTTTGTGCAGTGTAGAAAAGGTCCCCACGATGAGCCACAAGCCAAGGACTTACGGAGAAAAATCGATGGCGTGCTCACTTCCAAAAACAAAGTGACGGCGATGATGTCGGACTACACTGAGGTCCTTCCTCCCTCATGCCTGAAGGCAGAGAAAATTCACCAAGATGCACTACACCATTCGCCCGTAAGTACCCGACGCGTACAAGGACGATATTATCTACGCCAAACCTACTCCGCAGCAAGGAGACGCAGCTAAGGCCACAAAACAAGTAAGACGCGCCCACCGTGCAGCTATGGCAATTACTGCCAAGAAAAACCAAGAGCGCAGGGGAATGGAGGTGGAGGCCGCTGGCGACGACAGAAATTCCGCATCTTACACAAAAGCTCGTACTGAACAGGAAGACCACCGGCACGCGCAAAGAAGCGGAAGGCTGATGAACGGGAGAGTGCTGTTGTGTAGGTATAACAGCGATTCATCTGATAAGTTTGTTATTAATCAGCTTGACATATATATCCGGTAGAACATCAAATTGATACTTCCAGCCATAGGTCAAATTTCGGAAAATAATTTCAAAATATACACCCGAGGGAGAAACCCAACCCAAAAATTGTATTTTGAGTGCGTTAGAGTAATGGAGACCACTAATGGATTCCTTGGCCGATTTTACATCAGATACAATAAAAAAAATGATTTCGAGTCCCGAGGAGGAGACACATTTTTAATAGGCCTCGCTCTTGGCTTTGGTGGCGAATCTGTAGGTACACGGTAGCTGAATCGATGTAGGAGACACTTTTCAGCTTTCGCATGGTGTGCCTAAATCCGGATTCGTACTTAGGTTTATTAGTAAATTTTGTTTCGTGCGGTCTCATATGTTTTATGTGTATAGCTGTACACATCTTGCCAGGTTGGTTGGTTGTTTTCCCAATCAAAGTGGTGCGGGAATAATATTTAGAAAAACCTTACTACTATTTCCAAAGGTTTTTCAACCTAAGTGGTTTTGTCGTAAATCACTACCAAGCAAGGTGGTTTTCCCGCCTCGATGATTTAGAGCCAATTTCTCGAAGGCAAATTGAGGACCTAAAAGCAAGTTCTGAAAGCATCTAAAGGGTCTACTGCGATCTACGAGCTAAGAGCTTTCCTAATGAGTATGTTTCATCCGCAAAATAGCAACTTTTCGCTCACACACCAGTCTGTAGGAGCGGTGCCAAGGCTTGTGAGGTCCACGTTAACACCAAAGATTTAGGTGAACCATTTTGCTTGGTAAAATAAATCAGAAAACCACATTGGTTGCACAATGCACCTTTTTCTCTCAATATTAAGTTGCGCGATTACTTCCCGCACCACTTTGATTGGGAAAACAACCAACCAGCCTGGTAAAAGGTGTAGACTAAGAGGGTTATCCTCTATCCCTCCGGACATAACGTGAAACAGAGACCAAATGTGAAACAGTTATACTTGGTTTTTGTAATACTAAACACCTTATTGCTGAAAGCAAGATTTTTATCCGCCCCAATTATCACTTTACGCGCGATTTTGCGCAAAGCGATTAGTTCAGCTATATTCGGCAAATTCTAAGCTTTCGATTCGGCTAATCCGCGTGCAAAACGGAGCAGCTCTTGAAAAATTAGTACTTCGCGTTGTCGTCCCTGTTATAAATCCCATACAGTGCGCGCCAAATTGTTAGGACCCCCAATTTTCGAGGATACTTTTGCCGATATCTCGGCTCGTACGCATAGTCTGAAGCTGTTATTTAGACATGTTGTTGTTATTATTGGTACCAAGAGGGAACTTGTGCTAACGACCAGGAATTCAACGGTCTTTGTAGGGCTGGTATACAAAGTCTCGGTTTCGGCAGGAGCGACAAAACTATAGTACCAGACCCTTTTTCTGGAAAACATACACTTTTTATGAAATCCATACAAACTTCTATATTAAATATCGTACTTAAACTGAGGAAGGACGAATGGCGGAAGCTGGTTGTTGCTGGCTGGCTGGTGCCGTCTGCTGCTGATCGGAGCATTTCATTTTTGAATGGGCCGCGGCAAAGCCCTCACTGTCTAAGAGCATTGGTGGATCATCGGGCTTCACGACGGCGGTGTTTCTCTCCACGAGATATCAAGAAAGACTGGTCGCTCGCGCACGTCGGTGCGGAAAGCTATCAAGACGGAGCGCGGTCCGCAGAGTGACAGCGGGGGGGGGGATAAATCAAGCGCAGGGCGGCCGCCAGCACTGACCGAGAGGGAAGTGCGGCTGATAGTCTGCACGGCGGCGACCGGCGAACACTTCGCTGCGGAGCTCAAGACCAAGATCGGGATCAAGGCGTTGGTACGCACCGTGCAGAGGATCCTACAGCGTATGGACCATCTGGTTTATACCAAGATGGACCGCACTCTGCCTCTCACGGCGGCTCACAAGGCTGCACGCATGAGCTGGGCTGAAGAGCATATACTCAATCCAGGTAAGTCGACCTGTATTCTTTTCTATATTGTCGTAAGTTTGCTAACAAATTTTTTTACGTGCAGGAATATGGTAATACACTGTTTTTTCTGATGAAAAAAAGTTTAATCTGGATGGCCCTGATGGGTTCAAGTACTATTGGCGTGACATGCGCCAGCCAGCCCAGTCGTTCGTGCGATGCCAGAACGGTGGGGGGAACGTGATGGCCTGGGGCGCGTTCAGTGCCCGTGGTAAGAGCGAGCTGGCCATACTGAGGGGTCGTCAAAACTCAGGTCACTACATGTATACTGTGTCTGATTATATGCTACCTTTTGCTCACCGTAACCATGGTGTTGCCAGCAAGACAACGCGTCCATCCACGCCTCGCGTGAAACGACGAGCTTCTTGCAAGAAATGGAAGTCAACACCATGGTTTGGCCGGCCCGCTCCCCCGACTTCAACCCCATCGAGAACGTCTGGTCGGTACTGGCGGCTCGTGTGTACGCCCATGGCCGCCAGTACCGTACTGTCGGCGAGCTCGAAGCGGCCATTATGGGTGCTTGGACCTCGATCGAGCAGAAGTATTTACTCAAGCTCGTTGAGTCCATGCCTCGCCGTTGCCTAGCTGTGATCAAGCAGAAGGGCGATCTCACTAAGTACTAACTTTAATATAGAAGTTTGTATGGATTTCATAAAAAGTGTATGTTTTTTTTTCAGAAAAAAGGTCTGGTACTATAGTTTTGTCGCTCCTGCCGAAACCGAGACTTTGTATCAGGGCATCGCAAAATCCAATGTCCATAATAATAATTTTCCATAACATACGGAAATAACTAATTGACCCCTTATCCTCAATTTCTTACAATAAAAAATATTTAGCTCAATGCGAGAGTCTATCGAACTGGTCAAACTGGTGGCTGCCGTTGACCGTACTACACCAGCTACGAGAACCACCCGTTGGCACGGGTTAAACAGCCTCACTTCCCTTGCTCTTTGACTATGTACTTGACACGTATGGCATTGATGCTGCCACTCAGCTGTGTTTCTGCGTGTGTGACCATGCTTCGGTCAACGTCGCAATTGCGAGGAAGATTTCTGTGCCGATGATTGGGTGCGCCAGTCATCGCATGAATCTGGCAATGCAAGCTCTGATGGAGGAGCACGATGACTTGCTCGAAAAGGTACATCGCTTGATGACCAAGCTCAACACTATCAAAAACCGGCACTATCTGCGCAAAGCGGATGCCCTCATGCCTGTTTTTTTCACAATGCTATTCGATTGAGTAGCACCTTCGCAACGGTTGACCGCTACTTTGCGATCTACAGTAAGTTGGACCGCGTTGATGATGAACTTGCGGACTTCATCCCTACCCCGCGCGAGAATGTTTGCCTTACGGCCTTATATGAGGACCTGAAGAACATCGAAAGTGTAAACAAGAAATTACAGACTGCAACGCTCACATTGCTAGACGTGCGAGCACTGTTTGATCACGTGATTAATCACTATCGTACTACGAAAACGTATCTCGCAGCCTCAGCCACTGATGGAAGGTATGGATCTTGGACACGAAGCTTGTATGAGGTGATGGAAGGTATGGATCTTGGACACGAAGCTTGTATGAGGCGGAGGGAGGGACGTCGCAGACGGTGGGACCGGAGCGAAGACACTTGAGGGGTAGAATGAAGATTCGAAAGTGATTGATTGATCGGAGCTTACACTATCTTCACTACCTAGTCTGCATCCAATCATTTGGTGCATCCAATCACCAACACTCTGTACTCGTCCAATCATCCTACTCGTCTAATCATCGGTGGCGTAAACAACGTACCGTAATCATCGCGGGATCGTATTGGACCGGTTCGGGTTAACCGGTTAATGGGTACAACTGGTACACAGTACCCAAGACCAGCAACCCTCAATACGCCCCCTCAATGCGAACACGCGTGGATGCCGAGAGCAGTCGTCAGGTCCATGTGGCGAGGTCCCGGGAGCGCCTTCGTCATGATGTCCGCCAGCATCAGAGAAGTCTCGCAATACTCGAGCTTCACTTCACCACGCTTGACTTCGTCGCGGATGTGGTGGTACTTGATGTCGATGTGCTTGGCGCGACCGTGGTTCACTGGGTTCTTCGTCATCTTGATACACGACTGGTTGTCTTCGCGGATCTTGAGCTCGGGTCCCGCCTCGTTGGTAGCCGCCAAAATCTCGCACAGTAGGCGATGAATCCACTTGCCCTCTTGGATCGCCAGACTGAGTGCGATGTACTCCGCCTCACTCGTAGACAGCGAAACACTTGACTGCTTCTTGCTGCCCCAGCTCACTGGTGCACCCATTAGCATGAACGTGTAGCCGGAAGTCGACTTGCGGTCCGCGAGGTCGCCAGCCCAATCCGCGTCCGAGTACCCGCGAAAGTCGATGTTGTCACCCGGCTTGAAGCAGATCCCATGCGTCTTGGTGCCTTGCAGGTAGCGAAAGATACGCTTGACCGCAACCCAGTGTTCTTCTTGAGGGTTCTCCATGAAGCGCGACACATAGCCAACGGCGTACGCGATGTCCGGGCGCGTGGCAGTCATCAAGTGCATCAGAGCACCAACAGCTTCGCGAAACGGAGCGTTCACCTTGGTCGCTGCGTCACTTGAAATCAGTCGAGTGCTTATGTCGACGGGACTCACCACGGCCTTGCACTCGTCCATACCAAAACGCTTGAGAATGTCATCCACATAGCGGCGCTGACACATCGTCACGCTGCCGTCTGGGCCGTCCACCAACTCGATCCCAAGAACGAACGCGCACTTGCCGCTGTCGGTCATCTCGAAGCGTGTTTTGAGGTCGGTCTTCGTGCGTGAGATCAGTTCGGGTGAACTTCCGGTAATCAGCACGTCATCCACGTAGACCAGCACGAGCACGCAGTGACCGTCAACGATCTTGACGTAGAGGCACGGGTCGAACGCCGATACTTGAAAGCCGATGGAGCACACGAACTCGTCGAAGGTCTCGTTCCACACGCGCGAAGCTTGCTTGAGACCGTAGATCGCCTTCACCAATTCCAGGCAGTCGAAGTCACCGTCGAGATCAACACCTTCGGGGACCGCGCAGAACACCAGCTCCTTCATTATCCCGTACAGGAAAGCTGTCACCACGTCGAGTTGGTCGAGGGGCCAGCCAAAATACTTGGCAATCGCGATGATCATGCGCAGCGTCACGTACTTGACGACGGGCGAGAACGTCTCGGTGTAGTCGATGCCGTACTTCTGCTTGAACCCCTTTGCCACGAGGCGCGCCTTGTACTTTTCGATCGATCCGTCCGCTTTGCGCTTGATCTTGAACACCCACTTGGTACCGATGGCGCGTTGTCCGTTAGGCAACTTGGCAGCACGAAACACACCACGAAGTCGCATCGACTCGAGCTCAGCACGAATCGCCTTGCGCCAGTGCACTTGGTCGGGGCCGTTCACCGCTTCTTGGAATGTCGTCGGGTCCGATAGATCGCCTGCTTCGACGGCATTGGTACTTGCACGCCAAAAAACTGGTGGAGTCGAATCGTCATCTTCATCTCCATGCTTTTCTTCTTCGTCTGCGTCTGCTCGGTGCGGAGAGGAGTAGTTCGGCGCACTTGCTTCTTCCAGTCCAGGTCGATGACGCACAGCTCGCGGTCTTCTGGCAGCTTCATCTTCGTCACTCGGGCGGCTCTTGCGCTTCCCTGCCTGCGTGTACTCCGTCTGGCGGGAACCATCATTGTCGATGTCGAGCGATTCGAAGTCCAGGTCGTCGACATCTTCATCAGAAATCGTCGGTGAAAGTCCAAAGGTCGACTCATCGAAGTTGACATCGCGACTGATCACCACCTGCCCCGCCTCGATGTCATAAAGTCGATACGCCTTGGACACTTCTTCGTAACCCAGGAACAGTCCGGTGCGAGCCTTGGGATCCCACTTGAGCCGCTTCTCCTTCGGAGTCAAAATGTACGTCCGACAGCCGAACACACGCATGTGCTTCACACTCGGCTTGGACTTGTAAACGATCTCGAACGGAGTCTTGTGCTCGATCTTGGGTGACGGCAGACGATTCTTCACGTAGATGGCAGTCATGGCCGCCTCAGCCCAGAAACGCTTGTCCAGCTTAGCGTGATGCAGCATGCTGCGGCCGATCGTGACGATAGTTCGAATAGCTCGCTCTGCCGTGCCGTTCGTCTGGTGCGCGTACGGAACCGTGGTTTGCTGCTCGATGCCTTCGTCTTCGTAGAAGGCCTTGAGCGAGTTGGTAACGAACTCACGAGCTCCGTCGTGCCGCACAAACTTGACCTTCTTGCCGAACTGCTTCTGCACCTTCATGATGTACGTCTTGATGCAGTCTTCGCTCTCCGACTTGGCACGCAGGCAGAAACCCTTCATGCATCCGCTGGCTTCGTCCACGATCAGCAGTAGGTACTTGCTGCCACCAAGTGAGTTTTCCTCCATGGGTCCGCAGATGTCGAAGTGGAGCAGCTCGAACGTGTCGTAACGACGCTTGTCATGGTTGCTTGGGAACGGTTTTTGGACCATTTTACCTTGCTGGCAACCACGACACAGACTTGGTCCGCTCGACTTGGAAGGTGCCTTCGCGTCCTTGATCATGTGGTTGTCGACCATCTTGCGAAGCACCTCAACCGGAGCGTGCCCCATGCGCGCGTGCAGGTCGACGATCTTGCCACTCGTCGCCGCATTCGCCGATCGCTGAGGCGTCTGAAGCCAGTAGAGTCCATCCATGAGGTTTGCCGTCGCCACCACTTGCTTGGAGCCCTTGTGCGCAATCTGCATCTTGGTGCCGTCGAACACCACTTGAAACTTGCCACTCTTGTTGATCTGCGGTACCGAAAGCAGATTCTTGCTCATGCTTGGCACGTACAGCGCGTTCTTGATCTCGATCTCACGCTCGTCGCCGTTGGGCAGGACCACTTGTTCCACGATGGTCCCCACACCCATGATGGCCGCCTTGTTGCCGTCGGCCACCGAAAGTTCGCCTTCGTTCCGCTCAATCAAATGGGCGAACTTGGCCTTGTCGTTGCAGATGTGGTGCGTTGCGCCGCTGTCGACCGCCCACATCCCGGACACATTCTTGCCCGTCGAAATTCCACATTCCATGGAAACCGCGAACGCCACTCGATCGTAGTCGTAGTCGTATCCGTCGCTGTCGTTTCTCCACTGGATGTTGTTGGCCCCGCGTCCACGGCCGTTGCCATTGCCATTGCCGCCGCGTCTTGGCCCTCGGTTCTCGTCCTTCTGCTTGGTCCAGCACTTGTCAATCGTGTGCCCCACTTTTCCGCAGTATGTACACTGGCGAGACTCTCGGTCGGTGTTGAACGCCTTGGCCGCGTTCTCCGTCTTCACCGTCGCCGTCTTCTCGCCTTGTCTCTTGATGTGCTCATTCGTGAGCACCTTCACGACGTCTTGCGACCGCAGTTCAGCGCTGCTCATCTCCAAGTTCAGCACGACGTTCTCGTAGCTCTTGGGGAGGCTGCGCAACAAGCAGATCGCCACGTCCTCGTCCTCCATCTTGGCACCGATGCTGCTGAGCTTGGCGCTGATGTTGAGGACCTCGTTGCAATGATGCAACACATTGCCGCCTTCCGACATCTCCATGCTGAAGAGTTGGCGCTTCAGGTAGATGCGTCCAGCCTTCTGCGAACCACCGTACAGCGTCTTCAGGCGCGACCAGGCAACCCACGCTTCCTCGCAGTCGTCGACCACATGGTGGTAGTCCGCGTCCATGTGGAGCAGCATCAGTCCGAAAGCGATGTTGCTCGACTTGACGTAGTCGTCCTTGGCCCGCGAGTCCGTGTAGCTTGGCGTCGTCTCGCGGTTCACGACATGCCACGTCGACTTGGTCAGGAACACGCCACGCATGTAGCGGTTCCACGTCGCGTAGTTGTCCCCGTTGAACTTGTCAATGGAGACCTTGGTCGAGGCGTCTTGGGCAGAGGACATGGTGCTTGGGCTCATAACCTGATGGAAGGTATGGATCTTGGACACGAAGCTTGTATGAGGCGGAGGGAGGGACGTCGCAGACGGTGGTGATGGAAGGTATGGATCTTGGACACGAAGCTTGTATGAGGCGGAGGGAGGGACGTCGCAGACGGTGGGACCGGAGCGAAGACACTTGAGGGGTAGAATGAAGATTCGAAAGTGATTGATTGATCGGAGCTTACACTATCTTCACTACCTAGTCTGCATCCAATCATTTGGTGCATCCAATCACCAACACTCTGTACTCGTCCAATCATCCTACTCGTCTAATCATCGGTGGCGTAAACAACGTACCGTAATCATCGCGGGATCGTATTGGACCGGTTCGGGTTAACCGGTTAATGGGTACAACTGGTACACAGTACCCAAGACCAGCAACCCTCAATAGCCACTCCCGTGAAGTTTCCTGACTTTGAAAACGGGATAGTCAAAGTTATAGCTGGAAAGGAGCGGTCACTTACTCGTGCAGAGCGTTCCGCGGTTGCCAAGCTTTGCAGGCCGACAGTTCGAAGCCAACAAGCGAGCGAGTCGTGTGCCAAGAAGCGTCGAGGAAGCGCTCCTTTGCAGATGCTGCACTTGTGGCCGAGACAGCCCCTCCTACTCAAGTTGATCTGCGATGGATCCCGCCAACTTCGAATGATGTTGAGCGCCTCTTTTCCCGCGCTGGTATTGTCTACTCGCGTCTACGCCGAAGCCTGAACCCCATGACCCTCGAAACCGTGCTCTTCTTGCAGTACAATCGCAGCTTTTGGGATACTAATTCGGTTGCCCAAGGCAGTCGATAACAACCGAAAAAAAACGTTGTGTAGTTTAGCCGTATGCAAAACGGACATGGGTTCTTACATTATCCGTGGATAATATATAAAAATCTAGTTGACTTTCGGATATTTTTGTCTTGGCATTAATTCTTGAAGTATTTGCATGAGCGCTGGTCGACACAAAGTCGTGTAGGTATGCGATGGAAATGGGGTGTGTGGCGGGAGGGTTCTCGAGGTAACCCCCCCCCCTCCTCCTCCTGATTCCATTGCGCACATTCATTTTGCTTAGTTCGTTAGTTTTTGTTGTCATGAGATGTGGCGGCGGCGAGGCGGTAGTGATGGATAAATACATGTTAGTGTTTCACATTGAAGCAATAAAAAAAATAATGCCATAATTTATTGGCTGGGTGTCCGACATGCAATCAATCTGGAAATGTATTTTGAGGCGCCCTGCTTTGTATACCAGCCTTACTAAGACCGTTGAATTCCCGGTCGTTAGTGAAAGGGGTTACGGATCTTGGACGAAGAGAAGGGAGGGGAGAGTCACCACTCGGAGTTTGACCGGAGCGAGGACACTTGACCACTTGAGTAGAAGAAGGAAGATTCGAAAGTGATTGATTGATCGGAGCTTACACTGTCTTCACTACCTAGTCTGCATCCAATCATTTGGTGCATCCAATCACCAACACTCTGTACTCGTCCAATCATCCTACACGTCTAATCATCGGTGGCGTAAACAACGTACCGTAATCATCGCGGGATCGTATTGGACCGGTTCGGGTTAACCGGTTAATGGATACAACTGGTACACAGTACCCAAAACCAGCAACCCTCAAGAGTTAGCACAAGTCCCCTCTTGGTACCAATAATAACAACAACATATCTAAATAATAGCTTCTGACTATGCGTACAAGCCGAGATATCGGCAAAAGTATCCTCGAATATGGGGGGTCCTAACGATTTGGCGCGCACTGTACAAACTTGGATGGTCATTAGTGAATTCTCGATGTCATCCAAATGAACTCTTTTAGGGCCTGAAACCACTCGAAACGAAAGCCCAGACATTAACTTAGGATAGCAGACCTCATAGAGGTGCGACAGAGGTGTGGGGGCGAAGTTATGGATAACTACATAAATAGGGCCATTAATGCGTGTTAGCACTCGTATTAGCATCACTAAGGTAACTGAACATGGCAAGTTGCCTCCAGCTGCTTTAATATCAATACTGGCGTGGTTGAAACCTTTCGAAAGCTCCCCTAGCGCCTTTAGACTGTTCTACAGAGCAAATTATCATTCACGTCAAGTGTTTCATATTCTGTCCATTTTCAGATTTTACCAAAATACGAGCAAAGTTGGTCTCAACCGCGATGCCCCGCATATGATGAAAACTTGGTAGTAGGGTGCGAGCTTGCCATCAAGCGACCCAGCACTATCTGCTCTACATGCTGATATATCGGTTTAGTCGCAGAAACAAACTACTTTAACTTTAGGCACATATTTCCATGACTACTAGAAGTGTTTCATATTATGTCCGGAGTCGCAGTGGTTCGCAGAACTACTAGTTCAGTCAATAAAGTCATCGCCGATTTTAAGGCGGGGCCTGTGAGGTCGTACTTGCTAATGGTGGGCAAATTGTCCAGGACAATACAGGATCGAGTCACTTGGTGGTTTGCACTGCGACAATAATGAACGCCTGCTTCGCAATCTCCACCTACGTTGCAAATAGCAATGTGGGTGGAGATTCTGAAGCTGCATAATGCTAGCAGGACGATAAACTGTTCCGCATGACCCTGAGTAAGCGTGATCTAAGCAAACCATCGTAAGAGAAAATAAAATGCTCCGGTGATCAGGCGGACAGAAGACGAATGCATTCTTCATGGCGCACCGAGTACGCCCATGCGCTGCGGCCGCTCGATGTCACACGTTGAGGCCGCGAAGGCGATGTACACTTACCGTTTCTGATGTTGTCCCGCTACGCCAAGCACTTCAATCATCACGAGTACTCGCCGGAGAGGGATACGTACGATCACCGGAACCGCACGCTTCATTTCAACGCGATCTAGAGCGGGGTAAATTGAGAAAGTTATCCACGCGAACTGCCCACGTGCACGACATCGCACCACAAACGGCTTGGGAACTGTGACGGGAGAAACCACTTTGGCGTTGTGGTTGCCGTCGTGTTGCCAGAGGACTGCCCGACTCACCAAGACTGTCTTGGTGAGTCGGGCAGGGCGGAAGAAGACTTGGAGGCTCCACGCAAAAAAATTGGGACAACTCGACGCCCGGCTCATAGCTTCAACACGTGCATCAATTCTGAAGACGACCGCACGATTACACTCACATCGCTGACTACGGCGATCGAATCCAGCCTTGACTTGCTCGTCGATGACAGATCTTTTGCGCGTGTCGTCAACAAGCAACGCGTCGCCGTCCTGACTCAGGAGTCCTGAGGCGGGGTGTGCGGAGGCGAACTGGGGCGGACATCGCCAACGAACCGCGCGGCGATGTTTGAGGCGATGGCGGCGAGTGTGATCCGATATACCGGTAGCAGCTACCGTAGCTGGCCATTTCCTGACAATTTGTCGTGACAAACCAAATCCCCCGGCTCAGTGCTGAGACCAGGCGGTTTGACGTTACCACCTTGGCATGGAGCTCTCGGATGGGACTGCTGCCGATTGACACAGCTGCCTAGCGGTGACGTGGGTACTGCTGTTGACGCCCTACTCAGTAATAGTACTGAGGCAGCAATAGTTCTCCAAGGCCTGGCCGCTGCGCGCAATGCTGCAAACCGCTGGCCAAAAATGGATGGAATATCCTTGCAAAAGCGATCCCGAATACGTTTTTGTTTCGCGCGCTGTTGCTCTGTGCTGTGTCCTGACAGAGGATGTCGCACCCGCACATTGCTACGCCGGCTCGAGTCATTGGCTCGTTCCTAGGCTTTGCACGAATGCCACGGATTCGGCACCAACATGAACAAGCTGACAGCAACGGCATGCAGAGGCTCAGGCGTGGGTGCAGTACAATGTATGCATGTAATAGTTCAGACCCATAGCCCGTGCTGAGCATTCATCTAAACACGGTGCGCGGCCATTGGCAAGAACAGATGCTGGCTTAGAAGTTCGGACGCCGCTGGCCGTTTTCTGAGACCCTTGCCAGCGCGCGCCCCATCTCAGCGAGCTGTCAACGCCAGCAATGCTGAGTCCCCATTTCAGAATTCGACACGCAGCCCAAGCCAGATCAACCGACAATGCTCGAAGGCAGCGTGGACCCAGCAATGGCCCAGCAGGTTGTGTTCCGGTGTTCGGTACCGTACTGCGAGGACTCATTCGGCGACAGCTTCTCGCTGGCCGAGCACCTCAAGAAGCACGCAGGCGAGAAGCGCCACATTTGCCCCGTGCGCACATGTGGCCGCCGCTTCAGCACGCCCGGCAACCTGTCACGGCATAAGCGCCTGCACGGGCCCGTCAGGCCGCTTGAGTGCCCCGTGGCTGGCTGCATCTGCACGTTCCGAAGCGAGAACAAGCTCTCCAAGCACATGAAGTTCCACCTGGGCAGCCCCGTGCACGTGTGCTCGTCAGCCGGTTGCGGCAAGACTTTCAGCACGGCCGGCAACCTCAACCGGCACATCAAGGGCCACCACCCGGATCTCGACGCGCGGAAGACCACGCTCATGGCCGCCAATATGACGCCGTTGCCGGGGTTTGATCAGTCGTACGACAGCCCCACCGGCTCAGATGAGCTGCTGCAGCAAGGCATGGCACACAGTCCCATGATGACCCAATTGCGAGCACCGGCGTCGCCCACCTCTAGCGTGTCGACAATCGATGTGGATTCCTGTAGCCCGGCACCGAGCTCTTCTTGCGCTTCACCAGGTGTCTCGCCCATGACCCCGCTGGATATCGCCATGGACCCGGAGCAGCTTGACGAGCTCGTGTCTATCTTGGACGAGTGCGTAAAGGTAGACGACTCGGTGGTGTTGGATGTCGTACCAACCGAGAGCTTCATGAGCGAGCTTCAGGCAGCTCAACCTAGCGTGCTGGACGACATGATCCGATTCCACATTGACCACCTGCAGATGTAAACCTCTCCAGCTATTAGTTTTTTGCCAAGGACTTCGGCAACCCATACCATTAAATTATAATCGAAATGTTTGATGTTATTAAACTGGTGTCATTTGAACTGCCACCAGTTTTGGGCGGCGTCCAGTGGTGGCTCACCATATTTTAAAGTTTAAAAACACATCATTGATGCTGTGCCTCAGGCTACGGTGTCCGCCGTCGTCGGCGACTACAGGTAGTAGTCGCACCCTCCTCCGCTGCGTGACAAGCGCGGCCTCGACGACGTCGGCAGAGCGCAACAGTTGTCTCAACTTCACCCACGTGCAGTTGCAGCACTGATTACGAGCTGGTTGAACACGGCCACACCAAACAAACATACCCCTTATGTCGTACGAACGTTGTTCTAACTTTCCCTCCTTCCATGACAATTTCCCTCTCTATACAGCACTTCACGTAACCTCGTTTTGGATCTCTCCCTGTTTAGGATATCCTTCCTTCTCGATACTAAAACCCCCTTCAAGAGCTCCTCGGACATGAGCGCTCCCGTCGTGAACCTCAACTTCCTGCGCGCCGGCAGCCGCGGCGCGTCCGTAAACTACGGCGGCGCTATGCCCAACATGTACATGGCGGCCGTGGACGACCTGACCCCAAGCGCACCGGACGCGCTGGCCGCTGGCTTCATGCTGCCGCCCGTGGCCGACCCGGCCGCCTACTCTCGCGAACACTTCAAGGTCAAGTACACGGAGGACAACGAGCAGTCACTGCAGTTCGCCAAGGGTACCACCACTCTCGCTTTCATCTACAATGGCGGTATCGTCGTGGCCGTGGACTCGCGTTCTACCATGGGTCCGTTCATCGCGTCCCAGCAGGTCAAGAAGGTGAACCCCATCAACGATTACATCCTGGCCACACTGGCTGGTGGCGCCGCCGACTGCCAGTTCTGGCAGCGCAACTTGGCCGTTCAGTGTCGTATGTACGAGCTGCGCAACCGCCACCGCATCTCCGTGCGCGCGGCCTCGAAGCTCATCGCCAACACGTGCAATTACTACAAGCGCTACGGTATGTCGCTGGGCATGATGATGATGGGCTACGACAATGGCAAGCCCGTGCTCTACTACGTGGACGACGAGGGTTCCCGCATCCCGGCCAGTAAGGACGTGCCCAAGTTCAGCGTCGGCTCGGGATCCACTTACGCCTACGGTGTACTGGACACCAACTGGCGCTGGGACCTCACGGACGATGAGGCCGTGGAGCTCGGCAAGCGCGCCATCTACCACGCCACGCACCGTGACGCCTACAGTGGTGGCTTCTGCAACGTGTTCGTCTTCAAACCCGAAGGATTCAAGCACGTGGTGCACCAGGACGTCAAGGAGTTGCACGACTACGGACGCGGCTACTAAGTGGACCGGTCGACAAAGCTGTTGCTTGAGATCTACAGGCCGAGCAGAGCAAGTTGCTGGAGATTTTAAGGAGCAGCCAAACAACGGTAATACACACCAGTGACCACATGGAGTAGTCGTCCTCAATATCACGACCAGAATGATCAAGACCGCCAATCTTTCCCTACAGTAAGATGCACACAAAACGCTGTCACTCATGTTTTTTCTGCTTGCTCGATTTTACAGTTTGACTACCACCGCAAGTCTACAAGCAACATCCCCACAAAGCCTGAGCTGTCGGCCACAGGTGTGTACTGGTAGCCTTCACCAGCCAGGAAACGCTCGACGGCTGGTAGCAGGCGTGCATTGCCGTCGGGGCCCTTTGAATGGTGCCCTGAGCCTGTGACCAAGTAAATGCTGTCCACGCCTTCATCTGCGAGCTTGGGCAGCATCTGTGTGAGGAACTCGACGGCTTCAGCTACGTGCAGTCCGTGCAGATCCATCATCCGGTCCATGTACAGTTGGTTGGGCGGGTTCCGCGACTCGAATATCTCTGACGCCGCCAGGAAGTGGAAGTTCTTCATCTTGGCGTTGTAATCGTGTCCTTGCTTCGACAGTCCTTTAGCCAGCGCCTTGTTTCCACTGTGGTTGGTCATAAACATCACAGTAACGTGAGTACCAGCATCTCCTTAGCGTATGGACAGTGGTTCGTACTTGCGATATGCCTGTGTAGCGCCCATGAAGCACTTATTCCGAGCACAAGCCATTCCATACGCCTGCTCACGCAGCTCCAGATACTGTGTTGCCACGCTCTGACCCGTAGATACCCACTTGGGACCTTCGCTGCTTCCAATCTTGTGATACAAAGGGCGGTGTATCGGAGGCGGAGGTGCCATTCGTCGTGACGGATCCATCCCATAGCTGCCGTTCTCCAAAGGAGGCGAGGCTGCTGGCTGTAGCGCCACGGCGCGAGCAAAGTTCAAGGTCAGATTCGCCACAGCGTCATCCGTTGACGGGTACGTGTTAGTGGCTGTTTCTGTCATTGAGGTACTATTGGTTCCTTGAGGTAGCGGCGGCTGTTGAGGAGCTGGAGTTCCTGTCGTGGCGCTCTGGAGAGACGGGAACATGTCTTCGGCTTGAATATCCAGCGGCGCGCCGTTCTGGTCCATCTCGTCTTCGCTGTCGTAGTCGCGCTGGCCCAGCGCATTGATGTCCATTGAATAGTACTCACAGAAGTCGTGCGCGAATACGCAGTGCTCCGCTTGTAAGCAGGTGCCGCGCAGCCAGAAGCGGCACGTGATCGAGTCCGTGTCGTGCAGGAACTACAGCCACAAACGTGAGCCGCAACAAGAGACGAGTCCGAACGCTTGTGAGCATTCCACAGCACTGCCAAGTCTCATCGTGCAAATGACAGACGCACCATGCAGTCCGCGCGACGGCATTCCCCCTGCAAGTAGTGGCGGCACACCTGTCCAGGTCCAACGGATTCGCGCTCGATCGTGGCCTTAAGCACCGCGTGTGCCTTGTCCACATCCAGTCCAACCAGACGCAACAAGTCGCACAGTCGGTTCGGGTCGATGTCCGGGAACTTGAGTTGCAAGTGGCTCACGAGCTGTCCAGCACCAGCACACGACGTACACTTAGCACCAACCTACTCTAAATAACTGAAAACTGAAAAGCACAGAACGAGAAACGCGGCGTCTTCACCCCGACGAAAAGCAGCGACGTCCAAGTCGCCCACTGTACCTCGTAGGCCACGGACCAGAAGAAACTGTCTTCGTCCTGCATCGCAGCGCTGTCTTCTTCTTCTTCCTCTCCATTAACCGCCTCATCCTCTTCGTACCCGTCACTACTGTTCAAGTGAGATAGCGGTACAGGAGGCGACGAGGGCGCCTGTAGCTGGTCAAAACTTCCCCCAAACGACCCCTCGGGACTGTTTGTCGGATGGAACTCGGCCACCACAGGCGACAGGAACTTGCGTGGCACAAAAGTTGGCGCCGAGGCCTTAAGCTCCTCATCTTGAGCCAGTATCTTGTTGATATCGTCCTCAATGCGCGTGTCCCCGTTGCTCTGAGCCGCCAGGGCCATTGCCGCGTCTGTGAGCTGCGCCGGGTTGTCCGCCAGCTTGGCCAGCTCGTCCACGAACTCCTGTGCGCGCTCCTGTACGTGTAGAGAGTCTAATTAGATGTTCATATGACTTAATTAAGGCCTAGAGCAAGCGAACGTACCTCGTCCTCCGGTGCCAGCCAGCCCATGAGCACTTGGTGGATGTTGAACTTGGCGTCCTCCAGATTGTCGTCGTCGCCGCCGTGGGAAGGCAACATGCCCACTATGTAGGGAGCAAACACGCCGTCCACGCCCAAAGCCTCCAGTCGAGCTGTCGCCCACGCCTCAAGCAGCTGCATGGCCTACAACAGAGCCACTTTACACAACCTAAGTACAGTGGTGGCGTTATGGGGTTGTTGCGAACATGGAGAAAAAACACCAGGCCTACGAAATAGTATAATATGCGATTGGACAGGTTAAGAACTGTATCGAAAAAAAATGCGCTCACTTCAGCGTGAAAGTATCCTCACGGCGGATGTTGCCAACTAGTAGCACAAGACATAGCAATAGCAGCAAAAATTAGGTGACGCTGGCCCGTTGAATTGTTAGCAAATGTAGTGGCGGCCCAGGCCGGAGACTTCTCTTAACTTATGCAGCGAGCGCGTATTTGGTGGATCGATCGATCGCTTATCTCAGCTCTTGGTGGACATCGATCACTTCAATTTGGTGTCAGTGTGGTTGGTGTGTTGTCAGGCGGCTTGCCCACTTCGTCTCTTACAAACTTCGGAGTTCTAAGCGCGCCGACGATAGCACGTTCAACCGAGATGGAAACCTATGTATTCTCCAATTGAACATCTTCGGTAATGACTCGATAGCCGACGCGAGAACGGCGTGTGAAGTAATGTACCATACCCACCACGTGCACTGCCGGTTTTTGGTGCGCAGTTCGTGGCAATTTTGTGTTGTGTCATAGCACTTTGGGCGTCACTGGGCCACCTATAAAGGCACGGAGGGTTGGTGGGTCAGGCCAGTGTGCTACAAATTAATGTTGCAAGCAATACTGTCTTGCTTGAAAGCAATGTTGGGTTGCCTCGGCCTCTTCAGTCACCTCGCCACCATCAAATCAATTCGGATACTAATCGCCCCACCCTCGAAAACTGATCGAAACAGCTGACGTCATGTTTTCCGTGTGGATGAACTTCAGCTTCGGTCTTCAAGCGCATCAAAGCTGCGTGAGCTTCAGTCTTGCAATCTTCCTACATGTTAGTCTCAACAGCGAATACCATTCCGCCATTTACCGGTTCGTGCGCACTCCCGTCGTCTCCAGTGACCCCGTGACCGCACGTCGACCATGCGCTTCCTCCGCCAGCTTCTACCCGTCACCATGGCGGCTCTCTTCGGGTCGTCGGTGGCGTCGGCTTCCGAACCTCGCTGCTTCCCCGAAAAATTCATGTTCGGTTCGGCCACCGCTTCGTACCAGGTGGAGGGTGCTGTCAAGGAAGGGGGCCGCACGTCCAGTATCTGGGACGATTTCTGCCGTGAAAAGCCCGGTATGAAATGTGCCAACGTGGCTGATGACTTCTACCACCGCTACAAGGACGACGTGAAGCTTATGGTCCAGACCGGTCTCGAGTCCTTCCGCTTCTCCATTTCGTGGTCTCGTGCCATGAACTGGGACCCCGTCACACGTCGCATGAAGCCCAACGCTGAAGGTATCGCCTGGTACCACAACCTCATCGACGAGCTCAACGCTAACGGCATCGTGCCAATCCTGACCATTTACCATTGGGATCTGCCCAGCGAGTTGCAGACGCAGCTCGAGCCCAAGGGCTGGCTCAACCCAGAGATCGTCGACCACTTCCTTGAATATTCAACCCTGCTATTCAACGAGTACGGCAGCAAGGTGCAGCTCTGGACGACGTTCAACGAGCCCCTGTCTTTTGTTGGTGCTGGCTACGGCCTCGGCATGCACGCTCCCGGCTACTCTGGCTCGGACACACAGGCGTACACGGCATCTCGTAACGTCCTTCTGTCCCACGGTAAGGCGGTGCAGAAGTTCCGCGAACTCAAGACTAGCGACGTTATTGGCGA
Organism: Phytophthora cactorum; assembly: GCA_016864655.1. Taxonomy (NCBI): domain Eukaryota; phylum Oomycota; class Peronosporomycetes; order Peronosporales; family Peronosporaceae; genus Phytophthora; species Phytophthora cactorum. The sequence continues at coordinate 919,168 of NHQK01000004.1, forward strand.
CACGGCCCGTATCGGCATCGTGTTGGTGTCCAACTGGTACTACCCGTTGGACCCGAGCAATGAGCGCGACGTTGCTGCTGCCAAGCGCGCGTTCGACTTTGACTTTGGCTGGTTCTTGGACCCCATTGTGAACGGCGATTACCCTGCGGTCATGCGCGAGCGTGCCGGCGACCGTCTCCCCAAGTTCACGACGGAGGAGTCTGCTCTGCTTAAGGGCTCGTACGACATCTTTATGATGAACCACTACGCCTCACGTGCCATCACGGACTGCGACTCGGACCGCTCGAACACACCGTGCTCGACTCTACTGCCTGGCTACCCGGCGGACAAGGGCGTCGACGACAGCCACCTCATGCCCGGTACGCGCGCCGGTGTCCCGGACCGCTTCGGTAACAACTACTGCGAGATGTTCACGGGCTACCCGCCCGGATACCTCGATATGATCCGCTACCTGCACATGCAAGACACCACCGTGGACATCCTGCTCACGGAGAACGGATGGTGTGGAAACAACGACGTTGACAACTACGACCAGTTGTGGTACTTCAAGTCCTTCATCGAGCAGGTACACAAGGCGGTGGTGGAGGAGAAGATCCCCGTCATCGGCTACACTGCGTGGTCGTTCCTGGACAACTACGAATGGGGCTCGTACGGTCCGCGCTTCGGCATGTACTACGTCAACTTCACGGAGCAGACGGGATCCCCGGACTTCTACGAGCCGAAACCCACGGATCTGGCTCGCATCCCGCGTCCTTCGGCCAAGTGGTTCAACAAGGTGGCCACGACCAAGTGCCTGGATGGCTGGAGTGAGGTCAGCAACATTAAGGCCCATGCGACCTCCTCGCACGAGAGCAAGACGTCCATCTTTGGCATCGTTTTCGGATTCGTCGCGCTCGCTGCTGTTGTGATTGGCGTGGCTGTGGTGGTGGTGTACCGCCACCGCCGCACCGGTTACGAGCCGCTCTTGTCACGCAACTAGGTGGCACCGGTACGCACTCAGTACATCTAGGCGAAAGCAGCGCTTTCAGCGGTGCCCTCCAATGTATGTCGCGTTTCCATTGATAGGGAAGGCGTGCTACCACAAATATAAAGAGCTCGCATTCTGGAACTTCGTATCAGTTGGCAGGAAGATGTCTTGTTACGCGAACTCTTGCCACTGACATGTGCAAACTGTGGTGACGAGTCACCCGTATCCGGATTCATGTACAGTGTACGTTGTACACTGAGCAGTGAGCACCAGCGGTGACTATTGCGCTTTAACTCATCACCTGTTTGGCGAAAACACTCAAAAGCGTAAACGCTTGTCCCATTCAGTAACAGTACTATAACCGCATCCACCAATACTCGATGACAGGGATCAACGTAAGTGGTCTGACCACTTCCATGGGAGCAACTATATGTACATACTACCGTAGTATCTTTCTGTGCCATGTGGCGCGATCCCAACGACGCGCTAGTCGCCCCTTCAGCCCCGACCTTGATGCGTGTGCGCGATTCAAGCACCGGAATGCGAATCCTGGGCAAAGTGCACTGTTTGATTCAACAGTTGAAGTTCATGCAGGAACATGCGATGGATGATGCATCCGCCATCAAATGTGCGTGCCTGAAGCAGCGTGTTGCCCGCTAACGTGACACGTTACGGCATTGTTGAATTTGCCAGGTTGTCAAGAAGTAACCAACGTATTCATTGCAAAAATGAAGTGGTCCTACCTCGGGTTCGTGGGCAGCATGGCGGCTGCGATGCTTCCAACGTCGTCACTTGTCGCTGCGTCGGAACCTCGCTGCTTCCCCAAGGATTTCATGTTCGGCACGGCAACTGCTGCATACCAAGTCGAGGGCGCGTATAACGAAGGTGGCCGCACTCCGAGCATTTGGGACGAATTCTGCCGCGAACAGCCTGGTATGCTCTGCGCGAATGTGGCCGACGACTTCTACCACCGTTACCCGGACGATTTGAATCTTATGCAGGACGTGGGGCTCCAGTCACTACGCTTTTCCGTTTCCTGGTCTCGTGCAATGACTTGGGATCCGGAAACCCGCCACATGCGTCCGAACCCGGAAGGTATCGCGTTCTACCACGCGCTGATCGACGCCATGAACGTCAGGGGTATCGTTCCGATTCTGACGATCTACCACTGGGACCTGCCGTCCGCTTTAATGCACGAGCTCACTCCGAAAGGCTGGCTCAGTCCCGAGATCGTGGACCACTACGTTGAGTACGCGACTATCATATTTCAGGAGTACGGCCACAAGGTCGACTACTGGACGACGTTCAACGAGCCGCTTGCGTTTGTCGGCTACAGCTATGGAACGGGGATGTTTGCTCCGGGACACAAAGGCTCACCTACTGAAGCCTACACGGTCTCGCGGAATGTTCTCGTTGCCCATGCGAAGGCTGTCCAGAAATTCCGCGAGCTTAAAACGAGCCGCATTGTCGGCAACAAGGCTCGCATCGGAATTGTGCTAGTATCTGCGTACTTCTACCCGCTCGACCCAAACAACGCTCTCGATGTTGCTGCTGCGAAGCGTGCTCTCGACTTTGACTTTGGCTGGTTCCTCGAACCGATCGTTACCGGCGACTACCCTGCCGTCATGCGCGAGCGTGCTGGCGACCGCCTCCCCCCGTTCACCGAGGAGGAGTCCGCTTTGCTCAAGGGCTCGTACGACATCCTAATGATGAACCATTATTACTCTAAAGTGGTCACGGACTGCGGCTCGGAGTCGTCTGTTACGCCCTGTTCATCGCTCACTGCTGGTTGGGAAGCCGACAAGGGAGTCGACGAGGATCATATGATGCCAGGAACGATGCAGCCTCGCCCAGACAAGTTCGGCAACAACTACTGCGGTCGTTACACGGGTTACCCGCCCGGATACCTGGACATGATTCGCTATCTGCACTCGCATGACCCGACCGTCGACATTCTGTTGACGGAAAACGGATGGTGCGGAGATGAGGAAGTGGAAAATTGGGACCAACTCCGTTACTACAAGGCCTTCTTGGGGCAGGTATACAAGGCCGTCGTGGAGGAGGAAATCCCCGTCGTCGGGTACACGGCTTGGTCGTTCCTGGACAACTACGAGTGGGGCTCGTACGGCCCGCGATTCGGACTCTACTACGTCAACTTTACTGAGAAGACTGGTTCGCCAGATTTTGAGAAGCCAAAGTCGACGGATCTCAAGCGTATTCCTCGCCCAGCGGCTAAGTGGTTCCACAAGGTAGCCACTACCAAGTGTCTGGATGGCTGGGACCAGCTCGAGATTGCTGCGGACAGCTCCGTTGCCCGCTCGGCGGAACACCTCGGCTTCTCAGTTGCTTTTATTGTCTTCGTGGCGGTTGCGCTTACTGCTGCTGTGGTTACGTTCAAGCGCCGTCTTGGATACCAACGCCTACGCCAAGCTTCATCTAGGTAAACTGGATCAGCGGGATGGCGGACGTGGGTTTTGAATACCTATGGGTTACCCACCCACCCCAAGAATCAAATTATGGGTTTTTCACGGATTGTCATTTTAACACTGGGTGCCTTCCAAAATTCATATAAAACGGTTTGATCAGTTCAATCGGTAATCTATTTTAAATTACAAATCTGTTTGATGTGCATCAAAACGGTTGCCGAAACGCGACCTTCGGGAATAGAGAAGTTCAGTCATGTGTTTACTCACGTTGCTAGTTAAAAGTCGGATTAGAATAGTTTGATGAGACCAAAAAGTGGTCTCACCAAACAATTCACCGTGATTAAACTTTAATGCGCTACCTTTGGTTAGGGTTTTGGAAGGCACCCACTGGTCCAAATTATCTGAGCGGATAACGCTAATTAAATAGCATCTCTTCTGGTGTGGCTGTAACTTTGGTCATATATTGTTGATGGTTAATTGAGTGGGTTGGCAAAGTTTGATATGGATAGTTTGCGCCAGGCCATCCTCCAGTTGAGATGGAAGACAGGAATCAACTTCTTTCTGCTGTGATAATTAGATAGAGCCGTTGTCGGTACCACCAGTATAAAATGAACCCTATCATTGACTGAATTCTAGGCAATATTGAGATATTTACAGTACTTCGTGCACCTCAAGTCGCAGGCAGTCCCGGACTGCCGGACCAGAGGTGGGAAGAAGCTACAAGCACCTACGGGCGGAGGAGGCACCATGTCCTGTGGCGACTAAGCGACCTGTGCATGCCAGTCAACTTTAACGCTTTCAGCCTTGGCGGAATCTTGTTGTGCAGCAAGCGACCCTAGCAGCAAGGAATACTGGGTCACTGTCAGCAGTAGTGCGACAGATGCCACCAAGCGTGTCCGCGCACAGCTTCCACCGCTAATGGCGTGTGAGCTGCCGCGGTGAGGTGCTACGCAGAGAGTACGCGCAGCTCAGGACGCACGTGCTGCTCAGAAGACACGTGCTGCTCTCTGAGACCAGCAGCACGGCCGCATGCTACATCTTGACCAGCCTTCTAGTGGAAGAAGGTGACTACATATGCTTGACTTTGAAGTAGGATTAGACAACTAGCACTACGAGCTCCTAGAACGTGAGTAGCAAGACTTTAAGCATCTAATTTGAACTCAGTTGTGGATTTACCATCAAGAACACAAGTCGACGGTCAATCACGTGACATGGCGGCCTGCTCTGCATGTGGCAAGGCGGCTCAACCAGCGGCGATCTCAGGTATGGATCGAGTGAACGATATACGTGCAAGGCCTGGATACATCGATGAGCTCTGCGAATAGTGAGAAGGTGAGTGAACAGTAAGCTCAAGCAGTAGATGCAAACACACGTAGGCAACCTCCACCACCAGCGCGAACATGGGCAAAACTACCATCGTCTCGTGCTAGAGTCGACTTGCACAGTATCACGTATCTCGAATACGTGAGGGGGCGTTTGCCAGATTTGCGAGCATCACCGGACTGGTCACGCTCAGCCTCCAAGCGCTTCAGGCCAGATAAAAGAGTCGTCATTTCCTCGCCGTACCCGGGTGGTAGGGGCAGATTGCGGCGGCGATACAGGTCCTTCATTGTGCTGCGATAACCGCCAAGAGTACCGATATTTAGTGTTTCCCTTTTGTCAACTAAGAAAGCCTCGAAGTCCTTGGGCGTGGACCTCCTGGGGTCGAGATCGCCGGACGCATCGAAAAGTGCTGAGGGTTGATATTATTCTTGTTTGCCATCACCCACTTGCGAATTCCGTTTGTATAATTGCGGTACCCCGTCGGAAATGCACCGTGCTCGGACGGCATCCCCATCTAGCTTATCTGTGCTATGGCTGGGCCGCGTTCATGTGGCCTCGAGTGTTTTCTTGTGAGCTCGTCGTGTCTAGTGAGCGTTTCTGTCAATGAGAGCGGTTCCTTCAGCGAAAGAAATCTGCCTTACGCGAGAGCTTGCAAAATCCGTTGGTATCCATTCACCGGATTAGCCAATAGAGACACGAGTAATCTTTCCTCATTGATGGAAGGTATGGATCTTGGACACCGAAGCTTGGACGAAGCGGAGGGAGGCAGCACTCTGGGTGAGACCGGAGTGGAGGCAGGAAACCACTTGAGGGGTAGAGGGAAGATTCGAAAGTGATTGATTGAGGTCTTTAGCTCGAAAGCCTTCTTGCTATCTTTAGACCTACTGGATACACCCTACTTGATTCTTTACTGGATACTGAGTTACTTCAGCCAATCAGAGAGCGCCACGTCGATGCCCATCTTGTACCTACAATCTTGTACCCACAGGTGGCGTAATCGACAGTGGCGTAATCCGCGGTGGCGTAATCGGCGTGGGTTCGGATTGGACCGGTTCGGGCTAACCGGTTCACGGTCAATAACCGATACCAAACCGGTAACTCTCAATACTCATTTGTAGAAAATATAGGACGTTTACCTTACGCTTCACCTCCAGATTGTATGAGCGCCTTACGAGATCGCATGAATGTACAGTGCTAGCTGTAAGTGAAATAAAGTTTTTTTTACGAATAGTAGACCCCTTACTATTAGAAGACCTCCCTGGGTTATTGAAAATGTTCAGAAAATAAAAGACCGCTTCAATTAAAAGACCGATGTGCTTGTTGTCTCTACTCGCTTTTAATTGACCATTGACCATGCGAGGCGGCATTGCTAGCCCTGCACTTTCGCAAATAGTTGCCGTTTGATTGATTTGGAACTTTTGATTGGGCGGATTGATCGCGTAGTTATCAGTGCTTTAGTGCTAGACACTCCCTGATCGGTTCTTGTTTTAATCCCAATTGGGCACAGGTATTGGTGAATTAAGGCCAAGGGCATTCAGCAAAATATTGCCGTGCGCGTTTTCTAGAGGTTGGACACAAGTCGTCCATAATGGTGATACTGGATTCACCAAGTTTCTTAAAGATAACCTATCAGGCCTGATTAAACGTTGGAAGAACTCCGGAGATTGAAATGCATGCTCTTCGAAACCCGTGCTCGCCGTTGAAACAGTGTGCAACTGGATGACGAGAAACACTAACATCAGTGCCGACACTCCCAAAGCACGTCTTGCTGGTTCATCTGAATCCACGGTATCTATGAATGGAAATTCTAGCGACGATGGCGCTCTGCAACAAATACAGATGACGAGGAGGGCCCGTCCAGCATAGGTAGAACTGGATTAAGCCTTAGACGATGTTGATACCGTCGCGTAATAAAGTCCACTTCGAATAGTACCCCCTGCCTAAACCTCGGGCACAATGTTCACACTTGCATAATAAAGTATGGTATTTGATATTTCGAAGTGCTAATCAACTGGAGTCAAATTGGGTTTTCAACACAGATGGAATACCCGCCCAATTTTACCAGCCCACCCACGAACAAGAACTAACCCACCCGCGTCGCCTCCAAAACGTGGGTTTTTGCCAAGCCCTCATAAAATTAAAGGATACTTCCTCTGTCCGGAAATATAGGGCCACATCGCACTTAAGTTAGTATTGGAAGTGGCCTTATATTTCCGGACAGAGGAAGTATAAGGTTTCATAGGTGCTCTGTCATTACGACTTTTCCGGTAGAGGGTTGGCTGGTAGTGCTGTTGTTCGCAAGTTCTCTTGTATATCCACTTCTAAAAAAGCTCTGGACCCCCCAAGTGGCCAAGACCCCGCGCAGAGCCAGGCCACCAACGGGTGGCTGGCCCCTCCAGGACGGGAAGCCCCGCCACCCGGCGGGCCCGGAGGGCAATCGCGGCGTGACGACCGCGATTACAGCTTGAGTCAGTGCCAGTGTGGCACGCTGCGGCGCAAGCCGCTGCACTTCTGGCGGTACACAATGTGTGCCGACCTTGGCGAGGCCTTTGTGCCAAGACACTTTACTCTCGGGGTGTGACACCCTCGATTCAGCGCTACACAGTCTCGTGGGCTGCGTCACGGATAAGAACAAGTCGTGAGAGGTGAGCTCTCTCTCAAGGATGCTTGCTGAGGACTGCGCAGCAGAGGGGTCGTAGACCCCAGGGATGGAAGAGCTGGAGGAGCGCTGGGCAGGGTGGACGGACAGAGACGGCCACCGACAAGGTTACAGGATGTCGTAAGGAGGGTAGCTAAGTGACAACCGTGTTCCAATAAAGAAAAGTTCTCTAGATCATGCGGCGGTATTATTGTACTGCAATGTAATGTATTTCGTGCTCGCGTAGACACAGTACGCAGTCGGCGGCATAAATGTATTGTCAGCATACGCCCGGTCTAGCTTCGCCGACAGTGAGGCCACAATTGCCCTCTCTAGTGCTTTCCGTACTATCCCTGCAAATTTGTAGTAACGTTGAAAAGTATTACTAATTATTTAATACACTCTGCTTGGTTTTAGTAAGGAAGTGGGTATTTACATCTCCACCGGTAGTTCTCTAAAATTTATTTCAGAGTTAAGGAGCGATCCGAGTCCCTGGTATGATTCTTTATTTCACCAAATACTCGCTAAACCGCCGGCGCTGGGCGTGAAGCCGAGTGGCAGAGTAAGTTTGGGTTCCAACTGAGTGCCCGGCAGCTGCCTTTTGGTGGACTCTCGTCTGGAAGCTACGTGCGCTAGCGATTTTCTTGGCAGCCTGATCTCGCACACAGTTGTTCAATATGCTTCGCACCCGGGTGTGTTGACTTGCCTGTTTGATTTCCAATTCGGAACGCGCGGGCTGTCAATCATGCACCTGTCCTTTATAAAGCGCGTGGGCAAAAAGGCCTGGGTGCTGGCACGCCGCGTCAACATACATAATGTTTCGCTCTCCGTGACCCTATCACCGTCACGCGTGCCAAGCACGTCGGACGACATCGTCTCTGCGCTTGGAAGTCTCAACACCTAATGCACCAGTTTCGCGACTCCAAACGTTGTCGGGCTCGTCCAGCGCCTCCACACATTTGCCCTGCAAGAGGTTGGAACGGGTGCCTGGTCACCAGATGTTTGCCCCAACTCGTGTTCTGGGTGGATAGCATCCTGGAAGAATTCCACTCATCCGCCGTTCGCGATCTCACGGGTGGCGGCTCCCGTCTCTCCGTGCGAGACCAAGTGCCCTCAACCAATCCGGACCTCCAAGTCACCATTGAGTTGCTCACACAACGAAAGGTCGAGGCCCTCCAACACGATGCCCCGGCTCAGCGATTTGCCAGCCAACGGCAAAACCAGCATGACAATCAACGCGAGCGTGTAGTGCAGCAAGTACGAGGATACTAGCGTCAAGACAAAGGGTTCCAACGCGGAAATACTCGAGCCAGAGTAGATCGACCACAGCGGCTACCGTGCCAAGGCACCTCCGAGTTATGCCTGCGCTCGCTATCCCGGCGCGGATGCCAAGGCGCTGTTGGTGCACCGTCTCAATGCATCTATCCCGACCGAGCCCACTTCTCGCTGTCTAATTTTTCTGACGATGCGCGAGAGCCCATCCAACGGCGCCTCGGTGGTCTTGCGTCACCATTCCAGCATGTGTGACGCTGCGAAATACGAGCAATTAGCTATTTGCCTATCTCAGTTAGTACGCCGAATTCGTTGCTCTCTACATCACGCTGTTCGACTCCTTCGCGGTGAAACATTGTCTGATTTTCGTCCGAATAAGACGCTCCAGCCCGCAACGTACGCGAGGCTTCTTGGCGGCTACGAACACGGACCCTGACGACCCAAATTCCTCGTCAAGGTTTTCCTGTGACGTGGCTGCAGGTCAAACCCAATCAGCACAAGCGCAGGAGGTGCATAAGCATATTATATATCAAGGGTATCCCGTACGGAGCATAGATTGTGCTAAATTTTGGCTACTTAAAAGGACACTTGAAGTCCCTTTAAAAATGTACCAAATGTAGTCCATACAATTACGCGTCTCCACAACTTCTGTATTAGCAGTCAAGAAATGGATACGGCACCGCAGTCGACGTCGAGAAAATTATGTGCAGCACCAAGTCAACGAAGTTTGAGAGATAGGCTACGTACCCTCAAGCGTTGAAGTTACAAGTGAAAAACCCCGAACGTGCGTGCTTCTAGATAAAATTCGCAGTTTTATTGATCCAAGATCACTGCAGACCTGAACATAACATTCGTCGCAACGCTCAGAGCAGCTCAAGTGATCCAGTGTCGTGATCATCCAGTCCAAGCCCGTTTGCCTACATAAAAGGAGCTACTTCAGCATTGCAAGTCATTACAACTTCAACATCACATGCTACTCACCTCCGCACTTCTCTCACCGTAACCGAGACCATTCAAGCCACCGGGGTCGTTCAAGATCCATTCCAGCAGGGGACAACTGATCGCAGGACTGTGGATTGCAAGTTTAGACTACTAAATGTCGCGGTCAAACTCAAGCCAGCGTACACATCCGCTCTGCGCGGGATGCAGCGGATGTCGCGCGCACCCTCCCAAAAAGCACCCGTCACTACATCAATCCTTCACGACCTACGGAGTGCCCTCGACTTCAGACAACCCCGCGATCATGTCATCTGGGGGGCTGCTGTAATGGGCTAACTCTGTGCCCACTACTTCGGCTTACACGTTAGCGCACGTGTACGAGGAAGCGTAGTTAGCTTAAACTTAGGTTAACTATACTTCGTCGGAAAGTATAGATTTACTAAAATAAGAAAAGCTAAAAGCCGTTTTGGGTAAAAATGAGAACTGTTATTTATGATTTATGTCTGGACTGGGTTTCCTCCTAAAACTGATATCCTATATGAAAGGTATTCTGCCATCCGATGGCTGTCAGAACCCTGCTAATCTAATTGGTAGAAAGAAATGCTTATCTACCAATAGGAAGCCTAAATGCATACAGACCAGCGGTCTGCAAAGTGTAACCATTGGTGTGTCTTACACCAACGTACGAGAACCCTCCATGTAACCAAGTGGCTACGTGTAGCCACTTGTGTGTAACCCCGTTACAGCTACGGTCATGGTTTTTTTCTTTCTTCTCAGGCGATCGGGATATCTAGCAGTCAACGGCAGGCTGTCCAAGTTTATACTGCATAGGGACGATACTACATTCAAGGACAACAATGGCAGACTCACAACAGACAAAGAAGCGGCAAAACGGATCAGCTCGGTGAGACGACCTCCAGGACACTTACGCGCTCAGAATCCAAGTGGATGTGTCCGGTTCGAGCTGCATGGGCCCTAGCCAGCGACAGCGCAAAGATCAAGACGGCCGGAAATGCACCAATCTGTCAGGTTCAAGACGGCAGCGCTAATTCGGCAGCAGAGGTGACCAAAAGGACAATAGCGAATGCTACAAGGTGTGAGGAAGACATCTCAAAGTTCGGAGCGCACTCGCTGCGCAGTGGAGGAGCGACGGCGCTGCTCGCGGCTGGAAGCAGTGAAACGACCGTCAAACTACATGGACGGTGGGAAAGCGACTGTTTTCAGAGGTACATCGACATTGATCGCACCACAAGCCGCAACCTGCCAAC